>OY728122.1:1162219871-1163419871 GCA_963277665.1 Viscum album | reverse complement strand
AATGATATAGGAATTATCAAAATCCCTTATGATTTTGGTAACTTTTTTATCGAATGCTCTTGAAATAGAGAACATCAAATTGAACTTTAAATACCATGAATATAAGTCGGAAATTTTATAGTATTTATAAGTGGAATTATACAAACCATATATAAAATATGTGAATAATAAGAATCATGTGTTAAAGAAGTAAATTTTGAGATTATAAAGCCTTACCTTTTACTCCACACTTCCACAAAACCTCGTTAACATCATTGAAGATTTGAGTATTCTCTTGAAATAATTATTTAAATTAGAGGAATAGTTTATCTTCATAGTAAAAAATGGATACAAAAAATGTAAAGGGAATTAGGATAGGAAAATTTGTTAGGGTTTTAAAATTAATTCTAAGGATTAGTTTCTATTGAAGTGGGTCGAAATTATCATCTTTTAAATGTGGAAGGACGTTTCCATGGAATTGAATGGAAGGTGAGTGGGAAATATGGAATACCATGGGATATATGTGAGTTAAGTAAGGAAATGTTAGTGAGAGATATAGGTATCACAATATAGCCTAAAAAGGTCTTATAGACGTTTTCTTCATGTCAATTTAGTAAAATTCGACCCATTTTATATTATTCATTTCTACCATTATTAACCTCGATTAAAAAACTCACCATGATAATTATTTTATTACTAAAAATATAAAATTAACAATATTACTAAATTTATGTATTATGATTTCATATTTTGATACCACTTAATCTAATATAATTAATAAATTTTGTAAATTAACTTTTAAATAAAAACATAAGATATATAGAACAAATAAATATACATAAAATTGACTTTTTATACATTAATTGTTTCTATTTTTGTTTAATCCAATTAAAAATTACATTAATGTAAATATTTTTTTATATTTTTTAACATCATACAAAATTAAAAATTTAAAATAGTTAAATTTAATTTATTTAGTTAAAAAATACAAGGTGTTTATTAAAAATTATCCTTGGAAAATAACTATTTTACCATAGAAACTATTATTTAATTTTGTAACTTATTTTTATGGTAGAAATGAAATTCATATAATTAAAAAATTGACGTGGTGATTAAAATTTTTAAACCCATTTTATTAAATTCAATTTATAGAGTTACAAAATAATATTAATAAAATTGTGCATGATGCAAAAAAAAATAGTTTTCATAAAAATGTATTTTTTTAGTATAAAAAATGATATTCATATTCCATAATAAGAGAAAATATTTAGATGAACATTAATTTATTTTTTAAAATATTATTAATATATTCCACATTATTCAATTTTGATCCATTAGTTTCAAAATACACAAAAATTTATAATTCCTTCAGAAAATATATTTTTTACCATTAAACAATTTTATTCCTAATTTTTTAAGATTGATTAATTTTTTAATAAGAATTAGTTAAATTTTTTAAATACAATGGTATTAAGATTATTTCTTTGAATTTTATCAAATAATTCCATAAAATATAGTAGTAACAGTAATATATAACTTAATATTATGTGTTTATATTTAATAATAAATTTTTTAAATTAAATATTATCTTTTTTGGTTTCATATTTCATTATAATAATATATTAATGTTCCTATTATATTGAAATATTTTATTTAAAATGTATCCTGATTCATTTTTGTTTAGTTTTTCATGTAAATAAATGTAAAGACCTGGAATTTCCATTATTATTTTTTAATTAAAGGGGAATTTTATAAGTCCGCGAAAATTGACGGTGTGTGATTCCAAGGCCCGGTGTGCCTGGAATAATTTTCTAAAGTTTTGTTCGGGTATGTTCCGTAAACATACAAGTAGGTTTTTATAAATTTTGAATCGGTGCTCAAAATTGAAAATCAAGGACACCGTTGAACTCGCATCGCCGGTATTCACTTAAGAAGACTTTCACCTCGACGGCAGTTGCTCAAGGGTGAAAGTTAGTTTTTAGGTTTTTTGTGGAAATAATAAAATAAAATAACCACACATTTTATTTTATTTTATCTATTATAACCACCCCTATGGAAGTTGTAGGTGGGGACCACCACACCTTAACCTCCCATAAAAGGATATGGTGGTGGGGACCACTTGAGGCCTAAACCTCCTCTTCATGATTAATTGTGGTGGGGACCACCTGAGAATTCAAAACCTCCCAATTTGAATTTGGGAGTAGGGAACACCCCCTCCCTAATAATGGTGGGAGAGGAAAACCTCTCAACTCCCTCATAAATGAGGGAGAGCCTCTTGACTTCCTCCACCTTTATGGTGCCAACGCACATGCCATTTAATGTGCCAACCAAGAGATTAGTTATCCTTTTGAATATTATGCCAACAACTTAATCTATTATTTATAGGCTATTATTTCATTTTTTGGATCTTGGGAGGGGAGAAATATTTGGAGAAGGCTCCCAATGAGGAATGCTCTCCTGATGAAGAACGCTCCACTGACGAAGAACAACCTCGACTTCGAATTTCTTCCTTGGAACCTCCTTCGACGTAGGACGTGTTCGTCTACAACGAATCAACATCCATCTTCTCACGCCAACGTTGAAGAACAATGAACAAGGTTGGGGATTTTTCTGTTTGATTTTATATTCCAATGATTCTTTACTTCTAAAACAATTAACGCAGATCAACTTCTAACTAGTTGATCCGCATTTGTTTTCTTTTTGTGGGTTTTGGGATTAATCATTGCGGGAGGGTTTGTTGTGATTCGTTCTTTTTAGCCAAATGCTACCACCCTAAACGCGGAGGGTGTGGACCAAACCAACATGGCCCGACCACTCTGCCATCCTCTTTTGCGGTGTTCTTCGAGATGGAGGAAGGTGACACCGGCGAGGAAGGCCACGAAGGCAACGACTGTGACACCTGCGGTCTCCGCGACCCGCGCCGCCCCTGTGGCACCTCGGCCAAACTACCTCCACTGTCCCGGGCAAAACCACGCCACCAACCAGCTTTAGAACCGCGCCCGTGGTCTCCGCCCTTCTGGTCGACCTGCCCCAGGCCGGGCCAAGCCACCCTGGTCACGCCGTCTGCCAGCTGAACTGGCCCCGCGATGTCCTTTCGAGACGGCCCGGATGAGCCAGCCTATCGTGCCCCTCATGGTGCCCCAGCTGAGTAGGCCTCCTATTCCCCTAGTGGCGCCTCAGCTGAGCTGGCGTCCCATTCCCCTCGGGGTGCCCCGGCTGAGCCGACCTCCCGCACCCCTCGCGGCGCCCCGGCCGAGCCGGCCTCCTGCGCCCCTCGCGAAGCCCCGGTCGAGCCGACCATCCATGACCCTCGTTGCGCCCCGGCCAAACCATCCCATGCCCTCATGGCCCCCTCCGGGCTGAGTCACCCACATGGCGCCCTCTGGGCCGAACCTCCCTCACACCAACCCACGGCCGGTCCGTGCCCTCACGACCCTCTATGGCCCCTTGCAGCCTGCTGGGTTGGGCCCATCGGGCCGGGCCGAACCCCGTGGTCCGGCCCGCCCAACAGGTCGGGTCGACCCAAACCGAGTCGGCCCATGCTGGGTTAGATCAGACTCGGGGCCACTACGGCGCTTTACTTTCATTTGGCCATATCTTTGACACCGGACATCCGTTTGACGAACCATAAGTGACACTGAAAATCTTGGAGAATGACGGTTCCTTTGAGTATACCCCACCAGAGTTTCGGGTATAGTTGAGATATTGTCAGGTTGGATCATGCATGAATCCAACCGGGCCCCAGGACTAAAAGGCTAATAACTCACAGACCAAGCGTCCAATTGACGTGACGTCTATTGCGTTGAGACCCGTATGACACAGAAGACCTTTGAGATGATTCTTCTTGTAACTTTGTGATATTTGGAGTTTCGACCAGTAGCTTGTGGAGAAGATCCTTCCAGTGATGAGTGAGCAGAGTGCAAAGATCTCGTAGCTGGCTGAGACCTAACGACTACTGACCATTTGACTTAGAGATACTCTATTATCCTAGTGGGCAGCGCTTGGATGTGGTGGCAGAGCCGTGGTGGAGGAGTACGCTTGGTGACGTAGCATACCCACAGTACTCTATAGGAGGACGACCTCTATAGGATATGAGGGGGACCACCTGAGTGTGGCGGTAGACCCACAGTGGGGAGCACATCTGTATGACGCAACAGGCCCACGGTACTCGACAGGAGGAGTACCTCAGTAGTCCAAGGTTAGTGGGAAGCGCCTCTATGTGACGTAGTAGGCCCACTGTACTCAATTGAGCATGAGTTATCTGGTAGATGAGGTTTTGGTAATTTGAATAAAATCCTGGTTGAGTTAAGTCAGTACTTTTGTGTTTTCCTCGTGATTGAGAGGGATTATTTAATAACTTAGGTATATGTATGGGAATATACCTAAGTAGGGTTATCTGTTGATTCCTTAATTTGTGGTTTAGCCTTGGTGGATTTGTGAGACCTTGAGGGTCTCGGGATCCCTACTGAGTATCGTTATACTCACCCCTGCACGGGTTATGCCTGCACCTTGTTGTCTTGGATGCAAACAATGGGCAGCACTGACTAAGGCTGAGAGTAGCATGACTGGACGGTATCCGAAGGTGGACCATACAACGAGTCAGTACATGGATGAGAATGATAGACATGGAGTGCTGAGGAGGATATATGTACCTACCCTTCAGGTAGGAATCCTGGAGGACGACCCAGTAGCTGTCTTTCCTTTCTTCAGTTGTACTTTTACTTCCAGTTCCTTGCACTTTACAGTTGGGCTTGTATTTCCGACCCCTTTTACTTTTCAGTACTCTTTTGTTATACAGTTTACATAGTGTTTTATATCCAATTGTGTCCACTTTTGTGTTCTTTTACATGATATAAAGGCAATTCCTTCCAAGTTTTAGGGAATTACACCTTTGGTGCTAGTCGCCAGCCCCTGGCCTACGGAATAAGGGCTTGGGGTAGTCATGGTACGGGTCCCGGGGGATGGGTTGTGAAAAATTGGTATCATAAGAGTCGGTTTTACCGCAGAACTTAGGAATCTAATATTTTCTATGAAGAAATAGTGTTAAGTATAGTGAGTGGGGTTTTTAGTTCAGGGAGTCCAGTGTTGGTGCGGCGGCCGACGTATCCATACACCAGGACCCTGACACCTAATTTCCAACTCAGTGAAAGAAAACACTAAGTGCGTGTGTGTTTTCAAAAGTTTTCTTTAATCCAGCTGACTAGGTCATCTCACCAGGTATACCTTTTTAACCGTAGTGCACCTATTTCTTTTCAAGATGCCTCCATGTAGATATCCGGCTAGAGTTCCAAGAGTTGTACACACTAATAGCCCACCGAGCGATGAGGCCTTGGTGCAGGGCCCTCTTCCAGAAGAGGCACCAGCAGAGGCACCAGTAGTACCATTACTTGTTGGGACATCAATGCCACTAGCCTTATCAGAAATTTTGCATGCCACTTGAGTGCATTGCATGTGTTCCAGCGCCAGAGGCCACCCAGGTTCAGGGGAGATACAGACCCGCAGGCGGCTGAGGATTGGCTGGGGGCCGTGGTGAGAGTTTTTCGAATGGTATGGACACCAGCAGACCTCATGTTTATACTTGATGCTAGCCATCTACAGGAAGCAGTGATCATATGGTGGAGCTTGATGCTCTAGGTCCACGATGAGGTGACACTTCTTTAGGCAGACTTCGAGAGCCTGTTTCGGGAAGAGTTTGTCCTAGTGACTCTTTGCACAATGTACATTCAGGAGCTACTTCATCTGCAGCATGGCAGCATGACTGTACCTCAATACTCGGTGAGTTTCACAGACCTCTCACGCTACTCCACCGATATGGTGTGGGACCCATTCTTCAGGTCCCGAACTTTCATTTAGGTACTCAAGAAGGAGATATGGACTTCGGTGATCTCACTCAGAATCCCGACACTGGAGGGGGTGTTAGAGAGAGCCCTCCTAGAGGAGAGTTTCCTTGTTTAGCTATCTCCCGCAGCGAGGTCCACCACCAGTCGACACGTAGCGGAGTCTTCTACAGCTGGCAATAGATAGATGTCACAGAGGTCCAAGAGGAACATACCTATAGGTGGATGACTGCATGACTTAGGATTAGTTGTGTGGGGCACCCGAAGCAGAGACAGACATGCCAGAATCTGTTACTGTTACTCATGCAGCGGGTAGGGTCACATTTCTTATGATTGTCTGACCCTCCATATAGATGATCATCAGACAGTCGAAAGACCACCCAGGTAGAGATAGATATTTGATCGAGGTGGTCCACAGGGAGCAAGCAGATGTGGTAGAGGACCTAGCCATGCAGTTGGTTGTGGACGACGATTCGAGGTGTTACCGCCACCACCACCAGGAGGTCAACCTAGACCACAGGGAGCAGGTAGATAGGGGAGATATCAGCTCCAGGCAGTAGAGGCATACGATCATGGAGCTTTGGAGATGATTTGAGGTAAAATCGGTGTCTACTCCACCATAGCTATAGAACTTATAGACACAGGTGCCAGTCACTCTTTCTTTTCCACTTCCCTCGTTCAAAGCTCAGAGATTCTGACGGAGCCATTGGCTCGATCCTTATAGATAGAGGCTCCTACGGGAGTGGATTCGATGATTACGCACTGGTGCCAGCAATGTGATCTTACTCTAGGAGGTGAGAGCTTCAGTTGAGATATCCTAGTAGTGGCATCGAGGCCTTACGACATCATCTTGGGTATGGACTGGTTATCTACATTCTATGCTCAGATTGACTGCATTAGGTGCAAAGTGCGGTGTGTCCACACGGATGGGACCAGGTTTACCTTCACCTGCGAGAAGGGATCCTTTGCAGCACTGGATGGACTTACTTGAAGGAGAGTGCAGCCGATCACTCGTTAATTGGCTAGCCTTACCCTCGGAGCAGTTGATGTGGAGAGTCTGATCTATCCTATAGTGGTGGATCAATATGTAGATGTCTTCCCTGATGATGTTCCAGGTCTACCCCCTCGCTGAGAGGTAGACATTTACATTAAATTTTTCCCCGGGATGGAACCAATATCTACACCAGCGTATCGGATGGCTCCTATGGAGCTTCGCGAGCTGCGGGTATAGCTAGAGGACTTACAGGGGAAGGGATTCATCTGGCGCAATGTTTCTCCCTAGGCATCCCTGATTCTATTCAACAAGAAGGTGGATGGGAGCTTGAGGCTTTGTGTTGACTATCGGCACCTGAACTAGGTGACCTTGAAGAACAAGTATCCACTCCCGATGATTGAAAACCTCTTTGATCAGTTGAAGGGGTCATGGTGGTTCTCAAAGATAGACCTCAGATCAGGCTACCACCAACTCAGAGTTCGAGACGAGGATGTTCAGAAGACGTATTTCAGATGTCGGTATGACCACTACCAGTTCTTGTTTATGCCATTAGGCTTAACCAACACTCCAACAGTGTTCATGGGACTCATGAACAATATCTTTCAGCCATACCTCGATCGTTTTGTCGTAGTCTTCATCGACGACATTATGATCTACTCGACTACTAAGGAGGAGCATGCCTATCATTTGCTGGTAGTACAAGACACACTTTGAGAGCACCAGATATATGGTAAGCACTCGACGTTCCGGTTCTGGATCTGAGAAGTTCAATTTCTAGATCATGTCATATTGGAGGCTGGAGTTTCTGTTGATCCAACAAATATTGAGGTGGTACTTTCTTGGGAGACACCCAGGAGTGTGATGGATGTACGGAGTTTCTTGGGTTTGGCTGGTTATTATCGAAGGTTTGTTCCAGATTTCTCCAGAGTTTCACCACCATTATCAACCTTGACGAAGAATGGTAAACCCTTTATGTGGTTGGAGAGATTCCAACAGAGCTTTCCGGACCTGAGGCAGAGGCTGACTAGTGCCCCCATCTTGAGGCTTTTAGAGGAAGGCATAGGGTATGTAGTCTACTGTGACACATCAGGGATCAGGCTCGGATGTGTCCTGATGCAGGAGCGAACAGTGATCGCATATGGTGCACGACCGCTGAGACAACAATAGAAGAACAACGCTACCCATGACCTGGAATTAGCAGCAGTGGTCTTCGCATTGAAGATGTGGAAACACTATCTAATGGGCGAGCATTTTACCGTGTACTCTTATCACAATAGTCTCAGGTATATCTTCTCTCATAGGGAACTAAACCTGAGACAGCGAAGTTGGCTTGAGTTCCTCCAGGACTATGACTTCGAGATAGTCTATACTTCTAGGAAGAGGAACATTGTAGCAGATTCACTCAGCAGGAGATCTGGTATACAACTGCTAGGTGAGGTGATTGAGTAACTGGCCGCTTTGTAGATATCCTTTGTGGATGGAGATGGAGCAGCTTTTCTACAGTCTCTTACAATCACACCCCCACTTCTTCAGTGAGTCAGGGAGGCAAGTGTGGGGACGCTGACTGTGAGACACGACGTGCTCAGATATCCACAGGACATGCACCCAATGGATTTTCTGAAGGTGGGGAGCATGTCATCCTCTTCAAAGGACATACTATGGTACCAGTGGTACTTCCAGAGGAAGTGTTGAGGGAGTTCCACACATCCCCTCTAGTGGTACATCCAAGAGTGGCGAAGATGTACCAGGATCTCCAAAAACAACACTGGTGGCCAGGAATGAAGAAGGAAGTTGTAGAATTTGTCTCTTGGTGCCTCACTTATCAGCAAGTGAAGGCAGAGCAACAGGTACCAGCAGGTTTGGTTCAGCCTTTAGAGGTCCCATAGTGGATGTGGGATGGGATATCCATGGATTTTGTGACAGGACTTCCACGTACATCCAGAGGTCATGACTCGATCTGGGTGATCGTCGATCGACTCACCAAGTCAGTCCACTTCCTACCGATCAGAGAGCGGGGTTAAGTAGAGAGCTTGGAAAAGCTCTATGTGTAGGAGATCGTGCAGGTACATGGAGTAACTTTGACGATAGTCTCCAATCGTGATGCACATTTTACTTCCGAGCTATGGAAGGGGTTACAGGAAGCTTTTGGGACACAGCTTCATTTAAGCACCGCCTTCCATCCTCAAACGGATGGTCAGAATGAGTGGACCATTCAGACCCTCTAGGACATGCTCTGTGCATGTGTCATCAACTTCGGTCACAAAAAGGAGGATCACTTACCTTTTTTGGAGTTTTCATACAACAACAGCTATCACTCCACCATTGGGATGGCACCTTTTGAGGTGATATATGGGCGTCCTTGCAGATCACCTTTATGCTGGACTGACCTAGGTAAGTCAACACTAGTGGGACCAGAGATGGTACGGGCTACCACAGAGAAGGTTCAGATCATCCAGGAGCAGATGAAGACTGCATAGAGAAGACAGAAGTTGTTTGCTGACAGGAGACGGAGACCTATAGAGTTCAAGGATGGCGACCACGTCTTTCTACGGGTCTCACCTCGATGAGGTTTATGGGGATTTGGCTGAGACAGCATGTTATCTTCGAGATTCATCAGACCTTCTCAGGCCCCCCGTAGATTTGGTGAGGTGGCATACAACTTACCTCTTCCACCTCAGTTTCACCCGATGCACAACGTCTTCCACGTATCCTAGCTAAAGAGATATGTGCATGACCCTTCTCACATCATCAACCATGGATAGATGGACATCGACGATGGGGAGACTTTTACAAAGGTTCCAGTAGATATTTAGGATTGATAGAAGTGGTTCCTTCATGGATGGTCAATACCTCTAGTGCATGTTCGCTAGCTGCATGGTAACCTCCCAGAGATCACATGGGAGTGGAAGGCTCAGATGCATTCTCAGTACCCCCACTTGTTCCCTTAGTTCAAGTTGTAGCTTATGGGGACGTAAAGCCCTGAGGTGGGGAGAATGTAAAGACCCAGAATTTCCATGTAAATTTTTTTTAATTAAATGGTAATTTTACAAGTCCGCGAAAATTGACGGTGCGTAATTCCAAGGCCCAGTGTGCCTGGAATCATTTTCTGAAGTTTTGTTCGGGTACATTCAGTAAATGTACGAGCGGGTTTTTATAACTTTTGAACCAGTGCTCGAAATTGAAATTTGAGGACACCGTTGAACTCGCAGTACCGGTATTCGCTTAAGAATACTTTCAACTCGATGAAAGTTGGTCAAGGGTGAAAGTTAGTTTTTGGGTTTTTTGTGGAAATAATAAAATAAAACAAACAACATGTTTTATTTTATTTTATTTATTATAACCACCCATGTGGAAGTTGTAGGTGGGAACCACCCCCACCTTAACCTATCATGAGAAGTTATGGTGGTGGGGACCACCCAACGCCTAAACCTCCTCTTCATGATTAATTGTGGTGGCGACCACCTGAGAATTCAAAACCTCCCAATTTGAATTTGGGAGCAGGGACCACCTCCCCTAATAATGGTGGGAGAGGAAAACCTCTCAACTCCATCATAAATGAGGGAGAGCCTCTTAACCTCCTCCACCTTTATTGTGCCAACACACAAGCCATTTAATGTGCCAACCAAGTGATTAATAATCCCTTTTGAATATTATGCCAACAACTTAATCTATTATTTGGAGGCTTTTATTTCATTTTGGTGGGACTTGGGAGAGAAGAAATATTGGGAGAAATATTGGGAGAAGGATCCCAATGAAGAATTCTCTCCCGATGAAGAAACCGCCACCGAAAAAGAATGACCTCGACTTCAACTTTCTTCATCAGAACCTCCTTCAACATAGGACGTGTTCGTCTACAAAGAATCGATGTCTGCCTTCTCACACCAACATCAACAAACAACAAAGAACGTAGAGGATTTTTGTGTTTGATTTTATATTCCTGTGATTCTTTCCTTCTAAAACAATGAACACAGATCAACTTCTAACTATTTGATCTGCATATATTTTCCTTTTGCGTGTTTTAGGATTAATAATTGTAGGAGGGTTTTTTGTTCTTTGTTCTTGTGAGCCAAATGCTACCACCCTAAAAACTGAGGGTGCAGACCAAAACAACATGGATCGACCCCTCTATCGTTCTCTTTTGTGGTGTTCTTCGAGACGGAGGAAGGTGACTACAGTGACGAATGCGACGAAGGCAATGGACGCACCACCTGTGGCCTCTGCGACTCGTGTCGCCCCCATGCTACCCTGGACAAACTAGCTCCACCATCCCGGGCCGAACCGCATCGCTCACCGGCTTCCCAACCGCCCCCGCGGTCTCCGCCCTTCCGGTCGTGGCGCCCTGGCCGCACCGTCTTCCGGCCGAACCGGCCCCGGCCACACCGGCCCTGCGGCGCCCTTCGGATCCACCCCATCTGCGCCAGCCACCGATCTTCCGATCCCCCGGTCGAACCCCCAGACTCACGGCGCACCGGCCGAGCCAGCCTCCCAAACTCTCGCGGCGCCCCGGCTGTGCCGGCCTCCCGCGCCCCTCGCGGCGCCCCGACCGAGCTGGCCTCTCGCACACCTCATGGCGCACCGGTAGTGTCAGCCTCTCGCACCCCTCACGATGCCCTGACTGAGCCTGCCTTCCACGCCCCTCACGGTGCCCTATCCAAACTGGCCCACGCACTCCAGGCCGAGTCGCCCATGCGATGCCCTCCGGGCCGAACCACCCTCACACCGACCCACGGACGGCTTGCGCCCTCACGGCCCTCAGTGACCCCTTGTGGCCTACTGGGCTGGGCCCAGCGGGTCGGCCCCAGCTGGGTCGGGCAGGGTCGGTCCGATCGGGTCGGACCAGACCCGGGCCCACTACGGCCCTTTACATTCTTTGGGCCATATCTTTGGCACCGTACATCCGTTTGATGAACCGTAAGTGGAGCTAGTAATCTTGTAGCATGACCGTCCCTTTGAGTATACCGCATTAGAGTTTGGGGTATAGTTTAGATATGGTAAGGTTGGATCATGCATGAATCCAACCGGGCCCCTGGGAGTAAAAGGCTAATAACTCACAGATCGGGTGTCTGATTGATGTTTCATCTATTGAGTAGAGACCACTATGAAGTGGCGGACCATTGAGATACTTCTTCATGGGACTTCGTGACAGTTGGAGTATCGACCAGTAGCTCATGGATCAGATCCTTCCAGGGATGCGCAAGTAGAGTGCGGAGACCTAGTAGCTAGCTGAGACCTGACGACTGCAGACCGTTTGACTTGGAGAGACTCTACTAGCCTAGTGGGGAGCGCCTAGTTGTGGTGGCAGACCCGAGGTGGAGGAGAACACTTGGTGATGCGGTAGACCCATGGTACTCGACAGGAGGAGTACCTCTGTAGGCTATGAGGGGGAGCGCCTGGGTGTGGCAGCCAACCCACGGTAAGGAGCGCCTCTATGTGACGCAGCAGACCCACATTACTCGATGGGAGGAGTACCTCAGCAGTCTAAGGTTAGTGGGAAGCACCTCTATGTGACGTGGTAGGCCCACTATACTCGATTGAGTAGGAGTTCTCCAGTATCTGAGGTTTTGGTAATGTGAATAAAATACCAGTTGAGCTGAGTTAGTACTTTTGTGTTTTCCACATGATTGAGAAGGATTACTTAATAACTCAGGTATATGTATAGGCATATACCTTAGTAGGGTTATCTATTGATTCCTTACTTTGTGGTTTATCCCTGGTGGATTTGTGAGACCTTGAGGGTCTCGGGGTCCCTATTGCATATTGTTATACTCACCCATACATGGGATATACATGCACCTTGTTGTGTTGGATGAAGACGACGTATAGCACTGACTAAGGCTCAGAGTACTAGGACTGGACGGTATATGGAGGTGTACATTACGATGAGTCGGTACATGGAGGAGACTGATGGGTGTGGAGTTCTGAGGAGGCTATATGTACCTACCCTTCATGTAGGAATCCCAGAGGATGACACAATAGCTTTTTTTCCTTTCTTCAGTTATACTTATACTTCCAGGTCCTTGTACTTTACAGTTTGGATTGTATTTCCATCCCCTTTTACTTTTCAACAATCTTTTGTTATATAGTTTACTTAGTGTTTTTTATCTATCTTTGTGCTCTGTTGTGTTTTTTTACATGATATAAAGGCAATGCCTTCATAGTTTTAGGGAATTATGCTTGTGGTGCTAGTCGCCAGCCCCTGGCCTATGGATGGCGGGCTTGGGGTAGTCACGACACGGGCCCGGGGGGACGGTTCATGACAATAAAGATATTCAAAATAGTATTTAATGAATGGAAAATATATACCAAAATCTTATAGAGCTATATACAAAGGCCTCATTCTCCTTCTACTGTTATTTATACTATATTAGCCATCATGTACAACCAATAAAATTATAGGTTCTGAATTTTTTTTCTAATACCTTGGAGTTATGAGTTGTAGTGGTGTTTGTAGTGGTGTAGGTCTATGATGGTGAAATCATTCAGTAATATATCTAGTGAGTGTGACCAAAGTTAGTGTCAACTAAAATTTTTTGTTTTAGTGGTATTTATCTGGGTTTTTTTTCTATTATATAGTATCTAATATATTATTTTATTTGTTTAAGTTACTATAGTGGTGGTTTATATAGATTTAATTACTCATGATTAATGTTTCTCTTCTTGCATAATCCAAGATATTTGGTCTTTATAATATAATTTTTAGTAGTTATTAGGTAGGGTTAATCATGACTTCTTTCTCCAAAAGAGTTGGTTCATATTTCGAATGGTTCCATCCTTGTGTGGAGAAGATTTTTGTCTGTTGGTGGTGTTTTTATGGTGTGTTTTCACATTTCTCCATCATCTATCATTTTTCTTTGAATATTATAGGATTTGGATTCAGTGGGGTACCTATGTTGCAGAGTTCATTTTCACTATGTTTTTGTGGTACTTCGGGAGTGGTTTCAATTTTATTTCCCATCTACTTGGTTGGTTTGCCCCATTTTTCTTCCTTATTATGGCCATTTTTGTTCAAGAGACTCGGTCCTTTTGCAATTTATAGATTCGATACTTCTCCTTTATTAATTTTTTTTATGATTCTCCTATACGGTTGGAATGAGTTAGTTTATCATGAAATGGTGGATCTTTTTAGTTTATATTTATGTGGAAAATATTTGAATTAGGTTCTATAATACACATATTGGGTGATAACTTTTCTAGAAAATTAATTTCTATAGATTGGTGACATTTACGAATGATGTTCTCATAATTAATGACATTTATAGTGATCCACATGGATATGGTGGTTCGATATATGGAATTTGGGATTTTTCTTGTTGTTTTATTTTGTTTCTTATTGAAAGTAAGTGAATGATTTTGTTGGTGAGGCTTAGAATCATTTTTGTTGTTGGTAAATCAATTTGGTGATGACTAGTAATTGCCTAATTGGTAATGTGGTGTTAGTTTTTATTTTTTTCAATGACATCATTGATCAAGTCATCTCCTACGGATCAAGGTAGAATCTATATTTTGATTACGGTTTGCAAGGTGGTTCAGATAGTTTAATTATTGAGGCTTTTTTATTCTTTGTGTTCATTTGGTTAGTTGAAGATAATCTAGGATATATTAGGTAAATTAATTTAGGTATTTTACATTATTCAATGGTGGTATTTTGATTTTTGATCACCTATATCAATTTGGCTATGGCTTATCCTTGGAAACATATATTTTTCCTTATATGTATTTTAAAGTGAATAAATAGTATATTTAATGGTATTAACCTTAACCATTGATGATGGTTGATTAGGGAATCATTATAAAGTAATTTTATTAATTTATTCACCATCCCTAATAAAGAATACTCTATTTAGGACTACACTATTATTATTGATAGTTTACTATACATTACTATTCCTATGAAATGCTAAAATAAAATATTCTATATATTTTTTGAGGAGGGAGTGAGGGGACATAAGGTTAAAATTATTTTATATATAATCTTGAATTTTATATTACCTAAATTCATATATATATATATATATATGATGTATGTATATATCTATACTAGATTTATATCGTATGATTTGATACCATTAAGTCATAGAGTATTATAGGCATGGAAATTATGATTTTTATTAAAATTAGGGTATATCATTTTATATGATAGAAATTATATCATATGATTTATTATGATTCTATTTAAATCATTAGATATGATTTAGGATGAATCATATATAATGGTTATATGGAGTGAATGAGTGTATAATGTTTTATAATAACATATAATCATTATCCCATGTATTGATTGGATCGATAATTTTGGAAAATGTTATCATCCAAAAGGACTCCCAATAATTAAGATGTTAACATTCCTTGAATACTACACATTAAAGATATAATTTAAAATGAAATTAAGTCCATTATTACCATGCAACATAGTTTATTCAATTACTCATACATTTATGAAACATATGAGGAATGGAATGATGTAGTTCTTAGATTGGTGAGTGTCACTGTAGCCAATATAAAAAAATACCTTTCCCTTAATTATGGTGAGACACTCTCTTCATGATCTTCTGATTTGAATTTATATATATCTAGAAGCTCTCTCTTATTTCCTTTACAACTTCCTATATAAGAAAATATCCCATTAAATAATCATAAATCTCATTTAAAACATTTTTTTGATTATACACCTTAGAGAGAATAATCATATGATTTTTTCAA
This sequence comes from Viscum album, assembly GCA_963277665.1. Taxonomy (NCBI): domain Eukaryota; kingdom Viridiplantae; phylum Streptophyta; class Magnoliopsida; order Santalales; family Viscaceae; genus Viscum; species Viscum album. The sequence continues at coordinate 1,163,404,361 of OY728122.1, read as the reverse complement.
GGTGATCATTATCAAACAATGAAGTGAAAAGGTTAGTTATGGTGGCATACCCCGAATTCTAGAGCAATTCACTTTCAGGTGGATTTATTCCATGTTTCTCCTTTAAATATAAAAACCATAACTTTTATTCTAATTTTATTTTTGGTTTTCTAGTTTCATTCAAAACAACAAAATGATAAAATTTTGGAAGAAATAGAATGTATGTTTTTTATTCTAGTTTACGTTTGTTAGTTTCAAACGCATGGAGTATCTCAGAATTTAGGATTTCTCTGTGTTTCTTATATTAGATTATGTGTTAATTTATTCATAGATATCTATCAATGATATCAAATCTAAATAAATGTTGTGTAATTTTTTCGAAATATGTGATAAGTTGAAGAAATAAAAATCGTAATACATATCATTTTTCAGTCATAAAATATGGTACATTTTTTATTCATCGGGTTAAATATTTTTTTTTACGGTATAGGATATCATAATCCTTGACTTATATGAATGTCATTGATTTATAAATTTTATATCATGTGATATAGTCATGTTTTTAAATATGATTCCCTACATAGATTTTTGAAAACAAAACATCATATCATTTTTATGAAAAGATGCTAAATTTTTATATACAATACCTAAGGAACTAGATTTTAAATCATAGTGGTTAATTATCTATTATTAAATTCAATAGATAATTCATTGTAATGTGGGTTATGATATAACCTTTGTTGTAGAATTAGACGGGCTAAGAAAAAATATTTTTATAAATTTTAAATTATAAATTAAATTTAGTTATTTAAAAAATTATTAATAATGGAAAAATATATATTTTAGGATATTTGTTTATTTATAAAAGTGTTTTATAAATTACTAAATTATAAAGTGTTTATAACTAATTAATTTACTATTTTAAAATATTTACTATAAATAGTTCATTAATATTAAGTTTTAATATTATGAATATAATTTTCAGAATTATATTTCATACGTTATAAATTAAATATAAAGTGTTTATATGATAAACTTTAGGCGTAATTTATCAAGAGTTTATAAATTAAAAAATAAGGGTTAATATAATGTTTTTATATTTAGATTATGAAATTTTCATAATAATGTTTAATTTGAAGTGTTCAAATTAAATGTGACTTATTTAGAAATTATTTAAACATAATTAATGGTGTTTTTATGGTTGAAACTATAAAATGTTTAAATAATATTTACGTGTATGATATTTAGATTATATGAAATTCTTACATAATTGAAATTTGATTACAAAATTTTTATAATTTATAAAATATCAAATAGTTAAAGTAAATTTCATATAATGTATAATATTAAATATTTCATATTATGAAATGAATATAAAGAGTTTATATTCACTATTATAGAATGTTAATACTTATTATTTAATTTATAAAAAATTTATAGTTATATTTTTTCATGAATTATTCATATGTATTTATATCATGTTTAAATATATATATATATATATATATATATTTATTTATTTATTTATTTTATTAATGGTCATTTACTTATTTTTTCATGTTTATAAATTGTTTATATTTCTAATGGTGTATGATTTAGTTTGATTTCAATACTAGTTCTATAGATTATCATATTTGCATCTAAGTGGTTTCATTCAAGGTATGATAAAATGATTTTGTTTCCAACAACATTGAATTAAATTTATAATTGAATTTATAATCATGAATATAGTTTTTCAAGATAGCTAATAAATATTAGATGTTAAGTTTATAATTAATTGAGTTCTACCTTGAGAAAAATATCCTCTAGGAGAGGGACTTGGGGTCAGAATAACCACCATCTAGAAGAATTATGCCTTGTTCTATAAAGGTGAGGGGTTGTATATCTTCCACTCAAATCTCTCTCATGTGGATATTGTCAATTCCATATAATTATAATCTTTTACACAAATATTTTATGTATATTATGCTTTAGAATCATTTTTATATGTGTAAATGTATTGGACATCTTTTTTTGGGTGAGTTAAACAAATTGTGAGATGTGTAAAGATTTACACTTTAATATGGTATTAAAATATAGATTTGGTGTAAGTAATGGGTATTCAAACTAAAAAACTTGAAGCATGAATAAATAAAGGTAATAACATGATGTGATTTATCAAGATTAAATCTCCATAAAAATACAATGTTTGAGATTAATTCAAAATCAGTACTTCTCATGAACTTGATCATTCTGTATTGATGACCATAACCATTAGGTTCCCACAAATAATCTTGTGTAATGAAAATAAGTAATGAGTTTACCCTAACCATTAGGTACCATGTTTTTGGAATTTAATTTGGGTTACATGAAACTGGGAAACACTAACCATTATAATACCAGAGGTATAGAGTTGGGTTTATCTACAATGATTGATTGTATAAGGTGTTTTCCACCTAATTATCTAAGATTCGTATATGATATGATCAGTAAAATGTATCTACTAGATATTGTCATGTATCATTTACAAGATACCCAGTATAAGACGTGATGAAATATAGATCATGGACCACTAATGGGTATGATTAATTCAAAATGGGTCATAATTTTAGTGAGATACCATTTAATATAATCCCTTATTAAATGGTAATAATACATGAAACCCATTTGATAAATAATTCTACTATAGATGAATAACATCATTATCATCAAACATAAAATTGATATCAATATTTCTAAGGATAACTTTAATGTAATCAACTCTTAAAGTTGGTAACTTAGGAAGAGTTGGTAAGTGATAAAAATTATTTGTGTTAGAGAAACACATTTCTAATTAACCAAGTGTCCATGTTGTTCATAATGTGAATATATATTTTTGTGAGAAGTGTAAAATGAGTCATTTAAGGTTTCAAAGAAATTAGTTACTAAATTTTATATGGAAATTTTAATTCTCCACTCTAATGACCAATATTATTGATAATAAAAATTATTTGGTGAGACTGAAAGTTTCCTTTAGGATTATTATAGATAAAATATTCATCTTATTATCATATATGGATAATTAATGAATCCAATAAGAAATTCCTAGATATTATCAATTGTTGATAATAAATTAACTTGGTATATGATGTCTTGATTTTGGTATTTTGTTTAATCAATACATGTGGGGAAATGTTTATACTGGAAGAAGAAAATTTCACAGGAGAGTCCAATGATATTTCTAGGAAGTATCTAGTTAAGTTCATAGAAATATAAATGAAAGATGAATTATGATTCCATAGGATGGAATTTTCTAAATTATATAAATTGATTTTGGAAACTTAATGGAATTTCTATGAAATGTGTTAATGTTATTGAAATAAATTCATTGATTTCAAAGGGTATGTGATACCTAGTTTATATTTTAAAAAATTTTCAACTAAAAAGAGTTTAAAATAAAGGTCTGAATTAATAGATATTGTATATTTCATTTCAATAATGAACCATGAGATCCCACATCTAGGATTTAAATACAAATGAATAAATCAATCTCGAATGAATCTTAAAAAGATGTATATCTTCATCTCACATCTCTTATAGGATAAGAGAAGTATTTCATTAATAATGTGTTGAAGTAAAAAATATGAGATGATTAATTTTATATACATGTTTCATGATTCATCGGATTCTATAACATGTTTTGAGAAGAATATAAGGAGTAAAGTATTTTATCAATGATAAAGTGTTTATCCCATTATTTGTTTCAATATAAGGGAATTAGTTCTAACCTCCCATGAGTGGAATATTTTAATAATGTATTATTTTTGTATGAAAATGATATGAACACATATAATTACATATTTGATATATAAATAATCATTTACTTGTTAAATATCACTACCCAATGGAAATTAAAATAATTTACTAACACAAAATAGTTTTGGCATATTAAGCATGATATTATAATTAAAATATAGTGTCTAAGTGGATAGTGGGAGTATGTTTAAACTTATAAAGTTAAAAAATAAAATTTGAAAGATTATACTAGTATAATGTATTTAATTATCAAATAATATCCTAAAGAGTTTAGGAATGTTATGGAAAAGAAAAATATAATGAAGTATATTTAGTTACCATGAGTATGTGAATATCATTATTTCTTAAAGGATTATAACAGTTAAACAAAAGTGAATTTCAATTGATATTATAAAAGAATTTTATGATATGATGGTAAAGATTAATATAGAGTAACATTTATTCATCATAATAAAGATAATATCACATTATCCTAAAGGAATTTAGGGTCTACTAGTTAATAATAATGTAAATAGATAAATTATTTATGATAAAATTTTAATAAAAATTTTTAATAGAATATATTCTCATAATGTTCATTTCAAACTTAGAAATAGTTATATGTAGATAACAGAAGTTGCCATTATAAGATTTTATGTTAAGGAATTAATATGTTTTAATGTGTTAAATGAATTTAACATTAGGAATATGATTCTCAAATATCGAATTTATTCAAAAAGTATTTCTTCATAGACTTTACTCACTAATAAATTTAATGGGAGGGTCTTATTATACAGTCACATGGAGATATGGTAGGATTTACATATAGATTTAATGAGTTAGCAAACCAAAAAAAGTGTACCAAACATAAGACTAATCAAGAAATAAATTATATATGATATAATAGATAAGTTCTTATATTGAGTTCTTTTAAGTATTCTTAAAATTGTTTAGAAATAGAAAATATATCATATTAAAGGAAATCCATACTTTATCATCCTTTTATGTTGGATGAAAATATGTATAGATTGATATAGATTTTGTGGTCTGTAATTAAAATTGACCACTCAATGTATGAATTTGAGTTTTACGCTAAATAATGTTCATCATGGAATTTTATGGGTTATAATAAAATTTTAATGTTATCATGATAATGATTCTCATATATTGATTTGAAATATGTTCATGAAGCACAAAAAAAATTCTTTTATGTGCGATTGATGACCCACTATGTATACCATATGGAGTGTTATACACTATGTTTATAGTATAATAGTGGTACATGGATCATATTTGGCCCCCATTACCTATGGTTGCAAAGATACATAACATTATAAATTTATACATTGATATATTTCTAACAAAATTAATTGATAGATTGAAAATCGTGGGGTGGTTGGATATGTTATTGATCATGTCAATAGTTAGATCCCAACCATTATAGGATTTTTCATCTTGTATAATGAATATGACATTTGGGCCCTTGATTGATATAGATTGGTAAGTGTGTGGCCACACCTAGATAATACATGTAGTTTTATTATCTACTAAGATAAAGGGTTTGTGATTTACTTATCTATATAGATGAATGGTGTGTGATATATTCATCAACCAAGTTAGTTTATGCTTAGAGAATCTAGAACATATAGGTTGGATAAATGGGATTTATGTACTCTATGTCCCATAGGTACTCAATGTGTTAAACAAAGGGAACATATGTGAATGCATTCTAGCATGAGATGAAAATAATGGAAACATTTTTAGAGATTCATGTGTTTGATGAATATCAGGTCAAATATCTTTTTAACTTGAGTATCATTGATGATTTTCTGGAGTCCACTCATTTCTTACATTTTGGGATCATGTAATTCATTTTTATTATAAATACAATAAAGTATAATTTGATCACAAATTTTGGTTAGCCAAATGGGGATTTTGTTTGTCTTAGGGAGATACTCAAAAAATCATTTTAGAGATTTATTTAAAAACATTTTTTTATGGATAATTTTTAAATATATTACATATGATATAATATAAAGAGAACATGATGATATATATCCAAAAACTATTTTTGAATATATCCAAATGGGTATAGAATTTAATTTCATATGTTATTGTATATGATACCATATAAGGTGAAATGGGTATAAAATTATTTAGGATTAAGTGTAAGTAGAGGATTAAAGAAGATATTTCCTAAATCCATATGTGTATATTCATGATGTATATATAACTGAATTATATCATATGATATTATACAAGTAATCATAGAGTATGACATGCATTAAAATTATGATTTTCATGCATTGTAGTGTATATCTTTTTTCACGACAAAAAATATATCATATAACTTATTATGATCCTATTTAATAATAAGATAGTATTCATGGTCAATCATATGGAAATGTTATATGGAGTACATGGGTGTATCCTACAGTATGATACAATCCAATCACAGTACTAAGTCTCAATTGGATTGATACTTTTTCCATTTTCATAGATTATTAATCCTCCCAAATGTTAATGTGTCAATATTCAATGATTCCTTTGCATTTAATATTTATTATACAAGGGAATTAAGACCATTAGATGTATAAAATTAAAATTATTCCATTACACATATTTTTATGAAATTTAAGAGTAATTAAATGATTTGGTTCTTGAATTGGGGAGCACCTTGTAGCATGTATAAACAATACATAGCCCTTGTGTATGGTGTGACAATATCTTCATGATCTTCCATGCTGAAGTTTTAACATATTTCAATGATCTCCCTCCTTTAATTCTCTATTTATTGGATACTAGAAAATATTGTAATGGATTCTAAGATCCCTTCTAAGACATTTGGATAATTCATATCATCCCATGGATAGACCTTTGAGGGAATAATCATACAATTATTTCTAAGTGATAATTATCAAAAATAAATGTAGAAAAAAACAAGCTAGGAAGAAAAGGTATATATTCTCTTCATTGTAATTTACATTTTTCAATTTAAAACACATGTAGATTCATGGGATTTATGATTTCTATAATTTTTTCCCATTATATCCTTTATCTCTTGCAAGGCATTTATGATTGTCATATTAATTTAAAAATATTTTCATAAGTAAAACTAGAACTGAAATTCACCTTGGTTCATAGTATATGAAACGAAAAACTATATATACATCAAATTTAAGAGAAGACAGGGATAAAACCCACTTCCTCCAAATCATCACACCATAACATCTATGTAGTAATTTCAACTATCATAATGATGTGTTTATATTATTCATTTTTTCAATAGATATTTTAGTACCAATATACTGATATTTTAGTTTATGTTCTGGACCCACCTCACACAATACCACAACTATTTGGTCCCAAGGAGAGTCATCCATTGTGAAAATAAATTTAGAATCATATTTTTTTGGGTTAAGTGATTCATACAATTTGGGAACCCATTCCGGTAATGATTAGATATTGGGTGCCTTTTCCACACATATTGTGTCAATTATGGATATACAATCCTTTGGATTACTGCCTCAAATAATACTTATTGATAATAATCATGTTTTTATAGGAATTAAATAAACCTTCTCAAATTTTTATATATCTTAAATCAGTTTTCATTGATCTAGGAACATGACCTTCAATAAAAACATGTAATGTTGAAGAGAATATTTTATAACATCCACTACTACCATATTCTTGATGGTGAAATAAAAAATTTATTTAACTAAAAATTAGTGAAGGGAAGGGGTTGAGACAGGAAATTCCATGGGCTAGTGGTTTCACTTATCTAACCTTATTCATCACTAAAAACAACTTCATGGTCATAGTGACCAATGAATATATTGGAAACAAGGATCTCATTGACTACTTCCAAGAATAATCCATCCTTGATAGAGAAGTAGATCCATCTATTTCCATGCTTTTAAATACTTTCATTCATGGTCATATTTAAATTATGATCCATGTAAAAATGAAACATGATTCATATAATGTCACAACCCCCTCCCTGTAGGGTGTACCCCTAAAAGAACAGAAATGTGAGAAAGGAGATATTGACACCCCTGAGTCCCACCTTCAGTAGGCCCTGGGTTGGGGACTAGCACCGAGGGTATAGTAAACACGCAAATGGGAGGAATTACCCTCAAATAAGACACATTAAAAAGAAAGAGATGAGACAGACACCAACCAACTCCAACCCATACTAAAATATAAAAGAAATCCCAATGACACGTATGTAATGTCAAGAAAAACTACAACAACTGGAAGGGAAAACTGAAAGTACCAAAAGAAAGTAAAAATGGCAACAACCATGAAGCTCGAACAACTCTTGAAACCCCAAGCTAGTAGTAACCATCCTGATATCTAACCTTATCCAAGTGACCTAAAAATAGTTTGTATATATACTTAGGGTGAGTATAATATTATACTTTGTAGGATCCTCCTCAGAGCCTCTCGTACAAAGGCAAATAGAGCATGCTAAAGTACAGTGAACAACAAGTGAAACTAACACGTTATAAAAATAGGTATACTATGTTCCTAGATTCACCATGGATACTCTCACCAAGTATCACATTCAAGAGTATATAATATAATAAAGAATATCAAGGGTACCTCACTACCACTTCCCCACAGTTTTTCCACTTTTCCCTAACATCGCTTGTCTTACGTATCTCTCTCCAAAAAGGCTTACCAGCATACACTTGGGTGAAGAACCACAACACGCCCCTCATGCAGTATAACCACCGTGTCCATGTAACCAAATCAACCAGGAAGTTTTCAAGATCCACCACAGCATTCATAACATGTATCATAAGTCTGGTATTAAACCTCAAGCCATTATATCCCATACACATAGTAAGAATTTTAAAGTCATCATAGCCTATAAACAGTACACCTATTGTAGTCCATTGGAAACTATGTCTAGGATATATATGTGTAGGAAAAATCCATTAAATCCTGCTACACACATATATGGGTAAAACTAACCGTTGTTCCTACTAGCACTAGTAACCACAAAGTGAAGAGAGTGGGCCCAAAGGGGGTAGTCATCCATCCATCATCCCATCAGAATGTTAGGGAAAACACCCCCCCCTCCCCCCGAGGGCACAAAATCCTAGAGGCATAACCATGCTATGGGCATAACATAGTCTTAGACTCAACTGCATCAAACATATCTTAGACTCTCATCTTCCACTGCTAAGACTAGCCATCCTATAAGCACACAACAATTTAAATAGATTGATTATATTACTTAATTAACTTTTTATCAGTTGTAGTTTATGTTAATTAGTTTCTTAAACATTAATTAGCCATTATCAATTCCACATTACATTCCATCAGCATTCCAACCAAGATCCACAGTTCCATTAAATTGTAACCTCATCATTGAATTACACCAAGATGCAACCCCCTGGGTTGACATCATTTATTAACAACATTATTACTTTCCCATATTCCCAGGAATTCTAGAAAATCATTATAAGCTACAAAATACAAGGGGGGTCAACATGGTGAGTAGATGAAATTCCTATCAATTCTTGGCCACATATAGTAGGATCATAGTCCCATCCACTCTAGAGAATCTAAACACAGAAATCACATAGCATACCATGCACGTCTTTGCCTCCTTTTAGAAAGAGGGTAGCAAAACCATCTTCCTTGAGAAGTGGGAAACTAAAGAATAAAAACACCGAATAAGATTCAGTAAGCATCCAAAATTCATATCCATCTCATTTCATCACCTCTGATGTCCTCCCTGACACCCACATGCATAAACTGATGCATCTCAACACTCTAGGTCTCAACTGCTACCACAACCAATGGGCCTCCCTGCCCCCACACATCACAATAGCCATCCAGGATCACATCACAACACAAGAATTAGAAAACAGACATCATATAAACTAGGATCTTGGCCCTTAAACAATTCATCCATCCTTCAAACATAATGAGCACACATAGTTCCAAAGCACAAGGCACTAGGCCTTGCAAGCAAGAGGGTAACTGAGAACTCTACCAGGCATTATCTTTTTGTCAACCATATAGTTCTTTAATCCATATGTAATTAACTGATTTATTAATTGTAGGTTACAACTATGGGAACCCGAAATAGTATCTATCACAAATTAACTAAATAGTTAATTGACATGCCTTTAATTCAATATCGACAATCATCAACAAGCCTCTGGCTCATTAATTAATTCAACTAAATATGCTTACAACAACAACAACAAAATTCATTTATGTGCCTCTTTTATCTTCAACAAATAATTATAATTAATACCATTTTAGGTTATTTACCAATTTCATCAAGAACGACATGCTTGACAAGGAAAGCATAGATATCACACAATCTATCAAAACAAGAGGGAATAATATACGATCAATACCAATTTATTTATTCATTTCAAACATTTATTATGCCAATGACATTATGATCTAGTGGGATAAAACATTATAACTCTATAGTTTCATGTAAAAGAATAGTTAATCCATGAATCTCGTACCTCAAAAGGTTTTGGATGCCCTTTTCATGGGAATTTTCCTACAAAACACATCATGATCACCCCTCTTGGAGGACTGCATCCACCTGAGGATTTAGAGGCACCACCACACTAGACAACACCCAAGAAAACTCTATTAGGAACATGGAGATAGCATTCCATAATATGGAAACTTGAAACAGAAGGAGAGGAACCAAGAAGAATGATGATATGTCATACCTTATATCAAAGATTGGTCGATACTTCTTGGTTTCACCAACACAGGGGGTGCGCATAAAGCAGAAATAAACTCTAGGGAGGAAATGATCCAATTCTACAACAATATGCATGACTCATATAGGAATGATGGAAATGTTTGATCATCTCACACTAGGGAACAATGAGTATGAACAAGGGGGGAAGATATATCTTCCCTTTAGAAGATTTGATGGAGGAGAGGGTTAAGTTATGTTGGTATTTCCATTAAAATTGGATCACATTAAACCAAATGATATGACCAAGTAAAGGTATCACAGGTCTTAAGAAAATTAATATAGGAGTTATGGGCTTTGAATCGGCCATAAATCCCTTAAAATAAGGATTTTAATGCAATTTTCGTCAAATAAAACGTTAAACAGTCAGAACAGGGAAATACAAAAAAATTTGGAAATTTGAAAATTGAAATGAAATAGTTTTGGAAACATTGTAGACTCACCATTCTGGAAACACTATATACTCACCATTTTGAAAACATTGTAGACTCACCATTCTGAAAACACTACAGACCTACCATTCTTGAAAAACCGTAGACTCACCATTTAAGAAACACAGTAGACCAATTGTTCAGGAAGCACTGTAAAGCTACCATTCTAGAAATACATTAGACATACCATTTTATGTTTCTCCATTCTGGAAACAATGTAGACTCACAATTCTGGTAACACTATAGACCTGCCATTTTGGAAACACTATAGACCTATCGTTAGATGTATCACCATTCTGGAAACATTGTAGACTTTTCATTCTAGAAACGCATGTCTAACCATTCTAGAAACACTATGGACACACCATTTTGGAAACACTATAGACTCACCATTCTAGAAACATTATATACACACCATTCTAGAAACACTGTTCACAAAACTAGAAATTTAGAAAAGTGTTGGGGATAAGTTTCCTAGACCTCCAAAAACACCTCAAACGTTAGATTTTAGCAAGGGAATGGAACAGATAGGTCCAGTTCATTTTATCATATACCTCTCAAAACATTCTTGTCCTCATGAATCCAAAACCAACCCATATAGGAAACAGAAAAAGGATTTTGAGCATCTACTCTTCAAGATACCTATAATGGCTCTCGCCACCAAAGGATCTCAACTGCTTAAAAAAGGAACATGTGAAACCACAAAAAAACCAAAAACAACTTCTAAATAATATCCCATGGGAGATACCTCTCAAAAGAAGGAAATCCACAATAAGAAACAAAAGAAATCCATCTCATAACATGAAAAGGTCTAAACCCACAAAAATAACATCATTACAAGAAAAGATCTAAACATCAAACAGCTTGGGGTACAGAGAACATATCTATGACACACGTTCCTAGGTACTCCCCTCCATTCCACCATGCCACCATAAGACATGGACCAAGGGAATAGGATGCCCGCATATCACCTTATCCTTGTGGTCCTGGATCTTTAAAGGCCTCTCCTCGAAGGTCTCATCATCGTCAACATTGATCTCTCCCTAATCAATGACATGAGAGTCATCATGAAGATAATGAAGGAGCTGAGACACATGAAAAACATTATGTATCTATCTCATATTCGGGGAAATTTCTACTCAATACGCCATGGCTCTAATAATATCCATCACCTTAAAGGACCAACAAAATCAGGAGAAAGCTTAATCCCACGGCCAAACCTTCGATGCCCACAACGAGGAGTCATCTTCCAAATCATGTGATCCTTAACATCAAACTCTAAAGGTATCCTCCTTCGGTCGACAAATTATTTATGAAGATCCTATGCTGCCTTCATCCTCTCACAAATCACTTGAACCATCTCTGTCGTATTCTGCACTAGTTTCAGTCTGATAATTGCAGACTCTCTGACCCCAGTCCAGTACAATGGAGAACGACAAGGTCAGCCATACAAAGTTACAAATGGAACCATACCAATGGTTGAGTGGAAATTATTATTGTAATAGAAATCCACCATGGGTAATTGAATAATCCACAAACCTCCAAAATCAAGGACACAAGAGTGTAACATGTCTTCCATAGTCCATATGGTCCACTCTGTCTGACTGTCTATTGGGAGATGAAAATAAGCGCTAATGCATATCTAAGAACAAAAATAATGCTGGAAACCTCTCCATACCCTAGAGGTAAAATGAGGATCTCGATCAGAAATGATCATCCTCGGGACTCCATGGAGTCTCACCACCTCCTCCTGATACTACCATGACAAAACATCCAATGAGCTCGACTCCAGGATCACTATGAAGTGGGATAATTTTTTCAAATGATCCACTACCACCCATACGGCTTCATGGAATCCCTGAGCTCAAGGTAAACCAGTAAAAATGTCTATTTATATGTCATCCCACTTCCACTGAGGAACATCTAATGGCTGGAGAAAACCACTGGGGACATTGTGCTCTGCCATTACCTTCTGGCAGACCAAACATCGAGAAAAAAACTTTGTAACCGCACGCTTCATCCCAGGCTATAAAACTGACTCCTCAAGGCTTGATATATCTTTATCATGACAGGATATACCACTAAGGGAGAACTATAGGACTCTCTAAGAACCTTCTCATGCATCACCAATGGAATGAAAATAATTCCCTGATACAACACTTAGTGTTGTTCATCCTCAGATCGACCATAAGGGGGCTTACCACAAACAAATCGGTCTCTTCAGACCTACACCTATAGATCCCCCAACTGGGAATCTTCCAAATGTTGCACCAGAGATGACTCCAACATCATCTAAAAAAGACAAACTCTACCCCAAACTTCTCCCATATTTAGATTTAATGTTGAAATTTCTTCCATCACTCTCTAGGAATCACCAGATTCATACACAGCATAAATATGTGACTTCCTTCTCATAGAATCAACTACAAAATTCCCCTTTATAGGTGTATATGATATTTCTAAGTCTTATTCAATTAATAACTCCATACACTAAAGCTTTCGCAAGTTGAAGTCTCACTAGGAGAAAACATACCTCAGGCCCTTTTGATTGGTGAAAACAACAAAGCACTCTCAAAGGAGGTAATGTCTACACAACTTCAGAGAAAACACCATTTCTACTAACTCAGTATAATGGGTAGCATAGTTTGGTTCTTGGGGATGAAACTATCGAGACCCATAAGAAACAAATAATCTATGCTGCATTAGAACACATCCTAACCCCAGATGTGAATCATCACATAAAACATCAAACTAAACTCCCTCTGCTGGAATAAAAATAAGCGAAGAACTTACCAACTTCTCCTTGAGATACTAAAAATCTGTCTGACCCTAATCAGTCCACACAGCTTCTAGATCTTTCTTGATCAATACTATATGAGGAGTCACAAATCGAGAGAAATCATCTCAAAACCACATGTAGTAGCCTGTGAGACCAAGGAAACTTCTCACCTCTGCCACAGTCTTGGGGGATTCCCAAGACACAACTACTTCTATCATTGATGTATCTACAGCTACTCCCTACTGGGATATAAAATACCCCAATAAAAGGACCTATTGATCCCAAAACATGCACTTCAACAACTTCCCAAGAAGCTTCTATTGGAGAATAACTCCCAAAATGGTGTGTATATTCTCTGCATGCTCCTCCTCAGACATGAAATACACAAGGATTTCATCGATGAAAATTACCAAAAACTTATCCAAGAACTCACAGAACATAGCTTTCATCAATCCCATGAAACCATCTTGAGAAATTGTTACACCAAATGACATTACAATGAACTCGTAATTCCCATGATGACAACGAAAAGTATTCTTTAGGATATCCTAATCCTTCACAAGAATATGATGATATCTTGACCACAAATAGGTCTTCAAGAACCAACTTAAACCATTCAGCTGATCGAATAAATAATCAAATCACTGAATAGAATAGTGATTCTTCACTATCACTTTGTTTAAGAGATGATAATTGATAAACAACTGCAAACTTTAATCAGCCTTATTCATGGAAAAAACTAGTGCACCCCATAGTGACACACCCATCTGAAAAAAAACCACACTTTAATAGACCATCGATCTATGAACGCAGCTCCCTTAACTTGTAAGGGTCCATCCTACACTGATACATAGAGATAGGATATGCTCCTGACTATAGCTTGATCCCAAACATGTTTTCTCTTCAGGGGGTAAAACTACATCCTCTTCTAGAATGAAATCAGGGTACTATCCTATGACCCTGGGAAACACCAACCATTGAACCTCTGAAGAACATAGTATCGTCTCATCCATCAAGGATGATAAGGACAGAACACACCTCTGACCCATCTGAGGGTCTCCCTCACCAAAAAACATTATCGTCTCTCTATCAGCATCGAAGAACACTACCTTCCTGTGGACGAAATCCATGATATCTTTCACCTAATACAAATAATACATGATGAGGATGGAATCATATGGTTGTATCCATAAACATAGAAAATCTCCTTAAGAGCGGTGCGACGCCAGCACTAGCTCGTAGTCTCTACCTACTTCAAACAAATCAGCTTGACCTCCAACTGGCGTAGTCAAAGACAAGGTCACTAGAATCCTCTCCACCTCAAGTACCAATGCAAGGAAAGGGGAAGGTGATATGAAGGAGTGGGTCACTCTCGAATCAAACAAGGCATACACCCAAGTAGAAAACAAGAAAAGGGAACCTTAAACGATGTCTGGCTCGCATGGCGCAAGCAATGCTAAATAATGAAGCTGACCACAACCTACTCCAAGTCCTATCTGACTCTCATGAAAACCACTATCATGGTCATGATATTCTCTTTGAGGTTGGGGAACATCAAGGGGTTGTCCTCTTCCTACCTCATCAGCTCTCTACTGGTCCAAAGCTGGCACAACCTACTACTACTGCCTACGCTAGAACTTCCTCAATTGAGGAACTTGGAGTGGAAAACCTGGGGCACATAGACCACTCTGAATGGTGAGGCACTCTCACTACTTATGACCTCGTCCTCCATAAGAAAACAATTTTCTTGATCACTTGTAAAAAGTCTTGAGAGCCACCACCCCCAGAGAAATGATATGCTGAGGGCTGGGACCTACCCCCAGCCAAACGAAAACTCTTCTTCCCTAAAAACCAGGAACCCCAAACCATAGATCTCCTTCATGAGAAATCTAGATGACTCCCCTCTCATGATAATCTAGTTCTGGATAACTTCCTCTTAATTACCTATGCCCACACCAGAACCTCAATATATGTTTTCAGCATAAATGGGGTGTCTTGGTGTTGTATCTATAGATGCAAAGCCTCCTCAAAATGCCCCACCCTATTCTCCTCATATTTCAATAGGTATGAAATATATTTTAAAAGGTTATTGAAATATACTCCATACTCTCGCACACTAGATATCCCCTGTTGAGGGGTATAAACCTCTTGGAGACTAGACGCCTTCATGGTATATGAAAGAAACTCGACTCTAAACTTGTCTCAAAACTCCTCCCACAAAATCGCAAACTCCTAGAAATACTTTAGGAACAAAAAAACACCACTACCTCACTGACCCATGAAGAATCTTCAAAATCGAAGACACACAGTGCTCCTTCCATGAATGGATTGAACTGAAGGCTATCTCAACCTCCTCCAACAATTCTTCCATGACTGCATCTGTAATAGATCCCTCATACTTATACAAACTCTATAAATTATACTCTTGGAGTGTCATCCTCTAATTGTTGTCATCGTAAACCTATACCCTATGGTGATCTACTACCATATCCTCTTAGACATCTTCTATGAAATTCTGATAAGGATGTCAACCTGGAGCCATACCTACAAAATAACAAATATTTAGAGAAACTAAACCTCAAAAATGAAAGACTCAACATTAATTAATAAATTGATTTATTTTATTCATTTTAGGATAATCTATTCCAAGTTCTACCCATTCAAACATAGGAACAAAGAAGAATAATGCATGATCCTTTCCTAGGTCTCTACCCTACAACCAGTATCACCTCATTTAGTAGTCACTATTAACATAAAGGCCCATGAATCATATCATAGGGGGGCCATAAATTCCTATATATCTCCTAGTCTCCAGTGATTACATCACTTTCTAAACATGAATGACACCATTTCCCTACCAACCCATGCAACCTCACCTGTGCCTAACACCAAACTCTATCATATCCTATAACCTGCCTCTGATACCACTTTGTCACGACTTCCTCCCCACAAAGTGGACCCCCCTGGGCCGGCAATGTGATAAGGAAGATATTGACCCCCCGAGTCCCGCCTCCAAAAGGCCTCAGGTTGGTGACTAGCACCGAGGTTATATTAAACACACAAACGGGAGGCATTACCCTCTAAGATAACACATGCAAAAGATAGAGATAAGACTGACACCAACCATATCTAACTCAGACTTCAATATAAAATAAATCCAAAGTAAACATATGTAATGTCATAAAAAACTACTTAAACTTGAAGGGAATACTCCAAGTAACAAAATATGGTTAAAACAGCATCAACCATGATGCCCGAATAGCTCTTGAAACCCTAAGCTAGTAGTAACCAACCTGATCTCCAACCTACTCCAAGTGACCTGAAAAATAGTTTTTATATATATGTAGGGTGAGTATAACATTAAACTTAGTAGTATCCTCCCTAGATCCTCTCATGAAAAAGTAAAGAAAGCATGTTAAGTCACAGTGAAAAACAAGTGAAAATAACTCATCACCAAAACAGTTATACTAAGTTCACAGCCTCACCATGGATACTCTCACCATGTATCGCATATAAGAGTATATAATACGATAAATAATATCAACGGTAACCTGCTACCACTTCCCCACTATTTTTCCCTATTCCCCAACTCTGCACGTCCTAAGCATCTCTCTCCAAAAATTCTTACTCACATACACCTGGGAAAATCATCACAACATGCACCTCATGAAACACAACCACCACGTCCATGTAACCAAAGTAACTAGGTAGTTTTTGGGAGCCACCACAGATCACATAACATGTATCATATGTTGGTTATTGAACCTAAAGACATTATAGCTCATACAATGATTAAGGATCATCAAGCCATCACAACCTATACACGTTACACCTATAGTTGTCCATAGGAAACTATATCCATAATATATTTGTGTGAATAACCAAAAGCAATTACATACCTCTACACACATATTTTGGGAAAACTATCCAGTGTTTCTACCAGCACTAGTAACCACCAAGAGAAGAGATTGAGGCTAATTGGGGTAGTCATTCATCCATCCTCCCACCAGAATGTTGGGGAAAATACCCCCCAGTGATCATAATCCCCAGGGTTTCAGTTGACCTAAATGATGGGGTGGATTAGTGTATAGAAACATAATAAGTACATGATATACTATAGATCACAACCACACTATGGGAATAACCTAGTCTTAGACTCAAATGTAGATAACATCTCTCAGACTCTCGGTTTCTACTGCTAAGACTAGATATCCTATAAGAACACAACCATTTAAAGAGATTTATTATATTACTTCATTCCCTTTTATCAGTTTCACTTTATGTTGATTAGTCCCTTAATAATTACTTAAACATTATCAATTACACATTAAATTTCATTAGCTTTACAAATAAGATCCACATTTCCCTTAAATTGTAACCTCATTATTGCATTATACCAACTTCCAACCCCATGGGTTAACATCATTTATTAACAGCATTATTACATTCCCATATTCTTAGGAATTCAAGAAAAACATTCTAATCTACCTAACACAAGGGGGATCAATATAGTGAGTAGATTAACTACCCATCAAGTCTTTTCCACCTATATTATGAGTGTAGTCCCCTGATCCCTAGAGAAGCTAACATAGAAAGCATGTGGCATACCCCGCACATCTTCGCCTCTTTTTGGTTGGAGGGTAGAAAAACCAGCTGCCTTGAGCAGTGGGGAAAGTAAAGAATATAAACAATAAATAAGATTCATCAAGCATCCAACATTTATATCCAACCCATTACATCCCATTTGATTTCCTCCTCGACACACACATGCATAAACTGATGCATCTCACCACTCTAGGTGTCAATTATTGCCACAACCATTTTTCCTCCCTACCCCCAAATATCACAACATTCATCTAGGGTTACATCACAACACAAGAAGTAGGAAACAAGCATTATATCAACTAGGCTCTTCTCCATTAATCAAGGAATATAGCCTTCAAACATAATGAGCACTCATGGTTCCAAAGCACAAGGCACTCTGCCTTACAAGAAAGAGGGTAACTCAGAACCCTACCATGTGTTATCTTTTTATCGACTAGCACATTCACTAATCCATCTGGAATTAACTTGTTTATTAATTTTAGGTTCCAACTATGGGCAACCTAAACAGTAATCTATCATGAATTAACTAAATAGTTAGTTGACATGCCTTCAATTCAATATCAAAAAGCATTAACATGCATCTAACTCATCAATTAATTCATTTGAACATTCTTACTACAACAAAAAATCAAATTCATTTACATGCCTATTTCATATTAGAAAAATAATTATAATTAATCCTAGTTTATGTTATTTACAATTTTTTGACAAGAACGACATGCTAAATATGGAAAGCATAGATATCACACTATCTATCAAAACAAGAGGAAATAACATACAATCGATACCAATTTATTTATTCGGTTCAAATATTTATTATGTCAATTCCATTGTGATGCATTGGGATAAAAAATTATAAATCAATAGTTTCATGTAAAAGAATATTTAATCCATGAACCCACTCCATCAAAAGGTTTCTGATGCTTTTTTCACAAGAATAGTCTAAAAAAATAGATCAGAATCACCTCTCCTGGAGGACTGCATCCACCTGAGGATGTAGAGACACCACCACACCAGCCAAAACCAAAGAAAAAATCCATTAGGAACAGGGAGATAGCATTTCATAATAGGGTAAGGAGAAATATAAGGAGAGGAACCCTAAAGAACAACAATAGATCATATCATTTATCGGATATTGATCAATACTTCTTGGTTGCACCAAAATAGGGGGTACACATACAGTAGGAAGAAACTCTGGGGAAGACACAATACAAGGCTATAAAAAAATGAATGAATCCTATAGAAAGGAAGGAATTCTTTGATCATCTCACACTAGGGATCAAGGAGGAAGATATCGTGTCACTTTTGAAGATTTAATGGACTAGTAGGTTAAGATACGCTGGATTTTCCATTAAAAGAGGATCATATTAAACCAAGTTATTTGACCAATTAATGGAATCCCAGACCTTATGAAAATTAATATAGGAGTTATGGGATTTTAATCGGCCATAAATATCTCAAAATAAGACTTTTAATGCATTTTTCATCAAAGAAAACGTTAAACAGGAAAAACAGGGAAATCCAAAAAAAAATCGAGAAATTTGAAAAAGGAAAAGAAATAGTTCTGGAAACATTGTAGACACATAGTTTTGGAAACACTATAGAATCATCGTTATAGAAACACTATATACCTACCATTATAGAAACAATGTAGACTCACTATTTTGGAAACACTATAGACCTGTCAATCTAGAAAAACTGTAGACTTACCATTTGAAGTCCCACCATTCTAGAAAGACTGTAGACTCACCATTATGGAAACACTGTATAACTACAATTCAAGAAACACTATAGACCAACCATTAGATGTCTCGCTGTTCTGGAAACACTATAGACTCATCGTTCTAGAAACACTATAGACCTACCATTCTAGAAACATTGTATACCTACTGTTAGATGTCACACCATTCTAGAAACACTATAGACTCACCATTTTGGAAATATTGTAGGCTCACCATTCTGGAAACACTGTAGAACTACCATTATATTTCTCACCATTCTAGAATCACTATAGACTCACTGATATAGAAATAATGTAGACTCATCCATTTGGAATCACAATTGACTCACCCTTCTAGAAACATTGTAGACTCACGGTTCTAGAAACACTATTCACTGAACTAGAAATTTGAAAAATAATGGGGATGAGTCACCTTGACCTCCTAGAACACTAAAAACCCAGATTTTAGCAAGGGAATTGACCAGATAGTTGCATGCCATTACATCAGATACCTCTCAAAAGATTATTGTCCTCGAGAATCCAAAACCAACCCTGATAGGAAACAACAACGGGTCTAAGAATCCGTTATTTGAAATACCTATCAAGTCTCTCACCATAAAATCCGATCAACTGCTTTAAAAAGGACCACATGAAACCACACAAAAACCACAAATATCTTCTAAACAATCTCTTGGGGGAGATACCTATCAAATGAGGGATATCCAAAACAATTAAGAAAATAAATCCATCACATAATAAGAACAGGTCTAAAACCACAAAAACTAACATCGTTAGAAGAAAAGAGATAAACATCACATGGATTGGGGTACTGAGTGATTATCTAGGACTCACATTCCCAGGTACTCTCCTCTATGCCACTGTGTCAACATAAGAAATGAACCAAGGGAATAGCAGGCCCGCGCAACACCTTCTCCTTGTGGTCCTGGATCTCTAAAGGCCACTCCTCGAGGGTCCCATATTTATCAACATCGATCTCTCCCCAATAGATGATGTGATAGTTTTCATGAAGATAACGATGTATCTAAGACACCTGAAAAAAATTGTGTATCCATCTCTTCTATGGTAAGGACGTGCTACTCGATATGCCTTGGATACAACACGATCCAACACCTCAAAAAATCCAACAAACCGGGGAGAAAGCTTACTCTCATGACCAAACCTTTATTTCCCACAATGGGGAGTCACCTTCAAAAACATGTGATCCCCAAAATCAAACCCTAAAGGTCTCCTCCTTTGATCGACATATGATTTATGACGATCATGCACTGCCTTCATCCTCTCACGAATCACCTAATCAATCTCTATCGAATTCTACACTAGTTCTAGTTTGAGAATTTCTGACTCTCCAACCCCATTCTAGAACAATGGAGAACGACAAGGTCATCCATGCAAGTATTCAAACGGCACAATACCTATAGTGGAGTGGAAATTATTGTAGTAAGTGAACTCTACCAAGGGTAGATGCCTCATCCACGAACCTCCAAAATCTAGGACACAAGAGCGTAACATGACATCAGGAGTCTGGATGGTCCTCTCTGTCTAACTATCCATCTACAGATGAAAATAAGTGATATGGAATAATTGGGAACCAAAAGCATGATGGAGACTTCTCCATACTTGAGATGTAAAATGAGTGTCTCGATCAAAAATGATCATCCTCAGGACTCTATGAAGTCTCACCACCTCCTCCATATACTGCCTTGATAAAAATTTCACTGATCTCGACTCCTTGATTGCTATGAAGTGGGATGATTTTTAAAATGATCCACTACTATCCATACAGCATTGTGGCATCCCTGAGCTCGAGGTAACCGAGTAAAAAATTCCATTGAGATGTCCTCCCGCTTCTACTGAGGAACATCTAACAGCTGGAGAAAACCACCGAGGACACGGTTCTCAGCCTTCACCTTCTAGCAGATCAAACATCAAGACACAAACTTCACAACTGTACGCTTCAGCCCAGCCCACCAAAACTGACTCCTCAAGGCTCGGTACATCTTTTTCATTCTAGGATGCACTCCTAAGGGTGAATTTTAGAACTCTCTAAAAACCATCTCACGCATCTCAAAAGGAATGAAAATCCTTCCCTAATACAATACATGGTGTTGTTCATCCTCAAACTAACCATCAGAGGCCTCACCAGAAATAACTCGGTCTCTCAAAACCTCCACCTTTAGATTCCCCTACTAGGACTCTTCCACATGTTTCACCATAGATGACTGCACCTTCATCTAAAAAAGACAACCTATGCCCCCAAATTCTCCCATATCAAAATATAATGTGGAAAGTTCTTCCATCACTCTCCAAGAATCACCAGATTAACCCACTAAATCACTATGTGACTTCATGCTCAGCACATTAGCTACAACATTCCCCTTTACATGTGTATATGAGATTTTAAATTCATATTACTATAAGAACTCCATCCTATGTTGTTGCCATAAGTTCAAGTCACATTGGGAGAAAACATACCTCTGGATCTTATGATCGGTGAAAACAAAAAAGTTCCCACCAATGAGGTAAATTCTCCACAACTTTAAAGAAAACACCATGGCCGCTAACTAAAAATCATGGGTGGAGTAGTAACATTCATGGTGAAGAAACTATTGAGACCCATAAGAAACAACTAATCTCTACTACATTAAAATGTATCCTAACCACAAACATGAAGCATCATAGGAAACGTCAAACTGAACTCTTTCTACAGGAAGACAAAGAACTGGATCACTTACCAACTTCTCTTTAAGATAATAAAAAGCTACCTGACACTAATCAGTCCACATGAATGCTTGATCCCCCATATTTAATGTTGTCAGAGGAGTCGCAACTCGAGAGAAATCAGCTATGAACCTCTTGTAGTAGCCTGTGAGACCAAGGAAACTTCACACCTTTACCACTATCGTGGGGGCTTCACAAGACACAACTACCTCTATCCTCAACAAATCCATAGATAATCCCTTCTAGGATACAAAATTCCCCAAGAAATAGACTTCTCGAGCCCAAAAATCACACTTCAACATCTTCCCAAACTGCTTATGTTGATGAATAACTCCCAAAATGGTGTGTAAATGCTCTGCATGCTCCTCCTTAAACACAGATTACACAAGGATTTCATCGATAAAAACCACCACCAACTTATCCAGGAACTCAAATAACACAACATTCATAAATCCCATTAACAGATATAGATAATTCGTCACACCGAAAATCATTAAAAAAACTCGTAATTCCCATGACTACAATGGAAAGTAGTCTTCAGGATATCCCCATCCTTCACATGCATCTGATGATATCCTTACCATAAGTCAATCTTTGAGAACCAACTTTCACCCATCAGTTGATCAAATAAATCATCAATCTGTGGAAGAGGATAGAGATTCTTCACTATCACACTATTCCAAAAGAAACCACATTTTAACAGACCATCGAGCTATACACACATCTCTCATAACTTGAAAGGGGACATCCAATACATAGACATAGAGACAGGGGATTCTCTTGACTATAGATTGATCCAAAACGTGATCTCTAATCGAGGTGGTAATGCTAAACATGTTCTAAAAAGACATCAGGGTACACTTCTACGACCCTAGGAAATGCAAATTGTTGAACCTCTGAAGAACATAGCATTAGCTCATAAATCAAGGATGACAAGGACAGAACACGCCTTCGTTCCATCTGAGGGTCTCGGTCACCAACAAACATTGTCGGCTCTCCATCAGTATCGAAGAACACAACCACCATCCTAAATCAATCCACAATAGATAGCACTGAATACAACCAATCCATGTTGAGGATGACATCATATGGTTGTATCTATAAACATAAGAATTCTACCCAAGAGCGGTGCTTCCCCAGCACCAGCTCACAGTCACTACAGAGTTCAAACAATTCATCTCGACCTCTAACTGGCGTAGTCAACACCAAGGGAACCAGAATCCTCTCTACCATAAGTCCCAAAGCATGAAAAAGGGTAGGTGATATGAAGAAGTGTGTCTATACTGAATAAAACAATACATACAACCAAATAAAAAACATGAAAAGGGTGCCTCAACCAATGTCTGGCTCGCCTGGCGTAGGTGATGCTAAATCATGAAACAGACTACAACCTTCTCCATAGCCTCTCTGACCCGGAAGATAACCACCACCATAGCCACGCTTTTCTCTCTAAGGATGTGGATAATTACAAGTTCATTCTCTACCTACCCCATCTTCTCTCTACTGATCCAAATTTGGAAAAACCTGCTACATTAGCCTAGGATAGAACTTACTCAATTGAGGAACTTGGAGAAGAACACCCGGGGCATGCTAACTAATCTGAATGGTCAGAAACTCTCTCTGCTAATGACCACATCCTCCATAATAAAACAAGTGCCTGATCCCTTGGAAATTTCCTAAGATCCACTGCCCCCAAAGAACTGAGATGCCGAGGGCTTGGACCTACCATTAGCCGAACAGAAAATTTTTTTCCCTGAAAACCAAGAACCCCAAACAATAGCTCTACTTCAGGAGGAATCCTGAAGACTCCCCTCCCATGGTGATCTGGTTCTGTAAAATTTCTTCTAGATGACCTCTTCCCTCGCTATCACCTCAAGGT
Organism: Viscum album; assembly: GCA_963277665.1. NCBI lineage: Eukaryota > Viridiplantae > Streptophyta > Magnoliopsida > Santalales > Viscaceae > Viscum > Viscum album. Next base: position 1,163,379,725 of record OY728122.1, on the reverse strand, counting down.
ATGCCTTCAGCATAAACGGGGTTACCTAGCGTTGGATCTTTGGAAGCAAAGCCACCCAAAATTGACTCACCCTAGCCTCCTCATCTAGAAATATGTCCAAATCATATCGTAAAGTGTTTCAGAAATGGATTCCAAACTCCCACACACTGGATCTCCCCTATCGAAGGGTAAGCAACTCCTAGAAACCGTAATCCTTCACGACCTAAGAAATAAACTCAACTCTAAACTTTTCTCGGAACTCCTCCCACGAGATCTCAAACTCCTCCTAATCCCTGAGGAACAATAACCACCAATACCTCATTTCCCCATGCTGCATCATCACAACCAAAGACAACCAGTGCTCCTTCTAAGCACGGATTGAATTGAAAGCTATATCAACCTCCTCCAACCATTCTTCCATGATTTCATCTAAAACAGATCCCTTTTACTTCTGCGGACTCTGGAACTGCAACTCTCAGAGTTTCCTCCCCCAAGTTTTGTTGTTTTCAACCTCTACCCTATGCCGATCTACTAGAGAAAACTGTTGGTCATCTTCTGTACAAACCTAATGAATAAGTTGACCAAGATCCATACCTACAAAATAACAAACAGTTATAGATCCTAAACCTTGAATATAGAAGGAACAACATTAATTAATTAATTTTTTTCTTTTTTTCTTTTTATATTAACCTATCCCAAGGTCTACCGATTAAAACACAGGAATAAAGAATAATGATGTGTGATCCTTTCCTTGGTCTCTTCCCTGAAACTAGTATCACCTCATTTAGTAGTCTCTATAAACTTAAAGGTCCATGCATCAGATCACAGGGGGACCTAAACACATATGTCTCAGCCAGTCTCTGGTGTTTACATCACATTCTAAACTTGAGAGACATTGTTTATGTTCCAACCCATGCAACCTCACCTTTTCCTAACACTAACCTCCATCCCATCCTTCAACCTCCATTTAATACCATATTTTCATGACCCCCTCCCCACAAGGTGTACCCCTCCTAGGCCAGAAATGTGAGAAGGGAGATGGTGACCCCCCAAGTCCTGCCTCTAGTAGGCCTCGGGTTGGTGACTAGCAATGATGGTATAATAAACACACAAATGGTAGGAATTTCCCTCTAAGAGAACACATGCGGAAGAGAGAGATAAGACTGACACCAACTAACTCCAAATAATACTACAATATAAAAGAAATCCCAAGTAAACACATGTAATTTCATGAAAAACTACAGCAACTGAAAAGGAAAACTGCAAGTACCAAAATAAAGAAAAAACGGCAGCAACCACGAAGCTCGAACTGCTCCTATAACCCCAATAGTAGTAACCAGCCTGATCTCCAACCTAATCCAAGTGACCTGGAAAATAGTTTATATATATGCATAGGGTTAGTATAAGAATATAGTCTGTAAGATCCTCCCCAGAGCCTCTCGTGAAAAAAGTAACGAAAACATGCTAAAGCATAGTAAATAAAAAATGATACTAACTCGTCACCTAAATAGGTATACTAAGCTACCATCCTCACCATGGATACTCTCACCAAGTATCTCATACAAGATTATCTAATATAATAAATAATATCAAGGGTACACCTCTACCACTTCCCCACTGGTTTTCTGCTTTTCCCCAGCAACACATGTCCTAAGAATATCTCTCCAAAAAGGCTTACCCTTATACACGTGGGCAAAGCACCACAACATGCACCTTATACAGAACAACCACCATATTCACATAACCAAAGAAACCATATAGTTTTCGGGAGCCACCACAAATTGAATTACGTGTATCATACTTTGAGTATTAAACCTCAAGCCATTATATCCCATACACAGAGTAAGGATTATCAATCCATCACAGCCAATACACATTACACCTATAGTTTTCCATAGGAAACTATATCCATAATATATGTGTGTGAATAACCAAAAGCCATTACAACCCTATACACACATATATGTGGAAAACTAACTATTGTGCCTACTAGCACTAGTAACCACCAAGTGAATAGTGCAGGGCTAAAGGGGGTATTTAGCCATCTATCCTCTGACTGGAGTGTTGGGGAAAACACCACTCAGGGCTCAAAATCCCTAGGGTGTTTTTTTCCATAATTGTGGGGGTGTAGTAGAATATAGAAAAACAAAAACTACAGAATATACTACAGATCACAACCACACTATGGTCATAACCTAGTCTTAGACTCAACTGCAGCTGACATCTCTCAGAATATTGGCTGCCACTACTAAGACTAGGTATCTTATAATCACACAACCATATAAAGGGATTTATTATATTACTTTATACCCTTTTTTCAATTTCACTTTACATTAATTACTTCCATAAATTTTAATTAACCATTATCAATTCCACATTACATTTCAATAGCATTCAAACCAAGATCCAATGTTTCTTTAAATTGTATCCCACCATTTCAGTACACTAAGTTCCAACCCCATGGGTTAACATCATTTATTAATAGGATTATTACTTTCCCATATTATCAGGAATTCTAGAAAAACATTCTAACTTCCAAACCAAAGGGGGGTCAACACGGCGTGTTGATAAAATACCTATCAAGTATTTTCCACTTATAGCAAGAGCATAGGCCCATCCTCCCAGTTGAAGAAAAACACAGATAGCACATGGAATACCGCACACGTCTTAACCTATTTTTGAAAGGGGGTAGCAAAATCAGCTACCTTGATCAGTGGGGAAAGTAAATAAGATAAAAAAACCAATAAGATTCAGTAACCATCCAACATTCATATCCAACACATTTCAACACCTCTGATGTCCTCCCTGACACCCACATTCATAAACTGATGCATCTCGCCACTCTAGGCATCAACTACTGCCACAAATAATGGTCCTCCATACCCCCAAATATCATAACATTCATCATAGCTCACATCAATACACAAGAAGAAGGAAACAAACATTATATCAACTGGAATCCTGGCCTTTAAACAAGGCATAAAAAATTTAAAAATAATGATCACTCATGGTTCCAAAGAACCAAGCACACAACCTTACAAGAAAGAGGGTAACTTCAAAACCATACCTAGAACTATATTTGTATCAACCAGCAAGTTATTTAATCCATCTAGAATAACTGATTTTTTAATTTTAGGTTCAAACTATTGGAAACATGTTGAGTCGATAAGGTTTTCCTTGTGACTTTTCCATTCCTTCATACTTGGGGGAGATTGGTGATTGATTAAGGTTTCCTTAGGAATTTTCCATTCCTTCTTATTTTAAAAATCAAAAACACCTTATCTCAAGGAAAAACTATTTTTACCCTATTTTTTACTTCAATAATGAAAATTTTCTTTCCCCAAGGAAATTTATCCTTGTCATGTTTTCATTGTTCAAATCATAATTTTCCTATGTGTAAAATTCATTTTGAAACCAAAACCTCGGAATCCTATAATTACCTAGATATGAAGCATTCTGTTTTAGGATCCGAATTCTCAGAATTCTGGTTACAAATTTTTCTGAGTTCTGAATTCAAATTTTGATTACGAATTCTGGATATAAAGTTCCTTTAGTTCTGACTCCGAATTCTGATTATGAATTCTGGATATCAACTCTTCTGAGTCCTGAATCTGAATTCTGATTACGAATTCTAGATAAGAACTTCTCTGAGTTATGACTTCGAATTCTGATTACGAATTCTTGTTACGAACTTTTCTATGTTCTAACTCTGAGTTCTCTAAATACAAACTCCGAACTCTTATGAGTTCTGACTCTGAATTCTCATGAACTCTGACTATGAACGTTGTAAGTTCTAGTTCTGAATTCTTTTGAATCCAAATTCTGAATTTCCTTGAAATTCAGACTCCGGAATTCTATAGAGTTCAGGTTCCAAATTCCTAGAAAATAGAATCCAAATATCCTTGTATTATAGACTTAGAATTTAATTTTGGTTAGACTCCGAACTTTCATTTTCTTATATTCCGAATATCATATCTTAGTTATGATTACACTTGTTTTGTTATAAAATGATGTTGTGATTTCAGTTACTCACTAACCATTGTTTGAGTGACATGTGTACAGGTCCCTACAAAATTCAAGGAAAAATATGATTGTTGGAGGAGTGAGCCAACCATTGGAGTCTTTCCTATAAATAGGAGCTCATTTGAAAGAGCTCAAAACATTTGGAATTTTTGAAGCTCATAACTTTCATAAGTGATTTCTAGAGAGAGAGGCTCTTATAAACTCTCAGGATTCATGAAAAAAGTTTGAAGGGCTTGTTCAAACTTTTCTTCGTACAGATTTTCTTTGTGCAACTCTGATTGTTGTTGTGTACAATCGAGGACTTCTGGGGATAGGAAGACAGAGGTTCCAACTACCTTGAACTTGAGGGCTTGCGGGGATATCATGATAGAATCTCATCTTCATATCGAGGTTTTACCCTGGTGTGGGTAAGACATAATTTATTGAATGTATAAATCAAGGGCCTTTTATCCAGGGTTGTTGGATACCATTCTTTTTTGGATAAAAGATTTAATTCTTGTTACTTGTATTGTTACAAGTTTTGCAGTGCATTTGTATTGTTTAGGAAAGTATAATCTACTTATACTTCCTTATAATTGTACTCTGATTATATAGGATTCTATACACTTTAAGGTAGAATCTCAGTTGTTGTAAAATTTTGCTAAGTTTCATTTCTGGAATCACTTTTCCAGAATCAAGCAAGTTATTAGAGCTTAGATGTGTTATGAATTTTGGTTATGAAAAAATTTCCCTAGGGATTTTTAAAGTATAAAATTCACCCCCTCTTATATTTGAGAATATAATTTTTACATATTTGATCCAACAATTGGTATCATAGGAGGTGACCTCTAAATTAATCTCACGATTAGATTCAGAAAAGAATTCTTCTTATTATTACCTTCAGAATTGAATTTCTAGATTTACGCTTTTCCTGAATCAGTTTTTTGGACTCGTATAGTTCGGATTCATCTTTTCTTAGAGATACTCTTTTTTTATATTTTCCTTGCTTAGTAATATTCTCCTTGTTTACGAACTTTTTCTATTAACAAGATTTTATGGAAAGAATTTTCTTTAAGATGGTAGGAATCAATGTTGGTTCCATAGACAATCTCAATCCAACTATACCACCTATCTTTGATAGAAATTATTACGAATATTGGAGAGATCGCATGAAGACTTTCATTATCAATACTGGAGTTGATAATTTTTTTATGATTACTAGAGGATATTAAATCCCTGAAAAAGATGTTAGTACCTTTACCAATCAAGAAAAGCATGAATACCAACAGAATTATAAGGTACTCAATACTTTGCTTTGTTCCATGACTAGAAACATATATAGCCAAATTTCATCTTGTGAAGCAGAAAATTGTATTTGGAAGAAACTTGAAGTTACTCACTTTGGAACTTCCAAAGTTATTGAAACTAAAAGAGCCATGCTCAGAGCTGAATATCATGGTTTATACTTTCTTTATGGAGAACCCATATGTAAGGTTCAACAAAGATTCATGACTATTGTGAATAGTTTAAAATCCATGGGAGAGAAAGGATTTGAAGATGATGCTCTTGTTAATAAGATCATAGACATCATGTTGAATGAATGGGAATCCAAGAGATATGCTATTGATGAGAACAAAAAGGTTACTCAGATTTCCTTAAATGAACTGTTTGGAACTCTTCTTCAGCATGAGACTAGAATGATGAGAGATGTTGATAATCTAAAGAAGAAGAATGTAAATGGCAGTGTTTCTTTTACTACAAATTCTAATCATATGAAAGACAAGACTCCTGATAGAGTTACTAGATCCAAATCTATGAAAGTTGTTATCCAATCTGAATCTAGTGGAAGTGAATTCTAAGAAAATGAATTATCAAATCTTTCTCAAAGGATGAACAAGATAGCTAGACATAGGAACTTTCAATCTAGATATAAGAAAAAGGAAAGGAAAGATAAGAAAGATTCATAAGTTACATGTTATGAATGCAACATATCTGGACATATAAGACCTTATTGTCCTATGATTAAGAGAAAAGAAAGAAAGGAAAGGCATTTAGAGAGAAATAGAAAGAATTATTAAAAGTATAAATCGATGATAGTCTTGAAAGCTAATAGAATCTGTAGTGCTAGTGGTAGAGACTCTTCAGATGAATCTTCAGATTATGAATCTTCTGGACAGAAGAATCTTGGTCTAATAGCTAGACAACCTATTAACAATCATTGTTTAATGGCTAAGGTACAAAATGTTGAATCATTGACCAATGTTTCTTTAAATTCAAATTAAAGTAATGATAAATATTACAACTCTTCGGATGAAGAATATTCTTCTAATAAAGATAATACTTTATCTTCCTATGAATAAGTTTCTAGGTTTTCCAAACTTCTTGAGATTGAGAGTTCAAAACTCCTGAAAAAACTTGATAAGGAAAATTCTAGGAATACTATTCTTAATAAGGAAATATCAGATCATTCTAAATATCTTGATAAGAAAAACATTGATTTTGAAAGTATTTTAAAAAATCTTGAGGAAGTCATATCTAAGAAGAATAAACTTTCTAAAGATCTAGAAAAAGTAATTTCGTAGCAATTTTTTTTCGAGCCTAGATCTAGTTCTAAATAAAATGTTTTTTAGGACAAGAACTTGGTTATCAAACTCAAATCCGAAATATTTTCCTTGAGGAAGTGTTTGTCAAACATTACCTTAGGTAAAGAAAATTTTGATAAAATGTATTCTCAAATCGGACCTCTAAGGAATTGTTTTGGTTTTGGTTATACTAGTTCTAAACCAATTTTTAGTAACAATTACTTTGTTCCTCAAAGTGCTCCATTCTATACTAAGTGTCAGTGTGGTGGACATTGGGCAAATAATTGTTCTCTAAACAAAACCCAGTCTTTAGGATTTCATATAGCCTATTTTTCTAAGAAGATGTGGGTGCCTAAAATTTTGCTTTCTGAAATTTCCGGATCCAAGAAAGTTTAGATTCCGAAAGTATAACTCTATTGTTTTCATGAAATTAGAGAGTACCAACAGCAATACATGGTACATGGATAGTGGATGTTCCTGACATATGACTGGTAACAAAAACTATTTTGAAAATATTATCAAGACCAAAGGAGTAAAAGTATCTTTCGGTGATAATTCTCAGGGAGAAATTATTGGTATAGGTAACATTGTTCTTCTTGAAAAAACTTTGATTTCAAATGTTTTATTTGTTAAGGGTCTTAATCACAACCTCATTAGCGTAAGCCAATTATGTGATGACAGTTACCTTGTGAATTTTAGGAATGACAAGTTCTTTGTACACAATTCCAAGGAAGAGTTTATTCTTTCTTCCCATAGGCAAGAGAATGTTTACACATGAAACTTAAAAGACCTTAGAAGTCAAGATCTACCTTGCCTTAGTGCAATGGAAGATCATTCTTGGTTATGGCATAGAAGGATAGGACACTGTAACCTTACGAACTTATGAAAACTTTCTAAGAAAAGATTATTTATGGATCTAACGGAGCCTAGATTTGATTCTTTAAAAGTTTGTGACCCTTGTCAATATGGAAAGCAACATAAATCAAGTTTTAAATCATTTGGTGAAGTATCAACTATTGATTCATTACAGTTAGTGCATATGGATCTTTTTGGTCCAACACAAACTGGAAGCATTGGAGGCAAGTACTATGTATTTTTCTTGGTTAATGATTACACTAGATTTACGTGGGTCTATTTTCTAACAAAGAAGTCTGAAGCCTTTTCTTATTTCAAAATTTTTAGAGCCCAAGTTAAAAATGAGAAAAAATTTCCATTGAAAACTATTCATAGTGATCATGGAGGAGAATTTAAAAATTCTGATTTTGAAAATTTTTGTAGTAGAAAAGGTATTATTCAAAACTTCTCAGCACCCAGAACACCTCAACAGAATGGTTTTGTTGAATGAAGAATTATAATTCTTCAAGAGATAACTAGAACCATGTGGAGTGAGTATTCTGTAGCCAAACATTTTTGGGATGAAGCTGTAAGTACTTCTTGTTATATTATGAATCGAGTTTTGACTAGGCCTTTTCTTAATAAAACTTCTTATGAGTTATGGAATGGTAGAAAACCAGACTTTCCTAATTTAAGGTTTTTGGTTTCAAGGTATTAATTCTAAATAATAAAGATAATCTACACAAATTAGCACTAAAATCTGATGAAGGAATTTTCTTAGGCTACTCCACAACTTATATGGCATATATATTTTTCAATAAAAACACATGTACTATTGAAGAGACAGTACATGTTAAATTTGATGAAACCGATCCTTTTGTTTTTAAACAACCCCAACCTACATCTTCGGATGTTTTTTCAAAAACTGATTATCAAACTTTGATAGAAGATCCTTCTGATAAAGAAAATGTTCAAGAATATACTTCTGAAACATTTACCCCAGAATATTTCCTACCCTATGTTGATGAACAGGTTTTACAAAACCCGAATTAGTTGTTTCTAAAGAATCATACTAGTGATAGCATCATTGGTGATTTGAATCAACATTTAAAGACTAGAAGTTCCTTAAGAAATGAAGTAGAACATCTAGAATTCCTTTCCCAATTAGAACTAAAAAGAATTGATGAAGCTTTAGGTGATGATGATTGTATTAAATCCATGAAAGATGAACTAAATGAATTCAAAAGGAATAAAGTCTGGACTTTGGTTGAAAGACCTAAGGAAAATTTTGTTATTGGAGTAAAATGGGTCTTTAGAAATAAGTGTGATGAAAATGGAATCATTATAAGAAATAAAGCTAGATTAGTTGCTAAAGGCTATAATCAACAAGAAGGAATAGACTATGATGAAACCTATCCTCCAGTAGCTAGACTTGAATCTATTTGTATTTTACTTGCCTTTGCAGCATTCTTGAATTTCAAACTTTTTCAAATGGACGTGAAATGTGCTTTTCTTAATGGTTATGTTCAAGAGGAAGTTTTTGTTGAACAACCTCCTAGATTTGAAGATATAAAACATCCTAATCAAGTTTTTAGACTTACCAAAGCTTTGTATCAACTTAAAAAATCCCCTCAAGCACGGTATGACAGACTTACAGGATTTTTTCTTCAAAATAACTATATTAATGGAAATTAATATCCAACCCTTTTTATAAATAAAGATAAGAAAAATGTTTTGATTGTTGAAATATATGTTGATGACATTATATTTGGTTCAACTCAACAATCTTTAACCGAGTCCTTTGCAGATCTAATGAAATATGAGTTTGAAATGAGTATGATTGGTGAGTTAACATTTTTAATTGGTTTTAAAATCTCTCATAAACCATAAGGAATCTATATATCCCAACATAAGTATATTAAATATCTTCTTAAAAAGTATGTATATGACAACACTAAAAGTATTAGTACTCCCATTAGTACCTCAAACGCACTTGATCTTGATGAAGCTGGGAAAATAGTAGATTAAACATCTTTTAGAGGTATGATAGGAAGTTTACTTTACTTGACAGCTATCCATCCAGACATAATGTTTTCAGTATGCTTATGTACAAGATATCAATCCAATCCTAAGGAATCTAACTTAAAGAAAGTGAAAGGAATTTTTTGCTACTTAAAGGGAAAAATTGATTTAGGACTCTTTTATACTTCTGGAAATGGTTTTATTTTAAAAAAAATCAGAGGCTGACTTTGGTGGATGTAGAATGGATAGAAAGAGTACATCCAGAACATATCATTTCTTAGAAGATTCATTAGTTTCTTGGTCTTGAAAGAAGCAACATTCAGTATCTCTTTCCACTGCTGAAGATGAATATGTAGCAGCTGGAAGTTGTTGTGCTCAAGTGTTGTGGAAGCAACACACACTCACAGACTATGGTATGAGTTTTACCCAAACAAAAAAAAAATTGTGATAATACAAGTGCCACTTCCCTTAGTAAAAACCATGCACATCACTCTCTTGCAAAGAACATAGATATTGAGCATAACATTCTTAGGGATCACACACAAAAAAGAGATATCATTCTTTAATTTATCAGAACGTAAGATCAACTTGCTGATATTTTCACACAATCATTACCCTCCGATAGATTTGAGTACACTAAACAGAAGTTATGATTGATAACTGTAAGGTAATCATCCTCATTAACTTCCTGTTGAACCAATCTCCTTACATTAATAAACTCATTTTCATAGGGGGAGTACATTTTTTAGATAGTTTTATAAAATTTTCATAGTTAATTTTTCAAAAAAAACCGAAATGAAGTTTTTCATATTTTTCGTAATAAAGTTTTTCATCTTTTTCATAATTAAGTATTTCATATTTTTCATACTGAAGTTTTTCATATTTTTCGTAATGATGTTTTTAATATTTTCGTAATGAGGTTTTTCATATTTTTCATAATGAAGTTTTTTATATTTTTCGTAATGAAGTTTTTTATATTTTTCGTAATGAAGTTTTCATATTTTTCATAATGAAGTTTTTCATATTTTTTGTAATGATGTTTTTCATATTTTTTCTAATGAATTTTTTCATATTTTTCGTAATGTAGTTTTTCATATTTTTCGAAATGAAGTTTTTCATATTTTTCTTAATGAAGTTTTTCATATTTTTCATAATGAAGTTTTTCAAATTTTTCTTAATGAAGTTTTTCATATTTTTTGTAATGAAGTTTTTTTTCATATTTAATGAAGTTTTTCATACTTGAAATTTCCGTAGTAAAGTTTTTTGTACTTGATATTTTCTTAATGAAGATTTTCATAATGAAGATCTATGTTTTTTTGTACTCATGTTTTTTTCAGAATCTAAAGTCCTTCAAGAATAATTTTCCTCAATACGGATAATTCTCCTAACAATCCAAAAGGTATGATTCTTTCTTGAGATTTCGCAAGAACCTTTTACTTGCTATTAGTTTCTTTTGTTTTTAAAATTTCTCGGATTCTAGTTTCCTTAAATCCGAATCTTTTCCTTTAAAAACATCAAAAGATCGAATCCTACCAAATTTTCCTTCCATCTATCATTTCAACCGTCAGATCATATCAGAAGAATTCTCAGCCATTGGATTCAGATGGGAAGTTCAATCATCGCCTCAATACCTATAAAAAGGGGACCCCTGATGGTTGCCCCACATTGGTTTTCAAAGTTTTTTTGTGTCGAAGCTATGCCCAACTTCGAAATCCCATTCTAAATTTTCAATGATTTCTCAAGTCTGACTGTCTGCTGAAATTCCTTCTCAATAAATGTCTTCTGTCAAGCCGATTTCGAAGTGGAAAATTTACAGGGATAGTTTGGTGAATCTGAACTTCTTCAATAAGTATGACTCCATTATCTCCAATAACATCAAGCTTAATGGATGGGAGAGTGTATCCATTTCAAATATAGGAGCTTAGAATGTTGTGTATCCAGATCTACTCATAGAATTTTATGAATCGGTTTGTTTTTTCAAGGAAGATGGCAGAGAAAAGTTTTCCTTCAAGAGTTAAGTAAAAACATATGCACTTTCATACACCAAGGCTACTAGCTTGGTTGTCTTATCTTATGAAGGAGAGGAATAATTTTCTTCTCAAAAGCTACCATATGTTAAAGGGTGTTTTTTAAAAGTAAAGGATATGAAAAGTCTTGGACTTATAGATTTCAAGACTGCAAAAATATCTCACTTATCTACCAAAAATCAGATCTTAGAGTTATGGGTTCAGGGTATTATCATACCAAGAAAGGGTGACAAGGACACTATTAAGAAAATTGATATGTATATCTTGTATTTTTTTGGTAAATCTAAGGAAAATCAATCTAATGAAGCATATTCTCATTACTATAGAGAATATCAAGAATGGGAATATGAGAGCATAGATAATCATGTATCCTACTCTACTCTCCAAGTTGATAGTTCGGTGTCTTGAATCTTTCAAGATCCCTTGCAGTTCCAATCCAAGTAATTTCAAAGTAATGCTAATCAGTGATGATACCCTCAAGATGATGAAATTTGTTTTCTCTAAGGAGTCAGGTGAGTTTTATGATATACAGTAGGAAGAAGCAAGAGTCGTTCCGAAGAATACAGAAGAGGCTAAACCATCAAATAAATCTAGAAAGAAAAGAAAATTGAAGGAAGTAGAAGTTGAAGGTGAAACCCCTAAATCTAATAAAGCTCAATCTGCACCTCCAAAACCCAAGAAACAGAAAGCCTATCTGGATGAGTTCATATCCAAATGGAGGGAGGATAAAAAGAACTAGAAGGAAGGAGAACCACATTTTGGTCTAGATCTTGCTGAGGCCAAAGCATTGAAAGAGAAAGTCGATGAAGATATTTAAAATAAAGACAAAGAGAAGAAGCTTAAGAAGAAGATGTCTGAGGTATAGATTGTCCAATCTCTTTTAAAGGCTACTGAAGTAGCATCTGAGAACATTCCTGTTCCGAAAACCTTCTTAGTTGAAACCTTACCTGAGACACTGGGGAAGAATTACATGACTCTGGAAAGAGAACAAGAAAAGGTTTTTGAATAGATAGACGTTGTGGAAGAAGTTCAAGAAAAGTAAGGAAGGAGTAATCACACTGATGATCTGATTAAGCAAGTTGAATATTATCATTAGAAGGAAAGTGCTTCCAAAAAAATTTCAATCCAGACTTCTCAAGATGGATCTTCGAAACATGATACTCCTGGAATTGATGAGAAGGATAAAGAGAAAGTAAACAAGTTATCTGAGGAAGAGAGTCATAATCATGACTTCATTCTTCCTGAAGATGTTGAGGTAGAAGCCGACAAAGAAAAAATTGTTGAAGATAAGATTGTTCAGTTGTCTGAAAGCGAGCATGAGTCTCCAGATGAAGAAGCTATTCTGAAAACTGACATGGGAAAACAGGTGGTTGTTGGTACACCTACAAGAGAAATTTTAAGGAAGAAGGAAGTTGGTGGATCCTCCAAGAGGAAGCTAGTCGAGCTAGAGGAAGAATCGTCACTAAGAAAAATGTCAGATTCGGAGTCATCAACTTTATGACATGATTTTGTCATTCATTCTCTGAATAAACTAGTGGACACCATTCCGATCTTTCCAACAATTGACTCTAGATGTCAGATGCTCTAGCATAACATGAATCAGAAATCAGACTCTGTATCCATGGTGATGGATAGGTGTGTAAATATTGAGTCCGAACACAAGAACTTCCTTATCAACTATGAAGCCCACAGAAAATCTTGCAAGAAAATGACCAGTTGTTCAAAGAAGATTGTTGAAGATTTGAGAGATCTTGATCATTTTCAAGATGATGTCAAGGAATATTTTGATACTGAAGACACCAAAATCAAGGATCTCACAAATAGCTTTGAGAAAAATCTAACCCTATAACAGAATACTTGTATTCAAGAAGTCAAAGATTTGAATGGGAAGTTGAACTATGTTGTCCAAAGTTGGAAAATAGAAAGGGATCTCCAGGTTGAGATTGAAGAAAAGCTAGTGAAGCAAGATGAATTGCGGAAGGCTCAGGAAGAGGCTTTAAAGGCTTAAGATGATAGGATCAAATCCTTTGAGAAGCAAGCAGAGGAGGATCATACAGAGCTAAAGAAGCTGAAAACCATCATGAAGAAGCTGATACCCAAGGAAAAAAAATGGAAAATACATCCCAAAATGATCTTTTGTTGTACCTGTTTTTCCTTGTATAAATACTTCCAATATTAATGAAATTGTGGTTTCTTGTTTTTTTGGATGTTTGTACTAATATTTCAGGTACTATATTATTTTTCCATTCCCTCAAACTCTTTTGGAAAATCACAAAGGGTGAGAAGGAAAAAAGAATCCTAAGTAAAGAAGAAATATCCCTAAGGGGGGTTTATCTAAGGGGGAGTTGTCATTATGAAGATTTCCATACTCAGGCTAATGAAAATTCTCATTCCATAAATCTAGAATACAATCCTTAGTGTTCAAATCCTAAGGTGGAGTTAGTTGTATTCATCATTGTCTATAAGTAAAAGGAGATAAGTTTTATATTCAACGTCAAGAAAAGTTTTGCTAAGTCCTTATATTATTTTTCATAAGGATGTTTGTGATTTAGAAAAAGGGGGGAGATTTTTGAGTCAATAAGGTTTTCCTTATGAATTTTTCATTCCTTTATACTTGGGGGAGATTGGTGAGTCATTAAGGTTTTCTTATGACTTTACAATTCCTTATTGTTTTGAAAATCACAAACACCTTATCTCGAGGAAAATCTCTTTCTACCCTATGTTTTACTTCTATAAGGAAAAATTTCCTTCCCGAAGGAAATTTATCCTTATAATGTTTTCATTTCTCATATCATAATTTTCGAAAGTGTAAAATTCGGTTTGAAACCAAAACCTCAGAATCCTATAATTACCTAGATATGAAGAATTCTGTTTTAGGATCTGAATTCTCAGAATTCCAGTTATGAATTTTTCTTAGTTCTGAATCCGAATTCTGATTACGAATTTTGGATACGAACTTCTCTGAATTCTGACTCCGAATTCTGATTATGAATTCTGGATATGAACTCTTCTGAGTCCTGACTCCGAATTCTGATTACAAATTCTAGATACGAACTTCTCTGAGTTCTAACTCTGAATTCTAATTACGAATTATGGTTACAAAATTTTCTATGTTCTGACTCTGAGTTATCTGAATACAGACTCCGAACTCTTATGATTTCTGACTCTGAATTCCCATGAACTCTAACTCCAAACATTGGAAGTTCTGGTTCTGAATTCTTGTGAATCCAGATTCTGAATTTCCTTAAAATTCAGACTCCGGAATTCTATAGAGTTCATGTACTGAATTCCTAGAAAACAGAATCCAAATATCCTTGTATTATAGACTCCGAATTCAATTTTGGTTAGACTCCAAACTTTCATTTTCTTACATTCCGAATATCATATTTTAGTTATGCTTACACTTTTTTTGTTATAAAACGATGTCGTGATTTCAGTTACTCACTAACTCTTGTTTGAGTGACATGTGTACAGGTCCCTCTGAAATTCAAGGAAAAATATGATCGTTGGAGTAGGGAGCTGACCATTGGGGTCGTGCCTATAAATAGGAGCTCATTTGAAAGAGCTCAGAAAATTTTGGAATTTTTGAAGCTATGAACTTTCAGAAGTGATTTCTAGATAGAGATGCTCTTATAAACTCTCAGGATTCATGCAGAATGTTTGAACGGCTTGTTCAAACTTTGGTTCATGCAGATTTGCTTTGTGCAACTTCGGTTTTTTCTGTGTACAATCAAGGGCTTCCGGGGATAGGAAGATAGAGGTGCCAACTACCTTGATGTTGAGGGCTTGCGGGGATAGCAAGACAGACTCTGATCTTCATATCAAGGGCTTACCCTAGTGTGGGTAAAACATACTTTCTTGAAAGTATAAATCAAGGGCCTTTTATCTAGGGTTGTTGGATACCCTTCTCTTTGGGATAAAAGATTTACTTCTTATTACTTGAATTGTTACAAGTTTTCTACTGCATTTTTATTTTTGAGGAAAGTATAATCTTCTTGTACTTCCTTATACTTGTACTCTAATTATATAGGATTATATAGGCTTTAAGGTATAATCTTAGTTTTTGTAAACTTTTGTTAAGTTTCATTTCTAGAATCACTTTTCCAGAATCAAGAAATTTATTAGAGATTAGAGGTGTTGTGAATTTTGGTTATGCAAAAATTTCCTAAGGTATTTTTAAAGTATATAATTCACCCCCCCCCCCTCTTGTATTTGATCATCTCATTTTTACATATTCGATCCAAAAAAACATAAATAGTAAGCTATCACAAATTAACTAAACATTTAATTTCCATGCCTTTAATTCAATATCAATAAGAATCAACATGCCTTTGGCTCATCAATTAATTCAATTAAATGTACATACTACCACAACAACCAAATTCATTTACATACCTTTTTTATCTTGGAAAAATAATTAGAATTAATCGCAGTTTATGTTCTTTACCAATTTCCTTCAAGAACAACATGCTAAACTAGGAAATCCTAGATATCACGCTATCTAGAAAAATAAGAGGTAATAACGTACGATCGATACAAATTTATTTATCTAGTTCGAATATTTACTATGTCAATTCCATTGTGATTCAGTGGGATAAAACATTATAACTCTACAGTTTCATGAAAAATAATAGTAAATCAATGAATACACTAGCTCAGAAGGTTTCTAATGCTCTTTGCAAGAGAATATTCAAACAAAACCAATCATGATCACCTATCCTGGAGGACTGCATCCCCCTGAGGATGCTGAGACACCACCACACCCGCCAACACCCAAGAAAACTGGATTAGGAATAAGGAGATATAATTATATAATAAGGAAATGATAAACATAATGAGAGGAACCCAGAAGAATGATGATATTTCATACATTATAATGAATATTGATCGATACTTCTTGGTTGCATCAAAACAGGGAGTGAGCATGCAGTGGGAAGAAAGTCCAGGGAAGACACGATCCAAGCCTACAACACTATGCATGACTCCTAAAGGATGGAAGTGTTCGATTGTCTCACACCAGGGAACTAGGAGGAATAAAAGGGGAGAAAGAAATCTCATCCCTTTAGAAGATTTAATGGAGAAATGGGTTAACATACCTTGGATATTCCATTCAAAGAGGATCTCATTAAACCACATGGTGTGACCATGTAAAGGGATCATGAGCCTTAGGAAAATTAAAATAGCAGTTATAGTCTTTGAATCGGCCCTAAATCCTTTAAAATAAGGGTTTTAATGAATTTTTGGTCAAAGAAAATGTTAAACGGGTGAAACTGGGAAATCCAAAAATATCATGAAATTTGATAAATGGAAAGAAACAGTTCTAGAAACACTATAGACTCACTATTCTGGAAACATTATAGGCACATCGTTCTGGAAACATTGTAGACCTACCATTCTGAGCACACTGTAGACTCACATTCTGAAACATTATAGACCTACTATTCTAGAAACACTATAGACCTACCGTTTAATGTCTCACCATTATGGAAACACTGTAGACCCACCGTTCTGGAAACACTGTAGACCCACCATTATGTAAACACATTAGACTTACTGTTAGATGTCTCACCATTCTGGAAACACTATAGACTCACCATTCTGGAACCACTATAGACTCTCCATTCTAGAAACATTGTAGACATAACGTTGGATGTCTCATCATTCTAGAAACACTATAGACTCACAATTCTAGAAACACTGTAGACCTACCGTTAGATGTCTCATTGTTTGGGAAACACTATAGACTCACTGTTCTGGAAACACTGTAGACTCACTATTCTAGAAACACTATTGACTCACCATTCTGGAAACACTATAGACCCACTGTTCTAGAAACACTATTCACAGAACTGGAAATTGTGGCACAATGCTGGGGATGAGTCACCTTAACCTCCCAGAATACCTCAAATGCCATATTTCAGCAAGGGAATGGACCAGATAGGTCCGGGACATTCAAAATAAGGTGGTAAATTGATTGGTGACTTACATTCAATGTAATCAAGGGTTATTTATTCATGTAATATAGATATAGAAGATCTCTTTATGTTTCTCTATTAATCTCTCATATGATCAATAAATTAATTAATTAATTATTTCCCATCTAGTTATGATTAAATTATCTTAATAAACATTCCATGTTGATTTTATGATTGATTTTTAACAATGGAAATTTAAATTATTTTAAATTTTTTATTTAAAATAAAAACCTAACCATATTGAATAAAGTTATTATTAATGGTTAAATATTACTTATAAGAACCAATATATTATATAATTTTTGGAACTAATACATCATTAGGTATTAATTACCATAGCCCACTAGCTATCTCCTAATTTATACTAAAATTTTCTCTATTCAATTTTCCAAATAAAAAATACTCACATTTTTCTAATGATTTATAATCAAACCATTCCAATAATTTATATCAATAGATTCTTCAAATGTGTTTCACATTTATATATCCAGGTGTGTAAAGAAAAACATATGGGGTATTTGAATGCTTTGCTCTAACCTTCTTTATTTTGAATTTTATATACTGGATTGTCCAAGTTATGAATATATAAACCATTTACCATATTTCTTATATAATAAATTGTTTTATTCATGTATATAGATTAAAACATGTTTATGAAAATGTAACATAGTCGTTTATTATTTAAGCAAGAAAAAAAAAGATAAATTTATATTTATTATTGTACTATAATAATAGTTTTATAATTCAAGTACTAATATACATGGTTCATATAGATCATATGTTTATACCTCAAATGCATAAACTCTTTCTCTATTTCTATAATGTCGATATTCTTATCCTTTCCGGAAATCTGTTCCATTTATGAGTCTATTTACATTATAACAAATGTGTGACACATAATCAATATATAATTCCCATGATTTATAAATAAAAATAATTAATTTATCTAGAATGTAATTTTTCATGTTTATTTTTCTTCTCATCATATTTCATAACACATATCAATTAATAACATCAATAAATAATGACTCTCAAAATGAATTATGTGTTTAATTCCATTTTAGTCTACAATATAAAATATTTATTGATTAATTTTGTTTTTTTAAAAATATCTGATATGGATATTTTTTTCCCATGATCCCATTAAAATGAAGACCCCATGTATCATATATATTAATGGGTTGAGATCAATATATCACTATGTTTTTATTTTTCTTAAACATTTCTGACATTGAATATTTATTTAGGAATAAAAAATGTTTGTTATGTTATATATAATTCTTTGATAGTTTAGAAAAAAAATCCTTCTCAAAATTCATTTAATTAATACCATTCGTAAAACATTTATACATCAAAAATAAGAAAAGACTTCTAAATTTTAAAGTATAATATTTTTATTTACCAATTTTTGAATTTAATTATATTCATCTTCACAGTCCACATTATTATCAAGATCCATTGCTAGGATTACTTCTTTATTTTCACCCCCCCCCCCCAAGAATTTATATTATTTAAATATTTTTAAGGAAAAACTAATTAATATTTTATTATTATTTGGGTTCACTCTCAAAAATTATCAATTAACCATTATCACCCATTTTATATAAGTCTCTCTGTTTAAAATGTATAAAAACAATCCCCCTTTCATGTATTTATTCATCCATATAATAAACCATCTTTAACTATGAATCCAATATAAATGGATCATTCTCAACATTCTCACTAGTATCTATCATGAAATATAAGTTGATAGAATTAAATATAAAAAATAATTTATAATACTCGTATGAATTTTAACCCACTTTAATTTGAGTAATCCAACATCAAATTAACCATTATGGTTTAATATAAATATAAACACCAAATTTCTATTGTATTCTACCTTTTAAAGTATAAATATAGAAATATTTTTATTTTTTAATCTTTTTTTGATCAATTTTATGAAACATAAAGACATTAATATTATAAACATCAAATATTTTAACCTTCCTAACCTCGATCTAAAAACATAAAATCATTTTAGATAAAAGTTTGATCATCAAAATTCAAGATCTACACAAGTGAATATAAGTTATTACATTTAATATAGTTTAAATATAAACACTTTAATAATATGAATGCAAGTGTATACTTATATGATTGTTGAACCATTCAATGATCTCTTTATTAAAAAAATATTATTTATATTTTTTTATAACAACCCTTAAGTCATGTCATTATTTGAAATCTCAATTATTCACAAAAAGGACCAGTAATATGACTATTGAGTCTCACATATCTATGTGTCTATAGTAACTCTTATTTCATCGGGGTAAATTTGAGCCCTTTCCAACCAGTCATAAAAAAGTTGGAAAAATTCTGATTGTTTTTTTATAAGAGAATTATTGGAGATATCATCATAACATCAAACATGATTGAATTTCATGGTACAACTAGTCTAGTAGTGATGAAATGGTGGAATTTGGTCTTAATGTTTTTTGATATAGGGGAGGGGCCTTCTTTGTAGCATGAATTGGATTTTTTTGTCCTTAGGACTTTGGACTATGAGGAATGGTTGAAATTTTATGTCTTTGAAGTCATGTTGGGTTCCCCTTAAACAGTTAAAAGGTAGTTTATCTAAATAAAAAATTAATTTTTAGTCAACATAGAATATGGTTTCACACTCTTCATCTATATATCTTTCAGAAATAAAGCCTTTCAGATAAGATTTATTTCTCTCATGTTAATTTTAATGGTCTGAGTACCTGATAAAATAAATACAATAAACATATTAAAAAATTACATAATGAATTGATAATATTAAATTATTCAATGAATATACAAATAAATTTAATGAAACACTCAATTAGATACATCAATTGATAATTTATTTATATACCATTGTTATATTTCTGTATTAAATGAATAATCAAATGAATCGTGATAGTGAAATATGAATAAGTGTATAACATATCCATATAAAAAAGTGTAATTAAAATTATTTATTAATGTCTTAAAAGCTTAATTGGATTTTGTGTTTTTTAGAAAATAAATAACAACTCAAAAATAATTGTATTTAGATTTTTAGGTAATTCTTTATGCAATGGTATGGTCAGAAAATACTCCATCCAAATATATGGTTCATGACTTTTAAATCCACGTAACTTTTAATGTTTTAAGTCAAAACACCTTGAAATATTACTTTAATGTCTATATGGAAATTTTATATTCTTTAATGTTTGAATTAAAATGTATTTTTTAGGTTGTTTTATTGAAAGAACTATTAAAGGATACTTTAAATTCTCATTTTCCCAAAAATAATTTTTTATCTTCATTGCATCCAAGTCTTTAATAGAATTAAGATAATACTTTTATTTTACCAACTAAATAACTAATGTAAAAATCATGTTATCAAATAATATCTTCTCAAAATTCATTGCATCAAGATTATAACATATCAAATTATACTCTCAATAATGAATTTTGAAAAAAAAATATTTTTAATCCATTTTTTCATTATAACTACATTGAATGTCATACCTCATACAGTTTCCACCTTATTTTGAATAATTAAATTTCCTATCTTCTATAGAAACATTCATTAATTATCCTAATCTTTCTGAACCAGATAGCACCATCATGACTTTATTAAATAAATATTTTTTAAAATTGTTTCTTTTCAAACCTAAATTTATGAGATTCATCAATACATAAATAATGACACAAGAATCACTATTTTTTGTATGTTTTAACCCTTGGGGTTAAAAATAAAAATTACAAATTGTACAATCCAAACTGATTTGATTGTTCTAATAAGCTATGTTTCCAATTCTAGTGTAACACCCCAAGATTCTTTAGTGTGTTATTTCTTCAAAATAATTCAATAAATTTCACTACACGCAACACCAAGTTCAATCGCACCATGACTTACCAAAAAAGCTGTTCAAAAGAGGTTATGAATAGTGTTAACTAAATTTTAAACTTTATATAATCCTTATAATTTTAGAATCCATATTATGAGTTTCTTACACATAATGTAAGAACAAATTCATTTTCAGTATTGCACTTTTACCAAATTTTAATAGTGAACCCTTTTTAGATACTATATTTTAAACTTTTTGACTAAATGGGGACATCAAAAATTTAAAATGAAACATCCCAAGCTTCCACGGTACGCTAGCGTGTGTTGTACGCAACACCGAGTTCTAACACACCGCAACCAATCAAACTAGCCGTTATGAATAGTAATACCTAAATTTTGTAATTATATATATTTTATATTTTAAAATGGACTTCATTTTTGGATTCGGAATATCGAATTTAGCCTAAGGTGAAATTTTGGTACTTTTCGAATAACTTTCATATTTTGATGAATAGTGAAAATTACAAAATTTTAATTAAAAACAACTTTTTTAATCAAAATAATTAATAGTGATAAATTGTGAATTTGAGTGGTTTTAAAGTATATTTAGAATATATTTTTACCATTTAATATAATTTTGGTCATTGGACATAATTTTACAATTAAACCGAACATAAACAAGTGTCAATCTTTTGATAGTTATTATCTCTTAAAAACACGCTTTTTGTTTTGGCAGCGGGAATTAATTTTAAATTAATTTCTGCCACTTCTGTGTTTTGAATTTAGAAAAATGGATTCCATATTTGGAATCAGGATTTCCAAATTGTGTAAATAGGTAACTTTTATTTTTAGACATTTGGAATAATTACTGTGGTAAATATTTTATTTACCATGGTTAAGGGTAAATCCGGTAAATAAGGGTTAAAAAATAATATTATAATAATACAAAATTACCCTAAAACGTGTCCTAACCTTATTGGTGGACACATACCCGACCAGGGGCATCCTTGGGTCGATTTGGGGACCCCTTGGAGCCACTTGTATGTGGTAGGGACACATTATATTAATAAAGTTAAAACAAAAATAAAAATGGCATAAGCTTACATCTTTTAGAAGAAAAATTTTTACATAGGGTTATACATGTTGGATTTTCGATTATAAAAATTCATTAGAAATCTAAATAGATTTCCTAAATAATTATATTTTATTTATAATTTTTAGACATCAAATAATTTAAATTATTAATGACACAATAATGATGCAATGTTTACCTCATTAATAAATCATTTAAATAAATAAGATTATAATGATTAAAATATTATCTAAAACCTGTCCAATTCTTATTGGTTGATGTTATTTAGAATATGAGTCATCTTATCTTCGACCTCAATTATTTTTGGACCATTATAAACCTAATTTAATTATATTATAAAGTAATACTTTCACTCTTTCCTAAAGAGCCCCTCCTCTCCCTTATAAAAGGAGATCACTTCTACTCATTCCTCACACCTCTCAAGCCACTTGGATCGTCCAAACTCGGCCCAAATACTCTCCCAACGTCCCTCACTACAACCTAGAGGGATTAGTTTGATCAGAAAGCCAACCTAAGGATCCCTTTTGATCAAATCAAAAGGAAGAACCCGAAGAAGATGTAATCTTTTCACCAACCCTTTTCAAGTTCCTTTCTTCTTCCACTTCCTCTTTCTTTGTTTTTACCATTATAAAATAATAACTCCAGTATCATATATATACTGTGATGTTATTATAAATATGGTACAACCATATTCAGTATTCTATCCATCCTTTGAATAACATGTCACCATACGTGTGTACGTACGGCTTACCGTCTCCACGTCGTGGTGTAATTGTTATTCAATATATTATTATTTGGATGGGTATAATAATGATATGTAACTCATGTAAATAATAAATATAACATGATAATTTTTCTGTATATATTATATAACATCCAATTATATATTATTTTAATATCAAAAGAATGATATTGTCGCTCGTGCGTATGTACGGACTACCGTCTCCACGAACGCGATGAGATTCATTATCCATCATATCCATTCAAGTATAATTATAATTTGATGATTTAAAAATATTATCTAAGGACTTGATATCATTCTGTATATGAATAATATACATCCCATTAATAATGAATATGGATCATATAACAAAGAATATTAAGTAAAATGAACCCGTTAACACCCGAAATGACGATAATTCTAAGATATTATTAACAAATCAATGTTAAAAGATCATATATGATATCATATTAAAGTAAATGATTTTTGTATTATTCAATAATAATTATTTCACCATTATATAGGAGGTAAACCTACCATCGACCAAGGAAAAAGTACAAAGTAAGGGATTCTCTTATCTCACTTTCAATTCCGTGAGATTTCCATTGTTCGCCACTAAATTATTGAAAGTGGTGTATTGTGTACTGCCATTTGATATATATTATCATGATTCTCTTTATATTCATGTTATTCTGTAAATCATTTGGTGGTTATTAACTTTTGGCCATACGACTCAGTTGATTAACGTGGTAAGGAGTTTCTTATCTCACTCTTAATTTCGTGAGAATTCCATTGTTCACCACTTAATTATTACATGTGGGGTATGTGTACTGCCCATGATTGCATCCATTGTGTATTATACTTTAATTTATGGGTATTTACATAATCAGGGTATGATACTTCTTTCATGGGTGTATGTTTCGTAAGTTGCCTAATCGATAAGGGAATTTGAAATTTCAATTTCCACTCATTTGGCTTTACGCATATTTCATTGATTATATTACCCCAAGATTATGTGTGAAATCACTATTCATTTTATTATGTCATAATTTCCACTCCCCTTCCTGTGGATATAAGTTTGATACACATAATCACTCCATTGATAATTCTCAAGTCATTGATATGAATTTGATAAGAGTAATTTTAACTCATTCTCCATTTGTTGAGTTAAGCATCCAATTCGTTGGTATTGTTTTTACAAGAATATGTGTGAATGTCCTTTGATTGTTTTACACTGAATATCCAATCATATTTAGTGTATTTATATTTGTCACACATAATTATGTCATTGATTTATCCTTAACCTAAGGATACAACCTTTATGAGAGATTTCATCTCAATTTACATTCAATTGGGACTTCTTTGTTGATATACACCAAATCACTTTTATGTGGTGTATATAATGTACTTTGACATAGTATATCATGAATCCCTTTATTCTCATGATATTACAAAGTTTTGATTACCTCAATTATTTGTACTCAAGTGTCTCTCTTTTGGTTAGAATCTCTAACTAAAATACCATTTTTTAAATGCTTTAAAGACTTATTCATCTAAACCTTTCTCATTAATGTACATGTTTTAAAAATGGTTTTAAGGATTTATTTATATGGACATTAAAGTTTAGAAATAAAAACTCCTTTTAAAAAAGTTTCAAAGTGGTATGGGACACTTTGATTCAAAAATCTACTTTTAAATGGCTTCTTGATAAATAGTGCGACTTTTAAATGTTTTCAAGAAAAGGGGGATATTTCTATCAAATAGTTTTGATGATTATTTTCATCTATGTAAACATCCTTCATTATTCTTGATTGAGGTTAATGTGATACAATACAATCTTCCATATTGTATCGAATGAGTTATGTTTGACTGTGGATGTGCTGTTTTTATACCATTCATGGTTTGTGGTAAAAGTATTGACATTTCGTATGCTAGTTTTAATACGAATGTTTATGTTATGTTTAAACATGTTCATATGAGGAATGCATTGGACTTAATAAGTGACGGGTGGAGCCCGCTATAGCTCCTCGATGCATCGGTAGGTCTCATGAGACAAACTAGTGTCTTGGCACAAGGCCTTGGAAAAATCTTATTTGTAGTCTTGGCACGAGGCCTTGGCTATGTGGTTATGATAGTCTGGCATTATGCATTCCATCATTATGAAAGTGGTTATTTATATTTCATGTGATCATTCGACTAGTAGAATATCCATGTGAGTAAGTAAATGGAATTATTTCATTTTACCTTTGCCATTTTCTGCTGAAGTTCAAGTTTAAAAGGCTTTTGTTTTAGTTATAAATTGTCTTAAGTGTTTATGCTTATTTATGAAAGCTTCTGCTATAATGTTATCCTTACTGAGCATCTGAGCTCACCCCTTTCAATGTTTTATTTTTCCCAGGATTATAAAGAAGTAATTTATGAATGACCTGCAGGGATAGTATGAGGGGATATGAAGACAAGATGTTTTTTTTATGATGTAATGTAAAAATTTATGGATGTATCTAGTTATTCCAAGGCTACTAAACTAATCGGTCTTTCGAGACTTGATCTTTCTCGTGATCATGCCAATGTTATGTAATAATGCACCGACTCTAGGTAACTAGGGTCGGGGCGTTACATCTAGGTAAGTCACTAATGGTCCACATTAAAGTAGAAAACAATTTGAACAGTTTTTCAACAATACATAAAATGTTTCCATCCAAAAAATCCATAATTATTATTTTTATTTTATTATAGGTGTAAGGTATACATCAATGTCATTTCCCAAAAAAATAATTCCTATAATAATAATAAAAATAATTAAATAAATCTTCTTCATACAAAAAAAAGGATGTATATTATAGGGATTCAAAGAAACAAACAATATATTATAATTGGATCATAATGTACTAAAATGGTTAGAGTCATCTTAATCCAATCCCAAAAGCACATTCCACTAATCTAAATAAAAATATGAATATAATAAATCAAACATATTCCACGAAATTTAATATTTTGGATGTATAATTAAGTCATCATTGTTACTTTCCAAATCACGACACTTCATTTTTCTATATTTTTAGATGACATGAATAATATTTTTAAACAGGGTTATAGAGAAAAGTAATAAAATTACTTCAATTGATTTTTCTTATTTTTCATCTTCCTAATGAAATATTCATTCATACTATCACCACTGCTAATTGATTTCCATCTACCTATAAGTAATATTATCCATTATGATTTATAAAAATATTCTCCCCAATAAATCCAAGAATCATTAGGACATGCATATATTTTTGTTTAATCAATGTCATGTTTGTTGATAATTTTCATATTCTCATATAATGACACATGGATCTTAGATTCCAAAAATAAATTATAAAGAAACTCAAAAATTATATTAATTAATTTATCAATAATTCCATAAATACAATTGATATTGTACAATTTGACTAGAAGATAATATTTTGAATAGTTTCCAAATCCTTCATAAAATTCCTTATTTATATATTCAATTAATTTATAGAATTCATTTATATACTCATTAATGTTTTTAGAAATATTATCCTAATTAATATCAATTAAATATTTCATTGTTCTTTTATAATCTTGATCGTCATATCTTACACATCCAAAATCATCATTAATCATGTTTCAAATTGAATTATCTTATGGTTGGTAACATTATGTTTCATTGATCTCATGGTTGTTTCTTTGAAATTACATTACTTTTGATTATCCATACAAAATACAATTTTCATATAGTGAAGGAAAATATTTAAATATCAAGTACTAATATACTTAGTTTCAATAAATCCATCATCGAAATTTGATATTTGGACAAAAACATTTTATTCTATCATCCACTAATCATTTTCAATTGGAAAATCTAAAAATTCATCCAAACCCTTAGTATATTGAGGTATGTTACAAGGTAAATTCATCCAAATTTTATCCATGTATGGTGTATTATAACTGTTAAAACTATATATTCAAAATAAAGATATAAACATTTAATAAAATATGTACAGTCAATTTCTAACCTTATTGTAAAAATAAGTTGCTTTGTAAAATAATTCATATATATTATTAAACTTATGTGAAAGGTAAATTTAAAAATTACTTCTTTTTGAAATCATTGTTAACCTTTAAAAAAAATTAAAATTATTTTATTAATGATATAACATTTTAAAAAATTATATCACAGATAAAATGAAACTTTTCAATATTTTTCCTTTAATTATCCATAGAACATTAATCAAATATGCTATAAATAAATTCTAAGTTGTATTATCTTTACCCTAATGCCATGTACACTTAGTGATTTATATAATAAAAATAATAATATATCTTTATATTATATAATAATAATAATAATAATAATAATCAATAACATTATAGTTACAATATTAGAAACTTAGACCAACCTAAATTTACTAATAAAATGATAGAGGATAAAAATAGTTGTGGGGGATTTATATAATTTTTTTGTTAGAAATTAGAAAAACCTTGATAATAGATACACATGAAACACAAAAAATCTAATTATTTACTTTTTTTATGATGTTTATATAAATATGTGAGTTTTGTTTCAATCAAATATTATGAAAAAACTATTTTTTGAAGGTATCGTTCAAGCAATGAAAAATTAGAAATTAGGGGATTCTCCTAAATTTACTAATTTATAGAATAAACTAATATTATAATGAAGTAATGAAAAATAATGATTTAAGGAACTATTTGTTTGGAATATTCTTAATCCAAAATTAAAAAAGAATAACTAATAAAATATTTGGGAGAGGGGTCTGGTGTTCGTTTCCAGGGAGGAGGGAGGATGTCATTGTCATGCAGTGTCTTCATGGAGAGAGAGTGGTTGAACAATGTCAATTTTATTATCTTTTGAGGGAGAGTACATAAACTGGTTTTTTTGTATGTATGGAGAAGTAAATTTGGGGTTTGGAGGGGTCTGAATTTTAAAAAATCATATAGAAATAATTTCATAATTATAACCACATTTTTTTATTTTTAATAGTTGTCTATAAAAAAACAGCCCCAAAATATTTAATTGGTTTTTATTTTTCATATAGTGGTAGTTCTAAGAAACTTCAAAAATATTTAAATTAAAAAAAATATTATACATTTAATAGGGGTTTAAAAAAATAAAAACCTTCAACACAAATTCATAATAAAATTATTATTTTATAATCTTCCTCAAGTATATATAAGGTTGGATCAATTGTGCACCATTAATATTTTTCTTATACCCAACCAAAAACTCCCAAAAAATATCCCTAGAATTTTTGGTCAAAAATCTATAATCATTGTCCCACTTTTCTAAGAAAACACACCAATATAAAAGAGATAAATATCTATATTCTTAAGGGTTTTCCATGATGTGGTGCATTTGGTCAGTAATAGATCTTAAAATAATGTTTATATATCTAAGATATTCCACAAATATCAACAAGTATTTATTTATCCCCTACATCATATATATATCTCCAACCACATCATATTAAATAGTACCATGAAATCATTTCTATAGTGACCTGTGATTTTCATTAAAAGATATTACATCTTAATAGATGAATATTATATACATAACATAATGATCCATGTTATAATTTTATAGGTCTGGTGCTTTGGAGTCATAGATTCATAAAAAACTAGTTCATAATACAAATACAACATATCTCACTAGTTTATTCATAATTATCACCCTTATTATACATATCAAACATAATATATTTCTTTATAACCTAGGGAAAAGAAACATAATACATGGTGTGCTCATATTCTCAAAAAGGGAAAACTAGTGAGATATCAATGATCACATAACCGTAACATGCACATAAGGGTGTGATGACATGAACTTATCATTTGAAAACTATACCAATCATATCATAGATCATAATATATATTTACGGAATAAGTCTTGTAAGGTCATAATACATGAATTATAATGGAATAAAAGAACATGAGCCAAAAGAAAATAACATTGGCATAAGATAAAAAAAAATTAATACACATAAGCCTAGAAAATCATTTCCTTATTAGTCAAGGCTCACTCCCAAGACTATCATAGTGGATTGTGATCACTCCCAAAACCATCATATTAGTCAAGGATTACTCCCAAGAGAATCATAGTGGGATGTGTCCCTTATCTAACTTGGTTCACTCCCCATTTCAACCTTGTTTATAACATGATATATCCATTATTACCCAATGTATTGGGGCACTGTATAATTTCAATCCAACCCATACAATAATGAAAATCATATAGATGTGTACCAAAATATCATAAAATATTATTTATATCATAAACCATTAAAAAACTGGGTTTCATAAACATTTCAACCTAGCATAATAGGTTTAAAACAAATATGCTTCATAAACATTTCATCAATTCAATATAACAAAAACTGTGGAAAAGGAATGTGTTTCATAAACATTTTTTCATCATAATTATAAACCACCCATAGAAAGAATATGAAAGGTATAGTTGGAACATATACTTGGTAAAGTGACTATACACTGAAAGAGTCTAATATTCATTGTTTATATTATAATATCCATGTGCTTCATTATTCATAAACACCATTTTTAGTGCATTTTACAATTTGAGAATTATTTGGCATTATGATTATAGTTCTTTGTTAAAGTTCACTATTACCTTTATATATTTGAACACCTCATAAAATAAACAATATTAATGATTTTATTTTCAAATTTTACTTTCAGGGATCACATGCTATAAGGAAAAATTCATTCTTTTTTGATCACTTGTAAATTCACATTGGAAGATGATCAAAGTGGGCTTTCATGCCAACACATTCTTGGAAAATTAAACTGTAAAACACCCGAATAAAGAGACTATAGTAGCCAAGATCCAAGACCAATGATTCTAAAACTTTATATAAAGATATATTACATAAAGTGGAACATTTCATTAAAAAGTTTCCCAAGAGAATTTGGATGATTTAATGAAGTTACAGGCAGCCCAATTTGAAGAAGCAATTCTGGGCCAGATTCTGTGGTGTAACGACCCAATGTTTCATTAATGGAAAATCCCTCTTGATCCAGTTAAATGTCTCTTTATAAAAAAATGTTTTTATAAGATGTCAACTTCTTTGGTTTTATGATAAGAGTTGTCACTGTTACTTTTATATTCGTTGAACAGTGATCACATGATTTGTATAAATATAAGGCTTTAACGAACCCAATTTTACTCAGACAAAGGAAGCGATGGCCTCATCCAGTAGAATTGCCCCATACGAAGCCCATTTGTCGGAGCTCAGAAAAGAGGTGGCATCCTTGGGCTTCACCCTTGACCAAGACCGAGCTGAGCTTCATTATGTCAAGCTCGAACGTGACCGTCTACGGGAAAAGTGGAAGTTGATAGAGATTACCACTCGAGCGATGTTATCCGAGCCGCCCCAGGAGTCTGTCACCATCGCCCACCTTACCCTTAGGTCTTATGCGGCTGTTTTAAGGGGTCATGTAACAAACAAGTAGTACTATTTTCATGTACATTATTTTTTTTGTATATAATAATGAATATAATTTCAAGTCATTTTTGATACATTGTAAATAGTTTTTAAAGTACAAATGGTGTTTTTAGTTATTATTTAATTAAGAAATCAATTTTATTAAATTAAGGGATTTTTGAATTAAATAATATTTTAATAAAATATTATTATTAATATTAAATTAATTTTTTTTAAATATAAATGATCTTATAAATTTATGAATGCAATTAAAATTTTTATTAAGGTTTGAAACCCATTTCTGTCAAAACCCGTGAATTTTCGATAAATGTCGATTTTTATTTTTAAAGTGAAAATTCTCATTTTTAGAAAATTATTTAGATCAAATAAATGTTATTTTTGGAATCAGGACGTCGAAATTATCCAACAGTGAATTTTTCATAATTTTCTGAGACAGTCAAATTTTTGGGTAAAAATTAAATACCTTTTAAATATATAATGTGTTTTATGACATCATAATGACCCAATGGTGATGTAATAAAATACTATAATCCTTATGTTCGACCAATATATTTTTTACCATTAAAATAAAGTGATTTTGGGTTTGTTTTACTTACTTTTCAAAGCATTAATGAACCCCTCAAGACTTATTCAACACTTTTCCTTTTTAAATTAATTTCCATGGGAGTGTGACTCACCTCCACATAAGAAACCTTATTATTTTAATAAGTTCGGACCTTGGATTTGTAAAATATTGTTTTCATCTTTCCTTTTCCAGAAACCATGGGCAAAAACCATGGGTTGGTTTGTGGTTTGGATTAGTTTAATATAAGGGGTCCCAAACCTAAATAATAAAGAATTCTCTCACCTTTCCTATATAAACCCACCCAATCTCCCACTTCCTCCTCACTAAAATCCTTTGGAGTTCGTCCAACCTCTGCCCTACTCTCTCTATAATCCTCCCAAGGTTCCCCATGCTCCCAAGAAGCCTCTCACAATCCTCTCTCTAGCCTTTGTAAGCACACTTCCAAGTAAGGGTTTTTTCTTCCTTTCTCATTTTTGTCAATTTTCTTTAAGTTGTATTGCCCTTTTAATTTCAATTATGAATTTTGGGGTATGGTTTCACACCTCCCCCATACTTACCTATTATTGTTTTAATGATGGGAGACCCCTTTCTCTCTCATTAAATGCCTCCCATGTACACCCGTTACTATGCCGAAATTCCGAAAGAAACTTCTCTCTCTTCTTTTACATTCAAGCAATAATTTTGTATCATGAATCTAAATTCCTTTTCAATTGTTGGGACATGTATCTATATGACCTCATTACAGTCTGTTACATGTAAATATGATGAGGAACCCCTTTCTCTCTCATTAACCATTTTTATATTCTTATGTCACGCTGTTACGCTGCCGAAATCGCTCCGATTTTCTAAGCCAATGTCATTGTGTAGTGAATACCATGCCCATTTCTCCATAAATGGTATTCACCTTAATGCACATTTAATTATTGATTATAAAGTTTCATGTATGAATTCCACATTCCTTTATCATGGAATAAATGATTATGTTTTATGAATCCATGTTTTATGATCCATGTGGCACACTTATGCATGAAATGAAATGTTTAAGAGGGGTGCGCCCTTATAGCGCTCCAATTCATTGGGTAAAGTATAGTATCATGATACATCATGTGCAATGAGTTTTGAATCATGCTAATTCAATTGAAACGAGGGTTTACTTGTGCTTCATGTGCAATGAGGGTTTACTCATGCTCCATGTTCAATGAGCCTTGGCTCATGCTAATTCAATTTTAGGTGTTGTTGCCACATTTCCATGTTATGATTATCATGCTTTATCATGCCTTTATGTTCATGTTTCTTTTATTCTATATTGATATGCCTATTGTCTAACATGTATTTTACTCCTCATGTTATTCCATGTCTACTCCCTTACTAGGCTTTATAGCTCACCCTTTTCTTATGCATGTCCTCAGGTTATCCCATGCAATACTAAGTACGAGGGAATGTAGTGGTCATGTAAAGGAATTTTTCAATAAAGATGTTGTATTTCATGTTTTAAGTTTTTATGTAATGATCCTAATCCCCAAAGACACTAAACCTATCGATCTTCTTTGTTGTATCAAGTGAAGATTTATGTAATAAATCATGTTTAAGTTGTAATGAAAAGCAGGGTTATCATAGTTGGTATCAGAGGATAGGTTTAGTTATTTTTGGGATTAGGAAACCCTAGTAAAGCCTTAGATACAATACTAAGTATAATAAAAACATCCCTATGTTTTGGTAAATACTAAGTAAGTGGTTTATCAAACAAATGCATCCCTGTCTGGATACGAGCAGGTAGAGGCGGCTCGGGCACAGATGTATCCTAGGGGTAAAACCCAAAAACACTGCTTTGAGCTAGACTCGAACAGGAACTGGTGCATGACAATGGGCCTTGCTGCACTCTTGGTTACGACACTCCCAGGGGATATGTTTTGATAAATTCACAATCTTGGTATGAACCCTTATTAAGGGAAAAATGCCCCTAAGAATATATGTTAAAAAGTAGATAATGAAAAGCCTAGATTGAATCCTATAGACTCATGAGTTAAAGAAATTAAAGTTTATTTATAAGTCATCAACTTTTGTCTTTGGATTACCTTTTATGTGTTACCCCTAACATTCCTTTTATTCCAGCCAATGGTCGGTAATAGGAGGACTTGGGCTAACAACCGTTGTGAAGATCAGTGTGATTACTGTAATAATGAGATGCCAAATCCAATGGGAGTAGGAATCGCAAACTTTGTCATGCTTCTCTCTCAGTTAACTCAAGTTTTGAATAGAAACACGGGTCAAGAGGAACGTTCAACCCCCCCCCCCCAAGAAAGAACAAGTCGCTATCGAGAGCTTCATGAGGCAAAGGCCTCCTAATTTTAGTGAATCATCTGATCCCATGATCGTTGAACAATGGATAAACTCCATTGAAAAGATCTTATCCATCCTCCAATATTCTGAACAAGAGAAGGTTCTCCTGGAGGCTTATCGTATGGAGGGTGAAGCTGATCAATGGTGGACGTTGATAAAAAATACGAAGCCTGAGGAGGAGATTGAGGATTTGGAATGGAAGGAATTCCGGAAGATGTTTTTCGATAAATATTTTCTGCGCACCCTCCGTCTTAAGATGGAAAGGTACTTCCTTTCCCTCAAGCAAAAAGATGAAGAATCTATGGGAGAATACGAGGAAAACTTCACAAGACTTGCAAGATACGCTTCCGGCATTGTCGTTACCCCCGAATGCAAGGTTGACCGCTTCTTTGGTGGCCTGAAGCCTATCTTGTGGAAAGCATTAGCGATCTGTGACTTCGACAGCTATGAGGAAATTGTCCGATGTGCCCTCAAGGTTGAAATGGAGGTCGGAGAATCACATGGGTATCATGGGGACAAGAAGCGTAAGGTGGACTTCAATGCTGGCCGTCCGATGGATAAATCCAACGGCGCTAAGAAGTTACAACACCCCACTTGCCAAAAGTGCGGAAAGAAGCACCTTGGAAATTGCCTTAAGGGGATGAGAAAATGCTTCAGGTGTGGAAGGGAAGGGCACCTAGCTATTAACTGTCGGCAAGAAGTACCCGCGGCTGTGACAGAGGAGAGGAACGCTTCATTCGAACCTCAACGCATTGTTCAATGCTACAAATGCAAAGAACCGGGTCACTTTTCAAATCGGTGCCCTAATCCAAGGGTTATCGGAGGCAACCAAAAACCTCCGAGACAGTAAGGAAGATATTTTTCCATCACTTCTGCTGAAGTGAACCCCGACAACGAAGTGGTGACAGGTATGCTAGTTATTCATTTAAGAATAGATAATGTACTTTTTGATTCAGGTTCTACGCATTCTTTTATATCTCAAAAGTTTAGTAGATCAATTATAGCACCACCACAAATCATGGAAGTAAAGATGTCGGTGAGTACAGCAAATGGGGCAATCATTGCATCCCATGAATATAAGTCCTCCCCTATTATAATCTGTGGATTTTATTTCTCTGAGAACCTCGTCATACTCCCTCTGGTGGAATTTGATGCAATTCTTGGCATGGATTGGCTTTCCTTATATAGAGCCAACATAAATTGTCGAGAGAGGGAAATCACACTCCATATGAAGAATCGACCCCCGATTCTTTACAAGTGACAGGAGGAAGATGAATCTCCTTTAGCTCCATCATCTCAAGCATGGATATTACTACCCTATGAGCATGTGTATCTAGCTCAGATGATTGAGTCCAAGGAAGAAACCATCCTTGAAGAAATGCCTATTGTGAGGGAATTCGCGGAAGTGTTTCCCGGGGAGCTGCCTGGTCTTCCTCCTAGAAGAGATGTTGAGTTCTCAATTGAACTTATACCTAGGGCGTTACCAATATCCAAGACTCCATATAGAATGGTTGTTGTTGATCTTGAAGAGCTGAAGAAACAACTACAAGAGAATATGGATAAAGGGTTTATACTCCCAAGTGCTTCACCATGGGGTGCACCAGTCCTCTTCGTCAAGAAGAAGGATGGGTCAATGCGGCTTTGCATCGATTATTGTGAACTTAACAAAATCACGATAAAGAACAAGTATCCTCTCCCAAGAATCGATGACTTGTTTGATCAGCTGCATGGAGCACAATACTTCTCCAAGGTGGATTTGCGGTCAGGATATTATCAAGTAAGGGTGAAGAAGGAATATGTCCCCAAGACTTCTTTTCATACAAGGTACGGGCACTATGAATTCATAGTAATGTCTTTCGGACTCACCAATGCTCCAGAAATATTCATGGAATTGATGAATAGAGTCTTTAGATATTACCTTGAAAAATTTTTGGTAGTCTTTATAGATGATATTCTAATATATTCCAAAACCAAGGTGGATCATGAGGAGAATTTAAGAACTATACTAGAGTTTTTGTGAAAGGAGAAGCTCTATGCAAAGTATAGCAAGTGTGAGTTCTGGTTAAAAGAGGTCTCATTCTTGGGCCATATCATCACAAGCAATGGGATATCTATGGATCCCTCCAAAACAGATGCAATTGAGGGATGGATGAGGCCAACATCAGTAACCGATATCCATAGCTTCTTGGGGTTAGCTGGATATTATCGACGATTTGTGAGAAATTTCTCATGATTTTCCAACCCTCTTACCAAGATAACTCGAAAGAGAGTAAAGTTTTCTTGGAGTGATGAATGCGAAAAAAGCTTCAAGGAGTTGAAACGGAGGCTTATCACTGTACACGTGCTCACTTTACCCACAAGTGGGGAGCTTTTTGTGGTATTCAGTGATGCTTCGAAGAAGGGCTTAGGATGTGTGCTGATGCAGAATGATAAAGTGATATCTTATGCCTCAAGGCAGTTGAAAATCCATGAGCAAAACTATCCAACGCATGATCTGGAGTTGGCGGCGGTGATCTTTGCCTTGAAAATATGGCGGCATTATCTCTATGGAGAGAAATGTGAGATATATACTGACCACAAGAGTCTTAAATATATATTCACACAGAAAGATCTTAATATGAACCAGAAAAGATGGATAGAGATCATCAAGGATTATGACTGTTCAATACATTACCACCCTGGGAAGGAGAACAAGGTGGCAGATGCCCTAAGTAGAAAGGATACAACGATTCTATCAATGATGAGAATTGAGAAGGATCCAATCTTCTTAGACTTTATGAAGATGGACGTGGGAATCATAAAGAAGGGAACATCATCAATCCTTTCACAAATGATTGCTCAACAATATCTTTTTTAAAGGTTAAAGGATGCTCAAAAGGATGATGTGGGAATTCAAGGAAAAGTGGAAGCTATAAAAAAGGGAAAATCCTCGGAGTTTAATGTTAATGAGGAAGGAATTGTGTGGTTTGGGAAAAGACTATGTGTTCCATCATGTCCGGAGCTGAAGAAGGAACTTTTGGATGATGCACATAGTTCAAATTTCTCTATTCACCCAAGGAGCACAAATATGTATCGAGATCTCCGAGAAAACTTTTGCTAGGATAATATGAAGAAGGAGATCGTCGAATATACATCAAAGTGCCTGGTGTGTCAGCAAGTGAAGGTAGAGAGGCAGAAGTCTAAGGGGATGATGCAACCATTTCCCATACCAGAATGGAAATGGGAAAACATCACCATGGACTTTGTCACCGGACTTCCAAGGACATCCAAAGGCAACAATGCAATATGGGTTGTTGTGGATCATCTTACAAAGACTGCACACTTCATTGCTATTCGGGAGGATTTCTCTTTGGATCAACTGGAACGGATATATATCAGGGAATTGGTAAGGTTTCATGGAGTACCACTATCTGTTGTGTCTGACTGAGATCCAAGATTCACCTCTATGTTTTGGAAGAGTCTTCAACATGCTCTGAATACTGAACTGAACTTTAGTATGGCCTATCATCCTCAAATTGATGGCCAATCAGAGAGGACTATCCAAACACTTGAGGATATGTTGAGAGTGTGCTCAATGGACTTTAAAGGAGGATGTGATCAACATCTTCCTCTAGTTGATTTCTCTTATAATAACAGTTTCCACTCGAGCATCCAAATGGCACCATATGAATCCCTTTATGGGAAAAGGTGCAGAACACCGGCATGTTGGGATGAGGACGATGAACGTAAGCTGCTTGGACCAGAAATGGTCGAAGAAATGGTGGAGAAGGTGAAAATCATTCAGCAGCATATCAAGGCATCCCAGAGTCGACAGAAGAGTTATGCAGATAATCGTCGACGAGACATTAAGTTTAAAGTTGGAGACATGGTGTTTTTACGCATATCTCTATGGAAGAAGGTCATGTGGTTTGGAAAGAAAGGGATGTTAAGTCCAAGGTACATCGGCCACTTCGAGATTCTTGATCATGTTGGGGCTGTGGCCTATCGACTAGCACTTCCACCTACTATGGCCAAGGTGCATGATTTCTTTCATGTATCCCTCTTAAGGAAGTACATACCGGACCCTTCACATGTACTCTCTTCTCTTATGAGGAGCAACTAGTGAAGATCTTAGATCATGGAGAAAAAGTTCTACAAAATAAGACAATGCCCCTCATCAAGGTGTTGTGGAGAAACCACAAGTTTGAAGAAGCAACTTGGGAATCGGAGGATATGATGAAGCTAAGTTACCCACATCTGTTTTAGTGTGGGAAAATGAAAATTTTTAGGGCGAAATTTCTTAAGGGGAGAATATTGTAACGACCCAAAGTTTCATTAATGGAAAATACCTCTTGATCCAGTTAAATGTCTCTTTATAAAAAACGTTTTTATAAGATGTCAACTTCTTTGGTTTTATGATAAGAGTTTGTGACCATTACTTTTATAGTCGTTGAACAGTGATCACATGATTAGTATAAATATAAGGCTTTAATGAACCCAATTTTAATCAGACAAAGGAAGCGATGGCCTCATCCAGTAGAATTTCCCCATACGAAGCCCATTTATCGGAGCTCGGAAAAGAGGTGGCATCCTTGGGCTTCGTCCTTGACCAAGCCCAAGCTGAGCTTCATTATTTCAAGCTCGAACGTGACCGTCTACAGGAAAAGTGGAAGTTGATAGAGATTACCACTTGAGCGATGTTATCCGAGCCGCCCCAAGAGTCTGTCACCATCGCTCACCTTACCCTTAGGTCTTATGTGGTTGTTTTAAGGGGTTATGTAAAAAACAAGTAGTACTATGTTCATGTACATTATTTTTCTTGTATATAATAATGAATATAATTTCTAGTCATTTTTGATACATTGTAAATAGTTTTTAAAGTACAAATGGTGTTTTTAGTTATTATTTAATTAAGAATTAAATTTTATTAAATTAAGGGATTTTTGAATTAAATAATATTTTAATAAAATATTATTATTAATATTAAATTAATTTTTATTAAATATAAATGATCTTATAAATTTATGAATGCAATTAAAATTTTTATTAAGGTTTGAAATCCATTTCTGTCAAAACCCGTGAATTTTCGATAAATGTCGGTTTTTATTTTAAAAGTGAAAATTCACATTTTTAGAAAATTATTTAGATCAAAAAAATGTTATTTTTGGAATCAAGATGTCGAAATTATCCAACGGTGAATTTTTCATAATTTTCTGAGATAGTCAAAATTTTTGGGTAAAAATTAATTACCTTTTAATTATATAAGGTGTTTTATGGACATCATAATGACCCAATGGTGATGTAATAAAATACTATAATCCTTATGTTCGGCCAATATATGTTTTTACCATTAAAATAAAGTGATTTTGGGTTTGTTTGACTTACTTTTCAAAGCATTAATGAACCCCTCAAGACTTATTCAACACTTTGCCTTTTTAAAATTAATTTCCATGGGAGTGTGACTCACCTCCACATAAGAAAACTTATTATTTTAATAAATTAGGACCTTGGCCTTGTAAAATATTGTTTTCCTCTTTCCTTTTCCTGAAACCGTGGGCAAAAACCATGGGATGGTTTGTGGTTTGGATTAGTTTAATATAAGGGGTCCCAACCTAAATAATAAAGAATTCTCTCACCTTTCCTCTATAAACCCACCCAAGATCCTACTTTCTCCTCACTAAAATCCTTTGGAGTTCGTCCAACCTCTGACCTACTCTCTCGAGAATCCTCCCAAGGTTCCCCAAGCTCCCAAGAAGCCTCCCACAAGCCTCTCTCTAGCCTTTGGAAGCACACTTCCAAGTATGGGTTTTTTCTTCCTTTCTCATTTTTGTCAATTTTCTTTAAGTTGTATTGACCTTTTAATTTCAATTATGAATGTTGGGGTATGGTTTCTCACCTCCCCCATACTTCCCTCTTATTGTTTTAATGATGGGATACCCCTTTATATCTCATTAAATGCCTCCCATGTACACCCATTACTATGCCGAAATTCTGAAAGGAACTTCTCTCTCTTCTTTAACATTCAAGCAATACTTTTGTATCATGAATATAAATTCCTTTTCAATTGTTGGGAAATGTATCTATATGACCTAATTACAGACCATTACATTTAAATATGATGAGGAACCCCTTTCTCTCTCATCAACCATTTTTATATTCTTATGTCACGCTGTTTACGCTGCCGAAATCGCACCGATTTTCTAAGCCAATGTCATTGTGTAGTGAATACCATGCCCATTTCTCCATCAAGGGTATTCACCTTTATGCACATTTACATATTGATTATAAAGTTTCATGTATTAATTCCACATTCCTTTATCATGGAATAAATTATTATGTTTTATGAATCCATGTTTTATGATCCATGTGGCACACTTATGCATGAAATGAAATGTTTAAGAAGGGAGCGCACTTATAGCGCTCCCAATGCATTGGGTAAAGTATAGTATCATGATACGTCATGTGCAATGAGTTTTGACTCATGCTAATTCAAGTTCAATGATGGTTTACTCGTGTTTCATGTGAAATGAGGGTTTACTCATGCTCCATGTGCAATGAGCCTTGGCTCATGCTAATTCAATGTTAAGTGTTGTTGCCACATTTCCATGTTATGATTATCATGCTTTATTATGCCTTTATGTTCATGTTTCTTTTATGCTCTATTGATATGCCTATTTTCTAACATGTATTGTACTCCTCATGTTATTCCATGTGTACTCCCTTACTGGGCTTTATAGATCACCCTTTTCTTATGCATGTCCTCAAGTTATCCCATGCAATGCTAAGTACGAGGGAATGTAGTGGTCATGTAAAGGAAGTTTTCAATAAAGATGTTGTATTTCATGTTTTAAGTTTTTATGTAATGATCCTAATCCCAAAATACACTAAACCTTTCGATCTTCTTTGTTGTATCAAGTGAAGATTTATGTAATAAATCATGTTTAAGTTGTAATAAAAAGCAGGGTTGTCATATGTGGCCTAGAAAAACAGCCCACCATTTAAATCATATATGTAAAACCAAAATATATTTTGGTCCAAAAACTTACATATAGTTAGGGGATATCTGGAGATTCATTTTCCTCTTCTATGGCCCATTCTAATTCGGCCATATAGAAGCCCATTTGGATTCCTCTTTTGGGTGGTTGCAATCTGGCTTCCATTTCCGGTCAAGGGTGGAAAAGTCCAAATTACACAAACATTCCACCAC
The DNA here is from genome assembly GCA_963277665.1 of Viscum album. Classification (NCBI taxonomy): domain Eukaryota; kingdom Viridiplantae; phylum Streptophyta; class Magnoliopsida; order Santalales; family Viscaceae; genus Viscum; species Viscum album. The sequence goes on along the minus strand of OY728122.1, from coordinate 1,163,339,068 downwards.
CCTAGGCCAACCATACTCATTTGGGGAGACATGGAATGTTGGTTAATCGACCCATACCTCTTGAAATTCCTATTTAAGTAATTTTTGGTAAACAAGTTTGAGATATTTAGTGCTTTGTTTCATTGTAATGTTATGTTGTGATTTTGATGTGTTGAGTTTGTCTTTCACATGTAAGTGGTTCTAATTAACCTTATTTTCTAAATAAGAGTTATAATTATCCAATTATTCTGTTATTATTTATATCATGTTGATACTTTTGGATCAAGGTGTGAATTTATTCACACCAAACCTTTGGAAATCATCACACAATGGTGGAGTGATCGTCATTTAATTGTTTTTCACTTCTTCAATTTCACCCTACGAGTCTACTTCCCACTTACATTGAGATAATAGAATAAATAGAGGGATAATCCTATTATGGGTTGATAAAATTAATTAATAAGTGGTTGTATTGGATGATATTTCTCACTCTATTAATTTCTACTAACTTATTTTAATTCAAAATTTCATTTAACGATTTTAAAACTTCTTCATCCTTTTTGAATTTAAGGTCTCACATTTCAAGTGTTAATACGAACCATTACCTTAGAGTTCTCCAAATTTTTATCCTCTAATTGTATATTTGATTATTATTAGGGTGTTTAGGTATTAAACTAGTAAGTGATTACGTTGTTTTATCTTAGTAAATGAACCCATCTCAAATATATGAAATCAAAATAGTTGAAAAAGGAATGTATCCAATCCACCCCAAGTGATAACCTATGACCAACTCATTATTTTAAATTGAATTAAAATAATTCTCATATTTTTTACTTAAACCTATCTAAAATCAACCCAACGTTGGCCACTTCATAGCCCAAAATTCTCTATATAATTTATATTTTTATAGTTTTCTTCTTAGGTCTTGGAGGATTCGACAACCCAAGCTAAACTACAAGCAACCTCTTAACCCTAAAAACTTGGGTAAATTTGGGAGAGACCAAATATTGGTGTTGTTTCTAGGGACCCAAGTAAGTCATCTCAACACCCATTCTATTATCCCCAATTTCTATTTTCTCAATTAACTTCTCTTATCTTTTCCTCTTCCTTTTTTAACTTTTCTTGGTGCATGTCCGCCTATACCCATTACCAATAAAACCATCTAGTTAGGGTGGATAGTCTTGGGGTTAGGGAGTCATGTACACCAAGGTAACTCTTTAAATTAGATACATATTCCAAATACTCTAGATTTAAAAATGGATCCCATTTCAATGGAGTGTCTTCAAAGAAACCAACTCATAAACCAAAGTGGGAACCAAAATGGAAATCCAAATGAGGCATCCCCAAACTTGGTGAATGCAGTCGATCAAACCATGAATGACTACCACACACCTTCCTGGACCAATGAAACCTATTTCATTAAGAATTATTGCCTAGTATAATCACACTATATCTTAAAACCTCATTTCCTAAATGAACTTCCATATTTCCATGGTATGGAGTCAGAAATTCCATACCTTCATGTCAAAGAGTTCAACGACATTGTTGAAACCATGTGCCCACCCCCCCCCCCATCAACTTGAGTCAACTAGGATGAGGCTCTTTCCTTTCTCAGTAAATAAACGATCCAAAAATTGGTTAAAAAATATTATACCTACATAAATCCAATCTTGGGAACAATTTCAAATATAATTCTACAAAAAATACTTCCCTCGTCACAAAACAATTTCACTTAAAATGAGCATCCAATTTTTTTTTGAAAAAAGAAGGGGAATCATTTTATGAAACATGTGAAAGTTTCAAAGACACACTCAACATAGTACCTCGCCATGAATTTTCCATCACATAACAAGTTAAAATTTTATATTAATGGTTAGGACTGGTAAATAAACAATTCATTGACATGATGTGTAATGGAACCTTCGTAAACAAATCCCCAAACGATTATTACAAGTATCTAGAAGGACTGACTGAACAAAACCAAACATGGGGAACATCACATTACTATGATAAGCCACCAAAATCTGGTGTAATTCACACTCTTATGTATGAATAAAGGCTTAGGGAAAAACTTTTTGTACTCACTAGGAACGTCGAAAAGATCGATCTTAGGAAGGTCTATGAAATTCAAACTATTGAACCTGTTTACACAATTTGTGAACAACATGACCACAAGACCAAAAAAATACCCAACCATTCCTTCCATTGAAGATGTTATTTTAGGAGGCCACCAATAGAGGTCAATTGTATGAAATTTTAGAAGCCACAATACCAAAACACTTTCAATACATGGTACAATGACCATCCAGGATTCCATTGGAAAGATAACCAGCAACCCAACCAATAACCTAGTCAGCCACAAGGACCAAACCCATACCCTCCAGGAAATTTTCAAAACCATAAATAGTTTCAACCAAAACTAATCCAATACCAAAAATATCCATTCCAATACCAACAACCCATTCAACAAACATTCAAATAAATAAATTATCCTCTTGGTATAATCCAACCAACATAATCCCCTACCCAATCTGTCCCTCTACAAATCCTTGAACATTTTTGTAAACAAATGGAGAAAATTAACTCAGAAGTCTCATCCATTAAACATGAACTGAAAACCATTAAAACTGGGAAGCCACCCATGCCTACTCAGATGGTACCATCCTCAACCTTAAGGGGAGAATCCAGTTACACACAAACCTCTCAAAAACAACTGAAAGAAGTGACTATTTTAAGAAGTGGAAAATCTACTGAGAAACCTGAACAAACCATTCCAGAACCATTAAAATTTTCAACAACACATGAAAATGATGAATAAACACCCACTAATTCTGAAAAACACATTTATAATGTGAAGAAACCACAACCACAACAAAGACTCAAACAAACAGCTCCCTTCCCTCAATGCAAGAGAGGAAAAACATAACCTAAAATGCATGACACTTAGAGGGAACTATTCTCTTAGGTTATGTTGAACATTCCCCTCCTCTATTCAATCAAATCCATTCCTGCCTACTCAATGTAAATTAAGGTCTTTTTCACTTTTAAAAGGAAATTTTCACATAAAACCCAATTCCTTTTGGATGATAATGTGAGTACCACCATTCAAGTGACCATTCCTCCAAAGTTGAAAGATCATAACCGTCCATACAACAATGTTGAGTTAGGAGAGAACAATGTTTTCAAATCCCTTTTTGATATAGGATCTAGTGTAAACCTCATTACATATGCCATGTATTTTCAGTTAGGGATGAAATAACTCCAACCTACATCTATCACTCTTCAAATTGATGTCGTAGTGTTGGAGTTTTTAAGGGAATCTTAAAGGATGTTTTTTTGAAAGTTGAAATTTTAATTTACCTTGTGGACTCCATTTTTCTGGACAATCACCCAAGAATAGGTCCTAGGCAGAGAACCCTCATCATCCTTGGTCTCCACTTCTTAGAAAAAATAAACTCAATCATTTGAGTTAGAAATGGTAACATGATAACAACCTTCAGAAACAAGAGTCTTAGTCTGAACATCCATAATGAAAACTCTCAAATTGGGGATGATGAAGAGATCCATGAGGTCAATGGGACTGGTAGTTTTTATAGTTAACTATAGGAACATCAAGGAATTATTTAAGGATGTTTAATTCAAAAAGAGATTGATTTCCTTGGTTCACATGAGGGAACTTTTTCTCCTTGGCTTTAATATCATTCAGATAGATCTATTGATGATTTTATCGAATCACCAATCAATGATAACATTATTAAAATCAATAACATTGAGTCCATATGCATTAATTCCACTAATCTATACAATTTGGTGGATAAAAGATCTTTTCAAAAGGAACTAATTCTATAAAAAAAATAAAAAAATAAACATAGTTCAATATAATGTATCATCCTTATTTTGAAAGTGTTAACCAATCTGATCTTGAATTTAAGGTCCTACCTTCATCACTCAAGTATTGTTTCTTAGTAGACAATCTAACCTTTAATGTTTCCATTTCTTCCTCTATTGAATCCAATCAAGATAGTATGCTTCTTGATGTACTATAAAATCATAACAAAGCAATTTGATGGATCATTTTTGATTTTCCTAGGATTAGACAACTCGTTGGAACTCTGAAAATTATTCTTGATTCTGAATCCAAACCTTGTCATCAACCTCAATGGAGACTCAATCCCAATCTAATGGACATGGTAAGGAAAGAACTTATTAAGTTGATAAAATCATGTATCATATACCCTATTACTGAGAGTGAATGGGTAGGAACAATTCATGTTGTCCCAAAGGAAGATGGAATCACTATGATCACCAATGAGGATGGTGACCTTCTCCCCACAAGGTTCAGTAGTTGATAGAGTGTCTTCATTGACTATAGGAATCTCAACTCATTTACTAAGAAATACCATTTCCCTTTTCCCTTCATTGATCAAGTCCTTGAGTGAGTAGAAGGTCATCAATTGTACTACTTCCTAGATGGATTCTCAGGGTATAATCAAATCGAGGTCTCCTTATAGGATCAATGAAAAACAACCTTATATTTTCCATTTGACACATTTTCCTTAAAGTGCATGCCCTTTGGGTTATGTAATGCCCCTGGAACCTTCCTTTTGTGTATGATGGGAATCTTTTCAGACATGTTGGGGGACAATTTAGAGGTCTTCATGGATGACTTCTCTATCTTTTGGGATACTTTTGAGTGATTCATTCTAAATTTTGAAAGAGTTTTCTCAAGATTCGAGGATAGGAATATCATTCTAAATAGTTAAAAATTCCATTTCATAGTAAAGTAATGACTTGTTCTAGGCCATATAGTCTCTGGTCAAGGGATTTAAGTGGATAAATCTATGTTTGATATGATTTGTCACCTTCACACTCCTAAAACTATCAAGGAAGTGAGTTTATTCTTAGGAAATGATGGTTTTCATAGATGGTTCCTTAAGAACTTTATCACTATTTACCAACCACTGTGTGCTCTTTTTTTGAATGATGCTCCATTTTTATAGACATAAATATATGAGGAATCATTCTCTACACTCAAGTCAGCTCTTATCTCTCCACCTATTATTAAATATCTAAATTGGAAAATTATGTTTGAACTCATGTGTGATGTGAGTGACTTTGTTGTGGTATAATCTTTAGGAAAACAATGTGAGAAAACACCATGTGTCATTGCTTATGAAATAAAATCTTTAAATGATGAAAAAATAAACTACACCACCACTGAGAAAGAGTTATTTGTTTTTGTCTATGCCTTAGATAAATTCAGGTCCTATCTCTTAGGATCACCCATCATTGTCTTGAATGATTATTTAACCATAAAATACAATTTCCAAAAATAAGATTCCAAGGCTAGACTGATTAGGTGGGTCTTTATTCTTCTAGAGTTTTATTTAACCATTAAGGAAAAAAAGGGTGTTGAAAATTTTGTAGTTGATCACCTCTCTAGGATGGAATTCAAATAAAACTCACATATCCTTTCTGTGACTAATTTATTTCCTAATCACCTCTATTATATGAATGATTACCCATGGTATGTTAACATAGAAAACCATTTTGTGATGGGTTAAATTTAAAAATTCCTTGGGACCCAAGCTAAGAGGAAATTCCTTTTTATTTTAAACACTATTTTTTTGATGATCCATACTTCTTCAAGTTCTATCCTGATCAAATCATAAAGAGATGTGTTCCAGAGTCTGATCAAGTGTCCATTGTAAAATTATGTCATAGTGAGGCATGTGGAGACCACTTTTACACAAAGAAAACTAATAAAAAGGTTCTCCAAAGTGGTTTCTACTAGCCTAACCTCACTAAGGATTCCTACAAATTCTGCCTAAGTTGTCCTTAATGTCAAAAATTAGGACTCATTACCAAAAGGAATCAAATTCCTCTCACTCACATTCTGGTCATTGAGATATTTCATTTTTGAGGAATTGATTTCATGGGACCATTACCAAACTCTAGGGGATACCTCTACATCCTCTTGGTGGTCGGTTTTGTATCAAAATGTGTAGAGGCCATTCCCACCAGGTCCAACGACCATCATGTTGTGATCTGATTTCAAAAAGAGCGCATATTTTCTCTACTTGGAATTCCTAGGGATATAATTAGTGATTAAAGAACCCATTTCTACAGTGGCCCATTCTATTCACTCATTTATAAGTATGGTATTTCTCAAAAAGTTTCAACAGCCTACCATCCTCAAACCAATGGGCAAGCTGAGTTGGAAAATAGATAGATTCGGAAAATTCTTGAAAAACTATCAATACCTTTAGGAAATATTGGTCTGAGAAACTCTAGTATTCCCTTTGGTCATATCATACTGCTTTTAAAACCATCCTAAGAATGTCACCATATAGGTTGGTTTATGGAAAATCAGGTCATTTACCTACTGAAATTCAACACAAGTCCTTTAAGGAAATCAAAAAAATGAACTTTGACATTTCTTTGGCTGAAGCGAAGATTAAATTAGATCTTAATGAACTTCAGGAACTTAGGATGGAGGATCATAAAAAATCAAGGATAAATAAATCCAAATTTCAAGACTACCAATTTAGGAATCTCAAATTCAAACACTTTGAACCAAGAAAATTCATGCTCTTTTATAGTTCAAAACATTATTTATACCTGGGAAAGTTAGGTTATAGATGGTTAGGTCCATACATAGTCCATCATGTGTACCCTCATGGGACAATAGATATTCAAGATCCCACAAGTGGTTGTGTATTCAAATCAATAGTCATAGGTTAAACCCATTCATTGAATCATTCAATAAATAAGAAACAAGGGAGGTGTTAATTGACCCAACCTATAAACCTGAACAAAGTTGATGGATTTAAATTCCAAGTTGGGAGTAAAAATTTAAAATAAACACTTTCTAGGAGGAAACCCAGAATCAACATGAAATTTATTTTATTTTCTTAATTTTTTTTACCTGTTTTTGTTAAATAAATCAATTTTAAATATATATACAATAAAAAATATTTATTTTCAACTCTTTTTCTTTCTTTTTTTCATCTTTAATTTTCCTTTTTAAAATTTTTTGTTATTATGTGTAATGTATATTTTATTTTATGAGATATATATATATATATATATATATATATTTAAATTTAAAAAATATAAAAAAAAATATTTTAGTGAAAAAGTTTTCCTCGAATGCCAAAGGCGATCACGGCAGGACTCGAGCTCGCAAACTTTATAAAAGAGTCGCATGCACCTTCCAATGACCAAAAAGACATACTATTTTCCAATTCTTCATTTTAAATATTTATACTAATATTATTATTATTATTATATATATATTCAAAAAGGAAAAGACGTACTTCAAGGAAAAAATCCATGTGGGACTCGAACCTGTGACCTCAAGGTGATAATGGAGTGCACCTTCCACTGACTTACTATCTACCCTACACACATCATCCATAATTTATATATATATATATATAAGAGTTTGTTTTTATGTGTATATATATATATATGTAATTTATATATATATTTATATTTATATACCTTGAGTCTGTGTTAAGTATGAAAAATTTAACCGATGCATTTTTTCCCTTTCCTTTTTCTTTTGTTTATTTTTATTTAAAGGCACCTCAAGTGGTTTCCATAGTATTCTAATTTTGTGGTTTTTGAGATTCATGGGCTTCTGAGATTTATGTATTTTTTGTAAAATCACATGTTTACAAACATAAACTATCATCCCTGATGAGGCTTCTCTGAATGACATGGATATCAAGGTATTGAATGGGAGTTACACAAACTTCAACTTCAACCACCTGGAGAATTCATTCCCTAATTCTCATTTTAAAATTCCTTTTTGAACTCAAATTATCTTCCTCTACCCACCTTCTTAATTTTAATTTATTTTAACACTAGTAAATGTTTTATTTTATAGTGGGGGCGATGAAATAAAAAAAATCTTTTTTGTGAAAAACAAATAATAAAAAAATAAATAAAATGTTTTGAAATAAAATATAACTTAGGGAATGAGATATTCCTTTAACAGTGAACACGATAATACAAATTTCATGATTTTAAATTTTATATCAAATAGTAATTCATTCCTTTATTTTGATTTTAATTCATGTTTAAGTTCATGAGAATATATTTTGGAAACTATGGTTGTCCAATGTGATTTTTCACCATTTATATTTTCATCCATTTAAAAAAAATAAAATGCACATCCTTTTGATTTTGGGGTATTATTTAGAGTTATTGGGGTCCCTTAATAAATGGAATAGTTTTGGTTATCATTTTAATTTTAACATGAGTATTCAAAAAAGTCAAAAAAAAAATCAAAAAAAAATCAATTGTGCGTAGAGAAATGGACTGAACTAATGTGTGGATTTCGTAACATGGGGATCTTGACTCCATAGTTTTCTATCCTGGATTTGGGAATTTTATCTATATTTGTGGTAATTTTTTTTATTGAGTAAACTGAAAATGATGGCTGATTATGTGAGCTTGAATTGGTTCCCTAAGGTCTTTTAGCCTAGGAGTCATTAGAAAAGTCCTACTACATGGCTTGAATCAATTCAGTTCAATTTCAATTACCATGGAAAAATTGTAAAAAAACAAAAAAAAACATAGAAAAATGAATACCCATCTTAATATTAAAATTTTCTTCCACCTAACACTTCCATCTTTTCTCCCTTGAATAATTATGAACCACCATGCCTATTGTGACCCAAAATACTTCATTATGCTTAATTGAAATTGGTTGAAATGTGGTAATGAATTTGAAAAAAGAAATGGGCTTGGGATTGGGATATGCCTCTGGACCTACCTTGTTTTAAATTATTTTGATGGGTTTCATAATTTTTTGGTATAAGGTCTTTAGGTGAGGAATGTGTATTAAAATGATTTTGGAAAAGTGAATTTGAATTTCATATTTTCGTGATATATTATGCTCATGAATAGAAAAACTCAAGTTGGGGGTGTTATTATCCACTTAAAGTGGCTAATATTTATTTTTTGTATTATAATATATGTTTTCTTCATTATTTATAAACACCATTTTTAGTGTATTTTTCAATTTTAACATTATTTCACATTATGATTGTAATTCTTTTTTAAAGTGCACTATTACATGGTACATATTTGAACACATCCTAAAACACAAAATGGTTATGATTTTATTTTAATATTTTATTTTCTAGTCTCACATTCTATAATGAACAATTCATTATTTTGGATCACAGGTAAATTCACATTGTAAGATGACCAAAGTGGCCTTTCTTGCCAGCACATTCTAGGAAAAGTAAGCTGGACAGAAACCCAATAAAGAGACTATAGAGGCCAATATCCAATCTTAATTATACTAAAAATTGAATTGAATATATATTAAATTAAGGGGTACATTTCATTGAACAGTGCCCCAAGAAAATTCAGATTTTTTAATGGAGTTACAGGTGTCCCAAGTTGAATAAGAAATTCTTTGCCAGATTATATGACCCAAAAAAATAGCCCATCATTTATATCATATCTATAAAAGAAGAAACTGTTTTTTGCTAATATTTTACAGGGACTTAGGGGACATCTGGATCTTCGTGTTATTCTCATATTTACCACTCCAATTCGGTCATCTAGAAGCTAATTTCGACTCCTCTGTTGGGTGGGTGTAATCTGGCTGTTATTTCAGGTCAAGGGTGGAAAAGTCCAAATTCCACAAACTTTCCACTACCCTAGGATTAACTTACTCAATTGGGAATAGATGGACTATTGAGGGATCTACCCAATCCTCTTGAAATTATTATTTAAGGAAGTTTTGTTATAGATTTTATATCACTTTAGTTATTTTTTCATTGTAATGTTATATTGCGATTTTGATGCCTTGAGTTTTCTTTTCACATGTAAGTTGTTCTAATTCACCTTAATTTCAAAATAAAAGTTATTATCCTCTTATTATTCTATTCTTATGCATATCAAGTTGATAAATTTGTCTCAATGTTTGAATTTATTCACACCAACCCTTTTGAAATTATCACACAATGATGGAGTGATCGTTATTTCATTATTTTCACTTCTTTAATTCCTCCCTCATGAGTATACTTCTCTCTTCCATTGAAATCATAGAATAAATGGAGGGATAATAGAATTGTGGTTTTAGACAAGGTAGTATCAAGGGTATGGATTTTATGTTATTTCTCACTCTATTAATTGCTACCCACTTCTTTTAATTGAGAATTTCATTTGATGATTTAAAAACTTATTCATCCTTTTTGAATTTAAGGTCGCACACTTCATGTTCTAATATGAACCATCACCTTAGAGTGCTCAAAACATTGATCCTACAAGTATATAGTTTATTCTTATTAGGGTGTGTAGGTATTATACCAATAATTGATGATGTTTTTTGATCTTCTTAAATGAACCCATCTCAAATATATGAAATTGAAATAGTTGAAATAGGAATTCATCCAATCCACCTCAAGTGATAAACTTGGATAAAATCATTATTTTAAATTGAATTCACTTAAGTATATTATTTTTCTCTTAAACCTATCTAAAATGGACCCAAATTTAGCCACTTCATAGCCAAAAATAGTCCATATAATGTATGTGTCTATAGTTTTCTTCTTAGGTATTTGAGGATTTGAGAACCCAAGATAAACTAAAAACGACTACTTAACCCTAAAAACTTGGGTAAATTTGCTTGAGACCATAAAGTATAATTAACCACAAATTTTTAGTCATTTATGAAGATAAATACCATAAAAATATCATTAAACCCATTCGTAAGGAAAATAACATTTCAATTTGGAAATAACTTCTTTAAAATATGAAACTTTCCAAAATTTTATGGAAAACATTCATTGAAAATAAATATAGAAAAATGTAAATTAATCTTCAAATAATTATGTGGCCATGATGGTGGGAAATTTTTTTATGTTATATAAGTTAAAATAAAACAATCATAAGATAATTTTTCAAAAAAAATCAAAAAGTAACTTGATCAGAAACTGAAAATAAGATTCCTTTTAACCCATTTATAAAAATTAAAGCATGGGTAAAAATTAATTTTATAAATTCATAAGAAATATTTAAAAAATTCTTCAAAATATTTTAATGAAAATATGGACATGGAAGAAAAAGGATTTTCAACCAAAGAGATAAATATAGTCACTTTTCTTTAAAACATTCTTTCATCCTCTTAAATTTATTAAAGAGAGTAAAATTAAAAGAAAACATGTATTATCTAGAAATAAATAGAGCACAATAAAATTAATGGTATTATTTGGATTTATATCACAAAATTTCATCATTAGATATTTAATCATAAATAATCCTGATAAACAATGATATTGTAACATAAATCTATCACATTGACTTCCACTTTATTCAAAGGAACTGTAAAATACTATATAATAAATTTAGATATAATATAATTTAATAAAATAATAATTTAAATGCTTATAATATCATTTCTGACCCCTTTATAAAATTTAAATTCTTATTTATTAATAATACCATTTTAAAATCATTGCTTTTGAGTGTTAACTATTTCATTTTTCAATACTATTTTGGTTCGGTACTTTCAATCCTTGTATGTTGATCATGGTTCCATAACTTGGAGAATTTTAATCATCAAATAAATATCATATATATTCAATATATATATATTCATCCATAAAATATATAGATATAAAAATTAATTACACCATTCATGGAGATGGTACATCATACATATACATGAATGTTGTTTTCACTTTTTGATTGATGGAACAAAATAAATGTAAATAATAATTCCCCTTTAAAGAATAATTATTATATCATATAAATAATATATATTCATATAAACCATAATTTTTTCCATCCTTTTAAAACAGAAATAAAAAACCAATAACATCACTTTGAGTAGGTGGTAGACCACATGCTTTCACGAGCGATGTTATCATTTTCCAACAGACTAAAAATTGTGAATATAGATATTATATAATCATTAAATAAGAATATTTATTTCATAAATATCATATAAAAACATTATAACCATCATAATACCCATCCATAAAATATTGTGATGTAAAATTAATTATATCTCTATGTTGAGACGGTAATTCATACGTGCACACAAGCGATATACTTTCACTTATCATTTGAGGGGTAAGAGGATGGATAATAGTGTTTTAATAATTATAATAACATTTAATTATATTTAATTTATTTAATTTATTTAATTTATTATTTTATGATAAATTCCACATATTTATAGGAGGTAAAATATGAATTAAAAAAATAAAGCCATCGGTTATGGAGGTTTCCCCTTCTTTGAAAAAACTCCTTTAGATTTTCTATTAAGGGTCATAGGGTTGGTATTTTCAGAAAAAAATAAGCTCTATAATATAGATAAGGATGTTTAAAATATAATTTAGTAGGTTCTTGATAATATATAAGTCTCAAAGTGTTGTAAAGAAAACAAATGTGGGGTTCCCTTTCATATGTGGGGGGATGATCACTCTTGGAATTTAATAAAAGATTAAAATATATAAAAATATATTTTATAGAAAAATTATTCTAAATTGATATTTATTTTTATATATGGTAGTATTTGGTAAAAATACCATCAAAAAATAAAATTTTGACAATTTTAAGTGGTGTTTTAAACCTTATCTTTTTGTTTAACCCCTTAATTATCATATTTTAACCTTAGTTGTAGTAACATATTTTTCACTCTTAAAGGGTTGTAATTTTACATATAAGATGATAATTGGTTAAAAATTTCAATGGGATAAAATTTGAGACAATATATTATCCACATTTTCCTCTTTCATTATTTTTATTATTTTTAAATAATTTTATACATTATTTTCTTAAAATATCATTAATTCCATTTTTGACAATTTTCATATAATTTGACACTAAAGAAACCAAGAAAAATATGGAATTAGAATATTATCCTTTAACATGTCAGTATTATGTAATATTCATCTATAAAATTCACATAACATGATAACTCACTCAAATTATAATACTTTTAACATTTTTAAATTCATTTATTTTATTTTTCTTTTAATTGAAGAAATATTGTATTTGTGTTGAGTAAGCATTTAAGGTAATTATATAATTACTAAAAATTAAAACTAAATTACTGTTAGTAAAATAACTTAATTATGCTCAAAATGACCATTAACATTAATTAAAAACATTACTTTTTCCTTTTGTGAAAACATAATAGATATTTTAAAGTTAGAGATATGCATATTTTATTTTTTTTACATAAAATATTTTAAAGGTCATTTTAATGGACAAGTGTGTAGGTTCTGGCTGTAGTGGAAGTGTGTCATGGGTGGTGCCCAACTTTTCTTTCTTCCATAATTTATGATCAATCCAATATTTATATGATGATGAATGTTGGGATCCATGGAATTAAATCAAAGAAATAGACAGTGGATAATTTTCCCTGAACCATATGGAGGATCATCACATATTATTTATAATCAATTTAATTATATAATCAATTACCCTTATTGGAATTATTTCTTTTTTAATGAAACCGATGAAAGATCTACAATGAATCATTGTTGCATTGTAGAAACCAAGTGTATATTTTCTCCAGCCGTGAACCACATGTGTTCCACAAATATCAGACGTCACTGAAGGAATATCCAGGTGCTAGCGTGGCTGATCATTGCACTTACATTTTCTACCTTTGATTATTTTGAGAACCACTTCCAAATAATTCTCCATGATCTGGTGTAGGAGGACTTCTCTTCATTCTTTGGAGCATTCTTTGAGAAGGGACCTCTCTTGGATTGAGAGGATCCCCCAAATCTGTTCTGCACAACCAAGAAAAATAAATTAGCTCTCTATAGAAAATAATATGATGGGTTATTTATATTATTAGGGTTCAAATAAAATAATTAAACAAGTGACATTAATTATTTATTTAATTCTATAAAAACCCCTTGTCAAATAATAATAATAATGTTATTATTTCTCAACATGCACTTAACTTGTGAATTAAAATTAAATATTATTTAATTAAATAATATTCATTATTTATTATTTCTTACTAGGCCATAAATCTCAATCTTCCATTCCTCCACAATATTTATCAGACCCAAAATAATGACTAATTATTTTTTAAATAAATATCACTATATTATTTTCTAATAAATAATTAAATTTTATTTTCACTAATTAGAAAATAAATATTTATTAAATATTCCTCTCACCTTATATTCTCTCGAACAACTAGTGAAAAAATATATTTGATCAAGAATACATGAAAATTTATTAAACCAAAATCAGGAATAATATTTATTCAACTTGTTAAATAATAAATAATAATATATTATTTAACTGACTTTCTTAATACACTTAGTGTGTGACCCTCTCAGCCTCTTCCTCAGCGTCATTAGGCAAAGCTACCTAAAATCCAATGTTATCACCAATGAACACATAGAAAAAGAATTTAATGTCATAAATGCATGTTACCTCATACAAATTCTTACAATTTAATACAATACCTTTATCATGATATATAAAATCAAGCAAGTTACATGCTAGTTCCATCAACCAATGTAATCGATTTCTCTTTCCTTGACTTCAAAGAAATTAAACTTCCCTATAGAACACCATGGCCATGGATTTATTTAGGATATATCATTTTCATAAAAGATCCTAAGATATCAACTTTTGTTAAATAATATAAGGGAAAAATTCTTTATCTCATTATTCATTAATTCAATATTACTCATGGGGTAGCCAAAATATCCTACATCCCCACGAACATATGTCATCGTGGTTTTTTCAATACAATAAAGTACCCAAGTCATAATACTCATTAATAATAATCCTAAATTCTAAAGACCAATACACACATCTGCAGATTGGAACATCCAATGACACATATAAATGTGGATTTCCAACTAGTGTATCAAGTTCTCATAATATCCTACTGGATATTACCAAGGGAATATACCATGAAAAGGTGCCTCAAATTTCGTTGATTCTCTACCCCTAATATCATGTATCAATCGTGTCCCCCAAATAAAATCATCGAGCAATAGAACATATATTTAAGAATACTATTATGGAACTTATGGGTTCTAATCATAGAGGGGAATAGCTTTGACCTTTTAGAGTGACAAATACTCTTGGGACATTATCACATGTTATGTTATGTTGAAGAATAATCATGATGTGATATGGAATTTATAATATGAAAAAAAACATGAATACTATTTATCATAAATTATAATGTAGTTGGTTCTAGGGCACCAACTCTAACATAATCCCACTTTACAAGATCCTACTACTAACAACCTTCAGTCCACTACATCTCACATGATACTCATTCTTATATTGAGATACACCTTTATTTAAGGGGTCCACTATGTTCTCTTTCATGATTTCTCTTCTTACTATTACTTCACCCCACTGATTAAAATATCTCAAGAGGTGATACTTCTAGAGTATGTTATTTGTCTATTGGTGTGACCTTGGATCTTTTGAAATATCCACCATTGTAGTATAATCACAATAAAATTTTATAGGGTCTTTACTTTTTAGAACCACCTCAATATCTTGGAAAAAGTACCAAATTCATACAACTTCCTTGGCTGCATTAGAGGCCACTATATACTCAGACACCACTATACAATCAGAGACAACTAGCTTCTTTGAAATCTTCCATATCATATCACCTCTATTGAGTAGAAAACATATCTATATTTTGATTATATGTGTAACACCCGAGACTTTTATGTTATATAAATCATCAAAGGAATCTTTTTCTACACACAACACTTTCTTGGCTTGATTTACACGAAATCGCAACCTTCCTCGATAGCTTGCGTCGTACGTAATACCGAGTTTCACTAAATAATGATATACTAATAAAATATTATTAAAACTAGCCGTTATGAATAGTAATAACCACTTTTTGAAATTTTATAAATTTTATTTTTCAAAATGGACTTCATTTTTGGATTCGGAATATCGAAATTAGCCTAGGGTGAAATTTTGGTATTTTTCTGAAAACTTTCAATTTTTGATGAATAGTGAAACCACTAAGTGGTAGTTAAAAAAACTGAATTATTCATAAAACTTCATTTTACCGCTTCTGTGAGTGGAATTTCAAAAATCATAGATACACGGTTAATATCAAGGAATAAAATGTGGTTCAGTGAGATGAAAATAATTTTTGGTGAATAGTAACTTTTTACTTTTTTTTACCACGGTTAAAAGTAAATAGGGTAATTAAGGGTAAAAATGATATTATTATTACCCTAACACATGTGAAAATTCTATTGGACAACTGTAATTTGACCAAAAACAACCTTAGGAGTAAAATATGACCAGTTAGGCCCACTTGGATTAGATTAGGACATTTATTATTAATTTATTTAAAGAAGGGTTAAAATAGTTAAAATCAAAGTTTAATAAGAAAATAATTTTTAATATGGGGTTATACATAAGATAAATTCGACTATAAATATTCATTATAAATATAAAAATCTTTCATACATAATCATATTTTATTTTTAATTTTTAGACATTATATAATTTAATTTATTTATGACACAAAGATGATACAGTAATTATCTTATTAATGAAATATTGACATAATTGATGTTATAAACACCAAAATAAATGTAATTTGAGACTTTTTATGAATTCCACTAATTTTATAGATTAATATGACATGTTAGTATTTATTTAATTAACTTTTTTCGAACTAATCATTCTGTTATGATTTTCACAAAAATCAATTACTAAATAGTGTCAAAATTGACATAAAATAGTTTTTAAAACAAATATTATATTAGTAATTGATATTTTATTCATAAAAATCTAAGGTTCGGTCACATGACTTAGATAAGGTTATATATATTATTAATAAACAACTTGGGGTTCGTTTGGCTGCTTATAGTAAGTTTATTAACCTTATAGTATAAGAACACAAGAAGACACGGTAAAAGTAAAATTATTTAACTTAATGTTAAATCTAAATGATAAGGTTAAAATAGGAACCTAAACTTGTATAAATTCTATTGGATGAGAGTATTTAGACCCATCCCCACATTATCTTCTAAATAAATCAATTTGGAGCCATATAAAACCGAACTTGACTTTATAATAAAATAATATTTTTTGTTATTCCAAAGGTGCCCCTCTCCTCCCTTATAAAAGGGCACCTCCTCCCTCTCTTCCTCACACCACATTGAGCCTTCAAGATCGTCCAACCCCTGACACTTTATCCTCTCCACTTCCCTATAAACATCCTAGAGGTCCTGGTCTTCTTCAAAGACCAATTTTAGTTCCCTAAAGAAGGTCTCAAAGAAGCACTTCAAAGAAGATGTAATGTCCATTACCGATTCTTTCATCTTTATTTCTTCTTCCACTTCTTCTTCTTTAGTTTTTTCATTATGAAGTAATAACATCAGTATCACTCATATACTGATATGTTATTATAAGTATGAAACAACCCTATTTCACCATCTATCCATCCTACGGAAAAAGAAATCACCGCGCGTGCGTACGTACGGAATACCGTCTCCACGTCGTGGTGTCATCTATTTTCCACCACCACCTTACTTGGATGGGTATAATGGTGTAAATAATGACTATATATGACTATTATAAAGTGATACTGATTCTTAAATAGTATACATACACTCCAATACAATTCCACGATCATAGGAACGATATCATCACTCGTGCGTACGTACGGAATACCGTCTCCACGATGTGATGCGACTCGTTCTACATGATCTTAATTTCATAATGATTATATAAATGAATTAAATGAATGAATATTATATATATTACACTAATAAAATTCTGTAAATAAGGTATCTATAAGAGAAGAATAAGAATTTATTCGACAAAACACGCATAAGAACAAAAAGTTATAAACACCTGAATAACAAGTAGCAATGAAATATTACTACTAAGAAGCTAAGAATATGACCAAAAATGATATCATAAAAATAAGTATGATTCTGGAATAAGTCAATAACATTATTTAAATCATTATACAGGAGGTTCGGACACATACAAAGCATATCGGACCTAAGGTAAGGGAAATATCACAATCTCATTTTTATCCGAGATTGTTTATACTTTGGTATTTACTTGGGTGTATTTTATCATCCACATCCATGTTTCCTCAATATGTAATATTATTTCCATCCACCTAAATACTTTTTAAATCCAATTTTTCCCTTCAGTGAGTTTTTAGTAAAGGATATGAAAGGAATCTTTTGTCGTTTTTCGTACGAGGTACTTTTTGACTTTTCCGAAAAAAGTACGAAGAATGTTTTTTTTAACTTATACGAAATGAATGGATTTTTAAAACATTATTTCCAAGAAGCTTCCTTTACAAGTTTTCAAGTTTATTTTTAATCAACTTATTTTAGTTTAAAATTGTATGACATGTTAAGAAATGAAAAATGTTTTTGAAGTAGAAAGGATATTTTCCTCAAGAATGGAGTTCAAGTGTTTTATCAAAATTATTTTCCATCTAAGAAAATATAGGGTTCTGTTTCTATCCCTATTATTACATTGATTTGATTATGTTGTGATGGAATTATTTTTATGAATTCCTTTATCTTATATGAATTTTTTTATGATGTCACTATGTTTAAGATTCCCATTTTTGTTACATGGGTTATGCTATGATGTATGGTTTATGATTTTGTGGAACACATAAGAATGGTATCATTATGAGATGGGTGGGACCTATATCTCCCTCCAATGCATTGGGTAAAGATTTTATATCTCATGAGATAGACATGGCTGGAACGGTAGGTTATACCGGTTCAGTGAAACAGGACTGAAACGAGGAGTGAACTCGGTTCAGAAATGGACTTTGTCCACTAAGATAGTCTTGGAAATGAGTCTTGACTGATAAGAAATGATTCTCTATGATTATGTGTGTATGCCACAAAGTTTTATGTTTTAAGTTATGATTATTGGGATTACATTTCACTACTAAGACTTATCCCATGTTATGAAATTATGATCTCTTTTGCAGGTTAAGATTTCCAAAAGTCATGTGCTTATGTATATGATGTGATTGATATTTCTTTTGTTTACCCTTACTGAGCATTTGAGCTCACCCTTTTGTATGTTTTATTTCCAGAGGTCAGGAAGAAGGTTATTAAGTAGAATATGCCAAAAAGGGACTCTAGATATGATGAAATAAATGGGAGGCAAAGTAGATGCTTTATGAACCAGTTGTTTATGTTTCCCAGTTTCTAAAGACACTATACCTATACGGTCATTTCCTGGTTTTTGTTATATGTTGTAATAAGTGTGCTTCAATTTTGAAGTAACAAAAATGTATGTAAAGTATGGGTTGTTATAGTTGGTATCAGAGGAAAGGTATAGTCAACCTTTGGAAACTAGGATGTGAAAGCCTTAGTAAGAACCCTAAGGATAATTCTAAGCATAGAACACAATATTAGTGTTTTAGAAATGGCCATGAATAACCTAGGATAAGATCTTAAGTGTGCAATTTTATTCTTGATTATGTGGTTTTCCTATTATAATTAGTGTTGCTCACACTATTATACTTGGTTTTAGTCAATGGATGGAACCCGAAGGAACCGTGTTAATGCGGAATGCAACGGGCAATGCAATGATTTACCCTTGAGCAACCAAATGTTATGGGAGCGGGAATACAAAATCTTGTAGCCATGCTCACACAACTTTCTCAAGCTATGAATCATGCAGGACTTCCAAACGAGCAAAGGAATGTGCAAAATTCTGTTGAATCCTTCATGAGACAGCATCCACCTTTATTCAGCAGGTCTGCTGATCCATTAGTTGCTGAACAATGGATTAGTACTACTGAAAAGATATTTTCAGTTCTTCAATGTTCTGAGCATGAAAAAGTTGTCTTAGCAGTGTATTGTTTGGAAGGTGATGCTGATCAATGGTGGAATCTTATTAAGAATACGAGGCAAAGGGATGAAATTGAGTCCGTGGAATGGGACGAGTTCAAGAACTTATTTTTCAATAATTACTTCCCTCGTATTCTCTGAACAAAGATGGAGAAAGAGTTTCTTGAACTGAAGAAAAAGGATGATTAATTTGTTGGTACCTATGAAGCAAATTTTACAAGACTTGCAAGGTATGCTTATGGTATTATTATCCAACCTGAGAGTAAGATCGATCGATTCTTTAGTGGCTTAAAACCAAGTCTTCGAAGGGCCTTAGCCATAAGGGACTTCAATAGCTATGAGTAAATCGTTTGATGTGCTCTCAAAGTTGAGATGGAGATTGGAGTAAGCCATCAGTCATATGGGTTTGATAAGAAGAGGAAAATGGAATTTAAAGGAAAATCTAAAGAGCACACTGAAAAGAAGATGAGCTTTCCCTTATGCTCAAAGTGTGGAAAGAAACATGGAGGGAGTTGTCTTAAATGGACAAGTAAATGTTTCAAATTTGGAAAAGAAGGTCATCGGGCATTTGAATGTCGTGATGATGGGAAGAAGATGTCTAATGATGCAAACAAAAGAAGGGATACACAGAATGAAACTACTACACTTCAATGTTTCAAGTGCAAGGAGATGGGACATTATGCCAATAAATGCCCAAATCCAAGGGTTGATGATGATGGTCGATGTCAACAAACTCTTAAGGCTAAAGAAAAAGGAAATTCACATGAAATTTCTATCAGTGATGTGGAGTACGATAACGATGTGGTGAAAGGTACACTTACCATCCACTCTAAAGTAGCAAATGTTTTATTTGATTCTGGATCCACCCAGTCTTTTATTTATGAATAATTTTCTAAGGATATCATCGTATTACCTCAACAATTAGATGTTGAGTTAGCTGTGACAACACCTAATGTAAAAACTGTCTCATCAAAAGTTTATAATTCTTCTACGATTGAAGTTTGTGGGAAAGTGCTTCCTGCAAGTCTTGTGATCCTTCCTATAGTGGAATTTGATGTGATTATTGGCATGTATTGGCTTTCTCTACGTGGAGCTCATATCAATTTCCAAAGAAAAGAAGTCCCATTTCATATTCCAGATCAATCTATGATCATCTATCGATGCAAGGATGAACATAACCTTACAGTGGAAATTTCTTCCATTTTATGGGTATTGATTCCACTAAATGAAGGTTATTTATCTCAAATGGTTGGTGAGAAACTCACGATTAGGAATATTCCCATTGTACGGGAGTTTGATGATGTCTTTCCGGAGGAATTACCGGGTCTTCCACCGAATCGTGAAGTTGAGTTTTCAATAGAACTCGTACCGGGTGCTTTGCCTATTTCAAAGACACCTTATAGAATGGCCCCAATTGAGTTGCAGGAATTGAAGAAGCAACTGCAAGAGAATCTTGATAAGGGGTTCATACGCCCTAGTGCGTCACCTTGGGGAGCACCTGTTCTGTTTGTTAAGAAGAAATATGGATCAATGAGACTCTGCATTGATTATCGATAACCTAACAAGATCACTATCAAGAACTAATATCCTCTCCCGCGCATTGATGACCTATTTGACCAACTACGCGAAGCTCAATACTTTTCCAAGATTGATCTTCGTTCAGGGTATCATAAATTAAGGGTCAAAAGGGAGGATATACCAAAGATGGCTTTCCGTACAAGGTATGGACACTATGAATTTATAGTGATGCCATTTGGTCTTACTAATGCCCCTTCTATCTTCATGGATCTAATGAATAGAGTCTTTAGAGACTATCATGATCAATTTGTGGTAGTCTTTATAGACGATATTATTTTCTATTCAAAGATCAAGGAAGAACATTAAGATCACTTGAGAATTATATTGAAGACCCTGAGAAAGGAGAAGATTTATGCCAAATTTTCCAAGTGTGAATTTTGGCTTCAAAAAGTTTCATTTTTGGGTCACATAATCTCAAAAGAGGGGATATCTGTGGATCTAGCAAAAATAGAGGTTATCGAAAGATGGTCGAGACCAACAACAGTAACCGAGATCCAAATTTTTCTTGATTTGGCTGGATATTATCGACCTTTTGTGAATGATTTTTCACGATTATCTAATCCACTCACCAATTTGACTCGGAAAGGAGTTAAGTTTGTTTGGACGGAGGAATGTGAAGAGAATTTCAAGGAGTTGAAAAGAAGGTTATCCAGTGCACCTGTGCTCACACTGCCTTGTAGTGGAGAAAGGTTTGTGATCTACAGTGATGCATCCAAGAAGGGATTGGGGTGTGTTCTTATGCAAAATGATATGGTGATAGCTTCTGCCTCACGAAAGTTGAAAATACATGAGCAAAATTACCCTACTCATGATTTCGAGTTAGATGCGGTAATCTTTGCATTAAAGATTTGGAGGCATTACCTTTATGGTGCAAGGTGTGATATTTATACTGATCATAAAAGTTTAAAGTATATTTTCACACAAAAGGAGCTGAATATGTGCCAAAGAAGATGGTTGGAGCTGATTAAGGATTACAACTGCTCAATCCATTACCACCCTGGGAAAGCAAACAAGGAGGCAGATGCATTAAGTCGACAAGACCATGACAGTTTATCCATGATGAGGATCACAAAAGATCCAATATTTATGGATTTACAAAGGATGGATCTTGGAATTATAATGAAAGGGAAAAAATATTATCTTTCTCAAATGAATGTTCAACCATCTATACATGTGAAGATTAAAGAGGCACAGAAAGAAGATGTCGAGTTACAAAAGATGGTGAGAAATGTTCCTGAATTCAACCTTGATTGTGATGGGATAATAAAGTTCAGGAATCGGGTTTGTGTTCCTCCCATCCTCGAATTGAAGAAGGAGCTGCTGGATGAGGCTCATAGTTCTTCATTCTCTATTCATCCTGGAAGCACGAAGATGTATAGGGACCTGAAAGAGTAGTTATAGTGGTATGGCATGAAAATAGATGTTGCTGAATTTGTCTATCGATGCTTGGTTTGTCAAAAAGTTAAAGCTGAGAGATAGAAGTCTAAGGGGATGTTACAACCGTTACCAATACCCAAATGGAAATGGGAAAACATCACTATGGACTTTGTCACAGGACTTCCTAAAACATCCAAAGGCAATAATTCTATCTGGGTCATAGTTGATCATCTTACAAAGTCTACACACTTCATTGCTATAAGAGAGGATTTCTCTATGGATCAGCTTGCCAAGATATATGTAAAGTAAGTGGTAAGATTTCATGGAGTACCACTTTCTATTATATCTGATCGGGATCCGAGATTTACCTCAAAGTTCTGGAGAAGTCTTCAGCATACTCTGGATACAAAGTTGAGTTTCATCACTGCTTATCATCCTCAGACAGACGGTCAGTCTGAGAGAACAATTCAAACCCTAGAAGATATGTTGAGAGCTTGCTCTATGGATTTAAAAGGTGGTTGGGATCAACACCTAACTTTGGTGGAATTTTCTTATAATAATAGTTTTCACTCCAGTATTCAGATGGCTCCTTATGAAGCTCTCTATGGAAAGAAATGCAGGACTCCAACTTGTTGGGATGAAGTTGGGGAAAGAAAGCTATTTGGACCTGATCTCGCTGATGAAATGGCAGAAAATGTCAGATCTATTCAACAACACATAAGAGCAGCTCAAAGTCGACAGAAAAGTTATGACGACAACCAAAGAAAAGACCTAGAATTTGAAGTGGTTGATAAAGTGTTCTTACGAATATCTCCATGGAAGAGGGTCATGAGATTTGGAAAGAAGGGGAAGTTGAGCCCTAGATATATCGGTCCTTTTGAAATATTGGATCGTGTTGGGAAGGTAGCTTACCGATTGGCGCTTCCACCGAATCTCTCTCAAGTTCACGATTTGTTCCATGTATCTCTCCTGAGAAAGTACATACCTGATCCTTCACATGTACTCAGCTCAGAAGTTGTACCGCTGGAGCAAGATCTTTCTTATGAAGAACAACCGATAGAGATTCTGGATCGTAGTGAAAAAGTCCTACGAAACAAGACCACTCGATTGGTGAAAGTTTTATGGAGGAACCACCAATTATAAGAAGCTACATGGGAGCTTGAGGATATGAAGAGGGAGAGGTATCCTCATCTGTTTGTTACAAAGTGATGAATTTCGAGGGCGAAATTCATTTTAAGGGGGGTAGAATGTAACACCCGAGACTTTTATGTTATATAAATCATCAAAGGAAACTTTTTCTACACACAACACTTTCTTGGCTTGCTTTACAAGAAATCGCAACCTTCCTCGATAGCTTGCATCGTACGCAATACTGAGTTTCACTAAACAATGATATACTAATAAAATATTATTAAAACTAGCCGTTATGAATATTAATAACCAATTTTTGAAATTTTATAAATTTTATTTTTCAAAATGGACTTCATTTTTGGATTTAGAATATCGAAATTAGCCTAGGGTGAAGTTTTGGTATTTTTCTGAAAACTTTCAATTTTTGATGAATAGTGAAACCACAAAGTGGAAGTTAAAAAAACTGAATTTTTCATAAAACTTAATTTTACCGCTTCTGTGAGTAGAATTTCGAAAATCCGAGAGACACGGTTAATATCAAGGACTAAAATTTGGTTCAATGAGATGAAAATAATTTTTGGTGAATAGTAACTTTTTACTTTTTTTTACCATGGTTAAAATTAAATCGGGTAATTAAGGGTAAAAATGATATTATTATTACCCTAACACATGTCCAAATTCTATTGGACAAGTGATATTCGACCAAAAACAACCTTAGGAATAAAATATGACCATTTAGGACCACATGGATTAGATTAGGACATTTATTATTAATTTATTTAAAGAAGGGTTAAAATAGTTAAAATCAAAGTTTAATAATTAAATCATTTTTAATATGGGTTTATACATAATATAAATTCGAATATAAATATTAATTATAAAGATAAAAATATTTCCTACATAATGGTATTTTATTTTTAATTTTTAGACATTAAATAATTTAATTTATTTATGACACAATGATGATGTAGTAATTATCTTATTAATGAAATATTGACATAATTGATGTTATAAACACCAACATAATTGTAATTTGAGACTTTTATGAATTCCACCAATTTTATAGGTTAATATGACATGTTATCATTGATTTAATTAACTTTTTTCGAACTAATCATTCTGTTATAATTTTCACAAAAATCAATTACTAAATAGTGTCAAAATTGACATAAAATAGTTTTTAAAACAAATATTATATTAATAATTGTTATATTATTACTAAAAATCTAAGGTTTGGCCAAATGACTTAGATAAGGTTATATATATTAATAATAAACAACTTGGGGTTCGTTTGGCTGCTTATAGTAAGTTTATTAACCTTATAGTATAAGAACACAAGAAGACACGGTAAAAGTAAAATTATTTAACTTAATGTTAAATCTAAATGATAAGGTTAAAATAGGAACCTAAACTTGTCTAAATTCTATTTGATGAGAGGATTTCGACCCATCCCCACATTAGCTTCAAAATAAATTAATTTGGAGCTATTTAAAACTGAACTTGACTTTATAATAAAATAATATTTTTTGTTATTCCAAAGGTGCCCCTCTCTTCCCTTATAAAAGTGCACCTCATCCCTCTCTTCCTCACACCACATTGAGCCTTCAAGCTCGGACAACCCCTGCCACGTTCTCCTCTCCACTTCCCTAGAGACATCCTAGAGGTCCTGGTCTTCTTAAAAGACCAATTTTAGTGCCCTAAAAGAAGGTCTCAAAGAAGCACTTCAAAGAAGAGGTAATGTCCGTTACCGATTCTTTCATCTTTATTTCTTCTTCCACTTATTCTTCTTTAGTTATTTCATTATGAAGTAATAACATCAGTATCACTCATATAATGATGTGTAATTATAAGTATGAAACAACCCTATTTCACCATTTATCCATCCTACGGAAAAAGAAATCACCGCGCGTGCGTATGTACGGAATACCGTCTCCACGCCGTGGTGTAATCTATTTTCCACCACCACCTTACTTGGATGGGTATAATGGTGTGAATAATGACTATATATTACTATTATAAAGTGATACTGATTCTGAAATAGTATGCATACACTCCAATACAATTCAACGATCATAGGAACGATATCATCACTCGTGTGTACGTACGGAATACCGTCTCCACAATGTGATGCGACTCGTTCTACATGATCTTCATTTCATAATTATTATATAAATGAATTAAATGAATGAATATTATATATATTACACTAATACCATTCTGGAAATGAGGTATCTATAAGAGAAGAATTAGAATTTATTTGACAAAACGCGCATAAGAACAAAAAGTTATAAACACCCGAATAACAAGTAGCAATGAAATATTACTACTAAGAAGCTAATAATATGACCAAAAATGATATCATAAAAATACGTATGATTCTGGAATAAGTCAATAACATTATTTAAATCATTATACAAGAGGTTCGGACACGTACAAAGCATATCGGACCTAAGGTATGGGAAATATCACAATCTCATTTTTATCCGAGATTGTTTATACTTTGGTATTTACTGGGGTGTATTTTATCATCCACATCCATGTTTCCTCAATATGTAATATTATTTCCATCCACCTACAATTGTTTAAATCCAATTTTACCCTTCATTGAGTTTTTAGTAAAGGATATGAAAGGAATATTTTTTCGTTTTTCATACGCGGTACTTTTTGACTTTTCCGACAAAAGTACGAAGAATGTTTTTTTTAACTTATACGAAATGAATGGATTTTTAAAACATTATTTCCAAGAAGCTTCCTTTACAAGTTTTCAAGTTTATTTTTAATCAACTTCTTTTAGTTTAAAATTGTATGACATGTTAAGAAAGGAAAAATGTTTTTGAAGTAGAAAGGATATTTTCCTCAAGAATGGAGTTCAAGTGTTTTATCAAAATTATTTTCCATCTAAGAAAATATAGGGTTCTATTTCTATACCTATTATTACATTGATTTGATTATGTTGTGATGGAATTGTTTTTATGAATTCCTTTATCTTATATGAATTTTTTTATGATGTCACGATGTTTAAGATTCCCATTTTTGTTACATGGGTTATGCTATGATTTATGGTTTATGATTTTGTGGCACACATAATAATGGTATCATTATGAGATGGGTGGGACCTATATCTCCCTCCAATGCATTGGGTAAAGATTTTATATCTCATGAGATAGACATGGCTGGAACGGTAGGTTATACCGGTTCAGTGAAACAGGACTGAAACGAGGAGTGAACTCGGTTCAGAAATGGACTTTGTCCACTAAGATAGTCTTGGCAATGAGTCTTGACTAATAAGAAATGATTCTCTATGATTACGTGTGTATGACACAAAGTTTCATGTTTTAAGTTATGATTATTGGGATTACATTTCACTACTAAGACTTATCCCATGTTATGAAATTATGATCTCTTTTGCAGGTTAAGATTTCCAAAAGTCATGTGCTTATGTATATGATGTGATTGATATCTCTTTTGTTTACCCTTACTGATCATTTGAGCTCACCCTTTTGTATGTTTTATTTCCCCAGGCTAGGAAGAAGGTTATTAAGTAGAATATTCCAAAAAGGGACTCTAGATATGATGAAATAAATGGGAGGCAAAGTAGATGCTTTATGAACCAGTTGTTTATGTTTCCCAGTTTCTAAAGACACTATACCTATACAGTCATTTCCTGGTTTTTGTTATATGTTGTAATAAGTGTGCTTCAATTTTGAAGTAATAACAATGTATGTAAAGTATGGGTTGTTATAGTAGGTCTTAGAGGAAAGTTATAGTCAACCTTTGGAAACTAGGATGTGAAAGCCTTAGTAAGAACCCTAAGGATAATTATAAGCATAGAACATAATCTTAGTGTTTTAGAAATGGCCATGAATAACCAAGGATAAGATCTTAAGTGTGAAATTTTATTCTTGATTATGTGCTTTTCCTATTATAATTAGTGTTGCTCACACTATTCTTCTTGGTTTTAGTCAATGGCTGGAACTCGAAGGAACCGTCTTAATGCGGAATGCAACGGGCAATGCAATGATTTTCCCCCTGAGCAACCAAACATTATGGGAGTTGGAATGAAAAATATTGTAGCCATGCTCACACAACTTTCTCAAGCTATGAATCATGCAGGACTTCCAAACGAGCAAAGGAAGGAGCAACATTCTGTTGAATCCTTCATGAGACAGCGTCCACCTTCATTCAGCAGGTCTACTGATCCATTAGTTGCTGAACAATGGATTAGTACTACTGAAAAGATATTTTCAGTTCTTCAATGTTCTGAGCATGATAAAGTCATCTTAGCAGTGCATCGTTTGGAAGGTGATGCTGATCAATGGTGGAATCTTATTAACAATACGAGGCAAAGGTATGAAATTGAGTCCATGGAATGGGATGAGTTCAAGAACTTATTTTTCAATAAGTACTTCCCTCGTATTCTCCGAACAAAGATGGAGAAAGAGTTTCTTGAACTGAAGAAAAATGATGATGAATCTGTTGGTAGCTATGAAGCAAATTTTACAAGACTTGCAAGGTACGCTTCTGGTATTATTATCCAACCTGATAGTAAGATCAATTGATTCTTTAGTGGCTTAAAACCAAGTCTTCGAAGGGCCTTATCCATAAGGGACTTCAATAGCTACGAGGAAATCATTCGATGTGCTCTCAAAGTTGAGATAGAGATTGGAGTAACCCATCAGTCATATGGATTTGATAAGAAGAGGAAAATGGAATTTAAAGGAAAATCTAAAGAGCACACTGAAAAGAAGATGAGCTTTCCCTTATGCTCAAAGTGTGGAAAGAAACATGGAGGGAGTTGTCTTAAAGGGACAAGTAAATGTTTCAAATGTGGAAAAGAAGGTCATCGGTCATTTGAATGCCGCGATGATGGGAAGAAGATGTCTAATGATGCAAAAAAAGGAAGGGATACACAGAATGAAACTACTAAACTTCAATGTTTCAAGTGCAAGGAGATGGGACATTATGCCAATAAATGCCCTAATCCAAGGGTTGATGATGATGGTCGGCGTCAACAAACTCTTAAGGCTAAAGACAAAGTAAAGTCACATGCAATTTCTATCAGCGATGTGGAGTACGATAACGATGTGGTGAAAGGTACACTTACCATCCACTCTAAAGTAGCAAATGTTTTATTTGATTCTGTATCCACCCACTCGTTTATTTCTGAAGAATTTTCTAAGGATATCACCGTATTACCTCAACAATTAGATGTTGAGTTAGCTGTGACAACACCTAACGGCACAACAGTCACATCAAAAGTTTATAATTCTTCTCCGATTGAAGTTTGTGGGAAACTGCTTCCTACAAATCTTGTGATCCTTCCTATAGTGGAATTTTATATGATTCTTGGCATGGATTGGATTTCTCTACATGGATCTCATATCAATTTCCAAATAAGGGAAGTCACATTTCATATTCTAGTTCAATCTATGATCATATATCGATGCGAGGATGAACATAACCTTCCAGTGGGAATTTCTTCCATTTTATGGGTATTGATTCCACTAAATGAAGGTTATTTATCTCAAATGGTTGGTGAGAAACTCATGATTAGGAATATTACCATTGTACGGGAGTTTGATGATGTCTTTCCGGAGGAATTACTGAGTCTTCCACCGAATCGTGAAGTTGAGTTTTCAATAGAACTCGTACCGGGTGCTTTGCCTATTTCAAATACACCTTATAGAATGGCCCCAATTGAGTTGTAGGAATTGAAGAAGCAACTCCAAGAGAATCTTGATAAGGGGTTCATACGCCCTAGTGCGTCACCTTGGGGAGCACATGTTCTCTTTGTTAAGAAGAAAGATGGATCAATGAGACTCTCCATTGATTATCGAGAACTTAACAAGATCACTATCAAGAACAAATATCCTCTCCCGCGCATTGATGACCTATTTGACCAACTACGCTGAGCTCAATACTTTTCCAAGATTGATCTTCATTCAGGGTATCATCAATTAAGGGTCAAAAGTGAGGATATACCAAAGACAGCTTTTCGTACAAGGTATGGACACTATGAATTTATAGTGATGCCATTTGGTCTTACTAATGCCCCTGCTATCTTCATGGATCTAATGAATAGAGTCCTTAGAGACTATCTTGATCAATTTGTGTTAGTATTTATAGAAGATATTCTTATCTATTCAAAGAGAAAGGAAGAACATGAAGATCACTTGAGAATTATATTGAAGACCCTGAGAAAGGAGAATCTTTATGCCAAATTTACCAAGTGTGAATTTTGGCTTCAAAAAGTTTCATTTTTGGGTCACATAATCTCAAAATAGGGGATATCTGTAGATCCAGCAAAAACAGAGGTTATCGAAAGATGGTCGAGACCAACAACAGTAACCGAGATCCAAAGTTTTCTTGGTTTGGCTGGATATTATAGACGTTTTGTGAATGATTTTTCACGATTATCTAATCCACTCACCAAGTTGACTCGGAAAGGAGTTAAGTTTGTTTGGACGGAGAAATGTGAAGAGAATTTCAAGGAGTTGAAAAGAAGGTTATCCAGTGCACCTGTGCTCACACTACCTTGTAGTGGAGAAAGGTTTGTGATCTACAGTGATGCATCCATGAAGGGATTGGGGTGTGTTCTTATGCAAAATGATATGGTCATAGCTTATGCCTCACGACAGTTGAAAATACATGAGCAAAATTACCAAACTCATGATTTGGAGTTAGCTGCGGTAATCTTTGCATTAAAGATTTGGAGGCATTACCTTTATGGTGAAAGGTGTGATATTTATACTGATCATAAAAGTTTAAAGTATATTTTCACACAAAAGGAGATGAATATGCACCAAAGAAGATGGTTGGAGATGATTAAGGATTACGACTGCTCAATCCATTACCACCCTGGGAAAGCAAACAAGGTGGAAGATGCATTAAGTCGACAAGACCATGCCAGTTTATCCATGATGAGGATCACAAAAGATACAATATTTATGGATTTACAAAGGATGGATCTTTGAATTATAATGAAAGGGGAAAAATATTATCTTTCTCAAATGAATGTTCAACCATCTATACATGTGA
Source organism: Viscum album (assembly GCA_963277665.1). Lineage (NCBI taxonomy): Eukaryota > Viridiplantae > Streptophyta > Magnoliopsida > Santalales > Viscaceae > Viscum > Viscum album. The sequence continues at coordinate 1,163,308,112 of OY728122.1, read as the reverse complement.
AGATTAAAGAGGCATAGAAAGAATATGTCGAGTTACAAAAGAAGGTAAGAAATGTTCCTGAATTCAACCTTGATTGTGATGGTATAATAAAGTTCAGGAATCGGGTTTGTGTTCCTCCCATCCCCGAATTAAAGAAGGATCTGCTGGATGAGGCTCATAGTTCTTCATTCTCTATTCATCCTGGAAGCACGAAGATGTATAGGGACCTGAAAGAGTACTTCTGGTGGGATGGCATGAAAAGAGATGTTGCTGAATTTTTCTCTCGATGCTTGGTTTGTCAACAAGTTAAAGCTGAGAGACAGAAGTCTAAGGGGGTGTTTCAACCATTACCCATACCTGAATAAAAATGGGAAAACATCACTATGGAATTTTTCACAGGACTTCCTAAAACATCCAAAGGCAATAATGTTATCTGGGTCATAGTTGATCGTCTTACAAAGTCTGCACACATCATTGCTATAAGAGAGGAATTCTCTCTGGATCAGCTTGCCAGGATATTTGTAAAGGAAGTGGTAAGATTGCATGGAGTACCACTTTCTTTTATATCTTATCAGGATCCGAGATTTACCTCGAAGTTCTGGATAAGTCATCAGCATACTCTGGATACAGAGTTGAGTTTCAGCACTGCTTATCATCCTCAGACAGACGGTCAGTCTGAGAGAACAATTCAAACCCTAGAAGATATGTTGAGAGCTTGATCTATGGATTTCAAAGGTGGTTGGGATCAACACCTACCTTTGGTGGGATTTTCTTATAATAATAGTTTTCACTCCAGTATTCAGATGGCTCCTTATGAATCTCTCTATGGAAAGAAATGCAACACCCCAACTTGCTGGGATGAAGTTGGGGAAATAAAGCTATTAGGACCTGATCTTGTTGATGAAATGGCAGAAAAGGTCAGATCTATTCAACAACACATAAGAGCAGCTCAGAGTCACCAGAAAAGTTATGCCGACAACCGAAGAAAAGACCTAGAATTTGAAGTGGTTGATAAAGTGTTCTTATGAATATCTCCCTGGAAGAGGGTCATGAGATTTGGAAAGAAGGGGAAGTTAAGCCCTATATATATCAGTCCTTTTGAAATACTGGATCGAGTTGGGAAGGTAGCTTACCGATTGGTGATTCCACCGAATCTCTCTCAAGTTCACGATGTGTTCCATGTATCTCTCCTGAGAAAGTACATACCTGATCCTTCACATGTACTCAACTTAGAAGTTGTACCGCTGGAGCAAGATCTTTCTTATGAAGAACAACCGATAGATATTCTGGATCGTAGCGAAAAATTCCAACGAAACAAGACCACTCGATTGGTGAAAGTTTTATGGAGGAACCACCAATTAGAAGAAGCTACAAGGGAGCTTGAGGATATGAAGAGGGAGAGGTATCCTCATCTGTTTGTTACAAAGTGACGAATTTCGAGGGCGAAATTCATTTTAAGGGGGGTAGAATGTAACACCTGAGACTTTTATGTTATATAAATCATCAAATGAATTTTTTCTACACACAACACTTGCTTGGATTGCTTTACAAGAAATCACAACCTTCCTCGATAGCTTGCATCGTACGCAATACTGAGTTTCACTAAACAATGATATACTAATAAAATATTATTAAAACTAGCCATTATGAATAGTAATAACCACTTTTTGAAATTTTATAAATTTTATTTTTCAAAATGGACTTCATTTTTGGATTCGTAATATCGAAATTAGCCTAGGGTGAAATTTTGATATTTTTCTGAAAACTTTCAATTTTTGATGAATAGTGAAACCACTAAGTGGTAGTTAAAAAAACTGAATTTTTCATAAAACATAATTTTACCGCTTCTGTGAGTGGAATTTCGAAAATCCGAGAGACACGGTTAATATCAAGGACTAAAATGTGGTTCAATGAGATGAAAATAATTTTTGGTGAATAGTAACTTTTTACTTTTTTTACCACGGTTAAAAGTAAATAGGGTAATTAAGGGTAAAAATGATATTATTATTACCCTAAAACATGTCCAAATTCTATTGGACAAGTGTAATTCTACCATAAACAACCTTAGGAATAAAATATGACCATTTAGGCCCACTTGGATTAGATTAGGACATTTATTATTAATTTATTTAAAGAAGGGTTAAAATAGTTAAAATCAAATTTTAATAAGTAAATCATTTTTAATATGGGTTTATACATAAGATAAATTCGACTATAAATATTCATTAGAAATATAAAGAGATTTCCTACATAATGGTATTTTATTTGTAATTTTTAGACATTAAATAATTTAATTTATTTATGACACAAATATGATGGAGTAATTATCTTATTAATGAAATATTGACATAATTGATGCTATAAACACCAAAATAAATGTAATTTGAGACTTTTATGAATTCCAGTAATTTTATAGTTTAATATGACATGTTAGTATTGATTTAATTAACTTTTTTAGAACTAATCATTCTGTTATGAGTTTCACAAAAATCAATTACTAAATAGTGTCGAAATTGACATAAAATAGTTTTTAAAAAAATATATTATATTAGTAATTGTTATTTTATTCCTAAAAATATAAGGTTCGGCCAAATGACTTATATAAGGTTATATATATTAATAATAAACAACTTGGGGTTAGTTTGGCTTCTTATAGTAAGTTTATTAACCTTATAGTATAAGAACACAAGAAGACAGGGTAGAAGTAAAATTATTTAACTTAATGTTAAATCTAAATGATAAGGTTAAAATAGGAACATAAACTTATTTAAATTCTATTGGATGAGATTATTTCGACCAATCCCCACCTTAGCTTCGAAATAAATTAATTTGGAGCTATTTAAAACCGAACTTGACTTTATAATTAAATAATATTTTTTGTTATTCCAAAGGTGCCCCTCTCCTCCCTTATAAAAGGGAACCTCCTTCCTCTCTTCCTCACACCACATTGAGCCTTCAAGCTCGGCCAACCCCTGCCAATTTCTCATCTCCACTTCCCTAGAGACATCCTAGAGGTCCTGGTCTTCTTCAAAGACCAATTTTAGTGCCCTAAAAGAAGGTCTCAAAGAAGCACTTCAAAGAAGAGGTAATGTCCGTTACCGATTCTTTCATCTTTATTTATTCTTCCACTTCTTCTTCTTTAGTTGTTTTATTGTGAAGTAATAACATCATTATCACTCATATACTGATATGTTATTATAAGTATGAAACAACCCTATTTCACCATCTATCCATCCTACGGAAAAAGAAATCACTGTGCGTGCGTACGTACGGAATACCGTCTCCACGCCGTGGTGTAATCTATTTTCCACCACCACCTTACTTGGATGGGTATAATGGTGTAAATAATGAATATATATGACTATTATAAAGTGATACTGATTCTAAAATAGTATACATACAATCCAATACAATTCCACGATCATAGGAACGATATCATCACTCGTGCGTACGTACGGAATACCGTCTCCACGATGTGATGCGACTCGTTCTAAATGATCTTAATTTCATAATGATTATATAAATGAATTAAATGAATGAATATGATATATATTACACTAATACCATTCTGGAAATGAGGTATCTATAAGAGAAGAATAAGAATTTATTCGACAAAACACACATAAGAACAAAAAGTTATAAACACCCGAATAACAAGTAGCAATGAAATATTACTACTAAGAAGCTAAGAATATGACCAAAAATGATATCATAAAAATAAGTATGATTATGGAATAAGTCAATAACATTATTTAAATCATTATACAGGAGGTTCGGACACGTACAAAGCATATCGGACCTAAGGTAAGGGAAATATCACAATCTCATTTTTATCCGAGATTGTTTATACTTTGGTATTTACTAGGGTGTATTTTATCATCCACATCCATGTTTCCTAAATATGTAATATTATTTCCATCCACCTAAAATTGTTTAAATCTAATTTTACCCTTCAGTGAGTTTTTAGTAAAGGATATGAAAGGAATCTTTTGTCGTTTTTCGTACGAGGTACTTTTTGACTTTTCCGACAAAAGTACGAAGAATGTTTTTTTTAACTTATACAAAATGAATGGATTTTTAAAACATTATTTCCAAGAAGATTCCTTTACAAGTTTTCAAGTTTATTTTTAATCAACTTATTTTAGTTTATAATTGTATGACATGTTAAGAAAGGACAAATGTTTTTGAAGTAGAATGGATATTTTCCTCAAGAATGGAGTTCAAGTGTTTTATCAAAATTATTTTCCATCTAAGAAAATATAGGGTTCTGTTTATATCCCTATTATTACATTGATTTGATTATGTAGTGATGGAATTATTTTTTTGAATTCCATTATCTTATATGAATTTTTTTATGATGTCACGATGTTTAAGATTCCCATTATTGTTACATGGGTTATGCTATGATGTATGGTTTATGATTTTGTGGCACACATAAGAATGGTATCATTATGAGATGGGTGGGACCTATATCTCCCTCCAATGCATTGGGTAAAGATTTTATATCTCATGAGATATACATGGCTGGAACGGTAGGTTATACCGGTTCAGTGAAACAGGACTGAAACAAGGAGTGAACTCGGTTCAGAAATGTACGTTGTCCACTAAGATAGTCTTGGCAATGAGTCTTGACTAATAAGAAATGATTCTCTATGATTATGTGTGTATGGCACAAAGTTTCATGTTTTAAGTTATGATTATTGGGATTACATTTCACTACTAAGACTTGTCCCATGTTATGAAATTATGATCTCTTTTGCAGGTTAAGATTTCCAAAAGTCATGTGCTTATGTATATGATGTGATTGATATTTCTTTTGTTTAACCTTACTGAGCATTTGAGCTCACCCTTTTGTATGTTTTATTTCCCCAGGTCAGGAAGAAGTTTATTAAGTAGAATATTCCAAAAAGGGAATCTAGATAGGATGAAATAAATGGGAGGCAAAGTAGATGCTTTATGAACCAGTTGTTTATGTTTCCCAGTTTCTAAAGACACTATACCTATATGGTCTTTTCCTGGTTTTTGTTATATGTTGTAATAATTGTGCTTTAATTTTGAAGTAATAACAATGTATGTAAAGTATGGGTTGTTATAGTTGGTATCAGAGGAAAGGTATATTCAACCTTTGGAAACTAGGATGTGAAAGCCTTAGTAAGAACCCTACGGATAATTCTAAGCATAGAACACAATCTTAGTGTTTTAGAAATGGCCATGAATAACCTAGGATAAGATCTTAAGTGTGAAATTTTATTCTTGATTATGTGGTTTTCCTATTATAATTAGTGTTGCTCACACTATTCTTCTTGGGTTTAGTCAATGGATGGAACCCGAAGGAACCGTGTTAATGCAGAATGCAACGGGAAATGCAATGACTGTCCCCCTGAGCAACCAAACGTTATGGGAGCTGGAATGCAAACTCTTGTAGCCATGCTCACACAACTTTCTCAAGCTATGAATCATACAGGACTTCCAAACGAGCAAAGGAAGGAGCAACATTCTGTTGAATCCTTCATGAGACAGCGTCCACCTTCATTCAGCAGGTCTACTGATCCATTAGTTGCTGAAAAATGGATTAGTACTACTAAAAAGATATTTTCAGTTCTTCAATGTTCTGAGCATGATAAATTCATCTTAGCAGTGTATCGTTTGGAAGGTGATGCTGATCAATGGTGGAATATTATTAAGAATACGAGGCAAAGGGATGAAATTGAGTCCATGGAATGGGACGAGTTCAAGAACTTATTTTTCCATAAGTACTTCCCTCGTATTCTCCGAACAAAGATGGAGAAAGAGTTTCTTGAACTGAAGAAAAAGGATGATGAAACTTGTTGGTACCTATGAAGAAAATTTTACAAGACTTTCAAGGTACGCTTCTGGTATTATTATCCAACCTGAGAGTAAGATCGATCGATTCTTTAGTGGCTTAAAACCAAGTATTCGAAGGGCCTTAGCCATAAGGGACTTCAATAACTGTGAGGAAATCGTTTGATGTGCTCTCAAAGTTGAGATGGAGATTGGAGTAACCCATCAGTCATATGGGTTTGATAAGAAGAGGAAAATGGAATTTAAAGGAAAATCTAAAGAGCACACTGAAAAGACAATGAGCTTTCCCTTATGCTCAAAGTGAGGAAAGAAACATGGAGGGAGTTGTCTTAAAGGGACAAGTAAATGTTTCAAATGTGGAAAAGAAGTTCATCGGGCATTTGAATGTCGCGATGATGGGAAGAAGATGTCTAATGATTCAAACAAAGGAAGGGATATATAGAATGAAACTATTACACTTCAATGTTTCAAGTGCAAGGATATGGGACATTATGCCAATAAATGCCCTAATCCAAGGGTTGATGATGATGGTCGATGTCAACAAACTCTTAAGGCTAAAGACAAAGGAAAGTCACATGCAATTTCTATCAGCGATGTGGAGTACGATAACGATGTGGTGAAAGGTACACTTACCATCCACTCTAAAGTAGAAAATGTTTTATTTGATTCTGGATTCACCCACTCTTTTATTTATGAATAATTTTCTAAGGATATCACCATATTTCCTCAATAATTAGAGGTTTAATTAGCTGTGACAACACCTAATTGCACAACAGTCGCATCAAAAGTTTATAATTATTCTCCGATTGAAGTTTGTGGGAAAGTGCTTCCTGCAAATCTTGTGATCCTTCCTATATTGGAATTTGATGTGATTCTTGGCATGGATTGGCTTTCTCTACATGGAGCTCATATCAATTTACAAAGAAGGGAAGTTACATTTCATATTCCAGATCAATCTATGATCATCAATTGATGCAAGGATGAACATAACCTTCTAGTGGAAATTTCTTCCATTTTATGGGTATTGATTCCACTAAATGAAGGTTATTTATCTCAAATGGTTGGTGAGAAACTCATGATTAGGAATATTCCCATTGTACGGGAGTTTGATGATGTCTTTTTGGAGGAATTACCGGGTCTTCCACCGAATTTTGAAGTTGAGTTTTCAATAGAACTCGTACCGGGTGCTTTGCCTATTTAAAAGACACCTTATAGAATGGCCCCAATTGAGTTGTAGGAATTGAAGAAGAAACTCCAAGAGAATCTTGATAAGGGGTTCATACGCCCTAGTGTGTCACCTTGGGGAGCACCTGTTCTGTTTGTTAAGAAGAAAGATGGATCAATGAGACTCTGCATTGATTATCGAGAACGTAACAAGATCACTATCAAGAAAAAATATCCTCTCCCGTGCATTGATGACCTATTTGACCAACTACGTGGAGCTCAATACTTTTCCAAGATTTATCTTCATTCAGGGTATCATCAATTAAGGGTCAAAAGGGAGGATATACCAAAGACGGCTTTCAGTACAAGGTATGGACACTATGAATTTATAATGATGCCATTTGGTCTTGCTAATGCCCCTGCTATCTTCATGGATCTAATGAATATAGTCTTTAGAGACTATATTGATCAATTTGTGGTAGTCTTTATAGACGATATTCTTGTCTATTCAAAGAGCAAGGAAGAACATGAAGATCGCTTGAGAATTATATTGAAGACCCTGAGAAAGGAGAAGATTTATGCCAAATTTACCAAGTGTGAATTTTGGCTTCAAAAAGTTTCATTTTTGGGTCACATAATCTCAAAAGAGGGGATATCTGTGGATCTAGCAAAAACAGAGGTTTTTGAAAGATGGTCGAGACCAACAACAGTAACCGAGATCGGAAGTTTTCTTGGTTTGGCTGGATATTATCAAAGTTTTGTGAAAGATTTTTCACGATAATCTAATCCACTCACCAAGTTGACACGGAAAGGAGTTAAGTTTGTTTGGACGGAGGAATGTGAAGAGAATTTCAAGGAGTTGAAAAGAAGGTTATCCAGTGCACCTGTGCTCACACTGCCTTGTAATGGAGAAATGTTTGTGATCTACAGTTATGCATCCAAGAAGGGATTGGGGTGTGTTCTTATGCAAAATGATATGGGATAGCTTATGCCTCACGACAGTTGAAAATACATGAGAAAAATTACCCAACTCATGATTTGGAGTTAGCTGCGGTAATCTTTGTATTAAAGATTTGGAGGCATTACCTTTATGGTGAAAGGTGTGATATTTATACTGATCATAAAAGCTTAAAGTATATTTTCACACTAAAGGAGCTGAATATGCGCCAAAGAAGATGGTTGGAGCTGATTAAGGATTACGACTGCTCAATCCATTACCACCCTGGGAAAGAAAACAAGGTGGAAGATGCATTAAGTCGACAAGACCATGCTAGTTTATCCATGATGAGGATCACAAAAGATCCAATATTTATGGATTTACAAAGGATGGATCATGGAATTATAATAAAAGGCGAAAAATCTTATCTTTCTCAAATGAATGTTCAACCATCTATACATGTGAAGATTAAAGAGGCACAGAAAGAAGATGTCGAGTTACAAAAGATAGTGAGAAATGTTCCTGAATTCAACCTTGATTGTGATGGGATAATAATGTTCAGGAATCGTGTTTGTGTTCCTCCCATCCCCGAATTAAAGAAGGAGCTGCTGGATGAGGCTCATAGTTCTTCATTCTCTATTCATCCTGGAAGCACGAAGATGTATAGGGACTTGAAATAGTACTTCTCGTGGGATGGCATGAAAAGAGATGTTACTGAATTTGTCTCTCGATGCTTGGTTTTTCAACAAGTTAAAGCTGAGAGACAGAAGTCTAAGGGGATGTTACAACCATTACCCATACCCGAATGGAAATGGCAAAACATCACTATGGACTTTGTCACAGGACTTCCTAAAACATCCAAAGGCAATAATGCTATCTGGGTCATAGTTGATCATCTTACAAAGTCTACACACTTCATTGCTATAAGAGAGGATTTCTCTCTGGATCAGCTTGCCAGGATATAGGTAAAGGATGTTGTAAGATTGTATGGAGTACCACTTTCTATTATATTTGATCGGGATCCGAGATTTACCTCGAAGTTCTGGAGAAGTCTTCATCAAACTCTGGATACAGAGTTGAGTTTCATCACTGCTTATCATCCTCAGGCAGACGGTCAGTCTGAGAGAACAATTCAAACCCTAGAAGATATGTTGAGAGCTTGCTCTGTGGATTTCAAAGGTGGTTGGGATCAACACCTACCTTTGGTGTAATTTTCTTATAATAATAGTTTTCACTCCAGTATTCAGATGGCTCCTTATGAAGCTCTCTATGGAAAGAAATGCTGACTCCAACTTGCTGGGATGAAGTTGGGGAAAGAAAGCTATTATGACCTGATCTCGTTGATGAAATGGCAGAAAAGGTTAGATCTATTCAACAACACATAAGAGAAGCTCAGAGTCGACAGAAAATTTATGCCGACAATCGAAGAAAAGACCTAGAATTTGAAGTGGTTGATAAAGTGTTCTTACGAATATCTCCCTGGAAGAGGGTCATGAGATTTGGAAAGAAAGGGAAGTTGAGCCCTAGATATATCAGTCCTATTGAAATACTGGATCGTGTTGGGAAGGTAGCTTACCGATTGGCGCTTCCACCGAATCTCTCTCAAGTTCACGATTTGTTCCATGTATCTCTCCTGAGAAAGTACATACCTGATCCTTCACATGTACTCAGCTCAGAAGTTGTACCGCTGGAGCAAGATCTTTCTTATGAAGAACAACCGATAGAGATTCTGGATCGTAGCGAAAAAGTCCTACGAAAGAAGACCACTTGATTGGTGAAAGTTTTATGGAGGAACCACCAATTAGAAGAAGCTACATAGGAGCTTGAGGATATGAAGAGGGAGAGGTATCCTCATCTGTTTGTTACAAAGTGACGAATTTCAAGGGCAAAATTCATTTTAAGGGGGGTAGAATGTAACACCTGAGACTTTTATGTTATACAAATCATCAGAGGAATCTTTTTCTACACACAACACTTTCTTGTCTTGCTTTACACGAAATCGCAACCTTCCTCGATAGCTTGCATCGTACGCAATACCGACTTTCACTAAACAATGATATACTAATAAAATATTATTAAAACTAGCCGTTATGAATAGTAATAACCACTTTTTGAAATTTTATAAATTTTATTTTTCAAAATGGACTTCATTTTTGGATTCGGAATATCGAAATTAGCCAAGGGTGAAATTTTGGTATTTTTCTGAAAACTTTCTATTTTTGATGAATAGTGAAACCACTAAGTGGTAGTTAAAAAAATAGAATTTTTCATAAAACTTAATTATACCGCTTCTGTGAGTGGAATTTCGAAAATCCGAGAGACACGGTTAATATCAAGGACTAAAATGTGGTTCAATGAGATGAAAATAATTTTTGGTGAATAGTAACTTTTTCTTTTTTTTTACCACGGTTAAAAGTAAATAGGGTAATTAAGGGTAACAATGATATTATTATTACCCTAACACATGTACAAATTCTATTGGACAAGTTTAATTCGACCAAAAACAACTTTAGGAATAAAATATGACCAGTTAGGCCCACTTGGATTAGATTAGGACATTTATTATTAATTTATTTAAAGAAGGGTTAAAATAGTTAAAATCAAAGTTTAATAAGTAAATCATTCTTAATATGGGTTTATACATAAGATAAATTCGACTCTAAATATTCATTAGAAAGATAAAAAGATTTCCTACATAATGGTATTTTATTTGTAATTTTTAGACATTAAATAATTTAATTTATTTATGACACAAAGATGATGCAGTAATTATCTTATTAATGAAATATTGACATAATTGATGTTATAAACACAAAAATAAATGTAATTTGAGACTTTTATGAATTCCACTAATTTTCTAGGTTAATATGACATGTTAGTATTGATTTAATTAACTTTTTTGTAACTAATCATTCTGTTATAATTTTCACAAAAATCAATTACTAAATAGTGTCAAAATAGACATAAAATAGTTTTTAAAACAAATATTATATTAGTAATTGTTATTTTATTCCTAAAAATCTAAGGTTTGGCCATATGACTTATATAAGTTTATATATATTAATAATAAACAACTTGGGGGTCGTTTTTCTGCTTATAGTAAGTTTATTAACCTTATAGTATAAGAACACAAGAAGACATAGTAAAAGTAAAAGTATTTAACTTAATGTTAAATCTAAATGATAAGGTTAAAATAGGAACCTAAACTTGTCTAAATTATGTTGGATGAGGGTATTTCGACACATCCCCACCTTAGCTTCTAAATAAATCAATTTGGAGCTATTTAAAACCGAACTTGACTTTATAATAAAATAATATTTTTTGTTATTCCAAAGGTGTCCCTCTCCTCCCTTATAAAAGGGCACCTCCTCCCTCTCTTACTCACACCACATTGAGCCTTCAAGATCGGCCAACCCCTTCCACTTTCTCCTCTCCACTTCCCTAGAGATATCCTAGAGGTCCTGGTCTTCTTCAAAGACCAATTTTAGTGCCCTAAAAGAAGGTCTCAAAGAAGCACTTCAAAGAAGAGGTAATGTCCGTTACCGATTCTTTCATCTTTATTTCTTCTTCCACTTCTTCTTATTTAGTTGTTTTATTATTAAGTAAAAACATAAGTATCACTCATATACTGATATGTTATTATAAGTATGAAACAACCCTATTTCACCATCTATCCATCCTACGGAAAAAGAAATCACCGCGCGTGCGTACGTACGGAATATCGTCTCCACGCCGTGGTGTAATCTATTTTTCACCACCACCTTACTTGGATGGGTATAATGGTGTAAATAATGACTATATATTACTATTATAAAGTGATACTGATTCTGAAATAGTATACATACACTCCAATACAATTCCACGATCATAGGAACGATATCATCACTCGTGCGTACGTACGGAATACCGTCTCCACGATGTGATGCGACTCGTTCTACATGATATTCATTTCATAATGATTATATAAATGAATTAAATGAATGAATATGATATATATTACACTAAAACCATTCTGTAAATGAGGTATCTATAAGAGAAGAATGAGAATTTAGTCGACAAAACAGGCATAAGAACAAAAAGTTATAAACACACGAAAAACAAGTAGCAATGAAATATTACTACTAAGAAGCTAAAAATATGACCAAAAATGATATCATAAAAATAAGTATGATTCTGGAATAAGTCAATAACATTATTTAAATCATTATACAGGATGTTCGGACACGTACAAAGCATATCGGACCTAAGGTAAGGGAAATATCACAATCTTATTTTTATCTGAGATTGTTTATACTTTGGTATTTACTGGGGTGTATTTTATCATCCACATCCATGTTTCCTCAATATGTAATATTATTTCCATCCACCTACAATTGTTTAAATCCAATTTTACCCTTCAGTGAGTTTTTAGTAAAAGATATGAAAGGAATCTTTTGTCATTTTTCGTACGAGGTACTTTTTGACGTTTCCGACAAAAGTACGAAGAATGTTTTTTTTAACTTATACGAAATGAATGGATTTTTAAAACATTATTTCCAAAAAGCTTCCTTTAAAAGTTTTCAAGTTTATTTTTAATCAAATTCTTTTAGTTTAAAATTGTATGACATGTTAAGAAAGGAAAAATGTTTTTGAAGTAGAAAGGATATTTTCCTCAAGAATGGAGTTCAAGTGTTTTATCAAAATTATTTTCCATATAAGAAAATATAGGGTTATGTTTCTATCCCTATTATTACATTGATTTGATTATGTTGTGATGGAATTATTTTTATGAATTCCTTTATCTTATATGAATTTTTTTATGATGTCATGATGTTTAAGATTCCCATTTTTGTTACATGGGTTATGCTATGATGTATGGTTTATGATTTTGTGGCACACATAAGAATGGTATCATTATGATATGGGTGGGACCTATATATCCCTCCAATGCATTAGGTAAAGATTTTATATCTCATGAGACAGACATGTGTGGAACGGTAGGTTATACCGGTTCAGTGAAACAGGACTGAAACGAGGAGTGAACTCGGTTCAGAAATGGACTTTGTCCACTAAGATAGTCTTGGCAATGAGTCTTGACTAATAAGAAATGATTATCTATGATTATGTGTGTATGCCACAATGTTTCATGTTTTAAGTTATGATTATTGGGATTAAATTTCACTACTAAGACTTATCCCATGTTATGAAATTATGATCTCTTTTGCAGGTTAAGATTTCCAAAAGTCATGTGCTTATGTATATGATGTGATTGATATTTCTTTTGTTTAACCTTACTGGGAATTTGAGCTCACCCTTTTGTATGATTTATTTCCCCAGGTCAGGAAGAAGGTTATTAAGTAGAATATTCCAAAAAGGGACTCTAGATATGATTAAATAAATGGGAGGCAAAGTAGATGCTTTATGAACCAGTTGTTTATGTTTCCCAGTTTCTAAAGACACTATACCTATACGGTCCTTTCCTGGTTTTTGTTATATATTGTAATAAGTGTGCTTCAATTTTGAAGTAATAACAATGTATGTAAAGTATGGGTCGTTATAATATGTCATTCTAATATCTATAAAAACTAGCATTAGTATAACCCCTGATGACCAGTTCCTTGTATAAGGACTTGGCCTTAACAATTATATAATCTAGGTATTTCAACTAGATTTCACTTATTTACATTCCCAAATATATTTTCAATTTATAGTTTTATAAAGTTATGACATAATTTATACATATCAACCCACAAGCATAAAAATTGGGTACCTTTAAAACAGTGTTCATTTCTTCCAAAACATAAATTTTTTAACACAAAACAACAACATGATTTCTTTGAAAAATCTTCATAACATTTCACTTTACTTTCTTCTTTCTCTTAAAGATCCTTATATCCTTTGAAAACATTTAAAAACATGGTATGAGCATAAAAAAAGTTCAGTAAGGGATATAAAATAAGGAAATAAACCATTAGTCCATGAATAATTATAAACATATGAAATCATTTTCACAAAGACATAATTATCACCCATATATACTTACATTGTGAAACATGATATTTCCATAAAAATATAAAAAACATATATAAAATAAAAAGGGTATCATGGGGAATTACTAAACCATATTGTAACCCTCATAGCTACCTTATGATTTGTAACCCTCGCGACTACGTTATAATGTAACCCTCAAGGTTACCTTATGGTGTAACCATCGTAGTTACACATAGAGTAATCTTATGGTCTTTGTCCAATTTACACATACCCAATTAATTTTAGAGAGATATAGGTCCCATTATTCATCATAAAAAATTCCAAAAAACTAGATCATAATATTAAAACATGAATAATTTCATAAAAACATTGCTTTTGAATTTCATAAAATCGAATTATAAAAGAGGATTTTAAAAGGAAAGCCCCTTAAAAATATCATATAACTTAAGTGAGTATTAATATAATGAAATGATTATATGTATACACTATAAATACACATAAAAATGATACTATAAGAAAAATTAATTACACAAATAATTTTAGTATCACATAATAAATGAAGTAGAAGTCTAACCCAAAAAATGGAAATTGGGTTAAGAATTCCCTTACCTCAGGTTTTTCTTACTTAAAACATGTTTAAACCTACTATATAATGGTTAAAAGGGTTTTAATAATATTTTAAATAATCATAATCATGTTTATAACACCATATATTATCATTTTATAATATCATTCAACCCATTTATTAATAATATTTTCTTATTTCCGTTGTTTCGGGTGCGTGCTTTACATTATTTTCATGGTTGATTTGTAAAGTATTTTCTTTACAAATGGAATAGAATCACTAGAATTGGAATCAAATGGTGTTAATATGTTTCCATAATATTATTATATTCCATAAATAATTTTTATATATTTTATGAGGATGAATCATTAGATAAATAATTAGTGATATTCATTTAGTTCATTTTGGCGGTTCATCGATAATCACGAACTTGTTTCATCATATTACATTAATATTAAGAATATAATTTAATTCCATGATATAATATATTTCATAACATATAATTTAAAATATTTTTCAACCATTAAAATGGTTTAAAATCAGATTTTAAGGATGTAAAGTAAATTGAATACATGTCGTCCACGATGTCGGTAAATCGACGCATCACATATGGTGTTTTTATTTTTAGAATAAGAGGATGAGGAGACAAAAAAGATGATGAAATTTTCCATAAACATGATAAAAATAAATAATATATTTAATACTATAGATTTATGTCCACTTGGATAAGGGGAGGTGAAGAGAGTATAATAAATGAGAAGAATTGAAAGGAAAACCAATAAAATGAAAGAGGATTTTTACCTCAGGATATCTCCTCCTTGAGATACTCCTTAAGGCCTTTGGTTTTGGCCTTTAGGTGAGATGAGTAGGTATTGGAACTGGGGAATATCCTTGGGAGGTTAATTCAGTAGAATTTAGATAATTCTCAAAGCTTGAGAGTTGTGAGAGGAAGAGGCGGTGAGGGTTGTATATATAGTGGAGGAGAAGAGGGTTTTCCCATTATTTTAATTATTAGTTTAATATTTTTGCTCAATACTATGAATAGTCTTGATTCATGTGACCCAAAATAGTAAATATATAATTTGAGTTCCAAAAAAGGTTTATTACATCATCCATGATGCTAGGAATAGTGTATTTAACATATAATGTATATATAGGGTAAATTATTGTATTTCACTATTCCTCAAAAATTCGAGTATTACATAAAAATACCAAAAAATCACCCTAATCATTTTTTTTATGTCTAGAATTAAAAAATGAACTCCATTTTATCAAAATAATTTTCTAAATATGATAAAAATAATTTTTATATAAAATTAAAATTTATTCCAAAAATAAAAATTTTAAAACTATAACTAATTTTACAACACCTTAAAAAATTAATGAATGTCTCATAAATTATTAGAAATATTTTCATTTATAAGGTTAATATTAATTTTATCATATTACTATTCATAAGGGTAACATTAATATTCATAATGGTAGGTTTCTATTCACCTAAAATTACATTTTTCCTATCAGAATACAAAAAACATACTGATTGTAACAGTAGGTGTATATTTTTAGAAATTCAAATCATAGAAGCGGAAAAATTGTATTTAACTACTAGTTTGAAAATATCTCATTAAAAAAATTGTCATTATATAGAGACTAATTGTTTCATGTATTTCAATTTATTTTTAAACACTGGGGTGTTACACCATGCCTCCTCCTTACACAAGGAACAAATCCTTAGTTCTTCTAAGATACTTAGGGATAACCTTAACACTATACCAATGTTGTTCTCCTATTCTTGATATATTCCTACCATTATAAATGTATAGGAACCATCAAGTCTAGTACATAACATGGAATTTATGATTGATCCTATCGCTGATGCTTATGGGATCCTACTCATTCTCTCTTTATCTTTTTGTGTCTGAGGACACATTTTCTTAGAAAGATGTAAACCATGTGATAATGGTTACAATCCCATATTGGATTGTTCCATAATAAATATATTTAGTATTTGGTCAATATATGCACTTTGACTTAGTCCAAAAAAGACACTTGGATCTATCGCGAATGATCATGATCCCAAGAATATAGGATACTTCACCTAAGTCCTTCATGGAGAAACACTTGTTTAACCATTCCTTAACTAACTGTAAGACTAGTATGTCATTTATAGTAAGTAATATGCCATAATTATATACTACTCAGATAATGACTTCATTTCCATTAAACCTACTATATGCACATGGCTCAAATTCATTCTTAATAAAAATAAATTCTTTTATGGTTTCATCCGATTGATTTTTCCATGACATGGATGCTTGCTTTAATCTACAAATGGATATATTCAACTTTAAAATCCATTTGGAAACACCCAAAGTCACAATACCTTCTAGTTTTTTCATATAAACATCTTCATGACGGTTCCCATTAAGTAATTCAGTTTTAACATCCATGTTTCAAATCTCATAGTCATGGTAAGCTGTTATGGTAAGTATAATTATTTTGGATTTAAGCTTGGAAACTCATGAAAAAGATTCCTCATATTCAATTCCTTAATGTTTTTTAAACTATTTATCCACCAGCCTTTCTTTATAGGTACTTACATTTCCTTCCATGTCTAGTTTTTTCTTAAATATCCTCTTAAACCCAAGAATCTTTACATCAACGGGTACATCAACAGGAACCCAAGAATGGTTTGGATACATGGAATCCATCTCATAATTTTGGGCTTATTTCTATCTTACAAAGTCTTAGTTCTATACTTCCTCCTTTTATAAGAGAGGTTCATCATTGCCAAACAATAAAGAGTCTCCATATTTAGTGACTATAAAACCATATATCTATGGTTTTCTTACCTCTCTTACACTATTACATCGTACTTGTGTTTTAGGAACTAATTCTTCCATGGGGACCTATAGAATATGTTCATGTACCAAATCTTGTGTATCTTGGGAATAAACTTCTTCAAAGTCAATCTTTCTCCCACTATCCTTTTTTGGGATGTGCTCCCTCTCAAGAAAGACAGTTGGTCTCGTGATAATCACTTTCTTGTCTGATGGGTTGTATATGTATTATTCTTTTTTTCCTTGGGATACCATATAAAGATAAACTTCAAGACCCGCGGTGCAAATTAGTTTCCTAATAGGGCCTCAACAAATGCCTTGAAACCCCATACACATGTCTGTGAAAAAATGGGTTTCTTTCCACTCTATAACTCTAAGGGAATTCCATTTACTGCTTTAGTAGGAACACGATTTAATGTGTATTCCATATTTTGTAATGAAATTACCAAAAAGGATAATGTAATATCTGCATGACTCATCATCAAACATATCATGTCTAACAAGGTACAATTCCTCCTTTCACTAACACCATTCCACTATGGTGTATAAGGTTGAGTGAGTTGAGATAGAATCCAAAACCCTCATAAATATTCGTTGAAATCCTGCTTAAGATATTCACCACCTTGATTCGGTCAAATATTCTTTATATTTATACCAAACTAAGTATCTACTTCATTTTTAGTTCCTTTTATTTCTCAAAGTACACAGACTTATACCTCACAAGTAGACATATCCATATCTACTCAATTTATTAGTAAAATTTATGAATTATGGATATCCGCCTCTAGCTTCTAATAGAAATGGTCCACACACATCAATGTGTACTAATCCTATAATCTATGTGTCCCTTCACCCTATCCACTAAATGGAGGTTTCGTTATTTTTACTTATAAACAATCGTGATATCTTTCAAGTGGTTTTAGCATAGATGAGTCTAAATAACCATATTGACATAGCTTTTTCAAATTATTCTCATTTATATGAACAATATGGTGATCCCATAGTCGTGTGTTGTATGAGTCATATGAATGTGACTCCATATCAATTTCCAACACTTGTATTTCATAATTTAGTATATAAAGCAGTTATTTAAATGTTCTATATCAAAACATATGTTTTCCTTGTAAAAGAAACAACTTTTACTTCCAAATTTGAAAATGAACCCCACCATATCTAAGCATGATATAGAAATTATGTTCTCAATAACTGTAGGTACATAATAACAATACCTTAAAACTAAAATCATTCTTGTTGGAAATGAATGGTGGTAGTCACCATTGGATAGATCACCATTCCTCACACCATTAGTAGCTAACAGATCCACCTCTCCTTTATAAATATTTATGAATATACTTGGTTCTTGGATTTGGATATAGATATGATAACCAAAAGTTGTATCTAATACACTATGTGTATAAATGGAAATATTTCACTTGATAACGAATGAAACATTATCTTCCCATTGATTTTGTGTGTAGTTCCTCTTCTTGTGGCGAAACATTCCACAAGAAAAACATACTACCTCCTTTTATGTGCCCTGCCTATAGATGTTCCTCTTTTAAGAAGGATGATGCTTTGGAGATTTAGATAATTTATAGGTCTTGGTCCCCTTTTCCTTTTTCTTCCTATACTTATTCACCATAATAATTGTGGGTTTTTCATGCCCCATATCCTCACACACTTAGAAAATCAAGGTAAGATGATCTGAAATACTCTTCTCATTATTTCTCATATTATAATTCACAATAAAACTAGGTAAGTTCTTGGGGAGTGAAGAATTTATGAGAGCTATACACAAATCATCTGGGAATTTAATAGCTAAGATGTCTAAGAATTCAATTTATCCAATAATATTGACTAAATGAGGCTCAACTGGCATAGACTCTTAATTTTTAGTCTTAAACAAAGCATTAGAGATCTCATACCTCTATTATCTCGCCTTCTCTAGATAAGGATCTCAATGTTGAGACATCATGATATATGAATCCATGTCCTTATGTTGCTTTAAAATCTCATTGGACATGGATGATAAAATGAATCACTGGACATATATAGTGTCATTTAGATGTTTCACATAGAGAGATAGCTCTACATCAATTTCTTCGTTACTAGGGGCAACTAGAAAAGGTTCTTCCAAAACATAGAATTTCATTTCATGGAAAAGGATGACACATAAGCGCCTTTTCTATTCTTGGAAATTTTTTATGGTGATAAGGTTTTCCTTCTCAAGTATGGATCTCAATGATATGTTTGATGTAATTTTAATGTTGTTTCTACAAAAAAAATAAGCTATTATTTTAGTATTTTATCTAATAAGATTTAGACAAATAAATAAATATTATATTTATTAGTCTCCCATTATTTTATCAAAACCTAATATCCCTCGCCAACGGTGTTAGAATATCATGTTGTAAAGTCTTTCTTGTGGAAAGGATCCATATTAATCTCCTCATTACCACAACTCTGGTTGGTCAAACACCTTGAATGGTTTTAAGTAGGAATTCCAAATCCCAACTGCATTAACTCATAGTTCCTTGATCTTGTGAGTGGACTCCCAAATCCAAAAATCATTAATTTATATTTCTTCAACTCTTTCCTCTCATTTACACCAAGTCTTACTTTGCCAGTCAACCCTTGAGTTCAACTATGTTATGTCAACCCAAAACCTCAAGATAAAATTCCACGATAATTGATATAACCCCAACTTTCTATGGTCAATCACTTCGAACTATGGTTTGATTTTAATAGAAGTAATGGAAGGATATAAAAATATAATATTTTATTGAGGGATTTTATCCTTTTATGCATAAATTTCTAATTATTGTCCTGATCACATGATTGTTAATATTATGTGGATTTTCTTAAGTGGTTAACCTTATCTTAGAAAATATTTGCGCATAAGAAAAATTATTTTAGTTCTATCTTGCATGCTCATTATTTTCAATAATTATACGATCATGAAAAAACATCCCTAATGAAATAAACATGAGGATTGACATAAATAAAATAACAAATATTATTATCATGTTATTATACTAATGGTTAGTTTATATAGTCATTGATAAACTAACCTCTGGCCTAAGGAAAAACACCTTGAACAAATTAAGGTTCAAGTTTGCAGCTTTCCAACTTTCCACCTTTGTATCTATATTGGATTGCTTTATCTTATGATCCTATCATGAACCGCCACCAATATCTTGTTCACTCCATCCATTACATATTCTTTTACTCACATTCAAGTGAGGGAAACAAGGGGTTTACATAAAAGAAACCATGGACATGTAGGCCCTATGTAATAAGAGGAGAGAAGGCACGCATTCCAAAAATATAATTTAAAAATAAATTATATGAAACCAATAACATTCAAAAGGTCTGGTCAAGATCATGATCATCCACATGCATGTAACAAATTACGCATTTAATAAAACTAGCATTCAATTCTTTATTGTTCTTACTTAAGATAAATCATACTTGAATCAATTAATTATTATATTTAATTAATCAATCCTTTTATCTTAATTCTTATATAAATTTCATTGAGATTATTGTCGATTATAATTATAAAAAAAAATTAATTGTGTACATACCTTGTGACTTGGAGGCAGTACGGTGAATACTGGTCTGATTCTATATGACACGTATTATACTCATATACTTGTTTACTCTTGTGACATATGGAATACACAATTTATAACGTACTTTCATGAAAAGTACTATCAATTTAATGATTACATGTACTACATTATTTTTTGGTAATGTGTTATGCTTCAATGCATATAATTTAACAACTATAATATGACTCACATATGACAGGAAAATAAAAAAATTACACAGATATTAATTAAACATTTATATATATATATATATATTAAAAACCCATCACATGGCATGTCCTATCAATTTAAAAACCACTTGGAATAACATGTACCAAGGTTTACATAGTATAATAAATAAATTTTAAATCTTTATAATTGGTATAAGTTCATGGCATGTAGATCCAATCTTTATGGAATGTACACCTCTCACCATCTATCTGAGGCACGCTTCTAGGGAAACGGTGTGTAAGTTGTGCATTAGAAAATTTGGAGTACATGGCATGTTCAATGGGACACATAGGGTGTTAACTCTGAGTTACACTATCATTATTCAGGTAGGTCATGTACGTGAAAACATATCCCATCTATGACTAAAACTTCACACTGTGTATGTGGGCTACACGGTGTTTAATCCAGTTGACTGAGCTCAAATATATCTTGGTCAACATGTAATGTAAGAATTAACTACAACTCATGTAATTAATGGATGTGCTTGAATTTATTCCTGAATCAATTCCACTTCCATGGAACATGACTAAACACCATGTAACTCTGGTTATATAGTGTGTAGTCTAGTGATTTCTGGCCAGAAAACTAGGCACCTCCGGATGAGTTTCTCGATTTTATTTTAATCATAAAATTTATTGTCTCTATTAGATCTATGAGAATCAAAGGAGGAATAATTGGATCCCGCAGTTTAGATTAAAATAATGATAAAACATGAATTTAAAAAATAAATTAAAAATTCATAAATCATCAATGATATTTAAATAATTAAAAATAATTATTTGTCCACTCTCATACCACATGTAGGTTTTGGGCGCAGCAGAAGTGTGTGATGGGTGGTGCCCAACATTTCTTTTTTCCATAATCAATTATCATTCCAAGATATATACGATGATGACTATCGTGATCCACAGAATTAAATCAAAGAAATAGACAATGAAAATTAATTCCAGAACTATATGGAGGACCCTCACATATTATTTATAATCAATTTCATTAAATAATGAATTACCTTTTTTGGAATTATTCCTTTGTTGGTGAATAATGTGACAGATCTGTAGTGCAGCATCGTTTCATTCTAGAAACCAAGTTTATATTTCCTCTAGTGGTGATCCGCACATGTTTTACAAATCTCTAGATGTTTCTGAAGGAATCTTCAGGTTCTAACATGTCCTTGCGCTTACATCGTCTGCCTTTGATTGCTTTGAGAATTGCATCTAAAGCATTCTCCTTGATCTGGTGGAGGGGGGTTTCTCTTCATTCATGGGAGTGTTTTTTGATAAGGGAGATCTCTAGGCTTGAGAGGATTCTCCAAATCCATTCTGCACACCAAGACAAATAAATTAGTTCTATAGATAAAATAATATAATTGGTTATTTATACTACTGGGGTTAAAAAACTAATTTCACAAGGGCCCTTAATCATTTATTTAATCCTAGAAAAACCCCATGATAAATAATAACAATAATATAATTATTTCATGACTTTCTCTTAACATGAAAATTAAAATTAAATATTATATTAATTAAATAATAATAAATATTTATTATTTCTCACCGGACTATAAATCTTGATCTAAAACCACAATATTTATTATACATTGAATAATGACTATTTATTTGTTAAATAAATATCACTACATTATTCTCCAATAAATAAGTTAATTTTATATATAGTAATTAAGAAATAAATATTTATTAAATTTTTCACTCACGTTATATTCTCTCGAATAAATGGTGACGTAATATATGTGATAAAACATAAATGACTAATTATTAAACCACAACCGGGAATAATATTTATTCAACTTGTTTAATAAAAATAATAATATATTATTTTACTAAGATTTTGAATAAACATAGTGTGTGACCCTTTTGGCCTCTTTCTCAGTGTCATTAGGTGAAGTAGCCTAAATTCCAAGGTTAGAAACTAGAAACACGCCAAGGCAACCATAGAGAAAGATGTTAATACTACAATGAAAAGTTAACTCATATGAATGCTTACTATGTAATATCAACCCTTTATCATGATATCTCTAATCAAGAATGTTGCATGCTAGTTCCAACAACATATGTGCCCAATTTCTCTTTCTTGTATTTCCTAGAAATTGAACATTTCTATAGAAAACAATGGTCATGAATTTATTTAGGCTATATGATTTTCATTAAAGGTCCTGAGATATCAACTTTTTGTAAAGAACAAAAGGGTAAAATCCCTTTCTCACATTATTCATTAATGAAATATTAATCCAGATTTACCCAATGTATCCTACCTCACCATGAACATCTATCGTCAGAATTTTCATTAATAAATCAAAGTACGCAACTCATAATACACATTGATAATAATTTTAAATTCTAAGGACCAATACACAAGTCCATAGATAGGAACATCCAATGATACATATAAATTTGGATTTCTTACTGATGGGTCCCATTATCATAATTTTCTACTTGATATTTCCAAGGGAGTACACCATAAAAAGGTGCCTTAAAGTCCTATGTGTATCCTTTCTTATTATCCTTTATCAATCATGTCCCACAAATGATATCATTTGTCTATAGAACATATATTTCGGAATACTGTTGTTGACTTTTGGGTTCTCATCATAGTAGGGAACTGCTATGACCATTTAGTGTGAAATCTACTCTTAGGACATTATCACATTCAGTATTATGTAGAAGAACAATAATTATGTGATAAGGAATTTTTTAATATTCAAAAACCATGAATACAGTTTTTCATAAACTACACAGAAGTTGGTTACAAGGAACCAACTCCAACAAAGTGTCACTTAAACAATTAAATTTGGATCATAAGGTTATAATTTTTAATTTAAATTCAGCTAATAAAAATACTTTTAAAAATGGTCACCATAAAATTTTTATTTAACCTAGGTTAACATAATTTATCCTTTAATAAGGTGATAAATTTTACCATAGTTACTATTCATAATTCCAAAAAAATGAGGGGCTTATTTACCAAATTTGGAACTCCTAATTAAAATTATGGAATCCATTTTTCAAAATATAATTTCTATAATTTTAATAAATTAATTTTAACATAAATGAACAAAATTTGACACAAACCATTTTTTAGAAAAATACATTTTTAACCATAAAACATGATATATTTTATTATATCATACATAAAAATATAATTAGATGAATGTTAAAACATTTGATTTAATAATTAATATATAAATTTCATTAAAATAATTCACAAAGATTGATCAATTTAATTTATTAATATAAAAACACATTACACGTATAAAAATAGTTTTTAGCAAAAAAACATCTCTTTTACTTACAAATGATTTTTATGTTCATTACAAACCAATTGATAACCAATGAATTTATTTTATACATGTTCAAATAATAAATTTTTCATAATTTAGATATTATTATTCATACCCACCAACCCAATGGATAGGTGTTAATGGTCACATTAAATAATAATATTTCAATATTATAATGTGGTTTTTTTAAACTCGGTGTTGTTTGTATCATAAGATATCGAAAAAATTAAATTAATTTGAATTATATATATCCTAAAATATGTAGATTTTATAGTTTCCTTAGATACAGTAAAAAAAAGAATTTTATTCCTTAAACATGGAAAACATTTAAATTTTAGGAAACCACAACTTTTATTATTCCCATTTTCTCCATCCATGTCATGGGGATGTTTAAGTTCCTCCATTTTCATTATCCAGAAACATATTTAGGTCAACTATGAGAATTTTTAACCTAACCATGATTTAATGGTGAAGAATATGATGTATTTTAGCATATCTTTTCCATAAATCATTCATTTAATGTACTGTAATAATTGAAACAATAATTTTCCATAAATTATTTATTGCATTTTTTACAATACACTAATAATGATGTGTTTTGGAGAGTACAACATTGAGATTTGTATCTCTTTAGAAATTATTCATTTCTTTTCACCCATATTAGATTCAATCATCAACTAACCCATATATGATAATGTTGGCATTAAAAACATGAAACTAGATACAAAATTAAAAAATGAACCATCTTAGGAAATTAGTCATAGTAAGATCCCAAAATGAGATTCATCTAAACACTACACAATTGGATAAAATGATTTTTTTATAGTTCTCCAACCCTTAGTTTCAAAATCAATACTTTAATGACCCAAAATTTTATAAATGGAATTTCCTTTATTATAATTATTTCATAAAACACATAAATCATGTATAGATCCCAATAAAATCAATATTCTCATAAATTAATAATGAAATAAGTGATATTTATATGAAATAAAAAACATATACTGATGGAATATTAACCTGAACATTTAGAATAGTAATTCGGAAAATATAATTGTAACCTCAACTATAAAATTATAAATTAAATTTATGAATATTATAAATGAAAATGTGATATATTTATATCACAGTATAAGTAAATCAATGTTTTAATAATGATAAATTAAGTGTTGGTATTTTGGTAAAATATAAAAGTTATTTAACTATTTAATAATTAATATAATCATTTAAAATAAAATTTATTTTCATAATATTGATTCATAAATTAATATTTTGTTTCATAGTAATTATAATATAATTAAATGAGACCTCAATTAATTTTTCAAAGTGTTATAAAATCAATTATAATATTAAAATCCTTATTTTTCGAATAAATGATGATTTTAGATAAAAATAAAATTTATCATATTTAGAAAGTTATTTTAATAAACTAGAGTCTCTATTTTGAATTATAAATCACAAAAAATGGTTATGGTAATTTTTTTGTATTTTTTTAAAATTGTTGAATTTTTGGTGAATGGTGACATACGGTAATTTACCAGATTTAACATTATAATCTAAATACAAGAATGTTCTAGTCATTGACGATGTAATAACCCATTATTTCGAACTCGCATGTACTATTTACTCTACTTAGTAATAATAATCAACACTATTGACATTCTTGATCCAGAATAATAAAATAATTAATAAAATAATAAAAACACTTCCCTCTCCTCCCCTATAAATTCCACCACTCACCACCTCTTATCCTCACAACATCTAAGAATTTTTTATTGTAAAAATTAGGACCAATTACATTCAAAATACTCTTCCCTTCAACCAATATATTCTAGTATCAAAAAATTTCAAAACCCAAGTGCCATAAGGAGGTTCTCATGGAGAATATTTTCAAAAGGTAAAATCCACCTTCTTTCTCTTTTATTTTTCTTTTCTTTTCGTATCCTCTCCTTACCTTCCATCATAAAAACTGGAATGATAACGTTAATATCATATATATATATACTTTAATTTTATTTTGTTAATGGAATATGCATCATAAAATCTCTTCTCTTATCCTTTTATTCTAAAACAGAAAACATCATCTATTAAAAATAACAAGAAAAAATTAAAAAAATCAACATTTTTTTATCTCATCATCGTACCATATAACCAAATGATATATAAGACCATTTAAAATTATTTAAGTTAGTTAATACTAAATAATATCACTTCATGATAATTTATTCCCATATGACAAGAACTCCCATATTTATACTCAAGGGAATTGACCAAAAACCATGAAATAAACACTTTCAGAACGATGAAATTAAACTCCATAACTCATAAAAATGTCCATAAAAGAACTTAATAAAAAAATAATAAATAAAATAAACGTATAATAGGTTATATATTTATTAATTAATGAATCTAATTTTATCATCAAGGATATTAAGTACATGGGAATAAGTCATCCGTACATAAGGTAAGGGGATACTCAAACCCAACTCTTTTTCTTTGGGTTACTCCTCTTTCATTCAAAATTTCAGTATGGGTATTCTTTTAATATTCCTAAAATGTTTTTTCATTTTCCTTCCATTCTCCTTTATTGGATATATATGTTTCCAATCTGATTTTATTAAAAATACCAATACTTTTCAAAAGAACTCTTTTTTCCAAAACACATCTGGACTCCTCTTGAATTATTTCTTCTTCACTCAATAATGATGATTCTTGTACCAAAAATGTTATTTAACTTTTACATTTGGAACCATAAAGTTTATTCGTTAAATAATGATGGCTTAAATCCTTATGAAACTCATTCCTTTACCTATTTTCAGTCATGACGTTGATTTATATATGATCTATTTTTCATGCATGATTTAGTAAATGTTATGATGTGATGGGAAGGCATAGGATTATATATCCCACCAAAGAATTGGGTAATGTGATGTATCTCATGAGATAATGTGAATTATGTATGAAAATTCTACTACATTTGTTCAAATAGATTATGTTATGATTATTCACATATGTTTTGAATGAATATGATGATAGCTTTGTTCACAACTATGTGTGGTATTTGACCACTAAGACGTGATGTTTCATTTTTATGAATTGTCACATTCCATAACTTTATCTAATTATTTCTTTCATGATTATGATGATGAATATATTCTTATTTCAAGATGATTATTATTATTATTCTCACACATTTTATATTCATTCATTTCCTTATATATCCTATTATCAGGATTTTAGCTCACCCCTTTATTCGATATATATCCTCAGGTGATAACTTTTACTGAAGATAACGTAAGTTACACTAATAAGATAAAGAAGAAAGAATTTAATAATTCTTATGTTTTATTATATAAAATTTATGTATGAGACTAATTTTACCAAGATATTAAACCATTGGATACTAGTTTTTTAATGCTATTATGTTGTTTATATTAAAAATGATGTAATAGTTAGGTAAGAAAAACATAGGTCTCTATAGTTCGTATCAGAACACTGATTATTTAATTTGGTAGTTAGGATTAGATAACATTAGTTTAACCCCTTATTATGAAACTAATTTTATGTAATAATCCATGAAACTTTGTTTTAGAAAAATTATAAACATAGGGATCTAATAAGATATTCCCTTAGAGTTATTTACAAAATGAAATAAATTAATTATTTATAACATATTTATTTATTTTTTGTTCAAACATTTTATATTTTATAAACTAGTAATAACAATGATAAACTAGGATAGTAACCTATATGAGTTACAATACACGGATTTCCCGAATGATTAACCAAATGCCTAGGGAGGTGGAGTTCAAAATTTCATAGTGATGCTTACCCAACTATCTCATACTATGAATAATAACCTAAAAATGTGTAATGTTCTCCTTCACCTAATATATAGAAACTGGATATTGAATATTTTATGTGGAAATGAAAACTGATATTTAGTGGATCTTATGATCCACTTATTATGGAACAGTGGGCTAACTTAATGTAGAATATATTTTATGTGCTCCACTATTCTAATAAGGAGAAGGTGACTCTAGCCATCAATAGTTTATATATATATATATGTTGATAAATGGTGGGAATTAATTAATAACACCATGTTTAAGGATAAAATAGAATATATGGAGTGGTAAGACTTTATAAAAAAATATCATATTATGTATTTCCCTCAAATGCTTCAGAAAAATATGGAGAATGAATTTATAGAGATGAACAAAAAAAGTAGTTGAATCAGTTATGGATTATAAAGAAAAAATCACAAGTATTTCGCAGTATTCCCTCTATTTTTTTATCAAAAATGATTGAAAAGTTGTTATATTCATTATTTGTTTAAACCCACACCATCAAAAGTCTCTATACATTTGAGACTTCGGAAGTTATGAATAAGTTCTCTGATGTTATCTCAATGTAGAGATAGAGATCATAGAACAGTCCCATGATTATGCATATAAGAATATAATAATGGAGTTTAATGCTGGTGGGTCAAATGAAAAAGGATTAAATAGGATCCAACCACCCACATGTCAAAAATGTGAGAAGAAACTTAATTGTAATTTCCTCAAATGGATGGGGAAATGTTAAATTGTGGGAGAGAAGGCCATCAAACTCATGAATGTTAGAAAGATATGAAGAATACAGACAACATGATGGAGGAAATGAGATCGTCACCCATGGTTCAATGCTTCAACTATAGGGAGTAAGGGAAAAATTTAAACTAGTGAACTGAACCTCTACCTCTTAAGGTTAATTAGTGTCAATAACCACCAAAGCCAAAGGAGAAATTTAAATCTTATGACATCACTATTGCTGATGTGGAGTAAGAAAATTAATTAATACAAGGTAAACATTCTATTCACTCAATAATGAAAAAATAAGTTATATTTAATTCTAGTTCTAACCATTATTTTTTATCTTGAATGTTTGATAGAAATATTGAATCAAAGCCTTAATGAATTTAAGTAGATATATCCATAAAAACACTTAATAGTGTGATCATTGTAAACCAAATTTTGTACTCTTCTCCTGTTGGTGTATGTGGGAAGATTCTTCCAGTGAATATCATGATACTTCCCTTGGTTCAATTCAATCCTATATTGGGCATGGATTGGATTTTGTTATATAGATCACACATCAACTATTAAGAAATGTAAATATCCTTTAAAATTCTGAACCAACCCATTCTACTATACAAATTCAAGGAATACCGTGAATATACTTTGGAAAATCCATCAATGGTGTGGGTTTTGATACCTTATGAAAAATCATACCTTGATCAAATGGTTGAGTCATAGAAAGGTATCAACTAGGAGAAAATTTCAATTTTGATGGAATATTTTTGATGTATTTCTTAAAGAGTTACACAGGCTTCCCACATACTTGGAGGTATATTTTTCAATAGAACTTATTCCCAAATCCACTTCTATCTCAAAATGTCCCTACAGGATGGAACCTATCAAATTACAGGAGTTAGAGAAGCAACTTCAAGGGAATTTAGACAAAGGGTTTATACACCCTAGTGCATCACCGTAGGGTGCGCCAGATCTCTTTGTAAATAAAAATGATGGATAAATGTAGTTGTGTATTGATTATCGGGAACTCTATAAGATCATCATAAGGAAAAAGTATCTTATTCCAAGGGTTGGTGACTTATTTGATCAACTATAAGGAGATCAATATTTCTAAAAGGTGGATCTTTGTTCTCAATATCATTAACTAAAGGTGAAGAAGTAAGATATTTATAAGACAGGTTTCCATACAAGGTATGAGAAATATGAGTTCTTAGTGATTCCCTGATGACTTACTAATACCCCTAAAATCATCATAGATTTGATAAACAGGTTATTTATACACTACCTTGAAAATTTTATGGTTATTTTTATTAATGATATTCTCATCTACTCTAAGAGAAAATAAGGACATCAATAACATATAAGGATTGTGCTAGAAAAATTGAGGAAGGATAAATTGTATGCCAAGTTCATCTAGTGTGACTTTTGGATGCAGCAGGTCACATTCTTGGGACACATGATCAAAATTGATGGAATTTTTATAGACCCATCAAAAATAATTACAATTGGAGAATGGCCTAGACCCACTAGTATCACAAAAATATCTAGTTTTCTTTGATTAGAATGGTATTGCCAACATTTTTTTAGAAATTACTCATGACTATCTATCCCACAAACTATGTTAAAAAGGGTAGCGGTAAAGTATGTATAGATAGAAGAATGGGTGGAATGATTTTAGGATCTAAAGAGGATGATAATCATTGTACCTATATTTACACTAAAAATACGTAGAGAAAGTTTGTTGATATATAGTTATTCTTTAAATAAAGGAATGTGTTGTGTACTAATGAAGAATGATAAAGAGATAGTCAACATCTCACATTAGTTTAATATCCA
The DNA here is from genome assembly GCA_963277665.1 of Viscum album. Taxonomy (NCBI): domain Eukaryota; kingdom Viridiplantae; phylum Streptophyta; class Magnoliopsida; order Santalales; family Viscaceae; genus Viscum; species Viscum album. The sequence goes on along the minus strand of OY728122.1, from coordinate 1,163,277,305 downwards.
TGATAATAAATACCCAATGCATGATATGAATCTAGAAGATGTGATTTTTTCCTTGAAAATTTGGAAAAACTACCTATATATTGAGAAGTGTGATATATATACTGATCAAAAGAGTATAAACTATATATTCACATAAATGTAAATCAACATGATTCAAAGAATATAGTTAGAGATAATCATAGACTATGATTTCCCTATTCATTTTCCATCTAGGAATGGTGAACAAGGTTTCTGATTCTCTTCTTAGAAAAGAACTTGCTACACTATCCATGATGTGGATTGAGAAAGACCCTATCTTACTAGAAATGTGAGGGATGGATTTGAAATCCTAATAGTATGGAATACATCCTACCTTTCCCAAATGATTTCCAACCCATATATCAAGGAAAAGATTAATGAGGCACAAATGGATGATTTATAGTTACAAAATATGGTGAATATAGTAAAAGAAGGAAAGATACATGATTTCCACATCAATAATGATTGTTTGATTCATTTTGGAATGATTCTATGTGTTCCTTCATCACCTAGTATAAAGAAAGAACTATTGGATAATGCACATAGCTCACCTTTCTCTATCTATCCTGTAAGTTTCAATATGTATTGTGATCTTCAAGAACCCTTCCGGTGGGATCGCATAAGGAAGGATATTTTAGAGTATATCTCATGGTGCTTGATATGTTATCAAGTTAACATATAATGATAGAAGTAAAAGGGTATGATGTAACCATTTCCTATACCCATGTGGAAATGGGAGAATGTCACTATGTACTTATTCAATAGTATCCTGAAGACATCCAAATGAAATAATGTGATATGGGATATGGTTGATTGACTAACCAATACTTCCCACATTATCTCTATTCTGGATGATTTCTCAATTCAACAACTTGCCAATATATATGTCAAAGAAGTGGTGATGTTGAATGGGGTACCAATTTAAATCATATTGGATCATGATCCATGGTTCATATATAAATTCTAGAGAACTCTCCAACATGCTTTGAGTACTGAATTGAATTTCATCATAGCATATCACCCCCTAATCGACGGCCAATCTAAAGGAGTATTCAGATGCTTGAGGAAATTATAAGAGACTTATTTATTGAATTCAAAAGAGGATATGATCAAAATCTCCAATTGGTTGAGTTATCATACAAAAACAATCATCCACTCGAGTATTTATATGCCTCTATATAAATCTCTATATGGAAACTGATATATAAATCCAACCTATTGTCATGGATTTGCTGAACGAAATATACTTGAACCTGCTCTTGTGTGAGAGTTGACCAGGAATTTTCAATACATCTAACAACATATAAAATATTCTCATAGTATAAAAAAAGATATGCTAAAAACCATTGAAGGGATTTGGATTTTGAGGTTTGAGAAAAAAAATTCCCTTGAATATCACCATGGAAGAGATTCATGTGGTTTGGAAAGAAAGGAAATATTATCCCATGGTAAATTGGCCCCTTTGAGATCATTGATAACATAGGAGGAGTGGCCTATCATCTTGAACTTCAACTTCGTATGGCTCAAGTTCATGATGTGTTTCGCGTATCTCTCTTGATGAAGTATATACACGTACCCTCACATGTACTGAATCCGGAGGTGGTACAATAAGAGAATGATCTCTTAAATGAGGAGTAACCAGTAAAGATATTAGATTGAAGAGACAAAGTCTTGTGCAACAAGACAAGTCCCCTTGTCAAAGACTGGTGTAGGAATCATAATTATGAAGAGTTGAAATCGGAACCAGAGGAAGCAATGAAGGAGAAGTACCCTCACATATTTTCACCTTATTATGTAAAAAAATCAAGAGAAAATTTTCAAATGGGGAAGAATGTAATGACTCAAACATTTATCAATGAAATTTTTCTTATTACAATTATTTCATAATACACAAACATCACATATATATCCCAATAAAAACAACATTCTCATAAATGAAGAACGGAATAAGTGATATTTATAGAAATTAAGGAACCTATACTGATGGAATAGTAATCTGGACATTAGAAATATTAATTTGTCCAATATAATAGTATCCTCACTAATTAAAGTATAAATAAAATTTATGTATCTTATAAATGAAAATATGATATATTTAAATCATGGTATAGGTAAATAAATATTTTCAAAATAATAAATTAAGTGTTTGTATTTTTTAAATTGTAAATGTTTATTTACAATTTTATAATAATATAATGATTTAAAATAAATTTTTTTCATAAAATATATTCATAAATTAAAATTTTGGTATATTATAATTATAATATAATTTTGTGAGATAATAATAAAATTTTCATTGTATCAGAAAATCAGTTATAGTATTAAAATTGATATTTTTTTAATAAATTGTGATTTTATTAAAAATAAAATTTCTCATATTTAGAAAAAAATCAACCATTTTTGAATTCTACACATAAAAAAATTGTAAAATTTTTGGGATTTTTATAAAATAGTTTAATTTTTGGTGAATAGTAAAATACGGTAATTTATGACATTTAACATTATAAGATAAATAAAAGAAATTTTTGATTTGTGGATGATGTAAGAACCCATTATTTTGAACTCACATTCACTTTTTACTTTACATAGTTACAAGAATCATCACTATTGATATTCTTGAGCCAAAATATTAAACTAATGAATAAAATAATAAAAAAACACCCCTCTCATACCCTTTAAATACCACCCATCACCACCTCTTCTCTTCACAACATCTATGAATTGTATATTTTCTAAATTATTTCCAATTCCCTTCCCAAACCTCTTACCCATTTCCAAGTGTTATTGGTCTCAACAAAAGTCCAAACCCAAGTACCTTAAGGAGGTTCTCATAGAGAGTATATTCATGAGGAAAAATCTTCCTTCTTTCTCTTTTATTTTTCTTTTCTTTTCTTATAAAATCCTAAAATCCCCAAATCAAAAGTGGAATGGTAACAAATTTATAATATATATACTTAAATTTTATTTTATTTATTGAAATCTCAATCATCAAAACTCTTCTCTTATCCTTTTATTCTAAAAATGAAAATATTGTTCGTGATGTGTTGATTCACCACCTTCCTAGATGATGAGTTTTCATTTTCCATTACCACCTTCAAGTCTAGTCATAAAATAATTATTATTGTTAAATAATATTTTAATATACATATTATAAGTTATACCATGTTCTAGAACCAATATATAAACATAATATTAAATAAAATGATACAAGTTTATGATGGTCCTAAAAACCTCCAAAATAAATTAAAACATTTTCATCAACATTTTATCTAATGGATCATCATCATATAATATAACCAAATTATATATGAGACCATTTAAACTTATTTAAGTTGATTAATACTAATTAATTTCCCTTCTATATAATTTATTCTTATCTAACAAGAACTCACATATTTGTACTCAAGGGAACAGACCATAAACAATGAAACAAACACTTCTAGAATGATGAAATTGAACACTATAACTCATAAAAGAGTCCATAAAAAACATAATAAAACAATAATAAATAAAATAAATGTATAATAGGTCATATATTTATAAATTAACGAGCCTTATTTTATTATCTAATATATTAATTACAAGTGCAGAAGGCATTCAGATATAAGGTAAAGGGATTCTCGAACTGAACTCTTATTATTTGGGTTACTCCTATTTCATGCCAAATTTTAGAATGTATATTATTTTAATATTAAAAAATATAATTTCACTTAACTTCCATTTTACTTTCTGGGATATAAATGTTTAAAATATTATTTTATGAGAAATACAATTATTTTCCAAAAGAACTCTTCTTTCCAAAACACATCTTGAATCCTCTTGAGTCATTTCTTATTCACTAGAAAATTATTATTCTTATACCAAATATTTTCTTTTCCATTTTCCATTTTGGAACATAAATTTCATTCTAGAAATCATGATTGTTTAAATCCTTATGAAACTCATTCCTTTACATGAGTTAAGTCATAACATTTATTGATATATGCTCTATGTGGCATTCATGATTATTTATATGTTCTGATGGGATAGGCATGTCCGGAATTATATATCACTCTAATACATTGGGTAATGTTATGTATCTCATGATATAATTTTCATTATGTGTAAACAAGATGTTGTCATTGTTCACAATGATGATTTTATTATTATTCTCATATTTTATGTGTGAACATGAGTTTATCTTTGTTAACAACAATGTGTGGTATTTGACCACTAAGACATTATGTTTCGTTTTAATAAATTGCCTCATTTCATTCTATTATCTAATGCTTCCTCTCATGATTATGATGATTGACCTATGCTTATATTTTTATGATGATTATTTTTATCACCCATGTTATACTAATTCATGTCCTTATCTATCCTCGTACTGGTCTTTTATCTCACCCCTTTATTTAGTGTATATCATCTAGTGACTACTTGTAATAAATAAAATTAAAGGGGCACTAATGTAATAGATGGGAAGGAATTAAATAATTCTTATGTTTTATTACGTAAAATTTTTGTATGAGTATAATTTTTTCAAATACACTAAACCTTCAGGACATGGAAGCTGAGAATGAGGATCAGGAGCAGCGACGGCGAAGGCGAAGCACGATGACCTAACCCTAATGTGATGGTTGATACAGCAGCCCCTCCTCCTGCTCCGAGGGAGGGGTCTCATCTGAATCTTACTGATGATGCTCAGGAAGTCTAGTCCAGGGGTCCAGGTTCTTTCTGTCGTTCAGGTACGATTTCTCCTCTCTTTCTCAGTATAAGTGTTACTCTGAAGGTCCCTAGCCGCATCAATGGCCAGCCCATGGTTCCAGTCTCCATTTAGGAATTCAATGAAGCATCTTCAATGTTTTCCACGGCCTTATTTGCAAGAGTTTTGTGGTGAAGGCCTTTGGTGGAGGTATTTTCCAAGCATGTTAATGAGGAATGGGGATTAATTCAGCGAGTGTCTATTGGGATTTTGGGGCTGTGACAAATTCTCCTCTTCTTTGCTGATGAGGATAATATGATTAGAGCCTGGTCAAGTTCTATTAGATCTATTCATGGTTTTTATTTTCATATTCTCCGTTGGTCTTTTGATCTTCATATGAATCAGGACTCTCCAACCTCAGCGATTTTGCTTCAACTTCCTGGGTGGCCGCTACCTTTCCAGAACCTTGGACTTCTATGGTCAATCGGGAACTCCATTGGATGATTTCTCTATTGTGATCATTAGACAGCTTCACTCTCACACCCAATGGTTGCCGGATCGGTGTTTAAATGGATTTATCACATCCACCATCGGAGCTGGTGTGGATCATGATTGAAGGGGATTACAGGTATAGTCAATTCATCCTCTATGATTCATGAGTCAATTTTTGTTCCTTTTGTCATAGGTCGGGCACTGGGTATCTAAATGTCGCAAGTATGCTAAAAATGGGTGTCGTGCTGGACTTCCAACACCAACTGAGGTGCCTATAGCGAAGGTGGTGAGGGGTGAGGTATGTTCTGTTTCAGATGAGAATGATCAAAGGGCAGAGGTTATGGAGGCTCCTCCTTCTGGTTCACCTGATGATCAAACAGGTGGGATGAATCATGCTGATCAGGTCATTCTGCCTCAAGAATTGCCTGAAGAAGGGATACACGATCATGCTGGATGTATTGAAGTTGATCTGGGGGGAGTGAGTCCATAGGTGTTGAGAAAGACGTTCCTACTACTGCATCAGGGTCGTCTGTTTCAGAAGTGTTTGGGAGACTGAAGTAGGAACTTGGAATTATGGCTTTACCTGGTGAGACAGGAGCAGTTGAGCAGATGTGCAAGAGTGTTGAAGGCAAGAAGACTCACCTTTCCAAGGATGAGACACACTCTCAAGGTATGTACTAGGAGAATCCAAACATGCATTTTTAGTATATGGGTTGTGGTATAGTGCAGATTGGGAATACAGAAGAAATTGGGAAGGATATCTATACATGTTTAGATCATGATGTACCTAATGGTCCAGATATCTGCTTGAAGAACAGCTTTGCTACTCTGGAAGATACAGAACAGATGCAAGTGGGGATGGTTGTGGACACATGTCAGTCTGGTAATGATTCCCTTGCACTTGTGGTCTATGATGGCTCTACAAGGTCCAATAAGGTGGATGAACCTATTAAAATCCATAAATGTGTCATGAATATGGGTGTTGAGATAGATCAGATCCCCTGTGGCATAAACGGTAAGTTGCAAGAGAAAAATCGACTGCTGGGTATGAAGATTGAATGTCAAGTTGACTATGCAGTGCACCTTCCTAAGAAATGGGGGGATATATTAGGAAGTGACACGGAGAATGTGACTCCTAGTTATAGTGACATTGTTCAGGGCAAGGCCAATAGGATATCAGATAAAGAGATGAGCAGGTCTAACCCAATCAGAAGAAGACCAATAAAATATTATTCTGATTTTTTGAAACCAATGACAACCAGGTCTGCATCCGAGATGCGCAGGGAGATGGTTACTAATGTGTGCGATGAAAATTTTCCACCTAAGGTGAAGTTATATAAGGAGATGATGAAACATAAGAAACAATACCTGGAATTATTCAGGAAAGCTGAGTCATCTGAATGGGAGTCATCTGAACCGGATGATGACCTGTCAGATTATGGAGTTGGGAATGGCTTTGGCTTTGAGATGATGTAAGCATTTATGTTCTGTGTGTGTTAATGTACTGCTTTTTTCTATTAATAATTTTGGGGATAAGGTTATTCCTAATCCAAACCATTCTTGGTAAACCTTTAGATCCTGGTTTTATAACACTATTATGTTTTTTATCTTAAAAATGATTTAATAGTTATGTAAGAAAAAAAAGGGTTTTTATAACACTATATTGACCAAGTATCAATTGTGTTCTTCTCATCTCCCCCATTTTCACACCAATTTATTTAGAACTATTCAATGTCCCTTGTCTCAAAGGCCTCATCAATACACATGAAAACACATTAAATAATGATAATTAAATTAGAAAACAAAGTGATGTTAAATAATTAATTATAACTTCTATGTAAGGTTCATATTATTATATATAGTTGTATTTCATCATGTTTAGATGAAAATTCTTTAAAATAAGAATCAAATTTTCTAATTTCACTATCCCAAATCCTTTATAACTCTAATACAACTAATTATTTTGATAGGTTTTTATAAAAAAAAATTAAATTAATAAATGAATATCCATATTTTTCCACTAATAAGGTATTTGAAACTATTTCATATTACAGATTAAAATCATATGAAACAAAAAATTTACTCAATTGTATGTTTGTTGTGATATGTGGTCATACCCAAAATTCTATATGAAACAACAATTTATAGTCCAATAAAAGCCTGACCCAAAGTCTCATAATGAATAGATCAATAATTGTGAGGAATATAAATTCAAATACAATCCTAATCCCAAATGTATAAAAATAATTATAATAAATACCTATTTTTTGAATTATAATAAACAAATCATTGACTTTATTTTACCCAAATTAAATCATATATTATCCCATTATAAAACTCATTATATGTAAGGAAATATATTTTTACAATTCGATTTAAAATTATTAAATTTAAATCATAAAAATATTCACAATATAAACAATATATATACATGAATGTTTAAATAAAATATTCAACAAATAAATTGAAAATATTAATATTTATCACTATTTTAAATAATTTAAATTATTCAAATAAAGAATAAATTAATATAAACATTTCACATATAAAAACTTTTGGAAACAAAACTTATAGTTTTTAGATTTTTTGAAAATTAGTATGTGGTGTGTATTTGAAAGTATAGAGGTTATTCTAGAGGTTATAGAAGTCTTGAATTTAGTATGGAGTATTTCTGAGTGAATCCTATTTTGGGTGTCATTTTTAGATTTTGGATATGTAAACATTTAGAAGATTAATCTATTTATAAGTGTCAATTTACATAATGGAAAACTTTGGAAGAGTAATATAAAAGTTTGTAAGAGTCATCTAGAACCTCATAAGAGAAATATGTTACTTAAGAAGGGTACTCAGTAACATTGGAAATGTAATATGTATTTTTAGAATAGTACTTTAGGATATCAAAAGTGTACTCCCCTACATTATAAGGGTATTCCATAACTTTAGAAGAGTAATATTTGGGTTTAAAAGAGTACCCTATGACTTCAGAATGGTATTATGGTAGTTCAAAAAGGTAATCTAAGACTTCTCAGGGGTACTACCAGGACATCATAGGCACATTCCATAACATTTAAAGAGTACTCTATAACTTCAGAATGGTATTCTGGCAGTTTAGAATGGTGGTTTGGGACTTTGTAAGGGTAATACTGAGACTTATTAAGGGTATCCTAAAATTTATAATATTCAACCCCATGAAAAATACTAGTATATAGGAAGCCACCTATGAGGAAGTTTTTGAGGTTCATTTATACTACAACACAAAGCACCTCACCATTATAGAAGCTTGAATTAAAAATCAATTTTAGTCATGTGGATTCCATTTATAATTATTGATCCTAATTTATGTTTGATATCTTGGTCAAAAAATGTTATGGATTAAAGAAGTTATTGATAAATTCCAGAACACTTTTTAGGGAGTTACTTTTTCATTTCTATGGATATTTATATATATAGATCATGATGGTATTTTAAAGAAAATTAATAGTAATATTTCTAGGTATTTAAAATACAATAAATGTTCACAAAATTACATTTGTGGATATTTTATATTATAGTACCAGGTTAATAGTACTCAATATTAGAATATATATTTCTTCATGAATTAAAATTATGAAATTCAATTGGGAAATTTGGCTGAAGTTTGAATGAAGAAACTACTTCAAAATATATAGATATTTTTAATTTTAAAAATATGTAAAAAGTATTTAATTCTATTAGATAAAGAAAATTTATGGTCTAAATATTATTTTTCATAGAATATATAGAACATAGAAACAAATGATGAAGTGATATGATATTACACTGGATATCAAGATTAAAGAATAAGTATAAGAGAAAGTGAAGAATGATAACACCCTTTATAGTCGATGTTAATGTTTAGATTCTTATGATAATTTATAAGTAACCTATGAGTTTCATCATTTGTCTTTCCTTGACTCGAAAAATTTATAAGAGTTAGGATAAAGGATTTCACCTAGAATCAATAGTGCACCCTTCCCCAATAAATTTAACAACTATAATAGAGATTATTACCCCTTGTTACAAAGAAACTCTATCGATGTGTTCTTCTTAGACTATCCCTTAGTGGTAACCCAATTAAAATTTTGTGTCCTTATATTCATTCATTTCATTTGTATTCTACATGTATACTTAAAAAATAAATATATTTGTGTTTCTCTTGCTAACATAATAGAAATATCCTAAAAGTTAAAATAAAATTAGACCATAATTCACCACCACCACACCCCTATTATGTTGTGTTGATATGTAGTTGAAACAAGCTGTATCAAATATAGGTTATAGTCAATGAATCTATATTTAAAGATTTTGTTATCTTGTAGAATATAATATATTATAAAGGACATCAATTATTCTATGGAGGAAACTAACAAATTTGGAAGAGTATGATGAGATCTCATTCAATATCTATCAATATTGAATCCTTCTCTAATTTTGTTCATTGAGTACAAGTAAGTGACATTTCTAAATTGACCGTAATTGAGGGTGATATGGATTACTTGGATAATATTGTAAAAGAATATAATTTATTATCTAGGAATTTATCAAATCAAATATATATAAAAATGATGATATTTACTAATATGAATTTTGTATAGGATAAGACGGATAAAATCTATATAGGATACAACATTGTAATAGAGGAAAAGATTTAAATTTCTAATAATATGTTTGATGATTTTAAAATTATACCCATTGAAAATAGTGATGGATTCTTCAACTAAATTATAGATTTTTTTAGATCTATTTGGGGACTTGGTCTGTAAGTGAAAGATTTAGAAATACTAAAGATAATATTAAAAATATTTTCACCTCTATATAATTTAAATGTATAATCCCCTAAGGAGTGAAACTTGAAAAATATTCATTAGAAGATCTATAAAGCATCCTTGTGGAATTTTAGAAGATAGTTAAGATAAAAGTAATACCAAATACCATAAGAAAATAGACAGAATTCAAATACAAATAAAACCCTGACATTAATAATGACGGTGGTGAGGAGGAGGATGTTGATGATGAGTTCCTTTATTTAGTGGAAATAAATTTAATGAAGGTGTAAAGCTTGGATTGAGGCAAAACTACCCTTAGATTTATTTCAGTGTGTCAAGGTGGGACACATAATGTTCAGATGTCCTAAAAAGTTTTATTTTTGTGTAACAGAAATAGAAACTATGTAGAATCCAGGAAGTTTCCCTTTAGAATTGATTTTAAGGAAGTTATTATATAATGAAGTTCCAAATAAAGAGCCTTATGATAAAGGAATAAGAAGCAATTGAATATTTTTTTGAAGAAGAATAAAATGATTTTAAATTATATAATTGGGATTATAGAGTGTCTATATTGTAAAAAGGGAAATTAGAAGAAGAGAATGATCAAAATCCTAAAGGTGTGGTTGACCTCAATGTTTAACTAGAATGAGATCTTTAATATCTTTATATTCAAAAAAGAATCGATAAATTAGTTCTTTTTTAAATGATTTCTCAAGATATATAGATCATCATGAAGCTAATGTTTATTGATTAAAGTATTCGAATATCAAAAAATAGCTCACAGAAGTGTGAGATGGTTTATTAACTACCAACTAAAAATTTATCAATGGATTAATGAAATTGATGGTCGGAATACTTTTATAAGGTAAAAATAAAGGACAATTGATCCTCTAGAAGATAATTTTTTTACCATGAAAGATAATTATGAAACTAAATTAAAATAAATTAAATAAAAAATTTATAGTTTGGGAGGTTTTTTGATACAAAACTATTAAAAATGTACAAACAAGGTTCCAATTGTGCTGGAAAAATTATGGATGAATAAAGACCCTGACGCATGATAAAAAGTGTTATTGTCCATGAGGCCAAGTCCTAAAAGGTTAATATAATAGTTGTATCAAAAAAGGTGAATCATAAATTATAATACAGTTTTATATCCTCAAAACAGTCATTAATCATAGAACTATACTAAAGTAGAAATCATGTGGAGGAGTGGAAGTGGAAAAATATTCCTGTATGTAAAATGCTAGTTTTTTTAGTTTCCATGACCACATGATGACCTATATACCAAATGATGAAATCTAATTAATGGGAGAAGCACCAGGATACAAGAAATATGATAATTCCACCATATCCTTCAACTCAAAGAAGAAACTCCTTTTATGGTTATTAAATTAACTATTCTAACATTGTACATAGAGACATTGATTACTGTAAAGAAATTGGATGATATGACTACCATATAAGGAAGATGAAAGTGAATACTTGATAACCCTATCATATTCCCATGATAAATTAGTATTTTACATTACAATAAAAAGTTAAATGTAATGGTACATACTATGTGAGAGAACAAGAGGAAGTGTATTTTAAAAGCCTAACCAAATTTATCCTCTTTTAGAAAGAAATGATGATGAATGAAAATATGATTCTTGAAAAAATTACACACAAATAAACTAAATATGACTTCATATGTATCCTAAATAGTGGGTAATCATCACAAATAAATATAAATGAAGATATATTAAAAAATATAAAGGTTAAATTTTGTGGTATAGTTTGGTTTCAAAATCATGGAGCATTGAAAATAAAGGTAAGTCAAAAGATGAAACTTGAAATAGAAGAACTTAAGAACACATAAGTACTCCGAGTGAATCACTTTAGATAAGAAATTTTACGATTGATTTAGTTATGTGACTATAGTATTGAGGTTTTTTTTTATCTAAAATAATATTTAATTTAGAATAAACCTAGAAACTATCTTATGAAAGGATGGAGGAAAATAGTAATCTTCACATGGTTGATAGCAAAGAGAACATGTGTTTTCTTATGAAGGAAGATTATAATAATTTGTGGAATTGGAGGTTGAGACATATTCACTAGAAAATCATGGATAATATATTCAAAAATAATTTGGTGGTATAAATTCCCAACCTAAATTTTGTTAGAGATAGAACATGTGATGTATGTATTCAAGGTAAGATTGTGTGAAACCCTTACCAATAGAAAAAAATAGTGTCCAACTTTATTGACCTATTATACACTGATGTTTATTTCCTAATGAATATATTAGATATTTTGGGGGGGAAATAATTCATTATTTTCATTTATTATCATATTAAAAAAAAATTAATGTTCATTCAAATCAAGAGAGAGGTGATGGATTGCATGAAGATATATAAAAGGGAGATAGACAATAAAACTGGTCATACCATCAAGACACTTTGATCTGAAAATGAAATATAACATATATCCATTGAATTTTAAAATTATATTGAAAATAGGGTATCATTCATGAATTATCCCTTTTCAAAATACCACAACAAAATGGAATTATTGAATTTTGACACTAGATGCTAAACAATAAGGATAAGATACAACTCATGGAAACTACTATGTCATAAATCTACTAGAAATATGATATTTAGGATTCTATATACACTCAAAATAAATCATTTATAATCCCTATAGAATATTGAACTCCCTATGAGATATTTTATGGAAGGAATCTGTCACTAAAATTCTTTCATATTTTCTTGAGTGAGTGTTACATGTGAAACAAAGAAGGGGTCAAAGGTCAATATGGTGATGTAGTAAGTGAATTAGTATTATTGGGTTATTAAATTAAAATTAAATATTATAAATTCCACAAAAAATTATAGTAAATATTATATAAAATGATATTAATTTTATTGAAGAGAGAGAGGGGATAAAAAATGGAATCCCATTTATGGATGATCTGTGTGAATAATATGGTGATGATGAAACAATCATAGAAATAATATATGGTCAGCTAAAAGATAAAGAATTAGAAGTTGAATCTGATGTAGAATATGTAGTTGAAAAAAAATACCTATATTCCAGATAAGGAACAAGAGGATGTATTTTGATCCATAAAATATTATTGGTGATATTACTATACAAACTCAGATAAGAAAAATGAGTTCACTAGAGCCTATATCATTCAAAAAATATAAAATGTATGAAGTGTGGGTGAGATCCATGAATAAGTAACCATATCAAGGTGATAAAAACCAATCTTGGGAACTAATGGATAGTCCCTCATGTTATAATGTGATAGGAACTAATATGGTCTTCCAAAAAAATTGATGAACATGTTGTTGTGGTTCGAGATAAATATTTATTGGTGTGAATAGTATATGCACAAGTTGAAGGATTTTATTTCTAAAAAAATCACCAATCGATAAGTTTGAGTCAATCTAGTTGTTCATGTAAATTGTGATACAAAGATGATATATAATTTTTTAAATCGATGTTAAAACATTTTTCATAAATGGGGTTTTTATGGAGCATGTGTATATTAATCATCCTATGGGTTTCTTAATTAGAATTGAAAAGAATAAAGTGTATATTTTAAAGAATGAACTAAAAAAATTTAAAAAGGTATTCATGCATAGTATTATTAACTTTACTTATATCTAAAGAATATGGAGTTTAAAATAGGAGGTGTTGATCATGATTTATATGCTAAAAATTATGAGTAAGTAAACAAAATGTGATTTGAATATGTGGATGAAATTATATTTAGTGGAAGAAAGCGGTAATTAGTACAATATTTTGATAATTGTATGTGGTTATATTTTGAGATGATAATGGTTGGTGAGAGTAATTACTTTCTAGGGTTGAAAGTGATTAAAAATGAGAGATATTAATTTATCTTGCAAGAAAATTATACAAATGAACTTTTTAGAAAATTTTATATTCATGATGGGTTATCTTGAATATGGATTACACGTTTAGGAATACAATCAGCATGACTTATCATGATTCTTTGATATCGATTGGGCTGGTGATGTGGTAGAATGAAATTCCACAAGTGGGGGTTTATTTTACATTGGAACTAAGTGTGTGGATTGGTTAAGAAAAACAAAGTATATCACTATGCATAGCTAAGGAATAATATAGTGTTTTTACAAAGGAATGAAAACATATTTGGTGGATGAGATAGAAACTAAAACATCTATGAAATGAAGTGAAAAAACCTATGCTAATTTTTGGTGAAATTAATATTTTCATTGAACAAACTAAGAATCCATTACAGCACTCCCATATTAATAAAATTGGACTAAGGTGTCACATTATTAAAGAAAAAGTGCAGTAAGGAGGCATCAATATTGATTATATTGGGTATGATAATTAAGTAGATAATATTTTGAAAAAACCTTTTTCTACACCAGTTTTAGAGAAACACATGTTGAACATTGGTGATCATCCACCTTCTTCAAACAAAGGAGGTTTGGTAGTATCCCCTCACCCGATTGACTTTAATGTTTCTTTTTTCTGTTTTTATGTTTTTTAGAGTTGGTTAATATATTATATCAGTTTGAGAAGAAATGGGGAGATAGTATCCATAAAGAATTATGGTATAAGTGTGAAGGCATGATCTGGGTTTTATGGACAACATTGTAGGCATTCATTTCTATTTCTTGTTTCCTACAAAGAGCATTGGCTCGTGTAGGATTATAAACTTAGTTAATGGATTGATTATTAATTTCTGGTTATATATAAATTTTGGTTATATTGATGAGGTGAGATCAATGAATAGAAGCACCTCATTGAATATTATTGACAAATTGGGAGAATGGTTGAAGGGGGTGATTATGCATGCATGGGGAGAAATAATATAAATTTGTGCATGTGAGGTGATTTCATAATACTGATAAAAAAAGTTCAAACGGGGATAATATTGGAACCAAAGATTATATTTATTAAATTTTTTTCAGTTGGTATGTGTTTTGAATTTGGAAGCTCATAGGTTATTTTGGAGGCTGTAAAAGTCTTGAATTTAGTCTTGAGTATTTTTTAGTAAATCATGTTTTGGGAATCATTTACATTATTTTCGTATGTCAAATATTATATGTGTAATTTATTTGGAATAGTAAAATTATAGAAAAGTAAAACTTAAAAATATTAATCTAGAAGTTTTTAAGAGTTAGTTGGAACTTTGTAAGAGAAATTTTTTTCCTCTGAAAGGGAACTCGGAATCTTTAGAAAGTTGATTTTGATCATCATAATCATACTTTAGGACTTCAAAAGGGTACTCCCTAAATTCTAAAGGGTATTACTAAATTTTAAAGAGTAATATATGAGTTTTGAAAAGTATTATATGACTTAATAAGGGTATTATAGCAGTTCATAAGTGTAGTTAGGGAGTTCATAAGGGTGATACATAGACTTCATAAGGGTATTCTATAACCTCAGAAGAGTAATCTATGACATGGTAAGGGCATTATGGATGTTTATAAGGGTGGTATAGGAATTTTTTAGGTTTATAAAAGAAATTTATAAGGGTAACCTAAACTTCATGTGATTCATCCTTTTACAAAATACTAGTTTACAAGAGGAAACAAAAGGGGAAGCTTATAAGGGACATTTGTACTACAATATGATGTTCCTCACCAATATGTTAGAATAAATTTTAATAGATCATTTTAAAAAATTCATATTCCATTTAACATTATTAAATAAAATTTTTTACTGATAACTTGATAAAAAATGATTATGGATTCAAGATGTTTTTGATAAATTCATGCTAAATTTTCAGGGGAGTTATTTTTGAAATTTCATTAGAGGTTTCAATATATGGATAATTATAGGATTTTAAATATAATTAACTATAATATTTCAAGAGAGTTAAGATCAAAAGATTATTAATAGATATCTTATGGAAGAGGGCCACATCAATGGTTCTTGGTATTCAAATATATGATTCTTTAGGAACTAAAATCAAGAAATTAAATGGGAAAGTTGGACTCTGGTTTGAACAAGGAAACTATTGTGAAATATATACATATTTTTAATGTCATAACATGGATAATGTATTTGAAACCATTAGTCAAAGAAAATATAAGGTATAATTATTATTTTTATATGAATATATTTAACCCCAAAAAAATACTATGAAGTGTTATAGTATTACACTAGGGATCATGATTTAAGAAGAATAAGAAGAAGAGAAGGATTGTAATAAATATTCCCTTAATGGTCAGTGTCAATGTCTAAATTCATTAACTACTCTGTAAAAAACCTACAAGTTGCATCATTTTTATTTCCTTGACTCAATAAGTTCTCCAAAGTTTATGATGATGGAGTTCACTTAGGATCAATAGTGAAACCTTTACAAATATTTATAATTACTATAGTGGAGATTATTTCACCCATGTACGTCTACACCCTATCAATATATTCTACTTTTATTAGCCCTTAGTGGTGAACCAAGTATAATTTCTTATCCTTTCATTTATTTTTTTCATTTTTTATAACATATTTATGTGAAATAACAATTTATTTGTGATAATGTTTCTAACACAATAGAAAGACCGTAAAACTAAAAATAAAGATACGTCCTAATTAAACCCTCCCCTCTTAGGGTGTGTGAGGTTGTGGTTGAAACACCAATGTTAAAATTTTATATTTTCCTTATTTTATAATTTATTAACACTTTATAAATTATTTAATTATGGAATAAATTATAATTGTATTCCAGAAAAAAATTCCATATATAA
This sequence comes from Viscum album, assembly GCA_963277665.1. Taxonomy (NCBI): domain Eukaryota; kingdom Viridiplantae; phylum Streptophyta; class Magnoliopsida; order Santalales; family Viscaceae; genus Viscum; species Viscum album. The sequence continues at coordinate 1,163,260,581 of OY728122.1, read as the reverse complement.
TTTTTTTGTGATATAGGTGATCTTATATCATAGTTTAAATGGAACAATGTTATCTCATAAAATTCTCTAGGATATTATGAAAAGAGATAGTCCATATTCCTATTTATAATACACATGATAAAAATTTTCTATATATCAGCATGAATTTATCACTAGTGATGTTAGGTTTCTTGAATAGTGATATCTTTATATCACATCTTACAATAATCCAAAAATTGTTATTTGAGTTGTAATGCATGCAGTGATATCATTATATCATTGTAGAATTGTGATGATCTATTTTAGAGTGATAAACTAGGGTGTATCACAAGAATGGGTATCATATATCATTATTTTAATTACCATGATAAATGGTTTTGATTAATCTTTTTGGTATCATAGATAGTGATTTCAACATATCACTACATATAGTTATATAATAAACAATGATAACAACATATATATTCCCATGATATCAATTGTTTTTTCTTCCAAAAAAAATCTGATTTGACGGATTTTTAAATCCTTCATATAAGATGGATTTAAAAACACTAATAGGTTTTAATTAAATAAAATATGTTTAACTATAGTGTAAAATTAATGCTCAAAAACTACAATCATTTTATTGAAAATAAATAAATAAAAATGAAGAACCTTTGTAAGAAATTATTTATATATAATTTATTTATCTTATTTCATTGATGATGACCACTCAGCAACATCCAACTAGTTTATTCCTTTAATCATAATTTTCCAACAATGGAATCTCCAAACATATTTGGAAGGTTATTATTTGTATTGAAATGATATATTCATATCCCCTTTTAGTTATGAAATGAATAAAATACCTTTAGATAATTAATATCATATAGCAGCCTAATCTTGTGAAAAGAAATGATTGTTTGAACACCCTTTTTGTAGTTTTGATCCTTAAGAAAGAAAACTCTTTGTGTTTAGGAATTGCATTGATGCTTGAACAACTCTCTTCATGTATAATAAAATATTTATAATGCGTGATTCACTTATTAAAATTAATTGGTGAACTATTTAACAGATATATTTCAATAAATACACCATCACATGTTGTAGGAGCCAAAGAAACTGATAATAAATGTGGAATATAGAACAAGATATACATTTAAAATATCATATAATATCTATATCATGTTAGGTCCACTAGGCTGGATACCCTGAGAGGGGGGGTGAATCTGGGTATGACTAATTAAAAATTAATGCCCGTTCTGATCTTGTTTCGCTGTCAAGCAAAACACTCTTCTCTCTTTTTCCTGCTGCACGATATAAACAGAATGTAAAGCAAGCACAGGACACAGAAATTTTACTTGGTTCACCGCTAAGGGCTACGTCCAAGGAGCATACGCCGATAGGTTGTCGGTCGTACCAAATTCCACTAATCTTCACTAGCTGTGGATTACAAGATTCGGGCTAGATCACTTCTATGCCCAGGCTCACTGCCTTTACAAAGTTTAGGGTCAGCTCACTGCTTTCCCAAGGGTCAATTCCTGTTTCTCTCTCTCTGGCTCACTGCCGGTGGAGAGGATCACCTTCTTCCTCTTCCTAAGCTCACTGCTCTTGGAAGGAATCCACTCACAGTTTATAGACCTGTAGGTCTCTTCATTTGCATGAATGAATGCATCTTCCTCTGTGTGTAGATGCTCTGTTGAAGTACAACTTTCACCCGTAGATGAATATCTCTTTGCACCGAAGGTATCGGGCAAACATCCAGCTTCCACGCAGCCCGAAAAACACTGCTGGAACAGACCTTACTTGGCGCGCAAGTCAACCTCGGCGCGCAAGTATCGGCGCGCAAGTCACAACGGGCGCGTAAGTCCTCCTCAGACACTTGCGCGACACAAGCTTCCTCAACTCCAAACTTGCGCGACTCTCTTCCTTTTACGCCCAAACCAATATTGGCGCGTAACTGCCAACCGGCGCGCAACCTCTAACACCGGCGCACAACCTCAACCACTGGCGCGCAAGTCCCACCTGCGCGACCACACACACCACTTGCGCGACCACCACACCTGCGCGACGGGATCTCTCGTTTTGAACTCCGGTGAAAAATGAGGAGGGGTGGTCCAGTATTTATAGGCAATCTGACCACCCTGCACGACGGCGCGCAAGTCACCTGCGCGACCCAATCTCGGCGCGCAAGTCTTCTCTCCTTTTAGACACTTGCGCGACCAACTCCCAAACTTGCGCGAACCTATTTCCTTAGCCATATGTTGATCTTATGATCTTGAAAAACATATGGCACGCAAGTTTCCTATAATACAAGTCCACTACGCGCAAGTCCCTTTGCCAAAAACACTTTTCTTCATTTGCCGATTTTCAGGCCCAAAAATTTGGCAAACACTGGAAAACGGCGCCACCTTGTATCTGTTCTTTTGTACCCCCTCCAGATCATCCATTCCTTTTATCGACGTTCTTGAATCAAACATGGATCGTTGACCTCAGCTCTTGAACTCGACATTCCACCATGTAATCCTCTTTGTCAACAATCACAACTCAGATGTCCACTTTGTCAACAAACACAATCACCTCAAAAAGGCTTCAATGATACCTTGAGGGATTTTTTCCCAACAATCTCCCCCTTTGGGTTTGTTGACAACTCTTCCAAACAAAGATACGTCATTGATTCTTCATCTTCCATTCGCCTCATTGCGATTCTGATAGCGACCAAGGATTTACTCAACACATACTCTAAGCCCACATGAGCAATGCTCGGCGTGAGAAACAAGAGTAATGAAAATTTCATCAATGAATCACTTTGTCTCTGACATCCACTGTTGACACCAAACACTGTCCAACACCACTCTTATGCTTTTATCACGATCCTCAGCTGTCGTGATATCTATTCTTTGATCGATCACTTCTAGAATCGTCAGATTTAATATGCTCCCCCTTTCTGCTCACAGCTTCAACACCTCTTTAGCCATACTTCCTGTGTTGTCCAAGCTAAGCTCTGGCTAAGCACGATCAATCGGCTTCAACTCCCCCTATCTGGTTGCTCCGCCTGTCAGCTTCTCCCCATATCATTCAAGATTTATCAAATCTCCACATTGTCTCCCCCTTGAACAATCACTTATTTTCTCCCCCTTTGTCAACGAACCCAAAGGACAGTCCTTTGTAGTCTGTAACATAGTATAGAACACATATTAGCAGATTAGGGAAAAACACATCATACCTCGGGGAGAGGGGGGGTGTCCCACATCCACACTATTTCAAGTGCAGGGAATCGACTGAACTCCCAGAGCTAGTCGATGCCTCTCAAAAGCTTCCTTGGGTAAGGCCTTTGTCAGAATGTCTGCAACCTGTAGCTCTGTAGGCACATACTCCAACTTCACGATGCCCTGCTCAACCTTCTCCTTGATGAAATGATACTTGATCTCAATTTGCTTTGTCCTGGAATGATGGACAGGATTTTTGCTAAGATTTATAGCACTTGAGTTGTCACACTGGATTCCGATCGGAGACTTCACTTCAACTCCCATATCTTCAAGCTGCTGCTTCATCCACAATAACTGTGTGCATGCTTGAGTGGCCGCAATATACTTAGCTTCTGCGGTGCTCAATGAAATGCAATATTGTTTCTTGCTTAGCCAAGAAATACACAATCCACCATGATAGAATGCACCACCTAACGTTGATTTTCTATCATCTGTTGAACCAGCCCAGTCTGCATCAGTATATCCCAATAACTCTGTCTGAGATTTGTCATTGAATGTCAAGCCGAAGTACACCGTTCCCTTGATATACTGAAGTATTCTTTTCACTGCAAGCATGTGACTTTACTTGGGATTACTCTGATATCTCGCTGCTTGGCATGTGGCGAAAACAATATCAGGCCTTGTTGCGGTTAAGTACAACAGACTTCCAATGATTTGCCTGTATTCTGTGATATTAACTGCCTTGCCATCCTCATCTTTTGATAATTTCATCCGGGTAGCAACCGGAGTCTTCATTGCCTTGGAATTATCCATTCCAAACCTTCTTAGAACCTCCTTGGCATATTTGGATTGAGAAATTAATGTTCCATTCCTTCCTTGTGTCACCTGTAGACCAAGGAAAAACGTTAGCTCTCCAATCATTGACATTTCAAACTCATTTTTCATGAATTCGGAAAACTGTCTGCACTGAGCTTCATCTGATCCGCTAAAAATTATGTCATATACATACACTAGCACCATCATCCTTTTATTACTGTCATTGCTGAAATAGAGGTTGTAGTCAACTCCTCCACGCTGGAAACCAAGCTTCTTCAAGTACTGATCAATCCTTGAGTACCATGCCCTTGGTGCTTGTTTCAGCCCATACATCGCCTTCTTCAGCCTGCAAACTTTGTTCTCATCCTCATGAATGAGAAAACCATCTGGATGCTCAATATACACCTCTTCTTCTAGAACCCCATTCAATAATGCGGATTTTACATCCATCTGGAACACTTTGAACTTTCTTTGCACTGCTATGGCCAAAAATAATCTGATTGTCTCCAGCCTTGCAACCGGTGCAAATGTCTCATCAACATCTATTCCCTATATCTGGGAGTATCCCTTGCACACTAGTCGTGCTTTGTTCCGAATCACTGTGTCATCTCCATTCATCTTGTTGCGATAGACCCATTTAGTCCCGATGACATTCTTGTCTGTTGGCCTCGAAACAATCTCCCATGTCTGGTTCTTCTCAATCTGATCAAGCTCTTCGTTCATGTCCTGAACCCAGTTTTCATCTTTAACTGCATCAGAAAAACATTTCGGCTCCACTTGAGACAAAAAAGATGCTTGCTGTGATGATTTCATTCTTCGAGTCTGAACTGGAGCTGTTTGATCACCAATGATATTCTGCCTATCAATTTCAGCTCGACTCTTTGGCTTTCTCACAGACACCGACTTGACACTTTCCTCTTCATCATCAGTATCTTCTTCTGAGTCAGCCTCTGCCACTTCTGCTCCCCCTGGGTTGCTTACCTCATCATCACTTTCATCCAGGAACTGTTCACTGGATCATTGAGTATTCTGCTCATTTTCAACTATAGTGACATCATTGCTTTCAATGATTTTTCCCAGCCTTTTATTGAAACATTTATATGCTTTTCTTTTCCCGGAATAGCCAAGGAATATCCCTTCATATCCTCGTGCCTCAAACTTCCTATGATGTTCTTTGTTGAAAATGAAACACTTACTTCCAAAGATTCGAAAGTACTTCAACGTTGGCTTATTTCCGTACCACAGTTCATACGGAGTCTTCCCTTGCTTCGGACATAACAGGGACCTGTTTGAAACATAGACCGATGTCAAAACTGCTTCCTTCCAAAATTTCTCTGGCAGGTCCTTATCAATAAGCATTGTTCTAGACATATTGTTGATGATCTGATTTCTCCTTTCAACTACTCCATTCTATTGGGGAGTTCTTACTGATGAAACTTGATGCCTTATCCCATGTTTCTCGAGATAGTTTTCAACCTGACTGTTTGTAAATTCCGTACCGTTATCAGTACGAAACATCAGAATTTTCTGCCCCAGCATCTTTTCTAATTCCCTCCTGTACTGCTTTATGAAACTGAACACCTCTGTCTTATGGGTTATGATGAATACCCAGGCCATTATGCTATAGTCATCAATGAAAATAACATAGTACCTTTTCCCATTTATAGCTCGTGGTGAGATAGGTCCACATACATCAGCATGCACCAATTCAAGCACTCTAGCTGATTTCTGTTCCTTTGGCCTGTATGTCTTTCTAATGATTTTCCCTTGTTGACAAGCATCACACGTATGAGTGCGATCATGTGATAGTTTGGGAAGGTCTCTAGAAGCATCATATTTAACGAGATCCTCCATAGATGGTTGGAATAGATGACCAAGTCGCTTATGCCACAGCTGGTTTTCTTCCTCTCTGGATAAAAGACAAGTATCTTCTTCCCCACCTACAAGATAGAGATTTCCCTTTGACCTTTTTCCCTGCAGAACAGCTGCTCCATATTTTCCTTTCACAACACACATCTTCTTGGTAAATTGGATAGAGTTCCCAGAGTCACATAGTTGACTGACACTGAGGAGGTTATGACTGAAACCCTCTACTACCAAGACATCAGCACGTCTCATCTCTTTTCCCCCAAACTTGGCTTTCCCTGAGCCAACAATCTTCAGGCCTTCATCATTTCCAAATTTGACAACTCCTTCTTTGTCATATTTTATGCCTGTAACAAGATCCTTATTACCCGTCATGTGGGATGTGCAACCACTATCAAGGATCCAAACACCAGATCGATCTGATGCTTTAAGGGCAATCTGCGCCACCACAGCCTTCTCATTTTTCTTCTTCTTGGTCCATACTTTTTCTTTCACACTTGGCATGGATTGAGGCTTCTGTTCTTTCTCAGAGTATGATGGACCACCCTCATCTTGCAGAGCTGCAAATCTGTTCTGAACTTTTAACTCACTTGTTGGTTTATTGATATGCTGCTTGCGAACATTTTGATTATTCTTTGACACATTTCTCTGAATGGTTGAAGTGCAATACCTAGCCATGTGTCCAAATCCTCTGCACCAAAAACAGTGTCCTTCAAAATGTGTTCTGGAAAACCGTTCTCTGTTTGGCTGCCATCTCTGTTCATGTTCCCTTATGTATCTCTTGTCTATGGAACACACATACTGTTAATGTCCCATTTTCCCATAGCAATAACACCTGATATAGGATGCATTCCCTCGTGATATTTCAGCACTATGATTTCCCCTTTGGGATATCTGAATATTCTGATTCTGTTTTGTTCCCAAATCAACCTTCAATTTCGGGATGAGTGCTTGTTTTCTGACTGCAATTGTCGCAAATTTTTGTTCTTGACTAAGCCCAGAAATGACCTTAACATCTGAGCTCAATTGCTGTTTCTTCCCTACTGAACTGCTAGGCTCCCCTTTCATCTTCTCTGTCTTCTGAATATCCTGCTTTTCGGATATCACATTGGGGGTCAAGAGTTTATCTTGATTCTTAAGTTTTTGTCGCAGACTGACCACTTCTTCTTCAATCACTTTGATACATCTAACCTGCTCCTTTCCTGTGTTAGTAAAACAATCAATTTCCTTCTTTTTTTCCTCAATTTTAAGCTTATACTCAACAATATTTTCTGAGCTCTCTGGTGTTGAGGATTTTAGTCTTTCAATTTCTTCTAACAGCTCAGACTTTTCTTCATCCTGTTGTTGCATATAGAGTTTGGCATCACGAACCACTTTATTAGATTTCTTCGTTTTGGCTCTCCAAACATCTATCTCCTCAAGATCTGCTTCCAATTCGGCTTCCATATCAATTCTCCCTTCAATTTCTTCTTCTTCTTTAGCATCAGCTTCTTCTCCCTTTTGAGAACTACCAACAATTTCCACCAAGGCATTTACCCCACAATCTCTGCAATTTTCTATTTCCTCAACTTCTTCATCCTCAAACTTATCTGAACTTTCAAATTCTTGTGAAAGAAGATTCTTTTTCTTGAAGAAATTTCTCTTGAATTTTTTCTTCCCTTTCACAAAAGCTGAAGTCTTCTTTTTGGGAATTTCAACGTCATCATCATCATCATCATCTTGAAACTTCTTGGGGCATCTTGCCGCAAGATGACCAACCTTTCCACATCTAAAGCATGCTAGTGGAAGTTTACCTTTAAACTTTCCTCTTCCTCTTTGTAGATTTGAAGAAAGGAATGACATCACCTCATCTGTCTCTTCTTCTTCATTAGAATCTTCAATGGTGAGCTTCTTCATGGACTTAAATGCCACCTATTTAGACTTCCCCTTTTCCACAGCCTCATTATCATCGTTCCTCATTTCATATGCAACCAAGGTACTGTGCAAATTGTCCAATGTCAGCTCTTTTGGATCTTTATCTTCTAGTACTGAAACTTTCGGATTGAACTGAGGTGGAAGTTTCCTCAATATGCGCTTTACAATCTTTATGTCTTCAATGACTTCTCCAAGCCCTCGCATATCTTCCACAACAATTTTTACCCTATCAAAGAATGCGTCAATAGACTCATTCGGGTTCATTTTCAGATCTTCATATTTGTTCCACAACACCTGCAGCCTTGCCTCTCAGACTTTTGTGTCCCCTTCATATATATTCAAAAGCTTTTCCCACATGGAATGTGACGTTTTGCATGACATCACCTTTGTGTATATGGGATTGGAAAGGGCTCCCCCTAAGGCATTGATTGCTTTGGAATCAGCATCCAACTCTCTATGCTTAGCCTCTGATAAGGCACCACTATTAATATCAGTTGTGATACCATGCATAGTTGCTGAAAACACATCCATTCCCAAGTATCAGAAATAGTGTTGCATCCGATTCTTCCATATCTGAAAATTATATCCGTCGAAGATCGGAATCCCTTTATGATTGGTTACCTCCATTGAGAGAAGAACAACTTTCAACCTTCCCTTTGATACCACTTGTTAGGTCCACTAGGCTGGATACCCTGAGAGGGGGGGTGAATCAGGATATGACTAATTAAAAATTAATGCCCGTTCTGATCTTGTTTCGCTGTCAAGCCAAACACTCTTCTCTCTTTTTCCTGCTGCACGATATAAACAGAATATAAAGCAAGCACAGGACACAGAAATTTTACTTGGTTCACCGCTAAGGGCTACGTCCAAGGAGCATACGCCGATAGGTTGCCGGTCGTACCAAATTCCACTAATCTTCACTAGCTGTGGATTACAAGATTCGGGCTAGATCACTTCTATGCCCAGGCTCACTGCCTTTACAAAGTTTAGGGTCAGCTCACTGCTTTCCCAAGGGTCACTCCCTGTTTCTCTCTCTCTGGCTCACTGCCGGTGGAGAGGATCACCTTCTTCCTCTTCCTAAGCTCACTGCTCTTGGAAGGAATCCACTCACAGTTTATAGACCTGTAGGTCTCTTCATTTGCATGAATGAATGCATCTTCCTCTGTGCGTAGATGCTCTGTTGAAGTACAACTTTCACCCGTAGATGAATATCTCTTTGCACCGAAGGTATCGGGCAAACTTCCAGCTTCCACGCAGCCCGAAAAACACTGCTGGAACAGACCTTACTTGGCGTGCAAGTCAACCTCGGCGCGCAAGTATCGGCGCGCAAGTCACAACGGGCGTGCAAGTCCTCCTCAGACACTTGCGCGACACAATCTTCCTCAACTCCAAACTTGCGCGACTCTCTTCCTTTTACGCCCAAACCAATATTGGCGCATAACTGCCAACCAGCTTGCAAACTCTAACACCGGCACACAACTTCAACCACTGGCGCGCAAGTCCCACCTGCGCGACCACACACACCACTTGCGCGACCACCACACTTGCGCGACAGGAGCTCTCGTTTTGAACTCCGATGAAAAATGAGGAGGGGTGGTCCAGTATTTATAGGCAATCTGACCACCCTGCGCGACGGCGCGCAAGTCACCTGCGCGACCCAATCTCGGCGCGCAAGTCTTCTCTCCTTTTAGACACTTGCGCGACCAACTCCCAAACTTGCGCGAACCTATTTCCTTAGCCATATGTTGATCTTATGATCTTGAAAAACATATGGCACGCAAGTTTCCTATAATACAAGTCCACGACGCGCAAGTCCCTTTGCCAAAAACACTTTTCTTCATTTGCCGATTTTCAGGCCCAAAAATTTGGCAAACACTAGAAAACGGCGCCACCTTGTATCTGTTCTTTTGTACCGCCTCCAGATCATCCATTCCTTTTATCGACGTTCTTGAATCAAACATGGATCATTGACCTCAGCTCTTGAACTCGACATTCCACCATGTAATCCTCTTTGTCAACAATCACAACTCAGATGTCCACTTTGTCAACAAACACAATCACCTCAAAAAGGCTTCAATGATACCTTGAGGGATTTTTGCCCAACATATCACCTATTAGGATATCATATATAACTGATAATGATAAATAAGTTCTCCTAGATAAGTAACTTCAAATGGGGTGAATTAAATATTTAAAAGACATACAAAATATTTCCTTATTATAATATATAGTTTGGATTAACTAAATATATTTCATTATAAACTACTAAAATGATTGTAATGAGAACAAAATAATTAAGGGAATGGATCAAAAGATAATACACTCTAGATTAAAATAGAATAAAAAATATAATAGAGGGAACATAACAAAATATAAAGGACATAATATAAAAAATCTATGTGGTTTCATATTATAATTTGTAATTCCCATGAAAAAAATTATCATTCAAAGGATATTCAGGTTCTTATCCTTGTAACTTCTTCTCTATTAACCCAAATTGTTTGGAATACCAAACCCTAATTCAGATGTATAGGTTTCTTAGATAGAAACTATTTTCCTTAAAATATCAAAGTCATCATGCTCTTATTACCAAATCTTCTTCAAATATAAAATCATAAGATATCATCATTTCTCTAGGACTTCATAGATAATTTAATATTGGAAGAAAAAATAGAATTCTCTCAGTTATTTTAAAAAATCTTCACAAAAATGAAATCACTAAGACGACCCTAAAGAAGAAAAGAAATGAAATTTCTCTCTAGCATAAAGATTGTGATCTATGGGTCACTGATTAATAATTCAATCACCAATAAATGTAGTTAAATGTACATTTTATATGATTAATGGAATAAATAAAATAATCCATAGAATAAGAAAAAAAATAACCATTTTCAGTCCTCAGGTTTTAACGTGATTCTCATGGTCAAACATGGATGCTTCGCCTGTGTCGGGTGTACCTGATCATACCGTGTGACTTTGATAACCTAATATCACCTAGGTTCCAAATCTATGGAAGATATAATAGTAATCCTCATGAATGCAAGGATAAAACCCATAGAAACCCAAAATTTATCATTTGGTCTCCAAATCCGTGATTTACCCAACCATATCTATGTATATAGATATATATGGGGACCCAAAAAGAAACATCATGGATCCAAGCACATGGTCCAAGTCATTCCCCAACCATATCTGAATATTTTTGCGTAATTCATACTCCATGCCTAAGCACTAGTTCAAGGAATATCACAGTAATAGATTAACATCTATATATGTGTGGACCCCATATCCAAGAACTATGTCAAAGGTTTCCCACAACAATAGATGTAAATATATATATATATGGGTACCTAAATGGGAAATGAAAAGCGCAAGGGCAGAGTCCAAGGCATCCCTGAACCATATATAATGCCTGAAAGCTGGATCCTTTGAGCAAGTCCTAGGCATCACATACATCTCAAATACATTTCAATGGGTTTTTTGTCCCACCATAACCATCCCATTCCATAACTCCATGGTCTCCCTGGGCTTACCTCATTGATTTAGGATCTAAGGTGACACTTGTGATCATCTATGACCATTTCCCTAACATACCCTCGTTGTGATCAATATCTCACTAGGGAACCCACTAGAGTCCCTAAGGTCAAATCATTATACAAGCACCCTACAAGGATCTCTCTGTCACAATCCCATCTCTTAGGGTCAACACCCATATCTAAGAGGACTTTGTGTCCCTTAGAATCTTCATATTTATATCTAAGATTTACTGACCTAATATGAAAAACTCGACTAGCATCGGTCTCATGATATGGACGAATTCCAATCTCAAATCCAAGGTCACAGGTCAGTCCACTCACCCAACATAGAATCAGGTCCTGCTCATGGAACACCCAACCAGGTAATCGCCTTGCAGTAGGGAAGAACACTTGTTCAATGGCCATCTCAACTAACTTGATGGATCTAAGGTGTCACAAGGTTCTCACATGGATATTCCATAGGCCATCTATCTCAACTCATCACTCACCAATTCTAGGAGGAATCTAAGTGGTCCTATTCTTGGGACACTACAAATCATACATTTCATTTGATTTATTTCACACCACATAGGGTTCACACATCTCATTGGGTATACATTCACAATCATGGACTCACCCATGGGTGGTCTAGGCAACCATCCAATGCACAAGGTGCATCATGGTCTTGGAAATTGATCCATTTCATATATTATAATTTAATTTTAATTAAATTAATTACTATATAAAAAAGGGTCAAATGACCTTTTTGGGTAGACCACATACCACATTCCAAATATAATGAACCAACCCCAGTTAACTAGATATGGCAGCCAAGGTAGTCTACCATATATTGAGGTAAAATAATGATAATAGAAACAAATCATTAATATAACTAAAAAAAGATATAGAAAAATATTACTATGAAGAATAAATAATTACAATAAGATCCATAAACCCCAACAAAAACATTCTAAACTAGAAAATCATGAATAGACAAGACCAAAAATTCTCTATGTAACCAATCTTCACCTCTGCACAATACCAGTATGAAGGAAACATACAACAAGAGAACCTATAATACTACATGATGCTTTTCCCTCTCCTAGATTCCTGCAAAATAAAGTTGTAAAACTACCCAAATTCAAAATTAAAGTGTGATCATAGATCATAGTAGGATTTCACCAATGAATCTAAACAAGTTATAATATCATGAACGCAAAAGTTCTAGATTTAAAAACTCTAGATTATAAATCATTTTCATAAATAAAACCATTTGTAAATATTCTCTTTGTTTTCCATAAATTTATACCATATTCAAAAAAATTATTAATTTATTACGTAAAAAATAAAAAACATCTAAATTAAACATGTGAGAAAACATCCAGAAAATAAACCATCATGTGATAAACCATGTTTAAAAGAGAAATCTCACCATATGGGATCTAGACTATGGGAATATGTAATAGACATAAAATATGACTAAATCAGGAATATTTTGGTTACAGCCAACATCAAGTCCTTTAATATTCTATTGATATAACAAAATAAACCCATAGTGGATCCACACACACTAGGATCGCCTATATCTCTTTCATGGTGCACCCAAGTTTCCCAATGTGCTAAGTTTTCTGAAAACCTTATCAAAAACCCATTCTCACAATTAATAAAAAAATTCACCAAATCCAATCCATTTGAAAAAGAACATATATAAATATAAGAATTAGAAAAACTTTTATAAATCCACCAACCTCAATAACAATGGAAAATTATCTACCTTCAAAAATGGAGATCATAAAACCTTAGATCAGCCTTCGAAAGACAAGGTTCGAGAATAACTACCAAGGTTAGATAGAAAACATCAATAGATCATAAATCAAAAACAAAAAAAACATCCAAAACAACTATCAAATCCAAAGGAATGAAAGAAGAATATACCACTTAACCAGAGAGACACACTGCAACAACCATGATGATCAATCACTAAACGAATGGTCTGAAAGGAGAAGAGTTCCCCAAAATCACCTATGATAGATCCTGGGTCTTGAGAGGGAAGGATTCATCAGAATGAAATAATATTCATCCATGAATAGCATTTAAAACTACTGGATCTAAGGGATTCTTATCATGGATCCTTTCTACCGTGTGAAATTCCAATGATTAAAAATCTACTTAAAATGCATTTCCTATGATTAAAAATTCCTATTTTTTACCTTTTCACAACATGAACTAAATTCATGTTGTTTAAACCATCAAATCCATTAACTGATTCATGAAATCTCCCTAATAAAGGTTTCATGTTGTTTAAACCATTCATGATGTGAAAACTTTCATCAGATGGCAAGGATCCCAGATTCTGTACAAAAACGCAAACCACCACTGGTGTTCTCATAAATTAGGGAGAACCCCAAAAATACTTTTACACACTTATACCCATACACAGTTAATTAAAACAAACATAATTCATTGAACATTACGTCATTTATTTCTAGAAAAGGATCTCTATTATCGAGAATCCCATAATACACCCAAACAAAAAGGGAAACCAAAAACAAAAGACAAGTCGTACCTAAAAGAAGGTAATGAGGTGCTAAAATATCCCCACCATAAATGTTTATTGTCCCTAGAAATTCATCCAGATCCTAGACTTAAAAAAAGTGAATTTCACTACTTCCTCATCAGTAATTCCCACTCCCATGTCTTGTTAGTATATCATTCACACAACAATAGTACATGGACCAAAGGAATAATTTTACCACGTAGTACCTTTCCTCGGTGATCCATAATCAAAAATAGTTTCTCAACCATACTGGTTTTGGTCTCAGGAATGACATCCTCTCACCCAATCACATGGTATGGATCCATTCGATACCTCCTCAACTGTGAAACATGAAACACATCATAGATATAAGTCATATGAAATAGTAATTCCAATAGATATGCCACCTTTCCCAATCATCCAATGATCTCAATGGGCCCCAAACACCTTGGTGCCAACTTACCCTGCTTAAGCAACCTCAGATATCCCAATTATGGTGAATCTCTATAAAGGACCCGATCACCAACCTAAATCTCAAGCAGCTAGCGATTATGGTCCATATAATACTTTTAACGACTTTGTGCCATGATAAATCTCTTCTAGAACAACTACACCCACTCCTTCGTCTCAAGAACAAGACTCAAAACTACCAAGGACTACTCCCCCAACTCTGCCCAGCATAAGGGAAATCAACATGGAATCTCATAAAAACCCTCAAAGGATGCTATCTTGATCAAGGATTGATAATTATTTTTATAGGAAAACTCGACTAAAGGAAAATTATTCTCCCAAAATCCACCAAAATCAAGCCCACAAGCCCGAAGCATATACTCAATAAAAATGATATCTTTATTTATTTGTCTATCCATCTATGGATGATATGATTTTCTAAATTTCAATTGAGAACCCATAGTGTAACATCCTGTGTTTTGAACCCGATGAAAAAGATCATGATTTTTTTCCGTTAACTGGGCGGGTCAGTTTTAAAACCGAGCATCAAAACTTTTTATTTTCCGATAGTTGACACTATGATGGGTCATTTAAATAAATTTTTATTAAATTAATTAGATTAAAATAAAAATTGAAATAAATTAAATGAAGGGTAAAATTCTTCTTTAAAAAATTGGAATATTTTTTGTAATATTTTTAGAGTTATAAAATGAGTCATTGCGGGGTTTATAGACCCATATACCCTCGGTGTTGAAAGAATAAAAATATTGAATTTATTATATTCAAACACGTGTGTGTTTTTTTAAATGAAATAACTCTCAAATGGTGCATTGTATGAGAAATCTGAGATGATCGTTAGGTCCAGAATGTCGGTTTTACCTTAAGAAGGGTATAACCTTGATTTGCATCGGGGGTTTGGCACCCTCGCACATGATAATTCCGTATTTTTTTAAGAAATTAATTATTCAGTTTTTTATATAATAAATAATTATTTTCTCACAAATGGTGTGTCGAATGAGAAATCGGACATCACTGATAGTTCTGGGATGTGGGGTTTACCCTATGTAGGGTATAACCTTTGCGAGCTGCGGACGTTTGGTCATATCGCACCTGAAGATAATTTAATTTGGTTAAATGATTTTATTGGTCATTAGAAATAATAATAATAATTTTTTTATTAATATTATTATTTGCATTGATATCATCAAATGGAAATGCACTACCACAATTAATAAATTGTATTGCAGTGTAAATAATAATTGGGCAATGTAATAAATGTTTTATTATTAATTGTTCCAACTAAATACAAATCCGCAATCAATATTAATTTAATAACTGTTATCCTTTTTTTAATGGTTATTGTTTTAAAATATTAATTGTGTCGTTGAAGGGTTAAATTAAATAATGATTATTTTAATTGTTGTTAATATTATTATATTAGGACAAAAACATGGAGATATATATATATGACGTGTGTATATATATATGTGGGATTATATATATATATATATATAGTTATATATATACATGTGTGGTTGGATATATATGAATATACAGATGTGTGTATATATATATACATAACATGTGTGTATATATATATGGGTGAATATTTATTGTTGGGTTAGATAAAATTTTATTAATTACCCACATAAATGCATGTAACGTCTCAAATTAAATCAAAGTGTGGATCGTTATGTTTTTAGTCCAAATCTTTAAAGCGACCCAGGGCGCACCTGCGCACCTGGTTGAGGGTCCCATATAGCTATTAAAATTAATTAAATGATTGCTCAGGATTTATGTAAAATATTACGTCGCGCCATAGCGTAATGTTCGGGTTAAAAATAATTAAAAAGGATTAAAAAAATTAATCGAATTTAAAGAGGGATAAAATAAATAATAAAATAGATACGGTTGAAGAGAAAATTAAAAATAATTAAATTGAGGTAAACCCATTTTAGTTATTTATTTCATTCTTCCACCATTTTATTTTTATTATTTTTATTTATCTCCTTTTTATTTATTTTTTCTCTGTTCTTTTTTTCCTTTCCTTTTTATTTCTCTCCTTTCCTTTTTTATTTATTTTCTCCTCTCTTCCTCTCCTCTCTCTCATGTGTGTGGCGCACCCCCTCTCCCTATGTGAAGCGCACCACCTTCTCCTCCCTTCGGAAGATCTTCGTGCCTCTGTTTGTCATTCGTTTTCTTTGCCGTCAGGTGTGCTGTGAACCTCTCGGTAGGGCTTATCCCACACACCAAGAATTGTGCGATCTCATTCCAAATCCACTACAAGAAAAACAGGCTTTTGTGATAAGCTACTTGCGACAGGATTAATTCTCATCGCAAATAGTCCATCCCAGAGGTTATTTGCGACGGGAGGTTCATCCCGTCGCAAATAACAAGTTATTTGGGACGCGTTTTGGGGTCCCATCGCAAAAAATTAATGTGCGGTTTGGCGCGGGTTGCGCGCCTAAGCGCGGGAAGGTTATTTGTGACGGGGTGATCCCTCCGTCGCAAATAGTGTGTCGGTCGGAGGGTATTTGCGATGGGGCCCGTCGCAAATACCCGCGGTGGTAAATGGTTTTTTGCGACGGGTTGTTGTCCTGTCACAAAAAAGTGTGTCATCATGTCACTTTTTACGACAGGCCCCGTCGCAAATACCCTTTTAACCTCCAACAGCAATTAATGCGGGCAAAGGTATTTGCGACGGGCCCCATCGCAAAAAGTACCTTTTGCAATGGTAATTCCGTCGCAAATAGTCCTGTCGCAACTAATCTAACCTTTATATACCCCCCCCCCCCCTCCATTTTTCATTCTCTTCCCTTCATTTCTCACTTCCTCTCTCTCTCTAAACTCTATTTTTAGAGTTAAAATTTCTCTGAGTTAGTTTTTTTTACGAAGAAGCTGTGAAGTTGCTTACATCAATAGGAGATCAAGTTTAAGGTATTTATATTTTATTTAATTTAGTATTGATTTCATTTTTTTTGTAAAATTTAATTATTGTTGGTTCGTTAAATTAGATTTAAATTGTTTTGTTATCTATATTTATTCCTAATAATAAATTGTAATTATTAATAAAATTTTTAATAATTAGTAATAATTAATAATTATTAACGAAAATTAGTATTGTCTATAAATAATTACTTGTAATTAGTAATTAGTAGTTGTAAATTGTACTTATTAATATCAATTAACGCTAATTAGTAATAGTTCTGTTTAATTAGTAATAGTTATGTTTAATTGGTTATAATTACAGGTAATTAGTAATAAATAGAAATAATTAGTAATAAATAGGAATAATTAGTAATAAATATAAACAATTAGTAATAAATATGTATAATTAGTAATAAATATGAATAATTAGTAATAAATATGATTAATTAGTAATAAATAGGAATAATTAGTGATAATTAGGAATAATTAGTAATAATTAGTAATAAATAGTAACAAATAGAAATAAATTGCAATAATTAGTAATAATTAGTAACAATTAGTAATAATTAGTAATAATTAGTAATAATTAGGAATAAATATGAATAATTAGTAATAATTAGGAATAAATGTGAATAATTAGAAATAATTAGAAATAATTAAGAATAATTAGAAATAATTAGTAATAGTAATAACTAGTAATAAATAGTAATATTTAGAAATAATTAGTAATAATTATTAATAATTAGTAATAAATTGTAATAAATAGTAATAAATAGCAATAAATATGAATAAATACGAATAAATACGAATAAATAGGAATAAATAGGAATAAATTGAAATAAATAAAAATAATTAGGAATAATTAGGAATAATTGGTAATAAATTAGAGTAATTAGGAATAATTAGTAATAAATAAGACTAATTAGGGATAATTAGGAATAATTATGAATAATTAGGAATAATTAGGAATAATTGGTAATAATTAGTAACAATTTAGAGTAATTAGAAATAATTAGTAATAAATATAACTAATTTGGAATAATTTGGAATAATTAGTAATAATTTGGAATAATTAGTAATAATTAGGAATAATTAGAAATAATTAGGTATATTTAGAAATAATTAGTAATAATTAGGAATAATTAGTAATAATTAGTAATAATTAGAAATAATTAGTAATAATTAGTAATAATTAGGAATAATTAGAAATAATTAGTAATAATTAGGAATAATTAGGAATAATTAGGAATAATTAGTAATAAATAGGAATAATTAGTAATAAATAGTAATAAATGGTAATAATTTGGAATAAATAGTAATAATTAGTAATAATTAGGAATAATTAGTAATAATTAGGAATAATTAATAATAATTAGTAATAATTAGTAATAATTAGTTATAATTATGAATAATTAGTAATAATTAGAAATAATTAGGAATAATTAGAAATAATTAGGAATAATTAGTAATAATTGGCAATAATTAGTAATAATTAGAAATAATTAGTAATAATTAGTAATAATTAGTAATAATTAGGAATAATTAGTAATAATTAGGAATAATTAAGATTAATTGGGAATAATTAGTAATAATTAGTAATAATTAGTAATAATTATGAATAATTAAATAATTAGGAATAATTAGTAATAAATAGGAATAATTTGTAATAAATAGTAATAAATATTAATAATTAGTAATAATTAGTAATAAATCGTAATAAATAGTAATAAATAGTAATAAATAGTAATAAATAGTATTAATTCCGAATAATTAGGAATAATTAGGAATTATTAGGAATTATTAGTAATAATTAGTAATAATTAGTAATAAATAGTAATAATTAGTAATAATTAGGAATAATTAAGAATAATTAGGAATAATTAGGAATAATTAGGAATAATTAGTAATAATTTGTAATAATTAATAATAATTAGTAATAATTGGTAATAATTAGTAATAATTGGTAATAATTAGTAATAATTGGTAATAATTAGTAATAATTAGTAATAATTAGTAATAATTTGGAATAATTGAGAATAATTACGAATAATTAAGAATAATTAGGATTAATTAGTAATAATTAAGAATAATTAGGAATAATTAAGAATAATTAGAAATAATTAGATATAATTAGGAGTAATTATGAATAATTAGTAATAATTAGTAATAATTAGGAATAATTAGGAATAATTAGTAATAATTAGGAATAATTAAGAATAATTAGTAATAAATAGTAATAAATTGTAATAAATTGTAATAAATTGTAATAAATTGTAATAAATTGTAATAAATTGTAATAAATAGTAATAAATAATAATAATTAGTAATAATTAGTAATAAATAGTAATAATTAGTTACTAGTATAGTAATAAATAGGAATAATTAGGAAGAAAATCAATTGTAATAAATTGTAATGACTTGTAATAACTTGGCACAATTTCGAGTGGATTGACGATACTCCTTTTGCTCGATGACTCTTCTCATTTCAACTTTCACCGACTCAAAACATTATGAAAAGTATGCTTCAATGTATGCATATCCAATCTTGTATGCAGGATTTTGAATATGTATTCGTAGGACCACATTTTTTATAATGTGTTCAGGTGGTGACAATTGCAAGAAGATGATTCATCGATGAAAAGGGGTCTCTTTTGTCCGACAGCTCATTTACTTGCAACTTTCTCACACATAAATCAGAATGAAGAATCAGCTCATAGGTACGCATATTTTTTCTCATGCATACGATAATGAATATGTGTACCTCCGAGAAAATTCTTCATTGTTATTTTTGTGTGAGAAAGTTGGAAGTAAATGAGCCATCAAAAAAAAGAGTAGTCATCAATCCACTGGAAATTGTGTCACCTGTAAGTAATGGTAATTATTAAGAAGTAGTGGTAATTATTTATCTTTTTTTTCAGATAGTGTTTTTATAATTTCAAATTATTCAAAAACAATAATTATTTTATATTTTGTAGAAAAATATAGAACAAGGAAGTTGACAAAAATAATTATTAGATGACCATGATTGGAAAAATTAGTGTAGAAATCCAAACGGTTCTAGTTTAAATCATGTATATATTGTGGGTGTTGAAGCTTTCTTATCATTTGCATCATCAAAACCATAATATGTTTCAGAAATCAAAATAAAGTTTCCTCATAAAAAATGTGATCTGAGAATGTTTGAACCATTTGACAAGGTTGGGGGACATATCTTACAGTTTTGTTTTCAACCAGATTATGTTTATGGTATCAACACGGTGAATGCAGTTCCATAGAAGATACTAATAACTTGATTTTGGATCCATCATGGTTTCAAAATTTAGTACATGATTTTGAAGGTCCATCTGTTCAACAAACTAAAACTCAAGATGATACTGATTTAACTCCTGATTTGGAACCATTATCATTTTTTGAGTTTTTGAGGTCTGCTGAGGATGCTTTATATCCTGGTTGCAAGATAAACAAATTAGAAGAGGTTGAAAAATTTATGGCTATTAAATTAGATAATGAAATGTCAAACAACTTTTTTGATCAAATATTTTCTTTGGTTAAAACACTATTACCTGAAGGAAATTTTTTGTCTGCAAATTACTATAAGATCAAGAGTCTGGTTCGTAATCTGGGCCTTAATTATCGGAAGATTCGTGCATGTCCAAATGATTTCATCTTATATTCTGGTGAAAATGATTCATTGGATAGTTGTCCCACATGTGGGCAATCAAAGTATAAAGAATCTCAACCAGGGATGTCTGGATCGATTCCAGGAAAACAATTGAGATATTTCCCGCTTACACCCAGGTTGTAGTGTTTATTTATATCTGAGAACATAGTATCAATGATGTCATCGCATAAAACCAATATTTCAACTGATAAAAGCTTCAATCATCCATATGATGGTGACTCATGGAAACATTTTTACCGTCTGCATCCGTCTTTTTCTTTAGAAGCCCAAAACGTGTGATTGGGTCTTTCTACTGATGGTTTTTGTCTGCTTGGTTCTTATGGTAGTCATTATTCATGTTGGCCTGTCTTTATAACTCCATACAATTTACCTCCATGGATGTTGATGAAGGAGCCCTATATCTTTTTGACCTTATTAATCCCAGGACATCCAAAAAAGAATATTGATGTTCATTTGAATCCATTTATTGATGAGTTAAATGCATTGTGGAGTGATGGTGTTAGTACATATGATGTTGCTGTGAAACAAAAATTCATATAAAAAGTTACATTGATGTGGAAAATTAGTGACTTTTCAGCATATGGCATGTTATTTGGCTAGAGTGCACATGGTCTGAAATCATGTCCTTACTGTATGAAATACAACAAAGCCTTTATGATCATCAATGGAAAAAAACATTTCAATTTTGAATGTCATAGCATATTTCTTCCAACCGATCATCCTTTTAAGAGGAACAAATATCATTTCAAAAAAGGTGCAATTGAAAGGGATGAACCTCCAAAAATGATATCAGGTACATAGTTAAAATTAGTTGTATTTTCATTACCTCCCATCACTTTTGGTCCAAAAAAAATTCATGGCTTTGGGAAAGAACATAATTGGATAAAACGGAGCATTTTTTTGGGATCTTTAATATTTGTCTGATTTTTTTCTCCACCACATGATGGATTTCATGCATATTGAGAAGAACTGTTTTGATAATTCATTTCATACAGTTTTGGATACACTAGGTAAGACCAAAGATATTGTAAAGGAATGATTAGATCTTGCCCAAATTTGCAGGCTACCAGAACTTGAACTATTTGAAAATGTCAGATCACAGAGGTTAATGAAGCCAAAAGCAACTTATACACTTTACAAAGAGAGACGCTTATTATTTTTTTATGGGATTGCAGATTTGGGACTTCCAGATAGATATGCTTCCAATTTGGGAAGATGTGTTAAGAATGGTTATATTACCGGATTAAAAAGTCATAATTGTCATGTTATAATGGAAAGAATTATGCTGATTGGATTCATAGGTTTGTTGAATTCTATGATTTTGGATTCGATAACAGACATATCATATTTTTTTGAGACATTTGTGCAATGACAATAGACTACGATGCGCTAATAAAACTGGAAGAATATGTTGCTGTAATTATATGTAAACTGGAAAAAATCTTCCTGCCGACTTTCATTGACTCAATGGAACATCTAATATTACAATTTTCACATAAATCTAAATGTGGAGTTCTAGCATAGTTTCGATGGATGTACCCATTTGAGTTATGCAAGCAGAAATTGAAGAAAAAATTACGTAACAAAGCAACAGTTAAAGGCTCAATTGCTGAAGCTTATTTGTAAGAGGAAATTTCATTTTTCTGCTCTCATTATTTTAAATCTCAATATCCCTCAAAACACAATCGCATGAGATGAAACGAGGGTAATGTTAATGATGAAATGGAAAATCAATTATTAGTTTTTAACCAGCCAAATATTGGTTTTGGTGGAGTTCATGAATGATGGCTTTCAGATGATGAACAACACCGAGCTCGTACATATGATCTGCTCAACTATGAAGAAATGACATCATTTGTACTGTGAGTGCTTCTATAACTTATTCTATACTTTATGTTATAGTATTTAAACTTATTTTATTTTTAGGTTATATGATAATCATATCAAGAAACAACTTCCACAAATTACAACAGCTGCTCTTGAAGAACACAGACAAAAAAAATTTCTCAATGGTTTCAAAAACTGGTAACATAAATTATTGATGGTTTAATATCAATTACATTTATTATTTATTATATTGATAATTGTTTTAAAAAATTTCAAGTGTCTCAACATGCTGATAAAATTGATAAGCGACTGTGTATATTGAGTAACCCACCATCCAAAATGGTTAAATCTTATAATGCATATGTGGTGAATGGTTTTCAATTTCATACACATGCATATGGGTATTCAAAAAACAATGAACAGTTGAGTTTTCTTGAGAGGATCTCTTCATTGAGAAAAAAAAGTTGACTTTTATGGCATTCTGGATGAAATTGTTGAGCTATGTTATTTAGTATAGAATTATATAACGATGTTTAAATGTTTGTGGTTGGATACTGAGAGAGGTTTTCATGTTCATCTGGCTCATGGAATGGTCGATATTAAATATAAAAGTCTTTTGCGGTAAATGGACCATTTTTACTGGCTCAACCGGCACATAAAATATATTACGCAAAGTATTGTGCTACTTCAAGACACTTGATTGATTGGTGGAGCATAATAAAAATGAAATCTTAAGAAAACCAGTTTACTCAAACTGAATGTGGTTCTGCTGAAGTGGAAGGAATTGAAATTTTTCAAGAGACTACTCAAAATCCATCTTTTTCACAAAGAGATGTGAATATCGATGATGACACTCTACAATTAAGGATCGATGATGACGAAGATGTTAATGATGTTACAAATGAATTTGAAATGACAAGAGATGATGAAACTAAAACTCATATGGATGTTGATGATGCTGAGGAGGAAAATGAAGACATTGACATTGACAGCTATGGAGATGAGGATAAAGATTGATATTGACACAGTTAAATGTTTTTTATAATCATAAATAATATATATCTACATATAATAGTTATTTTTTACTATCTTCTAACATAAATCATTTTGTGTTTCAGATGGATCCTGATCTATTTCACGAGTTACACGAGGCTGAGCTACCTTTGGATGAGGGGGATTGTGGACCATCTGACCCTCAGCCTACTGACGGTTCAGGGGGTACGTAGAGGGGGTGCGATCTTGCGTGACTAATGATTCCTCACTCTATCATCAAGTTACATCCATGTCTTGGCTTCGATCCATGCACATGGAGGTATGGTAACCCGTATATTTTAGTTAGCTTTCATTAATTTATTTATATATATACTAATTGTTTGATTATTTATTAATTTTTCACAGTTTTTCACATGTATCTATTGGAAAGAGAGCGCTATCTTGCACAATTATTTTTCTCATCCATGGATCACATGGGAACAAATTCATGTTGATGTGTGGCGTGACACATTTAATCATTGGCTGGTATGTAAATAAATAATATTAATTTTGAAATTTATTTTTTTAATAACTTGATATTATAAATTATTTGTAGGTTTTATGGTATACCATTGATGAAAGCATGTGTGATGTTATCCACGCGGCATGGTAGGTGTCTATGCATGACCGTTTCCGTCAGTTTTTGCACAATTTGAGAAAAACAGCCATTAAGAAAGCATGAGTGACAGAATTTGATAAGTCATGTAGAGCCCATTGACGAGAGTACATTTTATCTCACATTTGGGATAGATTATGTTTAAACAGGTTGGGTGGTGGATTTCAGAGGAGATCTTCAGTGGGACAGTAGAACCAGGGGAGACAGGAGGTGACGCATCAAGTTGGTAACCATACATTTATTACACATAGAGAGCATATGGTAAGTATATTTTTTTAAATATTTTATATACCATTAAATATAAATAGTTTATTTTATATTTCTGTAGGCAGTCGAGCATCCCGATATTTCGAAGTTTGACGTTTATAGGAGGATGTACAGTGATCCAACCACTGAAGAGATTAGAGGTGATTTATAGCATCAGATTGTAGTTAGTATTATTATTTTTATTTTGAAAATTAACTGCATATAATATTTTCACAATTCTAATTTCAAATTGGAATTGAAGGAGTCATATGAGGCTGCGACCTCTCAGACACGGGCTGAGAGTCAGGATGAGATGATTGAGCAGACCAGTGCCCACCATTTCGATGAGGCGGCATGGATGCAGGCGACTCAGTATGGCTTTGAGAAGGGATGAGTAGTTGGTATTGGCACTCATTTGACTCTTGGTACTTAATATGGTACTGTTGTGATATCGGCGTCCAGCTCGAGAGGAGCTCATGGAGAGACATCATCTTCTACCTCATAGTATCAGGAGCAGTTGCGAACTCAGGCTGAGCTTATAAAGAGTTTTCAGAAGCAGCATGAAGAGATGTGTCGGCGGCAGTAGTAGCAGCAGCAGCAGCACGAGGAGGAGATGCATCGATGGTAGCAGCAGTAGCAATAATAGCATCATGAGCAGATGGAGTACATGTGTCGTCTGACTTGTAGTTTAGGGATGGAGTTTCATCCACCATCTCCTACAGCTCCTCCACCTCCTCTAGAAGATGACCCCCCAGTGATTTTTTTTTATGTTAAAAACATTTGAACTCAATATTTGTTATAATATGAACTATTTATAGTTTTTCCCTTTTATATTGATGCAAATATTGCATTTAATTTTTATTAATATTTTATTATTTATTATTAGTATTGTATTTTTTAATATTTTTTTATTTTACTAATAATAATAATATTTTATGATTTTTTTATATTTTTTTTGCAAATATTGATTTTTTTTATTTTTTTATTTTTTATTACTTTAATAATATTAATATTAATTTTTTATTAATCATAATTTTATTAAATATATTTTTTTAGTATTATAATTTTTAATGTTTGTTTATTTTACTAATAATAATATTTTTTATTTTTTTATTATTTTAATAATAATAATATAATTTTTTCATTAATCATAATTTTATTAAATATTTTTTAAATTTTTAGTATTTGTGACGAGACCTTTTGCGACGGGCTCCCGTCGCAAATAATTTAAATACAATTTTTTATTATTAGTATTTGAGACGGTACTATCGTCTTGTCACAAAATGTTTTTATATATATAATGTATATAATCGGAGGCTTATTTGCGATGGGGAACTTCCCCATTGCAAAAGGGTTATTTATATATAATGTATATAATCGGAGGATTATTTGTGACGGGAAACTTTCCGGTCGTAAAAAATTTTATTTGTGAAGCCATTTTCTACAACGGACTATTTGTGATGAGGCCCCATCACTAAAGACTATTTGTGATGGGATCCCATCACAAATAGCCCATCAAAATACCTCTAATTCCAGTAGTGATCCTTTGCGCAGTTCACCGTGGATGGATTTTACCCTATTTTGGGGTTTTTCTAAAATCTTCTATTTTCTTCTGTTTTAGGTCAAATAAAAGCCTATCATGGATCATAGGATCATTTATGACCATAAGGTAGGGAGTCTACTCTCTTTCTCTCTCGTTCGTTGCAATTTATAAAAATGCATGATTGTGTCGTTCGTCAGTGCCTACCGACATTGTGCAAATTCACCCAATCTTTTCAATTTAATTGTTCTGCTTAATTGTTGCAGCCATAATTCATATAAATAAAATTGTTTAAATTGTTGCAACGTTGTCGAACACCCCTTTGGGTGTGCGGACGTGGTTGGTATATTTTTTCGTTAACCAGGACTTTTAATTAATCTAACTACATGTGTTGCACAACCTATTTTTGTTGTTTTTAATTTAAATAACTATTTTAGAATAATTATTAACCATGAATTTTTGGATCTTTGGAAGTTTTTTGTGATGAATTATTTATTTATTTAAATATACATGCCCGATCATTTAATTTAATTAACTGCATGTGTTCCGTAGCCTATTTTTTAATGTTTAAATTAATAATTAATTTATATTAATTACTAACTTTGAGTTATTGGATCTTTAGTAGTTGTTTGTGATAAAATATTTATTTATAAAAAATTCATTTATCTACTCATGTTGATATCGTATTATTCCTTGTTAATATTGTCATACTGCAATATTTAATTGGTACCTTGTGATGCATGGGTGTATCTATTTTGTTTTCAAGCTGCAATTTCATATGCTTATTATTTCATATCTTCTGCTTTAAAAACATTAATTAAATTCAGATCAGGGGAAAGAAGTTGGGTTCTATACTAAGTTCCACACTTAGACCATCCATTCTGGATGATTACCACTACGCTCCGGGGGGGTGTCATTGGATTTGCCGGACCAAGACTTCCCAAGACTTTCTAGTACTTATGAGTGACACTGGTTCCAAAAAGGCCCATCAAGACGGATCTATTGGCAATCTGGCTAAGCCATCCTCAGATGATACTCGACCCATTTTGGTGAGATCGGGACGGACTCAGGGTAAAACCATGCCTCGAGCGATACTTGGTCTTTCAAAATATTTCCTTAGACGGGTTCGATGTTATTGGATAATTGAAGTATGTTCCGTAGTTATACCTTTAGGACAAGCTCAGGCTCCAACTCTCAACTTGAACCTTAATAGTGATGCACTAAAAGTTTTTATTAATGTCGTTGTTAGTCCCTTGAGATTTGAGATATTTTCTATTGTGTTTAAGCACACCTGGTTGACACATGACTTATATCCAAAGTTAAAGAACAAAATTGTGGGTATGCCTCTTCCTTGTTTTACCTTACTCTTCAAGGCTTCATATTTATGCATATGTGTATTATGCTTACAGGTACTCCTTTCAGACATCCAGTAAAGGCCGAAGCATGTGATTAGGGACGGGGGTCGTTGGGAACCCGGGACGAGTTTATTATTTCATTGCACTTAGTAAATTATCTACAATTATTATATAGCGGCACACTAAATTTTATTATTGCATGAAATTTAAAGGTTTAGACACCACGGGTGCTGGCCTGCTGGGATTTTATCTCACACCCTTCTCAGGCATCATTGACATGCATGTAGATTATATGTTTGTAGGTATTGACAAAAAGAAGTGTGCTGCTTCCGATGCTTGATTGTTTCTTGCTGCTTAGGATGGAGATTGGGGAAGAGGATTGAGCCTTGCTTGTGATACAGTTTCCGCACTTTTTGTCTTTTCTTTTTAGTTGATAGTATGCTTGGGTTACTATTTTTCATGTTTTTAGTTTAGAAATACATAATGGCATGACATTTTTTTGTGAGCTTCCACACTTGATTCTTATTCAGTTTGATTATCCATATTGCTTCTGTTGTAGTTTATTCAATTATATTCCTCTGCTATTTATTATATTTTTACTTTTTCTATGATAATACCTATTACCTATGAGGGCATAGTCTCCCCCTCAGACACAAAAATTCCCTCGCTGCTAGTTGGCAGCCTCTGGCATTCAGGGAGATGAACTTGAGGTCATGTAACCCACCAGTCCATCCATCAACTTATAGGTGAGATGGGTCGGGACGTTAGAATGTGGTATCAGAGGTGGTATTTTTCCTTTGTCTTTCTATTTTGGGTTGGTAGACAGGAGACTAGGAATGTGTTGGTACTTGGTTAATAGTTGTGCTTCAGACTGATCACCCCATGTACGGGAAATGACCAAGTATCCAGGGTTGGGATTGTCGTTTATGTTTTTTGATGTTACAATTGATATGATTTCACCTCAAGTGATTGGTGTAATTTCTTATGATTATGAATTTATGAAATTTATGATATTTTACCCTTGGGCTGTTAAGGTAAGGATGAAGCATTTCATGCATCATAATAGGTACATAGGAATTCATATGTCATGCATAGTGACATGCCATGTAGTTTCATTTTAGGCTTCCTGTTGATTCTAATTGCGTTCCTTGAATGTATTCCATGTCTTGTAATTATTTAGCATTCCTTTTTAGAAACTATGTTTTGGTGATATATTTAGCATGCTATCCTATTTCTATGCGTCCTGTTTAATACCATGTTTGCCTTGTATCATGATTCTATGTCTATTAGCATGTCTCTTTGATTAAAATGTTATGCTTCTATGATTACAACACGTATCTCTCTTTTAGCTTCTTTTATTAACCTACTTGCTTATTTTTTATGTAATTCGTTGCTTTGATAAAATGTATTGGTTTCCTTGGAATGGGAGCCAAATTCCAAAAACTATAAAGTGTATAGTAACTTCATAGGTTGATATCCACCCATATATCTTGGCAGATATGTGTTGGAACATGTTCTAATTTCAAATGAATTGGTTAACTACCTAAAAGCACAACTAGGACCAAGTAGGCTAGTTGGTTCATGTTCCTCATGAGATAACCCATTATGGGTGTTGTGACTCTTAATAATTAAACAATTGTTTTTTTGTTGCATTCTAATGAACCCAGGCCTTCTTAGTGGGACCCTTGTAGGTCACCTTATCTACTTAAAAGTAATTTATGTGATATATTTTTTAATTAAGGATGGGATTTCAATTAATGTAAAATTTTTTAAAATGGAGTTTTATAAAAGGGGAATGTTTTTCCTTTGTGGCATTGG
Organism: Viscum album; assembly: GCA_963277665.1. Taxonomy (NCBI): domain Eukaryota; kingdom Viridiplantae; phylum Streptophyta; class Magnoliopsida; order Santalales; family Viscaceae; genus Viscum; species Viscum album. Next base: position 1,163,231,273 of record OY728122.1, on the reverse strand, counting down.
TTAAGATCAAGTACCTTGTGTTTTTTTTGAAAAATGGTACTTTATGTTTTGATTAAATCTTTTGATGATTAAAGATTAAATGTGATTAAATATAAAGGGATTGGATATGGAACCTGTAGCGATGTCCTCTGTTTAAGACCCTAGAATATGGATAGTTTGAGTTTCTCCTTGATTTTATTTAGAACAGAACATTTTGCATGCTGATGTCCCTAGTCAGACCCCCTTACTTAAAATGACACCCTTGTTCAGAAGGGTGGACTTGTTTTCCATGACTTTTGTATCAGGCTTAAGCATCGGGTAATGCTCATTTCCATCAGGTTAGGCATGCCTTAGCAATAGTCAATTGATTCTTAGTTTGTTCAACCCTCTCTTCTCTACAGTGATGGATGATTCAGTACGTCGTCCTTTTAGTTAAAAGTCATCTTGCTTCTGTATCACCTTGGGGTAGTATGCATTCACGTACACGGTGTCATTGAGTTCTTAATGTTTTGATGAACAGGTTGAGTTCAGTGTAATCATCAAGTCTTGCACTGTTAAATATTTTTCGGGTCATCTTTGTAGTAAAATGAATTCTATGTTAATGGAATCAATTTTGTCCCAATGCTCAGGATGACTTCCAGAGACTCGGGTGTTTTGACACACCGGTCAGTTTGGTTGGGTTTTCACGCCCTTTTTTCAATGTTTTCCTTCTGTTAATCTTCTAATCCTCTTAGTGTACTCTTCCTTAAGTGACGATCATGTCCCCTATCTTACCTTCATCCTTGATGCACTAAGAGAGCATTGGTATTGCACCATGCTAAAGCTTTAAATGTTTTTGGGATTGTTTAAGGTGTTTTTCTTAGTTTTGCACGCTGATGCATCGTTCTTATTGAGTCTTTGTTTATTTTTGATAGACCCTCGGATTTTTGTGTAGAAATTCCTTGGATGAACTCTTGTACACCAGTTGTATCATCTAACTTGACCGCCAGGCCAATACTGATCTGAGCTCGGTCCATGTTTTGATGTGGGTATATATCCCTTATACCAACATCTCACTCATAGGCATGGAGTATGGATTACCTTGTGTTAATTCCTTTCACTCCAGTTGTGCCAATCCGAGTTTACCCTAGACTTGTTTTTCGTAATCGGTGATACTCAAAACAGGGATCGTCACCAGATGTCAGGTATGGATTTCGGTGAAAATGTTCGTTGTGAATACAAGACACCTTGGAAGAAGGAATCATAGTTTAATACATAAAACAATGGTCTTCTAAGCCGAGCATCTTCTTAAATGGTCGGTCGGAGTGGCTTGACTAGTTCTCTCTCTTTCTCAATGAAGTGTTCAGTGAAGGAACTTTTTTTGACACGTCCTCTGGTGAGACAAGTTTGGTTTGGGTCGACTAGGGATTTTCATAAAAATCAGACTCAACATGGGATTTAAGAGAAATGAGGAATCAACTATTTTATCCATTTTTTAAATCTAGCAAGAAGCATCGCTAGAATACTTAAGGGAGTGTCTTATAGGAAATTCCGACGGTGGAAGGTGTTGTGACTCGGAATTTTCCCCTTTCTAACTTTATAACCTAAGGTGGGAAGTAACTTTGGCTAGAAGTTAATGATACAATGACATGGTTGTCTCTCTAGATGAACGTGTTTAGATAGGTATTGTCCCAATGTTTCAGTTGGAAAATGAGCGTTGGATCAGATCTTAATAGCTTACGTGCCTCTTTCCTAACCAATGTTTGAATGTGTGTTGGGTGTTTATATATGAAATTGGGCCTTTTGTATGAGACTGCATGACCCTGTAGATTGGGTGAGGGTTACATTGTTTCTGAAGGATTCTCGGGGATGAGAAGTTCTAAGGTGGGAAGGTTGTAACGTCCCATGTTTTGAACAGGATGAAAAATATCATGATTTTTTTCTGTTAACTAGGCGGGTCAGTTTTAAAACCGAGTAACAGAACTTTTTATTTTCCAATAGTTGACACTATGATGTGTCTTTTAAATAAATTTTTATTAAATAAATTAGATTAAAATAAAATTTAAATAAATTAAAAGAAGGGTAAAAGTATTCTTTAAAACTTTGGAATATTATTTGTAACATTTTTAGAGTTAGACAATGAGTCAGCGCGGGGTTTAGACACCCATAGACACTTGATGTTGATAGAATAAAAATATTGAATTTATTTTATTCATACATTTGGGTTTTTTTATAAATGAAATAACTCTTAAAAGGTGCGTCATATGAGAAATCTAAGACCACCATTAGGTCTGAAATGTCGGGTTTACCCTAGGAAGGGTATAACCTTGATTCGCATCGGGTGTTTGGAACCCTCACACATGATAATTCCATATTTATTTTTAATTAATTATTATTTCTTTTTTTATATAATAAATAATTATTTTCTCACAAATGGTCCATAGAATGAGAAATCTGATGTCACCAATAGTTCTAGGACATGGGGTTTACCCTAGGTATGGTATAAACTTTGCGAGCAGCATTCGTTTGGTCATATTGCACCTGAAGATAATTTAATTGGGTTAAATAATTTTGTTGGTTCTTAGAAATAATAATTATAATTTTTTATTAATATTATTATTTGCGTTGATATCAACAAATGGAAATTCACTACGAAAATTAATAAATTTTGTCACAGTGTAAATAATAATTGGGCAACATAATAAATGTTATATTATTAATTATTTCAACTAAATAAAAATTTGTAATCAATATTAATTTAATAACTGTTATCTTTTTTTAATGGTTATTGTTTTAAAATATTAATGGTGTCATTGATGGGTTGAATTAAATAATCATTATTTTAATTATTGTTAATATTATTATATTAGGACGAATACATAGAGATATATGTATATGATGTATATATATATAGTTATATATATACATGTGTGGTTGTATATATTTGAATATACCGATATGTATATATATATACATAACACGTGTATATATATATGGGTGAATATTTATTGTTGGGTTAGATAAAATATTATTAATTATCCATATAAATTAAGGTAATGTCTCAACTTAAATCAAAGTGTGGATCGTTATGTTTTTAGTCCAAATCTTTAAAGCGACCTAGGGCACGCGCCTGCGCACCCGATTGTGGGTCCCAGATAGCTATTAAAATTAATTAAAAGATTGCTCGGGCTTTATGTAAAATATTACGTCATGATATAGCGCAAATTTCGGGTTAAAAATAATTAAAAAACATTAAAATAATGTATGGAATTTAAAGTGGGATAAAAATAAATAATAAAATTGATACGGTTGAACAGAAAATTAAAAATAATTAAATTAAGGTAAACCCATTTTAATTATTTATTTCATTCTTCCACCATTTTATTTTTATTATTTTTATTTATCACCTTTTTATATATTTTCCCTTTTTCTTTTCTCTCTTTTCCTTTTTATTTATTTTCTCATATCTTCCTCTCCTCCCTCTCTTTTGTGTGGTGCACCCCCTCTCCCTATGTGGTGCGCACCACCTTCTCCTCACTTCGAAAGATCATCGTGCATATGTTCGACATCCATTTTCTTCACCGTCAAGTGCGCTATGAGTCTCTCAGTAGGAATTATCACATGCACCAAGAATCATGCGATCTCATTTTAAATCCTTTGCACAGTTCACCGAGGAAGGATTTTACCCTATTTTGGGGTTTTTCTAAAATCATCTGTTTTCTTCTATTTTAGGTCAAATCAAAGACTACTGCAGATCATAGGATCATCTATGACCATAAGGTAGGGCTTATACTCTCTTTACCTCTGTTTTGTTGCAATTTATAAAAACACATGATTGTGTCATTCGTCGGTGCCTACCGACGTTGTGCAAATTCACCCTATATTTTCAATTTAATTGTTCCTATTAATTGTTGTAGCCATAATTCATATAAATGAAATTATTTAAATTGTTTCAATTTGTTCGGACACCCCTTTGGGTGTTCCTACCTAGTCGGTATATTTTTCCTTAGCCTAGACTTTTAATTTATCTAACGGCATATGTTGCACAACATATTTTTGTTGTGTTTAATTTAAATAAATATTTTAGAATAATTATGAACTTGGAATTATTGGATCTTTGGTAGTTGTTTGTGATGAATTATTTATTTATTTAAATATACATGCTTAAGCATTTAATTTAATTAACTGCATGTGTTGCGCAACCTATTTTTGTTATGTTTAAATTAATAATTAATTTAGATTAATTATGAACTTTGAGTTATTGGATCTTTGGTAGTTATTTGTGATGAATTATTTATTTATTAAAAAAATAATTTATCTGCTCTTGTTGATACGGTATTTTTTCTTGCTAATATTCTTATGATGTAATATTTAATTGGTACCTTGTGATGCATGAGTGTATCTGTTTAGTTTTCAAGCTAAAATTTCATATGCTTATTATGTCATATCTACTGCTGTGAAAACCTTAATTAAATTTAGGGTAGGGGAAAGAAGGTGCATCCCATATTAAGGGTCACGCTTAGACCCTCCATTCCTAATGGTTACCACTACGCGCCGGGGGCGGTGTCGTTGGCTTTATCAGACCGAGACTTCCCCTAGATTTCTAATACTTATGAGTGGCATAAGTTCCAAAAGGGCCCATCAAGACGGATCCATTGGAAATGTTTCTAAGCTAGCCTCAGATGATACTCAACCCCTTTTTTCAAGATCAGGATGGACTCAAGATAAAGCCACGCCTCGAGCGATATTTGTTCTTTAAAAATATTTTCTTGGATGGGATCAGTGGTATTGGATAATTGAAGGATGTTTCATAGTTATAACTTCAAGATTGGATCAAACTCCAACTCTCAACTTGAACATTAATAATGATGAACTGAATGTTTATATTAATGTCATTGTTAGTCCCTTAAGGTTTGAGATATTTTCCGATGTGTTGAAGCACACCTAGTTGACACATGACTTAGACCCCAAGTTAAAGCACAAACTTGGGGGTATGCCTCTTCCTTGTTTTACCTTACTCTTTTTGGCTTCATATATTTGCATATGTGTATTCTTCTTATAAGTACTCCTTTCATACATCCAACATAGGCCAAAGAAGGTGATTAGGGATGGGTGTCGTTGAGAACCTGGCCTGAGTTAATTATTTCATTACACTTAATAAATTATCTACAATTTTTATATAGTGGAACACTGCATTTCATTATTGCATGAAATGGAAAGGTTTAGACACCGCGGGTTATGACCTACTGGGGTTTTATCTCACCCCCCGCTCAGGTGTCATTGACACCCAAGTAGATTATATGTTTGCATGTATTGACAAAGGGAAGCATGTTGCTTCTGATGTTTGGTTGTTTCTTGCTGCTTAGGATGGAGACTAGGTCAGAGGACCAAGCCTTGCTCATGATGAATTTGTCGCACTTTGTGTCATTTCTTTTTAGTTGACAGTATGCTTGGGTTCTGTTTTCCATGTTTTTAGTTTAGAAAGACATCATGGCATGACATTTTTTTGTGATCTTCTGAACTTGATTCTTATTCAGTTGGATTATCCATATTGCTTCTGTTGTAGTTTATTCATTTATATGACTCCGCTATTTATTATTATTTGTTTTTTACTTCTACTGTGATAATACCTATTACATATGAAGGCATAGTCTCCCCCTAAGACACAAAAAGACCCCTGCTACTAGTCGGTAGCCTCTGTTGTTCAGGAAGATGCGCTTGAGGTCATGTAACCCACCAGTCCGGCCACTGTCTTAGAGGTGATCCAGGTCGGGACATTACACATAGACTCATGTTAACCTTCCCTAAACATATTTGAACCTCAGATACCTATTATAAATAACCACAAATGGAAGTCTCATAATCTCTCAAACATACAATTCCACAACATGTTCCACCTACATCGTCACCTTGATAGGTAGAAAATGGGCTGATTTCATTAGTCGATCAATGATCACCCAAATCGCATCCTTCCCACTAGGATTCTAGAAAAAACCCAAGACAAAATCCATGTAAATATAATATAATTTCCATACATTAATGGGTAATTGTTGTAATAAACTAGCGAGTCACTGGTGTTATTCCTTAATTCTCTAACAAGTAAGACACTATAGAAAAATCTTCAACCGATTATTTCAACCCCGGCCACCAATACTAATGTCTCAAATCATGATACATCTTGGTATTATATGTGTTTACACACTAAAAAGAATGGTGTCCACTTTCCATAAACACCAGCCTTAAGGAAATCAAAATAGCCAACCTACTACGGAATCATAAAGATCTACTGGGATATCGATACCACCCACCTAAGGTCTCCCCACTATAAAGAAATTTAATAAATATCTTGAACTTAGTTTCATAAATCTACTCGAGCTAAACCCTCTCATAGAATAATGATTCATCCCTCAATGAATCAAGAAATACCTTCCCACTAGCTAGTTTTATTCTTGGTCTTATCTTAGTAAACAAACTCATCAAATACCACTCTTTCACTAATTCCTTCACTATTTATGCTGGTAATTTTCATATCAACAAATATGTGAACACATTCCCTTTTCTGATGTATAAGAAATATCAAAATAAAAAAATTGATATACTACACCCATTGTCTCTGTTGCGAGTATAGATCCCTCTAAGTGAAAATATACTTCATCTTTTATGATTAGAATATACCATAAACCATTCCCCAAATAGGTATTTACATGAGGTTTTTAGTATAGAATAACTAATTACAACTCATGATCATGGGTAGGGTAGTTATTACCATGAGGTCATAACTGTTGAGATCCATAGGCTACCACCGGTCACCCCTGCATCAATACACACCCCAAAATCATGCCTAAAGCATCACAGAAAACATCATAACCCGAACCCAGTTCTGGATGGATAAAAACTATATCTGAATTCAATATCACCTTTATTTCTACAAAATATCTCTAACACTTTACATTCCTCTAAAATTTTACACCCATATGGGTTAAATCAGTCACCGGATATGAAATCATGGAGAAGTCCCTAACAAACTTCCTGTAATAATCACTCATCCCCAAGAAGTTTTGGATATCAAACACATTTCTAGGACACTACCAGGACATAAAATTATGTACCTTTTCTGAATCCACTGAGATGTACCTCTCAAATATAACATTCCCTTGAAATGTTGCTTCTTGAATCCAAAACTCACATTTTTAAATCTTATCATACATAATATTTTCACTTAAAGTTCCAATAATGATATCTAAATGGTCTATGTTTTCATCCTCTGAAATGGATTAAACCAAAATATTATCCATGGAAACCATAAAAAATATATTCCATAAACTAAGGAAAGATCTTTTTTATCAATTCCATAAAAACCACATGAGAGTCAGCTAGTCTAAATGACATAACTGGAAACTTGAAATTCCCATACCAGATCCTAAATGTTGTATCAGGTATATCCTTTCATAGACTCTCAACTAGTGGTACCCTAAAGATAGGCCAATATTTGAAAACCAAAAATTCCCTCTAAGCTGATCAAAGAGATCATCAATCCTAGGAAATAGATTTTTTTTTCTTAACGATCATGAGATTTAACTTCAGATAGTTAATAAAAATTAAAAGTCTCCCATATTCCTTCTTAGCAAAGAGGATAGGTGAAGACCATAATGACATTAAGGGGTAAATAAATCCCTTGGCCTCGAGTTCTACAAGTTGGATCTTAAGTTACCCCAACTCATCAAGTTCCATTTGATTAGATGGAATATAAATAGAAATCAATCTATGTAGAAAGTTAATAGTAAACTCAACCTATATTTGTGTTGGTAATCTAGAAAAATTATTTATAAATACATAGCGTTATGAACACAATACTACAAGTAACTTAATTCCCAAACAACATTTAACAACATCAATAATCATCTATAATAACTAGGATAATATTACCCCAGCATAAAGAACATTAGGCCCCATCCTTCTTGATCTAGAGTCCTACTCACCCGAAAAATCATGAGTGACCCCATCAGAAGATAAGAACATAACTCAATGGTTATAAAAGTCTATCTAATACTTAACACTAATTATACAATCCATGTTGATAATAAAGTTGAATATTTCCAGATCTATCACCAAGAAGTCCCACTCCACCTCAAAATTAGTTATCCTCATCCAACACACAGGACACTTGAAACCATGTTAGTACACCTTTCCTTAACACATAGAAATATCCAAAAAGTAATTAATAAGCTCAAAATTTAATCCAAACATGTAAAATAACATTGAAGACATGCAAGATTGATTTGAACCTATATCAAGTAAAGCTATCACCATAAAAGATGAAATAAACATTGTAACTCTAACTATGGAAAGCCTTACTTTAGATTCCTCTGGTTTCACTCCACCACATAAAGACATCTGGTATCAGATCCCACCTATGATTTCATAGCTACATGAACATACCCCTTAGCCTAAGGATAAGACCCACCACCCTTGGAAGCATCAATAAGAACCATTGAACCCTTGGTGAATGTGAATCCACCCTTGCTGTCTTGGAAAATACTATCAAAAAATTGTTTTTGGTGGCCAAATTTCCCACAATGATGAAATGTATTAGGAGCCACTGCAAAATTAGGCTTCATATGACCAGTATGCGCACACTAATAGAAAATAATCTACTGCTCTCCATATGAAGAGCCCAAAAGTAGATCAAAATAAAATAGGCTACCTTTTAACTTCCTTTTTTTGTCCAGAAGATCCAGCATGGATAATGACGGTACCATCTAAAGCTCCTCCCACACTAGTTTTTTCAGCTATGTTTGCCTCTTCCAAAGAAAATTTTTCAAATACCTTCACAAAGTTTGGAAGGAACATGAGAATCAACATCAACTGAATATTAGGCCTCATTCCAACTAAAATAGTTGAGGTTTTAAGTACTCATTAGTGATAAGCTCTGGTTCCATATACACCATCTCAGTAAAAAAGGGTGGAATATTCAAAAATGGTATGCTCCCCATTATCCAAGGTCTGAGACTCTCGGGTCTTCACCTCATGAGACATATTAGGGTAAAATTTCTAATTGAATATTTTCTTAAAATTATTCAAGGTAAGATACTCATGGAACTTATTTTTTTCATAATAGAGTTCCACCATATCCATCACGGTCCTTAATCATATACATGGAAGAAACCCAAATCATTGACCTCAAGAGTATTCAAGAAGTTGAAGATCCTCTTAATTTGATCAATACATTATTCATATTCTAATATCCCTTTATAACCATGGAAGGTAGGTGTATTCTTCTTTGTAAATTCTGAGCCATGATCCAAAGCTCATTCCAGGATATTGACAACTTCTTGACCTAGAGTCTGAATGGTGCATATTACAATTTCTACTAAAGAAGTTTCCACTAGATGATTCACTTGTGGAACTAGTCTCACAGTTTTCTCACATAGATTTGGATGATCTCTTCTATGACGATTTATCTAAAAATCACAAGAAAAAACCAATAAATCATGAGTAGATTCACAAATCATAGGACCAACTTCATGTGTCTATATAAAATATTTATAATGATATTAATTTAAAAAAATATGAAATATTCAAATTAAAGACAAAAATAAAAAAAGAATAGATTCCTTTAAATAATCTTCTCATATAGTTCATTCAAATGACATCAAACACCAAGTCTCAAACCTAGTAATATTTTTCTGACACCCATGGTAACTCGAGTTCAGACATGGAAGTGAGTTTTCCAGGCCCCTTTTCCACACTTACTAACCAAACATCGTTGGTACCAACTCTTGTATACATGTGAAAAAGAACAAAACTCATCTAGTGTTAACAAACTTCAGGCTAGGCATCCCTCTGACACCAATTTGATCTAAATAAACCTGGGACAACTAGAAAATTCTCACAAGGTGGTCCTCCACATGGTGAGGTAGAAAAATATAATAGAAATAATTATTGAGTATAACTAAAATATGATATGAAACCAAAGTAATATATGGAATAAATAATTACAACAAGATCCATACATCCCAACCCAAACATACTGAACTAGAAATGTATGAACACACAACACCGACAGGTCTCCAAGGGAAAAACCGTCACCTCTACACTAACCTGCTATGAAGGTAATAGATGAAAAGAGAACCTAGAATGATACAAGATTCACTTCCATTTTCTTGAGTCCTAAAAAATAAGTTATATAGCCATAAAAATGGAAATTGAAGGTGTGATCATAGAACCCAATAGGAAACCACCAAATAATCTATACAATTTCTAATATCATGAATGAAAAAGTTCAAGATTTAAAATGAGATCTAGTATATAAAGTATTTTAAAAAATAAAACCATTTCTAAATGTTCCCTTTTCATTCCATAAATTCATACCACATTCACCAAATATAGGAATATATTAGGTATAAATGAAAAACCTGTAAATTAATCATGTGAGAAAATATCCACAAAATAAACCATCATGTGATAAACTGGGTAAAAAAGAAAAGGCACGCCATTTGGGATATAGCCTATCATAATATGTATTAAACATAAAATAAGTATAAACCAAGTATATACTGGTTCTAACTGATATAGATTCCTTCCAAAGATTTTCGATATCAAAAAATCATCCCTTAGTGGTGCCACACACACTAGGGTCACCAATGTCTATTTCATCACGCACCCAAGGTTCCCATTCTGTTAAGTTTGTTCAAAAGATTTTCTAAAACCCATGGTCACATTTAATAAAACAATTTTTCACCAAGTTATATAAATTTATAAAAGCACATATAGAAATACAAGAATTAAAAACACCTTCAAAGATCTATAAACCTCAAGAATGATGGAAAACTATCTTCCTTCGACAATAGAGATAAAAAACCCTGGATCAGTCATCAAAATATAAGGAATGAAAAGAAACTGTGAAGGGTTTATAGAAAACACCAATTGATCATGAATCTAAAACACCAATTCATCTAATGCCTCCATCATTACCAAAGGTAATGAAGAATCATATACAACTTACCCAGACATACACACTACAAAAACCATGATGTTCAATTATTGAACAAATAATCTATAAGGAGTGGAGATCCCAAAAATCAGATGGGATAGATCCTAGGTATTAATAGGGAATGATACAACTTAATTAAATAAGATTCATTAGTTAAAGGTGTTTAAAATTTCTAGATATGATGAATTCACAATAAAAATCCCATTTATTGCATGAAATTCCACAGATTAAAAAGTCACTGAAAAACAAGTCACCTCTAATTAAAATCCTGATTTTTTATTATTTAAAATCATGAAACCAATTAATGGTATTTAAACTATTCATTCCTTGAACATGAAATATTCTTGAAAAACTTTTCATGACATGTAAACCATTCACGATGTGAAAATGACCAGTAGACAACAAAGAGCCCAAATTTTTCATAAATACCCAAACCACAATTGATTTTCTCAAAACTTAGGGAGAACCTTTCAAAAACATTTATAATATTATACCTAGAATCTATTAATTAAAAAAATACATCCTTAAACATTAGTTCATTTTCCCCTGAAAGGCTCTCCATTCCTGAGAAGCCCGCAATGCACACAAAAAAATGGTAAACAAATAAAAAACTAAAAGGCATACCTGAAGGAAGGTAATAGGGTGTTACGCCAATTATTTATAAATAAAATAAATAACCATATGAGGTATTCTCAAGGGGGAACCTACCATATCCACGATATTGATTTCCCATATATAATAGTCTATAAACTTGTTGCTCGAGCTCTCCCAAGATTTCCCCAGCTCAACCAACCATCATACATCCACCTAAGTCCCTATACTTCACCAAGAATCATTAAATAATTAATTATAAAATTTTATATTTATTAAAAAAATATTTGAAATAGGAAAAATGCCTAAAATTTCATCAGGTGCCACCTACTTTCTGAAACATCAAGAAACATCATGTGGGACACTCCCAACACGTACTTATTCCTAATATAAGTGAAATAACCAATTTAAAAAAAATTCTGATGGTATGTTTCACCCAATTTTTTCAAAAAATCTCTAAAATATCATAGAGAATCATATCTAAACTAAAAAAGAATACAAAAACTCAAAATCACCCTATTCAGACACCCTCTGACCAAGATACACAAAAGTCCCATCATAATTAGATGATTTCACCATGTTTTAGTGAAATAATCACCAAATAACTAGCTCAAACGAACCAAAATAAGAGGACTGGAAAAGGTGAAAGAAGAAAGAGATTAAATGGATTATTTTAACTCAAATAACCCTCATAATGAAGAATAAATCATACCACTTCAAGGATGATAGAAGGAGATGTAAAGGTATGGTAAGTTGGACAATAAATAGGCACTATTGATCCCCTTATCCAACTAAATAATAAAATCCCCCAATACCAAAATGATGAAAAATAACCAACTAAAAACATCCCAAAATCCCATCGGGTAAACATTGGGACTAAACGATTAGTCGATAGCCTAGCAGCTAGCCAATGAGCCCAATCCAGGTGTTGGGATATTACTTAGCCCACCTACAAGTCATTGGAATGCTATAAAATTTTAGTAGTCATGCCACCCCAAGCCTCTTTTGGCTTCCTCCAAAACATATGTACAACCATCCTTTCCAAATTAATCATATGTAAATGTTATTTTGAGATAGAAAAAATCTCATAATCTCTTTTTGAGTCCTAGATATCAAAAAGAATTATCGACCAAAATGTAAATTTTGAATTACCCATGAATTTCATATCCAAATATAGGCATGTGGTATTACAATCTCACCACCATAACACTTCTCATCCTTGTTAAGTATCTTTAGTTATTAGGTCATCAAATATGACCTACTCATGTTTCAAAAAGACAGTCAATTTCTTGCATTCTACTCCAAAATGCTAGATGACCTTACGCTCCACAAATCTAAACACAAGGCACCCGACTCATCAAAAACCAACTCATAACTTGTAACCATAATTTATGAAATAGAGATAGATCTCATACATGCCCATTAATTCATAATTGTGATTATGTTATTCCCTACCTTATAAACTTATAACATCTTATTTCAATCCATAATGCTCCCCACCTTCGAAACTGGTTTCCCAAAAGAATTTCCAGTGTTCCACCAACTTTATTTATGTGGTCTTCAACTCACCACACCCAATTCCCTACTACAGTAGTGGTCATGATCTAGAACCACTCATCATATCAACTTTGAACCAAATTGGATGAGTCTTCACCTCCCAAGAATACATTGTCTTTTCTTCAAAAATCCCCAAACAAACCCCAAAACACAACCATCATACCCGATATGATGTACCTGATGTAGTTTCAACCTCACTGCATCAAATTACACATGAAAAAACCAATAAGTCCTCCTCTAGTTTAATTTCTCAAAATTTCTTAGTAGAGCCTATCGATACATTATCAAACCACTCGGTCATGGTTCCATAACCCTTAAAGATATCCAAAGATCATTTAACCCTCACATTGAGATTTAAACCCAACATCTAGTAAATTTCCATGGTGGTATCACCTCAAATTCATCTAGATCTTAGTTCCAATTATTAGTCTCCATCAATCCCCACATATGAATCATAAATCTAGTATATAAAATCAAATCAAATAAATCTAATTCACCAGCTCACTGATATTCAAATGACACTTTGATTTTCTACTGATCAGTCTCACTGCATCAAAGACTCCTCCAACATGTGGATATTACCTGTACAGTTCATGTTGTATTCATCAAAAAACATGATTTATAGATATTATCATCTCATTTATACCTGATATCCAACATGAAACATCAATTATCTCTTATTCTAATCTCTTCAATAATTAAACCATCGGCACTCACCAAAACTCATCAATATTCAACGATGGTCACTCCCTCAACCATTCAACGGTGAACTCCCAACTATATAGATTTACCTATACCAATCCTTGAGTGAAACCTCAATATGTTCAATAATTACATGTATGTCACTCCTCATAGACCACAATGATTCATGGAAAGTTACTGACACCACATCAAGGTTCAACCTTGATCGACTATTGCACCACACTCGATCCATCCATAATACTATCCCACAACCCAGGGACCTTTAAATTTATCATTAAAAATATAGGTTTCCATGCCTAAAACATCTCATAAAACACAAGGTTCCTCGGCCTATATACAAGCACTCACTAATAAATAATTCAACTAAAAATGTATTTAACCACATGAACTACCTAGATCTAGTCTAACCGCGATTGGTGTGTGATTATATACAACCAGATCATATAACCTAACTCACAATCTCTTTATTTGAAAATCATTGAACCTAGTCCCACATGAAAATTCCAATGACCATACCCTTATAGTATATTATTCTCATATAACCGAATAACCCTCAACAATCCTCTTCAAAATTAGGCATTTTACTATGCCATGTTTTAACCACACAATCACCCACCAACTAGAGTCATTCCAAAATTTTAGGCTTTTTTCTATTCTCTCATCAATATCAAAGTTTCATATAAATCAAAAGGGTTAGGTATCATTCTGATACATCCCTTGAAAAAAAACCTCGATTCCCAAAAGTACTCTAAGTTCTTCATATCCCTAAATCACAAGTCATTCACATACCATTCTCAACCCCACCATGGGTATTCTCATCCTCATGGAAACTCATTCCCAATATAAATCACATTCCCCATGAATTCCTCACTATAATTGAGTATCCTTTAAGAATCCCCATGACTAAAATGAATATCCAAAATCTCCATCAATGTAAAAACCTAAATACAATCATCTACACATACTTCCTTCCACTAAGACACTCACTTTCTTGGTCTAACCCCACCAATGAGTTAACTTCACATTTCACTAGAAACTGAATAACTAAAATTCTAAGTCACATCTCAAGGGTCACTAGGTCATCCGGTTGAGTTTTTAGAAAATAACTAGTTTCACTAGATAGAGATTTCTTGATGGAGTTCATCAGACTAAGATGATCGGATAGAGATAGTTAGACAAAGACCACCAAAAAATGTTTTTTGATGATATGTTTCATAGTGATCAATTAGAAAATTTTCACTATAAGTACATCCATTGGATAGAGATCATCAAATGGTGATGACTATAAAGAGGAATAATATAGTTAGATTTTTATTTCATTGGATAGATATTATCAGACAAATCCATCAAAGGGTTTATTGGGTGGTGTTCTCGTAGATTTTTTTCACGAGGGGTAGTGACACGATGTATGGGTTTTGTGGATGGTAATTGAATTTTGGAGGTTTCATCAGTTGGTTAAATAGTGTTTCATAGGTTTTTAGGTCAATATAGGTTCAACCCTAAATCTCAAAATTTGATAGAACCTATTTACCGGATGAATACCTTTATAAATAGAGGCGGTGGTCCATCTTTGACGTGTGTGATTATTTTTTGATTTCCATATTAAACAGTGGAATCTTTTGACTTAATTTTATGAGACTTTATAAGTGGATTGTAAGTAAGCAATGAGTTTTTTACCCTCTTGTATCTCCAATAATGAAAATTTTTGTTGTTTTTTCCTATGGTTGTATGAAATTTTTCTAAACCACATAAATATTTTTTTATATTGTTTTTTTGTTTGTAAATGAAGTATGTTTGTAATGTTTTTGTGGATATTAGGTGGTATATCACCATAGTTTTAGTGAAAAAAAATATATAGGAGTTGGTTATTGGAAAAAAAAATATCTGGTAACTATCATGACCTATCCCCTGAGGCCCGTTTCATGACTACCCCAAGCCTGCCTTCCATAGGCCAAGGGCTGGCGAATAGCACCAAAGGCATAATTTCCTAAAACTAGGAATGCATTGCCTGTATAACTGGTAAACACACACACAAGAAGCACATAGCTGGACGAAACACCAAGTAAACTGTATAAAAAAAAGAGTGCTCGAAAGAAAAGGGTCCAGAATACAATCCCATCAGAAAAGAACAAGTACATCAGTGATAAAATACAACTAAAAGATAAGGGAAGACAGCTACTAGATCATCCTCCGTAGTTCCTACCTGAAGGGTAGGTACAGATCGCATCCTTAGCACTCCCCATTCGATCGTCTCCTCTATGTATCAACTCTCAGTATAGTCCACCTCCAGGTACCGTCCAGTCCTGGTACTCTAAGCCTCAGCCAACGTTGTCTGTTGTATGCATCCAAAACAACAAGGTGCGGGCATAACCCGTGCATGGGTGAGTATAATGATACTCAATAGGGACCCTGAGACCCTCAAGGTCTCACAAAATCCAACAAGGATAAACCTAAAAGTATGAAATCAACATATAAACTTAATTAGGTATATTCCCATACATATACCTAAGTTATCAAGTGACCATCTCAATCATGATGAAAACACAGAAAAACTGACTCTGCTCAACCAGGATTTTATTTTAGGGGTAGTATCAAGTAACATCCCCAGTCACATTGTTGAAACCTTGGATGTTGGAGAACTCCTCCTCTATCGAGTACAGTGGTCCTGCCACAACACCAAGCATGCTTCCCACTAACCTTGGACTACTGAGGTACTCCTCTTGTCGAGTATCGTGGATATGTCGCGTCACCAACTACGCTCCACATCGTGGGTTTGCCACATCACCAAGTGCGATCCCCCTTGTATCCTACTAAGGTACTCCTCCTGTCGAGTATCGTGGGTCTTCCAAGACACCAAGGGGCTCCCCACTATGGGTCATCCACGACACCAAGGCGCTCCCCATTGGGCTAGTAGAGTCACTCTAAGTCAAAACGGTCAGCAGTCGTCAGGTCTCAGCCAGCTATTATGTCTCTGCACTATGCTCGTTCGTCTCTAGGAAGATCTTCTCCACAATCTACTGGTAAATACTAAAACTATCATGAAGTACCATGAAGAAATATCATAAAGGTCTTCCACATCATAGGGGTCTCAACGCAATAGATGGTGTGTCAATCGGACGCTCGGTTTGTGAGTTATTAGCTATTTAGTCCCAGGGGCGCGGTTGGACTCATGCTCGACCCAACCTGACTGTTTCCCATATCAAACCAAAAATCCATTAGAGTATACTCAAAGGGACTGTCTCACTCCATGATTCCCAACGCCGATGACGGTTCTTCAAACGGACGTCTGGTGCCAAAGATATGGCCGAAGGAGTGCAAAAAGGGACGTAGTGGGCTCGAGTCCGGTCCGACCCTGTCAAACTGAATCGGCCAGACCTCACAGGGGTCGACCCAGTTCAAGTTGACCCAACCTGACCCGTTGGTTCAGGACCAACCTGTGATGCAGCCCGGTCCGCTGGGAGGTCTGGCTGGCCGTGAAGGCCGAGAGGGGCCGCGGAGCCCACGGGTTTCGCGGGGCGGCTCGGCCGCGGGGGGTGCCGCGAGGGTGCGGGCTGGTTTGGTCGGGGTGCCATGAGGGGCACGAGATGGTTTGGCTGGGGCACCATCAGGCCATGGAGGGAGCGTTTCGGTTCGGATGGGGTGCCGCAAGGGGCGCGGGCTGGTTTGGTCGGGGTGCATCGAGGGGCGCGGGCCAGTTCGGTCGGGGCGCTGTAAGGGGTGCGGGCTGGCTCAGGTGGCCGACAGTCGGTCGCGAGCCAGGGCGGCTCGGAGGGCCAGAGGCGGCGTGGCCGATTTGGTCAGTGGGTGGCATGGCAGATTCGGCCGCTGGGAGGCGCGGTCAGTTCGGCCGGTGGGTGGCGCGGGTCGCGGTGGCCATAGGTGGCGGCGTCGTAGCCGTTGTCGCCTTCATCGTCTTCCTTCATTCCTAAGAACACGACAAAGAAGAAAATCATAGGGGGTTGGTCCATGTTAGTTTGTCCCACACCATCCATGTTTAGAGTGGTAGCATATTGCTCAACAATAAAAAGAACGTAAATCTTACAACTTCCCGCAACGTTTCATTCCCAAATTGCAAATGAAACCAAGGTAAGATTATGGAAAAAGTATTATCACGCAAATAATATCCCTACCTCGGGTTGATATGTCAACGGAGTCATAGGGAAGAAGAGGATTTTTTGGGAAAAGTCAGACGTCAGTGTCATTGGCATTTTCCTCGATCGTCGCTTTGTGCATAAGTTCGTCATAGTCTAGGATGTTCCACGTCAGAAGAATCCCCAAGGAAGAAGGTCAAAAGAGGTCGGTGTTCTTCTTCAGTGGAGCATTCTTCATTGGAGAGTGTAATCCTCCAAGTTTTGGGCGTCACGGCACTTTACCAGCGCTTTATCACTTGGTGAATTTTTCCCAAATCCTCCACCCAAGATCCATATATATAGGTGAGGGGGAGAGGTATCTAATGATTGTGGAATTTATGAGAGTTCATTTATTATGAACCTTACTAAATTCCAACAATGCTATTACTTAATATTTAAAAAAGGTCTCACCAATTAATTTACATTGGCATAAAAAAAGTGGTGCATTGGAACAATTTAATGTGGAGGCTCCTCCACATTAATGAGGGGGGGTTGAGAGTTTCTCTAAATTAAATGGGGGTTTAATCCCAGGTGGTACCCACCACTATAACCTCTCATGGGATGTTATGGTTCGGGTGGTCCCCACCACCATAACCTCTCATGAGAGGTTAAGGTCTGGTGGTCCCCACACCTCAACTTCCACATGGAGGTTTAGTTTCGGTGGACCCCACCTCCCAACACCCACATGGGTGTTGAAAATAAAAATAAAAATGTAATACACATTTATTTTTATTTTATTCTTACACGAAAAACCCAAAAATTAACTTTCACCCTCGACCAACTATTGTCGAGGTGAAAGTCTTCTTAAGCGAATATTGGCACTGCGAGTTCAACGGTTCCCTCGGATTTCAATTTCAAACACCGGTTCAAAAGTTAGGAAAACATGCTTGCACGTTTACTAAACGTGCCCGAAAAAAAAAGTTTGGAAAATTATTTACAGTCACCCTCGACCCACGCCAGTCGAGGTTAGGCTCTGCCCAAGTGAAACACGCCCCAACAAACCCAACAGTACTCTTGGATTTCCAATCCGAGTTACCATTTAATGGTTATGGATTTTTTTTTAAAATGTCACTTAATTATTTTATTTACAGCCAAAAACTAACTTTCACTAGTGGCCCGCACCGGCAAAAGTTAGTATCTTCTTAAATAAAGAATTCCCTCACGAGTTCAGTGGTGGTCTCATATTTTTAATCCAAGCTACCGTTTTTGAGTTATAATCATTTTAAAAATAAAATAATTTATTTAATTATTTTATTTACGGTTATTCCATTTTCAGGTTTTCTCATAGGAGGCCCGCGCCGACTAAACTTATGTCACGCTTCGGGTAAACCTACCATCCTGAGCACAACGGTGCCCTCAGATTTCTGATCCGAGTAACCATTTAAAAGTTATTCCACTTTTTTAGGAAAACTGCATATGCTCGATAAATAAATCTTAAAAAAACTTCGACAGATCATTCTGGGAACTTCGGGCCTTGAAATCGAGCGTTGTTAGATTTCGCAGTCTTGAAAAATTCCCATCTAATTAAAAAAATTTAAATGGAATTTCTAGGACTTTACAATAACATTATATAAAATTCCACTTCCTAGGATCCCCAAAGAGTGATATTAAAGGGTTAGTTATAAATTGCTGACATCATTTAGGTTTCTCCTCTCCTTGGCATATAAGTTATTTGATTTTATATGGTTTTACTATTATTGAGAAGAATGAATTTTGAGGATGGGAAGGTTTTTATCGATAAGTTCGATGGAATGGAAATTTCCTTTTAGAGAATGAAATTGGAGAATCTTATGATATAAATATATATCGATGATAATTCTTTGGTATATATACTAAAAAGGAAAAAAATAATGGAAGTGGCTGGATAGGAATGATTTATCCTTGATCAGGTTTTCTCTTCTTTGAAATGTTACATTCAACATTATAAAAAATAAAGATAATAAAGGAGTAATCAATGTTATATCTGAACACTGTGAGAAGACAATGAAACTTAACAATTTTTTCATGATATGAAGATTTCTCAACTTGGTGATATTCGACAGAATACCTGTAGATAGTCATGTGAATGAATTCAATATGATTTGAGGGAAGATCAAATCATTAAACGTAGCCTTTACAGATTATGTTTGGGATTTTATTCTTCTTCCATCACTTCGAGAGAGCTGGGATTCCATGGTGATAGTAGTGAGAAACTCCAATGGGAAGAAAGATCGTATGTTAAATAGAATTCAAGACATGATTATAAATAAGTATTTGAGTAAAAAAAGTTCAAAATCCAGCAATATGTTTTCTCAATGTTACTATATGGGGAAGGTCTCCTTAATGGATGGAATATTAGAATAATAAATCATCAGATGATAAGTCCCATTGATGAAGTTGAGGAAAATCAGTTGGTTCTAGTCTTACATATTAACTCTATGGGAAGAAGGGATGTTTCAAGAAGAATTTTAGTAATTGAACAGATGCCTTTTCTTATGGGTAATATAACTCTATAAGTATAACATACAGATGTTCCAATTTCATAAATGGGTATTATCATTCTAGAGGATTCAAGGGTTATTGACTCGGGTGTATCTTTTCATTTAGCTAGTGAGTGTGGGCGATTGTTTGATTATGTACTAAGAATATTGGGAAGAGTATATCTAGAGGATGATGACGTTGTGGACATAGTTAGGATTGATTATGGTAACATTTAAATAAAAATTTTAAGTGTCTTGAGACTAAATGATGTTAGACATATTCGATGTCTCTGGAATAATCTCATATCAATGGGAAAACTTGATGATGCTAGTTTCAAAATGAATTTATCAAATAGTGTTTGAAATACCTACAAAGGATCCATGGTGATTGCTTAGGGAGTTAAGAATAGAACCATATATGAGACTAGTCATTGGGAAGAAATTTTGGTGATTATAATAACTTCAATGGATGGTTCAGAAATGTGGGACTATAGGTTTGGTCACCTTGGTAAAAATAATATTAAAGTTTTAATAGTGAAGGGAATAATTATACTTGACCACATGTACCTTTGAATATGTGATAGTATTATTCTAGGGAAATAGAAGAGAGTTTACTTAATCATGAATGGAAGAAAACAATGTAATCAAAAATTAGAACTTGTCCATTCTGATGTTTAGAAACAACCTTCTTTTCACGTGATTAGAGGATCACTATACTTTGTGACCATCATTAGTAATGTCACTTAAAAGTTATGTGTTTACTTTATAAATAATAGATATGATGTGTTTCAGATATTTATTAAGTGAAAATATTTGGTTGAGAATGAGTGTGAACGAATGTTGAAGTGCCTCTGGACAAAAAAATAGGGTGGATACACCAAACACAAATTTCATAACTTTTGTTTAAGGAAGGGAATCAAGCATGAGAATACTGTTGAAGCAACTCCATAATTAAATATATTATCCAAAATAATGAATCGAACTCTGTAAGAGAAATCTTGGATTATTTGTATTCATGAAATAATTCCTAAGAGAGTATGGGTAGAGATAATAAATATATCATTTCATTTAGAGAATTGTAGTCTAGCTTCATCTATGGGACACGATCTACTAGAAAAACATTGTTCTAATATGAGACCAGTGGTATACCATCTCAAAGTCATTAGAAGTTTCATATATATTCATGTTAATTATAAAGATAAATATAAGTTTAAGGTGAAGTCCAGGGTATGTTTTATTATTAGATATGGTGATTAGAACTTTGGTTATCTTATATGGGATGATAAAAAAAGAAACAAGTCAACTAGAGAAGAGATATTGTTTTCAATGAAGATCTTCTATTGAAATGTTAGAACTTGGATAAGAAGGGATATTAGGTTAGATAAACTATTGATGTTCAAGATGATCATATAGTGGTTATCATATGGAATCTTCATCTATAAACTTTAGGGGAAGCATCATAGGTTGATGCTCCAATAGTCAGGCCACCTAATAGAGAATGATCAGAATGACTAATATCAGATGAATAAAGGTAAAAAATTGACTACCAAACAAAGAGGATAAAACGTATGAATATGAAGTTATGATGAGAATTCCCACTCATCTTAGAAACCTAGTTCATAGGTTTGGATCTAATATATACTTTCTACTTCTAATGAATATAGGGGAAGTATAATTTTTAGAAAATGTAGCTACTCTCAGAGACTTGAAATAGTGGTATTCATCCATGAAAGAGGAAATTAATTCCTTAAATCTCAATATTTCTTAGCATTTTGATGAACAACTAGAAGGGAAAAATAATCTTGAAAAAAGTGGATTTTTTATTTGAAAGAGGAATTTGATGGAAGTAATAGGTACAAAACATGTTGGTGGTGATGGGTTTTCCTCAAAATGAAGGAATTAACTTTTCTAAAATTTTATCAACACTGGTGAGGCACAAACTGATGTTATTAATATTTTCATGACTTATTATATTCCCCCTTTACTTATTTTATATGAAATGTGCATAATTTGTGTGAAATATTAATGTTTTAATATTAAGTATAATATTTGAGCATTTTTAGAAGTAGTCAAATTGAGTCAGTTTAATGTTTTAATTATAACTATCACTATACTGATCCAAATTGTGTGGTTCTTGTTTTTTAGGATTCTAATTTCAATATACAACATTTCATTAGAAGTCACCATG
Organism: Viscum album; assembly: GCA_963277665.1. Lineage (NCBI taxonomy): Eukaryota > Viridiplantae > Streptophyta > Magnoliopsida > Santalales > Viscaceae > Viscum > Viscum album. Next base: position 1,163,208,695 of record OY728122.1, on the reverse strand, counting down.
ATCCAATTATGCCATTTTAAGGGTCATATGGTCCTCACAAACAAGACCAAAGAACCTGTGAACAAACTGGACCAGCCTTGAAGATTTATTTACTGGGATCAATACAGAAGTCCAAAAACCTTAACTCTCCACCATAATTCGGGCGACACTACATGTCATCTTGTATAAAAATTTCATGGCACAAATCCAAGTACAAGGGGCCCAAATAAATCTTTGAAGTCCAGCCCACCATTCTGGCCGAGAATGGAAATCAGTATAGTATTCATGACATATCTCCTGATGTAATCATCCAAGCGAGATTAGATTTTGCAGTGTGAAAGAGGAGATGTAGGCGGCCGACTTTGTTGAAGAAACCATTCGGATTTTAAGGCATCTTAATATTCAAAAACCCTTTCACATTATAGACTTCAAAAAAGACTGGATTGAAATGGACAGTTTAAGTTTGTTTATTCAACCGGCCATAACTTTTTATCCTTACGTTCAAATGACTCCAAATTTTGAGAGTAGTCTACCAACATTATTGTCTAAAACTTTGAAGAATGAGATAGTTGAAGATTCGGCTGTCTTAATTGCCAAATTGGCGATGCAAGTGGAGGGACAGATTGGGAATGCAAACAGTCCACTCCTTGGGCTATAAATACTCTCCCCTTCTCTCCTTGAGAGGGGTTGGCATTTCAGAAGAGAGGAGATCATATTGGCACGACCAAAGCTTTGCCAAAGGCTTGGGAGGACCTGCCATACTCAAGTTTACACTTGAGAGACCTTTCATCCTCTGTTTCTTTTCACTTTCTTTTGTGTTCTTCACTTTTGTAATCTTGTAATTCTCTTTCTTTGTAATTCTGTTTTAATGCAAGTTACTTCTTCAATATCTCTTATTCTCTTCCACCTGCTGTATTTTAATATTAATTTTATTAAAATAGTTTAAATTCAGTTCAATCCCCTTCCCTTCTTAAGCTTCCTCATTCAATCGAAATTCCATTTTTGATTCTTAAATTATTTCGTGTGTGTGTTCGGCACACTACTCTTATCTTGTCCCTTTCTTTTTCTTCTCTTTATAATTCATCATCATAAACATATATTACCAGATTATTAAACATCCAAATGGATGAGTAAATCTCTCATTGGGGTGAGTTATAATTTGGGGATGTTAATTGATTGAGAGTTTTGCTCGATGAGTATTCTTTAAATTAATATTGTGTATGTTAAACTTAATATGTCATGGATTAATGATATGTTTTGTTTAACAAGTGGTTTCCATGGATTATTGGAACCATAAATACACTACCATAAATATGTTTTGATTGAGATTAGAACCCTAAGTTAAGTTAAGGCTTGGATTAAAGCCTTCACACTTAGGAATTCCAATCAACGTCAACTTATGACATGGGTGTTAATTTAATGCAATACAAAGTAAGGCTCAAGGATATCACATGATTAACTCCCCAATGATGAACTCACCCCAATCTTTATCAATTTGGAAAATCAAACATCATCCATAAATCATTTCAATTAACCTCTGCAAACAAACCCCCCTAATCAAAATACAATCAACTAAAAACAATCGACTATTACGAAGTACCATCACCGAGGATTCGACCCGAGTGTTGCTATACACATTAGCAGAGCACCAGAACTTTGACCGGTCGATAGGCGACAATCGGCTGTGCATTTCAAATGGCGTCATTGCTGGGGATGGTGCTTAAGTAGTCATTATTTTCTGGTTATTGTCAAGAAAACACAAAAAAAACAAATTTTAAAAAAAAATTGAAAAAAAAACACAAAGAAAAACCCGTCTTCTCATAAAAATCATAAACTGAAAAAATACAAAGAAGAACCCATCTTCCTCTTTCTTCCAAAATCTCTCTGAATGCCCCGTAGCCTTCCAAACAATCCCTCGGATTTGTTTGACCCTGAAATTGAGCGAACACTTCGCCAACTTAGGAGGAACATAAGAGATACTCAAATAATTCAAGAACCAGTCCTCATTCAACCAATTGAATTAGATATGGCCAATCCTAGGGAACAAACATTGAAAGAACTTGCTGCCCCTGATATGAATTACCAACCTCTTGGTATTCAATATCCAAACATAGAGGCTGACTTCGAACTCAAGTCGGGTTTGATTCATCTTCTTCCTCATTTCCATGGTCTAGCTGGTGAGGATCCTCATCTTCACCTCAAAGAGTTCCAAGTGGTCTGCTCAACCATGAAACCTCAAGGGGTTTCTGAAGAACAAATCAAGCTTAGAGCTTTCCCCATTTCCCTAGCGGATTCTGCCAAGTCTTGGCTCTACTACCTCCCACCTAGTTCCATAAACTCATGGGTTGACATGAAGAGAATTTTCCTTGAGAAGTTCTTTCCCGCTTCCCGAATAGCTTCTATCCGAAAGGAAATAAGCGGCATCCGTCAATTCCCTAATGAATCACTCCATGAGTATTGGGAGAGGTTCAAAAAGCTTGTGGCAACTTGTCCACACCATCAAATACCTGACCAACTCCTGATCCAATACTTCTATGAGGGGTTATTGGCTATGGAGCGAACTCTCATTGATGCCTCAAGTGGCGGTGCTCTTGTTGACAAAACTCCTGCAGCTGCAAGAGATCTCATAAGTAACATGGCTGCAAACACACAGCAATTCCATACTCGAGCACATGATCAAGTGAAACAAGCCCAAGAGAATCAATCCATAGAGCCCAACAAGATGACTGAGTGGATGAGTGAACTTACAGGTCTTGTGCGTCAACTAGCGGTGGCTACCAAAGCCCCAACCTCATCTTCCCCACAGTCACTATTCCCTGGACCTATCAAGAATTGTGGAATCTGCAACTCTCCATCTCATCCGACTGACACATGTCCACAACTTCAAGATGATCCATCTGATTCATCTAGTCCAATGGAGATCAATGCGGCATATGCTCAGCGAAACTTCAACCCTCAACAATCAGGTCAGTTTGTTAGAAACTTCAACCAACCCCACTCTGATCCCTTCTCTTCTACCTTTAACCCACCTCTGAGGTATGGTAATACCATTTCTCATCCTCCACAGTTCCCTCCTCAAAACCCAAACTAGTTTCAATACAGTCAAGGTGTTGGTAACTTCCAACAACCTTACCCTTTTGTCCCTCAACCCCAAAGGAACAATCCTCCTCCTGGATTCCACTATCCTAACGAGCCTTCCCAATTCCCCACCCAATACAATCGCTTTCCCAAGAACCAAAATCAAGGCCAACCCAATTTGGGACAAGCCTCTTCTTCTAAACAACCATGGGAAAGTGTTGTAGAGGATCTTACTTCCTTCACCCGTTCTAGCCTCAAGAACATTGAAACCCAAATTGGTCAACTTGCATCCCACCTTAGCCAGCAACAACCATCCAATTCATCCCAACTCCCAGCTCAACCATTACCCAACCCTAAGGGTAATGTAAGTGCAATTGCACTTAGATCGGGAAAGAAAATTGCTATGTCCCATGCTGATTTCTCTACCTCCCCTTTCGATGTTGATCTAGAAAATGAAAAGAACAAAAAGCTGGAAAAGGAACTTGAATCCACTCCTTCACCTCCTTCCATTCCTCTAAGGAACCCAATTCCTTTTCCTCAAGCCATCTCCAAGCCTAAGAAGTCCTTTGAACCTGATCCTGAAATGCTTGACATGTTTAGACGTGTTGAAGTGAACATCCCCCTATTAGATGCCATCAAAAAAATTCCTAAGTATGCCAAGTTTCTTAAGGAATTGTGCACCCATAAGAGGCAACTTAGGAACATTGAAAATGTTTCAACCCAACAGTCCATTCCCGTGAAGTGAAAAGATCCAGGGACCTTCACGGTTCCATGTCAAATAGGGAGTTCTAACTTTGATGATGCACTCATAGACCTTGGAGCCTCAATAAATGTCATGCCCAAATCCATTTTCTCCAACCTTGGTCTAGGTCCCTTGCACCCAACGGGTGTTTTCATTCAATTAGCCAATCGAAGCACTGCCAGTCCTGAGGGGATAATTTAGGATGTTCTTGTTCGGGTCAATGATCTTATCTTCCCAGCTGATTTCTATGTCCTTGACATGGAAGGTGAGACAACTTCTTCTCGATCTCCCCTAATTCTAGGAAGACCATTCCTCATGACTGCGAGAACCAAGATTGATGTCCATTCAGGCATCTTATCCATGGAATTCGGTGACCAACTGGTCAAGTTCAACATTTTCCAATCCATGCGATACCCATCTGAGGATCACTCTGCATTCTCAATCCATGCTTTTGAGGACACTTCTAAGATTCAATCGAACCCCAATCCACCATGTTCTTCATGTTCTAATGATAAAGGATCTTGTGAAATCTGCACCATGATTAACAAAGTCATAAATGGTGAAGTTGATGTGGACCTCTCATTCATAGACTCCATCAATCTATAGGAACTTGAAAACCCTCTTGAATCCCACATCAACTCTGATCTCTACTGCTCCACCTTGGACAGTGTTGAGGAAAATGATCCAAACCCATCTAGAATCCCTTCTCCTACTCCTAACTTGTCTAGCTCTCCAATCAAGGCTGAAACTGATCTAAAACCACTTCCTTCACACCTCAAGTATGCATTCCTTTTCCATGATCCCTCCTACCCTGTCATTATCTCTGCTTCACTTTCTGAAACTGAGGAGTCCCAACTTGTTCAAGTGTTAGAGGAAAACAAAAATGCCTTAGGTTGGACCCTAGAGGATATTCCAGGAATCAACCCTGCCCTTTGCATGCATCACATCCATCTAGAGGAATCATCCAAACCAATTAGGCAACCTCAAAGAAGACTCAATCCACTCATACTTGAGGTAGTTAGGGAAGAGATTACCAAGCTTCTTCAAGCTGGTATTATCTACCCAATTTCTGATAGTGAATGGGTTAGTCCAATTCAAGTCGTTCCTAAGAAGGGAGGGATAACAGTTGTCACAAATGAACATGGAGAAGTGGTCACAACTTGAGTGAAAAACAAATGGCGTGTGTGCATCGATTATCGCAAATTGAATGCTGAAACACGAAAAGATCACTACCCACTTCCTTTCCTTGACCAAATGCTTGAGAGATTGGCCGGAAAGTCACACTATTGCTTTCTTGATGGTTACACCGGCTACTTCCAAATTCCAATCGCACCTCAAGACCAAGAAAAGACCACATTCACTTGCCCTTTTGGAACCTATGCCTATAGGCGAATGCCTTTTGGCCTTTGTAATGCTCCTGCAACATTCCAGCGGTGTATGATGAGTATATTTTCTGAATTCATTGATAATTGCATGGAGGTCTTAATGGATGACTTTACCATTTATGGCGATTCATTTGAATCTTGCTTACATTCACTCTCTTTGGTCCTTCAAAAGTGTGTCAAGTGCAACCTTGTGCTGAATTTTGAAAAATGTCACTTCATGGTTTCAAATGGGATTGTTCTAGGGCACATAATTTCTCAAGAGGGTATCCAAGTTGATCCAGCCAAAATTGAGGTGATCCAATCACTTCCTGAACCTAAATCAGTTCGAGACATTCGTTCCTTCCTTGGTCATGCTGGTTTCTATCGGCGATTCATTCAGAACTTCAGCAAGATTTCCCTCCCACTCACTCGTTTACTTCAAAATGATGTCACATTAAATTTTGACGAGGCTTGCAAGAGAGCCATCATTGAACTCAAATATGCTCTCACATCTGCTCCAATAATCCAACCCACAGATTGGTCCTTACCATTTGAATTGATGTGTGATGCTTCTGATAGGGCCATTGGGGCTGTTCTTGGTCAAAGAAGAGAAAACATTCCTCATGTCATCTTTTATGCCTCAAAAACATTGGATGAAACTCAATCACACTACACTGTGACTGAAAAAGAACTTTTAGCTGTGGTTTTTGCCTTGGATAAATTCCGGCCCTATCTCTTAGGTGCCAAAATCATCATCTTCACAGACCACTCAGCATTAAAGTTCTTACTTAAGAAAAGTGATTCAAAACCAAGGCTAATAAGATGGATTTTAATGCTCCAAGAGTTTGACCTTGTGATAAAAGATAAACCTGGAAAAGAAAACCCTGTGGCTGACCACCTGAGTAGAATTTCTAATTCTTCTCATTCTGAAATAATTGATCCTGAATTTCCAACTGAACACCTCTCATCTCTCACTCCAAAGTTACCATGGTATGCCCCAATTGTCAATTACTTGGTTTCCGGTGTTTTCCCTAAATATTTTTCAAAAGAACAAAAAGAAAAGATGAAAAGTGATTCAAAGAATTATTTTTGGGAAGATACTAAACTTTGGAAAACCGGGGCTGACATGGTAATTAGGAGATGTGTTGATGAAACTGAACAATCCTTCATCTTAGAATTATGCCACTCAATGCCTGGAGGTGGCCACTTTGGACCACAAAGGACTTCTCAAAAGGTCCTAGATTCTGGATTCTTTTGGCCTTCACTCTTCAAGGACTCACACGAGTTCTGTCAATCATGTCCTACTTGCCAAAAGTTTGGCACAATTTCCAAAAGAAACGAAATGCCTCAGAAGCCATTAATCTTCTGTGAGCTTTTCGATGTTTGGGGCATCGATTTCATGGGACCTTTTCCCCCTTCCAATGGATTATCCTACATTCTCCTTACTGTTGACTATGTTTCTAGGTGGGTCGAGGCCAAACCCACTAGGAAAGATGATGCTCAAACTGTGAGTGAGTTCCTCAAAACCCATATCTTCCATCGATTCGGAAAACCACGTGCTTTGATAAGTGACTTAGGAACTCATTTCTGTAATAGAACCATGGAGTCACTTTTGAAAAAGAATGGGGTTGTACATAAAACATCCACTGCATATCACCCTCAAACAAATGGAATGGCTGAACTTTCTAACAGAGAAGTGAAAAGAGTGCTTGAAAGAATTGTTAAGCCCACAAGAAAAGACTGGCCCAATAGACTTGGTGAAGCACTTTGGGCCTATCGAATAGCCTATAAGACACCCATTGGTATGTCTCCATTTAGGCTAGTTTTTGGTAAAGCCTGTCATTTACCAGTTGAAATCCAACATAAGTCATTTTGGGCTGTCAAAACTTGTAATTTTGATTGTGAAAAATCTGGTGAAGAAAGATTGTTGCAGTTGACTGAATTGGAGGATCTTCGACTCGATTCATATAAGAACTCCATTCTCTACAAAGAAAAGGCAAAGTCACTCCATGACAAGCACATTCTTCGAAAGGTATTTCATGAAGGTGAAAAGGTAATGCTCTTCAATTCTCGATTTCGACTTCACCCAGGTAAGCTCAATTCTCGTTGGGATGGACCTTTTATTATTACTAATGTTTACCCATTTGGTGCAGTGCAAGTCGAAGACCCTTCTTCAAAATGAACATTCACGGTTAACGGACATCGGTTAAAGCATCACCATGAGAGGTCTCACAATCCAGGAACCACGTCGACTTCCATCAAAACCCCATCCACTTCAATAGAACCACCACTGGATGGAGACCCGCCAAATCCAAACCAGGGGGCACCTCTTTCCCTTTAACTCTCTCTCTCCTCAATCTCTCTTCCCTCTCTTCTTCTCTCTATTTCTTCTTCTTCCTCTCTCCCTCTCATTTTTTTACAACATTCTTCCACAACCTTTTTTCTATTTTCTCTTTTGTGTGGATGTGTCATTAAAAATAAAAAAAATAAAAAAAAATTAATTACAAAAATGAAAATTACAAAAAAAAGGGTGTCATAATTACTCATCATCCAATATTGAAATTCTGTCCAACCATTTTGGGGAGTCAAAAGGCTTGTTTTAAACTCAAATATATTGAATTTTTATCTCAAACTTGGGTAAACAATTTTGTGTCAATAACAAACATTTTGAATGAACAATTTTTGGTGGAAAATTATTCTCCCCTACCGTGAGGAATAAAATTAGCCTTCATGCCAAGGTCATCTATGGCCATCTTTTTCATTGTGTGTCTTCACCAATGATTGTGAGTCTTGAGTTTGTAGACCTTCGAGTTGAATTTCCATCTTTTGTGTGCATTAATATGATAGAGGCATTTTCTAAGCCACATGAGAATCAGAATAGCCAAATAGCCTCTCGTTACCCTTACATTGATCCTACTTTTGAAAGCCCCTTTGAGCCTATGAAAACCTTTCTTTTGATAGCCACATTACAAGCCTAATACCTTGTCCCACCCAACATCTTCATGGATTTTCATTGTACAATTTATTGAAATTTAAGTGTGGGGGGAATGGACTTCATTTTTGGGCGTACTTTCATTGATTTCCAATGTGTCATCATATGCTTGAGGGCAAGCATCCATTCAAGTGTGGGGGAGAGGTTGTAATTCTGTGAGCTTTGGGGTGTATATGTGTAATTGTCATTTGTACAAAAGTCATTGAAAAGTGTTCAAAAAAATGAAAAAAAATTATATAAAAAAAATGAAAAAAAAATGAAAAAAAGGAATGGGTTGTGTCTTGGGTGGGTCAAAAATCATTCATCATCAACCTTTGATCGTGTTATAACTACTAAAATTAGTTCCATGAGAAGATCAAACATGGGTTGGGAGATGACTGTGAGACTTGTTTCAAGCACAACTTTTGAAAAAAAAGAAAAAAAAGAAAAAAAAGAACACTTGAATCATCTTGTATTGTGTCATTATTGGAAGTCTTCCATGTTGTAAATATTCCATCATCTCACCCTATTCCATTTTCTATCTCCATCACTTTTCATTCATCACACATTAATTCCCTTGTAAATATGTGTTTCTATTTCCTTTCAAATCAAATTTCAAAAAAAATGTGCATTGATTTTTCCATGTTGGTGTTTTTAACCCCTCTTTTCCTTTGGACATTATATACCTACCGTACCATAGCCACTGAAAAACCCATTAAAATACCTCTTGATTCTTTTACACATTAGATTTGGGAATTGAAGCTGAGAGCTCTTACAAACTCTTGATTTTCACTTTTTGTTGGTGAATGAGTGAACCTCCTAAAATAAATTTTTATCATCTTGAGAGGAGTAAGTTTTTAGTGCCTACATTTTCCAATTCAAACCTTGAACATGAAAAAATGAATTGTTTCTAATGCATTATTGTGAACCAAATTATTGATGGAATTCAATATGGATGAGTGAAATAGTGTAAACCTCCCCTGATTGGAGAAAACAAAATTTTTATATTTTTTGGTGAGTGAAAATGATTTTGTCATGTTTTTATATTTGTTGCACATGAGGACACGCGCAAATCTAAGTGTGGGGGAGTTGATGTTATTAATATTTTCATGAATTATTATATTCCCCCTTTACTTATTTTATATGAAATGTGCATAATTTGTGTGAAATATTAATGTTTTAATATTAAGTATAATATTTGAGCATTTTTAGAAGTAGTTAAATTGAGTCAGTTTAATGTTTTAATTATAACTATCACTATACTGATCCAAATTGTGTGGTTCTTATTTTTTAGGATTCTAATTTCAATATACAACATTTCATTAGAAGTCACCATGATCCAATTATGCAATTTGAAGGGTCATATGGTCCTCACAAACAAGACCAAAGAACCTGTGAACAAACTGGACCATCCTTGAAGATTTATTTACTGGGATCAATACAGAAGTCCAAAAACCTTAACTCTGCACCATAATTCGGGGGACACTACATGTCATCTTGGATAAAAATTTCATGTCCCAAATCCAAGTACAAGGGGCCCAAATAAATCTTTGAAGTCCAGCCCACCATTCTGGCCGAGAATGGAAATCAGTATAGTATTCATGACATATCTCCTGATGTAATCATCCAAGCGAGCTTAGATTTTTCAGTGTGAAAGAGGAGATGTAGGCGGCCGACTTTGTTGAAGAAACCATTCGGATTTTAAGGCATCTTAATATTCAAAAACCCTTTCACATTATGGACTTCGAAAAATACTGGATTGAAATGGACAGTTTAAGTTTGTTTATTCAACCGGCCATAACTTTTTATCCTTACGTCCAAATGACTCCAAATTTTGAGAGTAGTCTACCAACATTATTGTATAAAACTTTTAAGAAGGAGATATTTGAATATTCGGCTGTCCGAATTGCCAAATTGGCGATGCAAGTGGAGGGACAGATTGGGAATGCAAACAGTCCACTCCTTGGGCTATAAATACTCCCCCCTTCTCTCCTTGAGAGGGGTTGGCATTTCAGAAGAGAGGCGATCATATTGGCACGACCAAAGCTTTGAAAAATTCTTGGGAGGACCTGCCATACTCAAGTTTACACTTGAGAGACCTTTCATCCTCTCTTTCTTTTCACTTTCTTTTGTGTTCTTCACTTTTGTAATCTTGTAATTCTCTTTCTTTGTAATTCTGTTTTAATGCAAGTTACTTCTTCAATATCTCTTATTCTCCTCCACCTTCTGTATTTTAATATTAATGTTCTTAAAATAGTTTAAATTCAGTTCAATCCCCTTCCCTTCTTAAGCTTCCTCATTCAATCGAAATTCCATTTTTGATTCTTAAATTATTTCGTGTGTGTGTTCGGCACACTACTCTTATCTTGTCCCTTTCTTTTTCTTCTCTTTATAATTCATCACCATAAACATATATTACCAGATTATTAAACATACAAATGGCTGAGTAAATCTCTCATTGGGGTGAGTTATAATTTGGGGATGTTAATTGATTGAGAGTTTTGCTCGATGAGTATTCTTTAAATTAATATTGTGTATGTTAAACTTAATATGTCATGGATTAATGATATGTTTTGTTTAACAAGTGGTTTCCATGGATTATTGGAACCATAAATACACTACCATAAATAATTTTTGATTGAGATTAGAACCCTAAGTTAAGTTAAGGCTTGGATTAAAGCCTTCACACATAGGAATTCCAATCAACGTCAACTTATGACATGGGTGTTAATTTAATGCAATACAAAGTAAGGCTCAAGGATATCACATGCTTAACTCCCCAATGATGAACTCACCCCAATCTTTATCAATTTGGAAAATCAAACATCATCCATAAATCATTTCAATTAAGCTCTGCAAACAAACCCCCCTAATCAAAATACAATCAACTAAAAACAATCGACTATTACGAAGTACCATCACCGAGGATTCGACCCGAGTGCTGCTATACACATTAGCAGAGCACCAGAACTTTGACCGGTCGATAGGCGACAATCGGCCATGCGTTTCACAAACTCTTTCAAATAAGCTTATAATTTTTTTGTTGGTTGATCTACACTTGGAGGAGATAGATGTAAATACACCCTTTCTTTATGGATATTTAGAGGAAGAGATTTTCATAGTTTAGCCTAAGTGTTTTGAAATTCATAAAAAGAAGGATATGGTTTATAAGTTGAAATGAAGTCTTTATGGAATGAGGAAATCTCCAAGATAGTGGGATCAATTTTTCAACACTTTTATTCATGATGAATTTACTGAATGATGTAATTTTGGTCATTATTTTTATAGGAAGCAATGGAATAATGGAACATATATCATACAGTTGTTGTATTTGGATGATATATTGATTGTTTTTCCAAAGTTCCATCAAATTAAGGAACTAAAGAGAAATATATCAAGAATATTTGTTATATATAATCCTTTACATCCTAATAATATCATGAGTGTGAAAATATATAGGGATAAGAAAGTTGGTTCTTTGGTTTTATCATTCAAGGAATATAAAAGGAAGGTCATCTAAAGATTTGGAATGAGAGATTGTAAACCTATATTGACCCCTTATCATAAACATAAACCTTTATAAATCATAGGAACCATCAAAACAAATAGAAGTTCGGGACATGGGAAAGGATTCATTTTCCTTAGTTGTAGGAAGTCGGATGTGTGAAATGGTCTCTACTCAACCAGACATTCCTTTTTTAGTGGGATTGTTAGTCATTTCCTATCAAATATAGGAAGGAAACATTGGAAAGATTTGAAATGGATCATTCAATAATTTAATGGTTTATAGGATGCAACTTTATGTTTCAATGATGATGATTAATTGCATGGTTCTGTATATGCATATTTTTTTGGAGACATGAACTCATGGAAATGTACAATGGGATTTATATTTATATTCATTGGAATAGAGGTATGTCATATCTCTCTATTATAGATAGTTTTCATATTACTATAACATCCGAAGTTTTTAAAAGGAAACACAATGTCGATAGCATACATGATACGCCACATCGATCATAAATGAAAAACTAAATATTATTATTTAATATAGTAGTTATCACAGAGCCATTAGAATAGAGGGAATGAATAGTGTTAACTGAACTATGAAAATATGGTTTACACATTTTTATATAATGATTCATTGGTTTCCAAATTAACTTGAAATGGAACTAAAAACCAATTGAATATAACATATTTATTTTTATGAAAAACTATTTGAATGTGAATAATTATGTTTATGAAATAATTAGATCGCCCTTTTGGATTAGATTAATCAAATATTGATTTAATATAAAATATAAAATTTATCTTATTTGTTTTTTAAACATTATATATGAACAAATACAATTTAACAGATAAAATGAGTGTCTTTTTAAAAATGCAGTTTTACCGCCTTTTGATGGAGAACCCATTTTAAATATAGTTATTGACAATTTTATGTGTTTAATTTGTAAGAATATACTTATTCTATGTAATTGGGACATAAAAATTTAGTTTGGATAAATTTTTGGTAATTTTTTGATAACTTTTATATTTTAATGAATAGTGAAAAATACTGCATTTTAATTCAAAACTATTTTTTCTTCTAAGTTATTTATATTATTAGATTATAATTTTAATTGGTTTTAAAGTATAATTATATTATGTTTTTGTAATTTAATCCAATTTTTTTCATTTTATTTAATTTCTAACTAAAATATGATATAAACATATGTCAATCTTTTGATGGTTTTTACTTTTTAAACCCTCATTTTCCCGTTTTGACAATGGGGATTATTTTTAAATTAATTACTACCACTTCCATGTTTTAAATTTTGAAAAATGGATTAAATATTTGGAATCAATGGGATCAAATTATTTAAATATGTTCCTTTTATTTTTTTTATTTTATGAATAGTAACTTTGGTAATTTTTATTTACCACGATTAAAGGTAAATCAGTTAAATTAGGGTAAAAAATAATATGGTAAGGATAATAAAATTACCCTAACACCTACCAAAATACTATTTGACGAATAAAAATATACCATTAACACTTAAGTATCCTAATGGACTCATTTAATGGACTTTTGTTCATGGAAGTGATATAAATATTATTAAAACAAATGGAAGTGACAACATGTCACCCTCTTATTTCTTATAAGTATTATAATATTTATATAGTGATAAATATTATATATCTTCAAAAATAAATAGTATACATAAATATAATGAAATTATCTACATCATGGAAATTTATTTATAATTTTTAGAGATTAAATAATTACCATAACTACTAACACAACAGTGATATAGTAATTATTTTATTAAGAGAAATATCAAATAAATGATATTAAAAATAATAAAATAAATATAATTTAAGTTAATTAGGGAACTAAATGAATTTTATAGGTTAATATGACATATTATAAATCTATTAAATGGATTTTTGTAAGTTATATCACTATTTTTATTTTCTTTAATTCAATGAAATGAATAGAGTTAAAATTGACACTATTTATATTTTATAAATATAATATTTTATTAAATTATTTAAAAATTCTAAAAATATTTTAAAATTACAGAGTGGTTATGATAAGGTCTAAAAGTTCATTAAGTGTACATTTATTACAAATTTAACCCATATAAGTAAAATATATAGTCTCTTAATATTTAACGTGTTACTATCACAATTAAAATTAAAATTGATTAATTAAGGGTAAACCGAAAAGATAATGTTTAAAATGAAATAAAAACAAATATAAAAAATTATTAGATGAGACGATTTCTAATAAATCTTATATTATATTATATATTACTCATGTTGGAGTCATTTTTATTTAAAAATTATTTTATATTAATTAAATAATTTTAAAGAGTTTCCAAGGTTTCCACTCTCATCTCCTATAAAAAGGTACCCACTCTTATCTATTAATCACACTTAATAAACCTTTTGGTTCAGACAATATCTACCCAAAACCCTTTCTAAAATACCTCACCACATTCTTGAGGCCTTTTTTGCAGAACACACTCCTTAGAGATGTTAATGTGTTCTTCAGAGGTGATCAACTGAAGAAGAAGGAGATGAAGAATGTATGAGGCAAGTCAGACTCAAGGTAAGGTACTTCGTCTCAATTTCTTTTCATTGTGTAATATATTGATATTGTGAACCTTATTAATCATATAAGGTGTATATATGACCATTTTTACATTTTATATCTTTAATTATTATATTCTCATGATATTTAATGTTTTATTTATTGTTATTCTTTAATGATTTGTATTCAAGTGTTTCTCAAGTTGTAAGGGACTCTTTAACTAAAACATAGTTTTAAATTTTTTAAAAATTTATTCTTATAAAACCTTCTATTTCATGTTTGTATTTTCAAAATGGTTTTTATGAATTTATTTATGTTTAAATAAATGTTTTAAAATGTTAATTTCTTTCAAAAGTTTCAAAGTGGTATGGGATACTTTGAGTAAAAAGTCTCTTTATTAAATGTTATAATTGGTTTTGGAAATGGATTGAATATTTCAATATCTTGAAATGATTTCATGTGATTTCAAATGAAATTTTATGAGTGAAATATTGATAATTGAAATATTTTATGTGTTCTGATTATATAATGGTACTTAGACATTTGATGGGTGGTTACATGATAAACTAAAGACGAGTGATTACTTAATAAACCAAAGATGGGTGGTTACGTGATAAATCAAATATGAGTGGTTTCGTAATAAAAAAAGTAAATTATTTTACATTATATTCTCTAATTAAATGTTTATGGAAGTCGGTCGTATGGTTATTCCATTTGTAAGAGTGATGTGTGTAGAAGTTGATCGTAGGGTTATTCCATTTATGTATGACTATGTCCCAAGTTACCTTTATATTTTAGATGTGATTACTATGGTTTTTATAGTAATATATTTATTTTAAAAATTTTAATCAATGATCTTATATTCACTGAAGTTTATTTAGTACTTAATAAAGGTGGAAAGTATTACTTTATAATAAAGTTTTCATGGTTTACATGTTTTTTCAAGACTAACATATTTTATTTTTGGTGTATCCCTTACTGAGCTTCTATACTCATCCCAAGTTTTAAAATTCTTTTCATAGTTCTTAATATTGGTATGGAAAAAGAATATTACATGATGAAATTATTGAATATGTGACTTGAAAATAAATCATGTTTTGTTTTAAAAGGGTTTAGTTTGGTAAAAAATGGATATTGAGTATAAGTGTCCACTTCTAATGTATGAGTTTACTATGTAAGATTTTGTCCTAATTATATAAAACTCTAGACCTAAAATAACATTGGGAATGAAATAAAATAAATTCTAGTCAAAAGTCACTAGAATAAGCTTCGTTTAATGTTGGATCCTTATAATTGGTATTAGAGCAAGGTTTAGACAAATTTTTAGATTAGGATAGCTTCTTAAGAGTTATGGATATCATAATGAGTTTATAATTTTATGGTTGATCATAATTTTAATGTTACAGAAATCAATTTGAGGCTTTAAGCTATTAAATTTCAAGGATTAATGATATTTTTTGTGACATTTTTTTGAGGTAATTATAGTTAATTAGTTTTGGGGATAATAAATGAAATGTTTGAGATAACATTTGAGGTTGACGCATGTTATGGTTATTTTTGAGGATTTTATTTTGGTAATTTTATAAGAATTATATAGTTTTTTAAAAATGAAAACACACCGAATATGTGACAACATTTCATGTTAGACAAGGCTATGGGAATTGAACCCCCAACCAAAGTTCGACAAGGCTTTATTTCCTACCACTGGCCTACATGAAGTCCATGGTTCATATGAATTATTCTTTTTAGTTAAATGATTTTATGGATTAATAATAATTTGATTCTAGAGACATATATTTTATCTGATAGATAACCTTGGGATTGGAAAATGATATGGTGATTAAGTGATTAATGTTATTTTAGAATATATTCACTATTTTGGGAACTCCATATAAGGTAAATAGAATAATTTGGAATTTTATTTTTTGAAGGAAGGTTGATGTTATTTGGAGATAAATGTTAAAATTTATCTTGGAGGAATATCTTGTCAAATCCTTCTGATTTTGGGTTTTAATATTAGTTTGGTTTATTTTTTCAAATTTTAAGGACAATTGTTTATTGAATGGTAAATATAAAACTTGGATATTATTGTCAAATTTTAGAGATTAAAATCAGTCCTTATTCTTATAAAGGATTATTCTTTTGGGGAAATTATCATACTATTTACTAACCATTTGGGTTTTGGTTAATGTATAAATAAATGAGAAATATATATTTCATCTTTTGTGGATTATATGATTCTCTATACGTTGATTCTAGTCCTTTAGGTGTGAACATGACATCTTAAACACTCATCATTTTGAGAAAAAGATGAGTTTTTTGTGTAATTCGATTAATGGATAAAATTATACATTTTAAGTAAGTATATTCACTTATGATTCCTCAAATTTATGAAAAGGATCTTAAAAAAAGTTTTCTATTTACTTTTCCTACTATGAAGTCAAAAACCCTTTAACCCATTGCAAATTTATAGATTTGTTATTGTTAACATTTTCGTGAAAATTTTTTATATCACTCCCCATTAGAATTGGATGGTTTTTTTTCTTATATATCCATGTTTTCCTACATTTAATCCTAGTATGTGTTATCTCTGGTGACCCTCATACCGTCCTTTCTTTCTTTTAAAGTGGGATTTTTATTAATCCTTTTTCCAATGTGGGATTTCAATAAAGTTATTTTAAAAAGTCATACCTTAGTTACCAACCCTAAATTCAAATTATGAGGATAAATTTTCCATAAGGGATTGGATAATGTAACATCCTGAGTTTTTAAAAGAAAACACAATTTCGATAGCATATATGATACGCCATATCAAGCTTAAATGGACAGTTAAATATTATTATTTAATACAATAGTTGTTGCATTTTCATTAGAATAGAGGGAATGAACAGTGTTAACTGAATTATGAAAAATATGTTTTACACATTTATATATAATGATTCATTGGTTACCAAATTAACTTGGAATAAAACTAAAAACCAATTGAATATAAAGGATATATTTTTATAAGAAAATATTTGAATGTCAATAATTCTATTTATGAAATAATCAGATCACTTTTTTTGTATTAAATTAATAAATATTAATTTAATCTAACATTTAAAATTTATCTCTTGTGTTTTCTAGACATTATATATGAACAAATACAATTTTATGGATAAAATGATTGGTTTTCTGAAAATATAGTTTTACTGCCTTTTGATGGGGAACCCATTTTAAATCAAATTTTTGACACTTTTTTAATTTTCACTTGGAAAAATAAACTTATTCTATGGAATCAGGACATCAAAATTTAGTTTGGATAATTTTTTTGTATTTTTATTATAAATTTCATATTTTAATGAATAGTGAAATATATTGCATTTTAATTCAAAACTGCTTTTTTGTCTAATTTAGATATATTATTATGTTATAATTTTTATTTGTTTTAAAGTATAATTAGATTTTTTTTATCATTTAATTCAATGTTGGTCATTGGAAGTAATTTACACTATAAATATGATATAAACACATGTCTATCTTTTGATTGTTTTTACTTTTTTAAAACCTATTTTCTCATTTTGGAAATAGGGATTAATTTTAAAATAATTACAAAAACTCTGGTGCATTAAATTTTTAAAAATGGATCCCATATTTATAATAATTGGGACCAAATTATGTAAATAAGTTCCTTTTATTTGTTTTTGGATTTTATGAATAGTAACTTTGGTAATTTTTATTTACCATGGTTAGAGGTAAATCAGGTAAATTAGGGTAACAAATAATATGATAAGGATAATAAAATTACCCTAAAACCTACCAAAATCCTATTGGATGAATTAAATTAGACTCTTAACACAAAAGTATCGTAATATACTCATTTAATGGACATGTTTCCATGAAAGTGATATAAATATTATTAAAACAAATGAAAGTGAAAACATGTCACCCTATAATTTATTATAAGTATAATAATTATTATATAGTGATAAAAATGATATAACTTTGATAATTAATAATCTAAAGAATTATAATGAAATTATCTATATTTTTTTAATGTATTTATAATTTTTATAGATTATATAATTACCATAAACATTGATACAACAGTGATACAGAAATTATTTTATTAAGAGAAATATCAAATAAATGATATAAAAATATTAAAATAAATTTAATTTAAATTAATTATGCTACTACATGTATTTTATATGTGACTATGACATATTAAAATTCTATTAAATGTTTTTTTTTGAAAGTAATCTCTCCTTTTGGATTTTCTTTAAATTCAATGAAATAAATAGTCTCAAAAATGGCACTATAGATATTTTATAAATATAATATTTTATTAAATTATTTAAAAATCCTAAAAATATTTTAAAATTTAAAAAGTGGTTGTTGGTCGGAGTGGATACTCAAGAGGGGGGGTGAATTGAGTTCCAATTAAAATTTCTGTTAAAATATTGTCTATTTAAAATCCCACGATTTATAAAATAAGTTAAACTGTAGTGAATTTATACAGATTGTAAATGTTCACTTAGCTTCTCAAAGATTTATTAGGTCTCAATTTATTTAACCACGAGATCAAACTAACTTTTGAAACTATTAATCTACTGATTTACAATAAGTGTAAACACTTGCTAATTTAACTATCAAAGTAGCTTTAAAATAGTTTTGTATTTCAAAGTAATAGCAGCGGAATAAATAAGATATAGGTAGTATATTTTGAACTTAAATTAAAGATGTACAGCATATATAAAAATAGGTTCAGTCTCAATCTGAGACTTAGTCCTCTCAAATTTATATAAATTTTATCCACACACTGGATCGGGGTTAAAAACAATTTACAAAACTGTCCAGGCCACACAAGAACATCTACCACTGTTCTACATGGGAAACAAAGTAAAGACCAGGCCACACAAGGACCTCTTCCACAGTTGATGTGGGTAAACAAGATTTAAGAGTTTAGGAGTGAGGATTTGATATCCTCCAGTTCAGTACAGGAGACAGTGTGTGTATAAGAAATATAGAGTACACCACACTGATCGAAAGTTAATAAATAAATCACATAGAGAAGATAGATGAGAGTTTAGAAATCCCTAGTGATTATAGATGAATCTTTGGACTCATTGGATTCAACAGGAATGATTATGAGTCCTTTTCTGGTTTTTCTGTTGAAAAACAGAGTGTCGTAGTTAAGCTTGTGTTCTTCAGGAGTGAGAATGATCTCTTGATTCGTCGTGTGTTCTTCAGAGGTGTTGGATTGCATTAATGAGAGTTCTTTAAAAGACTTGAAATCTCCTTCTTGTTCAGGATTATTCTTCTTGTTCAGCACAGTACTCTCAGGTGTATGTAAGTTCTTCTTGTTGTATATTCACACTTGCACATCAATTGCACGCCACCCGTGTACTGCATCTCAAACTTCCTTATATTCCACGAGTTCTGGCAGTAGGAATGATTCACTTTTCATAGGTACGAGGTACGGTTTCCTGACATGCCAACAACTATCATTAAATAACATTAATTAAATTAAAAACATCAAATATGACCGTTAGCATTATTTAAATAATATAGACAAAAAGGCTAAGAAACGGTGTCACAGTGATTATGTAAATAGTGTCTTCTTCACGGTACGAGCTTCACGGTATGTGCCTCACGGTATGACTATGTCACAGTGTCTAGATCACTATGTCGAGGTCACAGTGAGTCCTTCACGGTGTCTGGGTCACGGTGAGTCCTTCACGGTGTCTGGGTCACGGTGAGTCCTTCACGGTGTCTGGGTCACGGTGAGTCCCTCATGGTGTCTGGGTCACGGTGAGTCCTTCATGGTGTCTCCATACTTAGACAAATATCAGTATTTGGACTTAGACTGTAATATGCAGAATATGGATTAAGTTTAATCATTAGAGAGTAAAAGAGCTTGATTCATAAATATAGAGGTGTGATAATATATGTGAGATTTGTGATCATGCATAAGACTTGTAAATAATAAAGAGAGTAATTAACATCCATAAGATTTGTTATCATTAAAACATGATGTGTAGTTATTATTGAGATTGAAGAGCATTAGCAAGATGTGCAATGAAGATTGAGATTAATTAACAGTAATAGGATTTTTGATTATTAAAACATGATTAACACATGAGGAGTCCAACAATCTCCCCCTTTTTTATGATCACAAATCAGATATAGTCAGAATATAAATGAAATGTAACATAAAAGAAACTAGCATATTTAGAATAGAAAAAAAATCATTATAGTACTGACACTTGTAGTTTTTCTCCCCCTTTTATACTTGTAGTTATTCTCCCCCTTTTGGGATTATAAAAAAGTAGAGAAAAATAAATGAAAAAATACAGTCTTCATTAAAAAAATGCAGAATAGATCATATAAGAGAAATACAAACATAAATGGCATCCCATCAAAAAGAAAAACAGTCCTCGGACTCTTCAGGGATCCACCTTGTCTTTGCCTTTATCAGAAGCTGGAGCTGGTGCCAATGTAGAAGAAGGCATAGATGTAGTAGACAAAGAGGGTAAGGCTAGACCTTCAAAAACATATAGAGCCAAAGTGGGAGCAGAAGAAGATCTAGGTTGTGGTTGTTCAAGAATGACTGGTCGGATCTGAGAAAGAGCTTGGCTAACTGTCATGGCAGTTGAGGCTAAGGTAGGTAGACCAGGTATAAGGGGTGTAGCAACTGGAGAAACTATAGCAGTACTCTGCACATGAAGATACGGATTCAAAATATTGATGAAATCAGTAATGATTTCACCACCATATTGCATAGCCTTTTCAAAATCATCCTTATTCTCCAGAAATCTGTCCAACAATCTGGTGAACTCTGTAAGTTTCTAAACTAGATCTTTAAAAGCTTGAGTCACCGGAGGGATTCTCAAATTTTCCACAAGATATCTAAAGTGATATGTCATATCACTTTTAGAGAAAATCCGAGAGAGATACAAATCTATTTTCTTTGAGATCTCTTGTTGAGCATCATTGGCTATCTTAGAATGAATCCTAACCAAGTCCAATGCTCTATCACTATTCTTAACCACTTCTGACAAAGAAGATAGATCCAGGCAACTGAAGGCACACTGAAGTTCTTCTTTAATTATGGATATCAGCATAGAATCATCCAAAGAAGGTGTGGAGGTCTGACCAGAAGCAGGTGAAGCCTTGACAACTTCGGTTAGTACTTTGAGCTGTTTCATAACTTTTTGCAGGCATCCAGTGTATTCATCTGTACGCTTATTCAGATTTTCTACAAGCTCCCTCATGCGTTCCAGCATCTTGGTGTGTATTTTTCCAACCTTCTCATCAAAATAATGTAGGTATGGATGAACTTGAGACACAATCTCCCTAGCAAGGAGGGAATCAGATGGCTCAGGAGAAGCAGCAACTGGTGCAGGGGAAGAAATAGGAGCAGGCACTGATCTCAAAGATAACTCATTCTACAAACTTGCTACCATACTTTTCATATTTCCAACATCAGCAATCAGCAGCTTATTTTCAACTCTGACTTCTTGAATTTCTCGGATCATCCTTGGTTGAATATGTAAGATAATATTTTCTAAGAGAATTGATGAATCTTCTTGAATTAACTGAGTCACTGGACGAGGTTGAGTGGAGACAATTTTCTCAACTCCAGCTAACAAAGACTATCCAAAAACTTTTAGGTCATCTTCGGTGACAAAGGAGTGATTCTCGGGTAAGGGTGCAGGTAAAGGTAGTGGTTCAGATTCTGGTTGAGGTTGAGAGTCGTCTTCAGACTCATATTCTGATTCATATTGAGGTTGGGGCTCTGGTTCTGGTTCTGGATGAGCTATAGACTTCAGTTGAAATAGAGAAGAAAGATCCATTCCAGTGGTAGTCACTTGTTGTGACTCATTCACATCATAAAATCTTGGGAATTCATATCGAATGTACAAAAAGTATGAGATAGAAGGTTGAGAAGCTTCAGTAGACCCATCTTCTATAATCTCAATGTTTTGAGGTTCCTCCCCCTCAAATTGTGCTTCCCTTTTATATTCTTGAGGCTCAAGAACATGGTCAAGATCCACAGGATCATCTCTAATCTCTTCAGAAAACTCTTGCCTTTCCAGCTGAAAGGAAATTTCCATCCTCTCTTCAGTAGAGGGAATAATCTCAGGAGTCGATTTTTCCACTGGTTTTGCTTCCAGACTTCCTTCTTTCTCAACAGAAAGATCCTCTTCAATAGGATTTGCCCTTAAGGTTGCTTGGTGTTCTGAATCAGGAAAAACCAATTTCCTTGCAGCATTAGGATGAGCTTCTATATTTACATCCTCACTAGAAGTAGGAGCTTCCTCCTCTCTCAAACTAACAGCAACTTCCTCTCCTTGAGGTATTTCATCAGGGACAATAGTCCTTTCTTTTTCAACAGGAGTTGTTTCCATTTGAGGTCTTCGAGATTCTTCTCTAGGAGATACTTCAGCTGTTACTTCCTCTTCTTCTTCTTCTTCTGAATACTCACCCACTTCATCTGGTTCCAAAACAGGATCAGATAGATTTTTAGGCCTTCTTGGATAGTCAACATCATTAAAATTTTTATACACTTGATCATTATCCTCAACCCACTGCTTATTCCATGGGTTCCAGCTAATCTTCATCCTTCTGATGATAGTCATGGATAGGCAGTAATCAAGGTCCTCTAACTTTTCATCATTTGGTCCAACCATCCCTTTTTCAACTAACATGGCTGAGATCATCCTTGAGTAAAACGGGGAGGTGGATTTGGAAGTGACTTTGATCAGCTCACATATATGGTTAATAACATACTTGCATAGATTGATCTTATGGTCATTCTTCAACAAGTGAATCAGGAACACATCCTTATACTTCATTATAGAAAAATCTCATTTTCTTGGACTAATCAAATTCTGAACAAACATGAACAGAAGTCTAGTATCCCCATCTAATTCAGCAGCTATGGCCCTTCACTTGGTGCCATTTCCAGTCAGGATCTCCAAAGCATTCTCCAGGTTAAAGATTTCGATTGTTGGATGAGGTTCTCTCTGGTAATTTTCACAAACTCCTTCATGTGGAATCCTTAGGCATGCAACCCACAGCCTCGAAGAGAAAGAGCACTTCTAACCATTTCTCCAGCTTGTCACCATAAATCTTTCTCCATACTCAAAAGAAAACTTCACATACTGATAGAATTGAGATACCAATCTTGGGTAAATCGGTCTATTCTTTCCAGTGAACCATTCAATCCATCCTTGTTCTCTTAAAACTTTCAAAACTAAAGATCGGCTAGACAGCAACCACTCTGGACAAACCTCCTTTTCAGGTACAACTGTACGACTTACCAGGTTTGGGTCTAGAGGTCCTTCGGGAGCTATCCTTGGTATCCTCTTCTATTTCTTAGAGCGGGGATTTTCAGACGAAGGTGAGGATGGACGCTTCATCCTTGGCATTCACTGAAGGTTCGGGCGAGAGGGAAGTGAAGGTTCAAGAGAGAGTTCGGGTAAGCAATCAAATGAAACCCTTAAGTTTTATCATTTGGGAATGTCAAACGTCATAAAAACAAAAATGTGGGAAATCAAATAGTGGTAAAATAAAAATTACCGTGATACGGGTTAAAATAAGAATATATATAATCTTCACGGTGAGACCATGAGTAGTCATTAGGTTGTGATGAAAGCTAGTCATCACGGTGAGATAGCTAATAGTCGTCACGGTGAGACAGTGAGCATTCCGTATAGTCACGGTGAGACAGTGAGTTGACAGACCATGCGCATAAAACAGTAACTCATAAACAGTGAGTATGAAACCGTAAAGTAATATATAGTAAAGTATTAAACATTAAGATTAGTAAGATGTTTATTTATGATTAATCATACCAAGATCATGTATGATGTAGTCTAATCTTTCATAATTTAATGGTTTAGTGAATATATCAGCAAGTTGATATTCAGTACCAATGAATTCCAAAGTGATATCACATTTGATAAAGATCCCTCAAAAAGTGATGTCTTATATCAATATGTTTTGTTCTAGAATGAGAAACAGGATTCTTGGAAATATTTAAATCACTTGTGTTGTCACAATTTATTGGGACATGTCTGAATTGATATCCATAGTCTAGTAATGTGTGTTTCATCCACAAAATTTGTGCACAACAACTTCCAGTAGCTATGTATTCAGCTTCTGCAGTAGATAATGCAATCGAATTTTGTTTCTTACTACACCATGATACTAGTGACTTTCCAAAAAGGTGACATGTTCTAGAGGTTCTTTTTCTATCTAACTTGCATCTAGAAAAATCAGCATCAGAATAACTAACTAATTCAAATGATTGTCCTTTGGGATAGAATAGTCCTAAATTGGGAGTATGCTTGAGGTATTTGAAAATTTTCTTTACAGCATTTAAATGTGACTCTTTAGGGTTTTCTTGAAAATGAGCATACATACACACACTAAACATAATATCAGGATGACTAGAAGTTAGGTAGAGTAAACTTCCAATCATTCCTCTATAAGTGGTTTGATCAACAGATTTACCATTTTCATCAAGATCCATCTTACATGTGGTACTCATGGGAGTGTAACTACCTTTTGTGTTATCCAATCCAAAACGTTTTAAAAGATCTCTAGTATATTTATTTTGAGTTAAAATAATTCCATCATCATTTTGAAAGATTTGAAATCCAAGAAAGAATTTAAGTTCACCCATTAAACTCATTTCAAATTCAGTTTGCATCATTTTAGAAAAATCAGTACATAATGTAGTTTTTGAAGATCCAAAAATAATATCATCCACATAAATTTGTACAAATAAAACATCTTTAGAAATTTGTTTTATAAACAGAGTAGGATCAGCTATTCCTTTTGTAAAACCTTTAGAAATTAGAAAAGTACTTAATCTATCATACCAAGATCTTGGAGAATGCTTTAAACCATATAAAGGTTTTGATAATTTGAAAATGTGATTTGGAAAATGAGGGTTTAAAAATCCAGGTGGTTGTTCAACAAAAACATCCTCAGCAATATATCCATTCAAGAATGCACTCTTGACATCCATTTGATATAGTTTGAAATTTAGATGTGCAGCATAAGCAAGTAAAATCCTAATGGATTCTAATCTGGATAATGGAGCAAAAGTCTCCTCATAGTCAATAACTTCTTCTTGACTATATCCTTGTGCAACTATCCTAGCTTTATTTCTAACTATGTTTCCAAATTCATCTAGTTTATTTCTAAAAACCCATTTTGTGCCTATTGTGAAAGTTTCCTTATGTCTTTCAGCAAGATTCCAAACCTTATTTCTTTCAAATTGATTGAGTTCTTCTAGCACAGCAATTACCCAAAATTCATCATTAATAGCATCATCAATGTTTTTAGGTTCAATCTGTGACAGGAAGGCTTGATGTTCAACCTGATTTCTAAGAGAATCTCTAGTCTGTGTCCCTCTATCCAGATTTCCTACAACAGCATCTAAAGGATGATAATTTAGAATTCTAATTGATCTAGTAAAGGTAGGACTAGAAATTTCAGGTTCTTCTCTAGGTTCGGGTTCATTTGGGGAAGATTCTGGAATAAGTCTATAACTGGTTGTCTTTATAGCAGGTTCATTGATTTTATCATTAAGGTCCAGAACAGATAAGTCTTCTTCAAGATTTTCAAGATAGGTTTTAGGCTCATGTGGATCAGTTTCATCAAACTTGATGTGAACAGATTCTTACACACACTTGGTTCTTTTTTTGAAAACTCTATAAGCCTTGCTGGTTAAAGAATATCTTAAAAATATTCCTTCATCACTCTTAGAAGCAAACTAATCAAGATTATCTTTTGTATTAAGAATAAAAACTTTGCGTCCAAATACTCTAAAGTAACTAACTTTAGGTTTTCTATTGTTCCACAACTCATATGGGGTCTTCTTAAGAGCAGGTATAATTAAGACTCTATTGATAATATAACAAGATGTATTTACAGCTTCAGCCCAAATGTAAATAGGCAGATCATATTCATTAAGCATAGTTCTAGAAATTTCTTGCAGGGTTCTATTTCTTCTTTCTACTACACCATTCTGCTGAGGTGTCCTAGGAGAAACAAAAGTTATGAATATATCCATTGTGTGAGAAATAGGATTCAAATTCATGATTTTCAAACTCACGGCCATGATCACTTCTTAGGATTTTAATCTTACGTCCGCTAAGATTTTCTACAGATTTGGAGTATTTAACAAAGTAAGAATAAGATTCACTTTTGTGAGATAAGAAGTATACCCAAGTATATCTAGAAAAGTCATCTACTAGAACATAGACATAGTGCTTCCCATTTAAGCTAGAAACTCTAGATGGTCCAAACAAATCCATGTGAACCAACTCGAGAGGTTGAGAAGTTGAAACTTCTTTCTTTGATTTAAAATAAACCTTATGTTGATTTCCCTTTTGACAGGGATTACAAACTTTGTCATTTGGAAAATCAAGTTTAGGTAGGTCTCTAATTAAGTTTTTCCTAGTTAGTATTCTAAGTGAGTGTATATTCCAGTGTCCTAATATTCTATGCCATAACCAAGATTCTTTATGAAAAGCATTTAAACAGGTAACATTTTGTTTGGATAAGGAATTTAAATCAACTGCATAAAAATTTTCATTTCTTAAAGCAGAAAAGACTAAAACATTTTTAGAATTAAAAACATTACAAGAATTATTTTCAAACTTCACATTAAATCCATCATCACATAACTGAGAAATACTTAATAGTTTATATTTAAGTCCACCAACAAATAAAACTTTGGAAATTAAAACTGAATTAGTGTTACCAATTTTTCCTAGGCCAATGATCTTTCCTTTAGAATTATTACAAAAGGTGACATGACCTCCATAAACCTTTATTAAACTCTTGAAGCATGTGTAATCCCTAGACATATGTCTTGAACATCCACTGTCTATATACCATGTCTTATTGTGGAAACTCTTCAAGCAGGTTTCCTACAAAACAGATTTAGATAGGAAATTATTTTGGTACCCATATCTTCTTGGGTCCAGACAGGTTAGCAATCAAAGCTTTAGGTACCCAAATTTGTCTTATGGGTCTTATATAATTTACAGAATAAAAATATTGTGAAAGATAAACTCTATTTGATTTATAACTATGTGAATAACTAGTTGAAGCATATGAATGTCCAGAGCTAGAACTACCAATATTCTGTCCAGATTTAGGAATAAATCTATTCTTAGTAATCTGTCTCTGTCCAGGTTTGTAGCCTATTCCAGTAGTGTATTTTGGTGCAACCTGTTTTCCTAGCATTTGAGTTAGTGTTTCCTTTCCATTTGTTAACTTCTCTAAGTCTTTTCTAAGTTTCTCATTTGACATTTTCAGTTCAGTGTTCTCCTTTAACAGTTGAGCATTTTTCTCTTTTTTAATACTAAGTTCGGTTTTAACAGTAGAAGTGAGAGCATGTGGTTTCTTTAATGATTTTTATTTATCCTTAATTTCATTCAATGTCTCTTATAGCATATTACAATATTCAAATAATTCCTCACTAGTCATGTTTTCAAAATCAGAATCAGATTCTGCATCATATCTAGAATAATAAGAATTTAAAACAGGAGTATCTGAGGTTACCTGAGATGTGTTTGTCATGAAACACATGTTGGCATGATTCTTTTCAGAATCAGACTTTTCAGATTCACTTTTGCTGTCTTCAGAAGCACTCCAGGTAGCCTTCATAGCCTTTTTGTACTTATTGTCCTGGTAATCATATTTTTTCTTGAATTTTAGCTTTGGGAAGTCTTCTTTAATGTGTCCTTTTTTTGCACTCATAGAAAAAAAACTTCATCACTTTTATCTAGTTTTTTCCAATCCTTATTCTAATGTCCTTTATTGTCATACTTTCTTTTATAATTTGATTTTCTGAAAAATTTATTCTTCTTACAAAACTTCTTAAATCTTCTGGCTATCTGAGCCATTTCAGCATCACTATCAGAGTCTGAATTTTCACTGGTTGAACCATCAATAGGTATTTGAGCTTTATCTTTGTCCTTGGTCCTTGAATCAGTAGTCCTGAAAGCCACTGATTTCCTCTTAGGTTCATCATCTTCCTCTTTATTCACCTTGAGTTCTTCCACATACATCATAAGCTTACCAATTGGTTCTTTAACAGGTAGAGCAGCAATGTCACATGACTCTCTGATTGAGACAGAGGTCCCTCTCCATCGGTCTGGTAAACATCTCAAGATTCTCATAATTTGTTCCTTTGCTGGAACAGCCTTACCAAGTGAATTCATTGTATTGACTATCTCATTAAACCTGAGATACATATCATAAATAGGTTCGTCAATCTTCATTTTAAAATTATCATATTTAATAGTATAAGTATTTAATCTCATTTCTTTAACATTGGTTGTTCCTTCATGAGAAACATCCAAAGTATCCCAAATTTCAAAAGCAGTTTTGCAAGCAGAAATTCTATTAAACTCTTCATCTCCTAAAGCACAGTACATGGCATTCATAAATTTACAATTATTATTGTAATCAGTGTTTGTAGGTTCATCCCAAGTGGATCTAACATTAGTGGGAATTTTATATTTTGATTATTTGGCTGTCCAAATATCAAAACCCATGCTTTCTAAATGAATTTTCATTTTCAACTTCCATTGAGAAAAGTTTGTACCATTTAAGAAAGGTGGCATGTTAGTAGCAGCACCCCCTAGTCTATTATCCATAACTAGATTTTAGAAAGATAATTTAAAGAGATAAAAATTTAGAAATAACAGCAATTTTAAGAACTTTAAAATACAACTAAAATCACAGTTGAAAAACAGAGTACTTCAGAAAATATATTAATCCTCTGATACCAAATGTTGGTCAGAGTGGATACTCAAGAGGGGGTGAATTGAGTTCCAATTAAAATTTCTGTTAAAATATTGTCTATTTAAAATCCCCCGATTTATAAAATAAGTTAAACTGCAGTGAATTTGTACAGATTGTAAATGTTCACTTAGCTTCTCAAATATTGATTAGGTCTCAGTTAATTTAACCACAAGATCAAACTAACTTTTGAAACTAATCTACTGATTTACAATAAGTGTAAACACTTGCTAATTTAACTATCAAAGTAGCTTTAAAATAGTTTTGTATTTCAAAGTAATAGCAGCAGAATAAATAATATATATGTAGTATATTTTGAACTTAAATTAAATATGAACAGCAGATATAACAAGAGGTTCAGTCTCAAGCCGAGACTTAGTCCCCTCAAATTTATATAAATTTGATCCACACCCTAGATCAGGGTTAACAACAGTTTAAAAACTGTCGAGGCCACACATGGACCTCTTCCACTGTTCTACGTGGGAAACAAAGCAAAGACCAGGCCACATAAGGACCTATTCCATAGTTGATGTGGGTAAACAAGAGTTAAGATTTTAGGAGTGAGGATTTGATATCCTCCAGTTCAGTATAGGAGAGAGTGTGTGTATAAGAAATATAGAGTACACCACACTGCTCGAATGTTAATAAATAAATCACGTAGAGAAGATAGATGAGAGTTTATAAAGCTCCAGTGATTATCAATGCAGCTCTGGACTCATTGGATTTAGCAGGAATGCTTCTGAGTCCTTCTCTGGTTTTTCTATTGAAAAACAGAGTTTTGTAGTTAAGCTTGTGTTCTTTAGGAGTGAGAATGATCTCTTGATTCGTCGTGTGTTCTTCAGAGGTGTTGGATTGCATTCATGAGAGTTCTTTGAAAGACTTGAAATCTCCTTCTTTTTCAGGATTATTCTTCTTGTTCAGCACAGTACTCTCGGGTGTATGTAAGTTCTTCTTATTGTATATTCACACTTTCACACCGCTTGCATGCCACCCGTGTACTGCATCTCAAACTTCCTTATATTCCACGAGTTCTGGCAGTAGGAATGATTCAATTTTCATAGGTACGAGGTACGGTTTCCTGACATGCCAACAACTATCATTAAATAACATTAATTAAATTAAAAACATCAAATATGACCGTTAGCATTATTTAAATAATATAGAAAAAAAGGTTAAGAAATGGTGTCACAGTTATTATGTAAACAGTGTCTTCTTCACGGTATGAGCTTCACGGTATGTGCTTCACGGTATGACTATGTCACGGTGTTTACATCACTGTGTCGAGGTCACAGTGAGTCCTTCACGGTGTCTGGGTCCCGGTGAGTCCTTCACGGTGTCTGGGTCACGGTGATTCCTTCACGGTGTCTGGGTCACGGTGAGTCCCTCACGGTGTCTGGGTCACGGTGAGTCCTTCACGGTGTCTCCATACTTAGACAAATATCGGTATTTGGAATTAGACAGTAATCTACAGAATATGGATTAAGTTTAATCATTAGAGAGTAAAAGAGCTTGAATCATAAATATAGAGGTGTGATAATATATGTGAGATTTGTGATCATGCATAAGACTTGTAAATAATAAAGAGAGTAATTAACATCCATAAGATTTGTCATCATTAAAACATGATGTGTAGTTTTTATTGAGATTGAAGAGAATTAGCAAGATATGCAATAAATATTGAGATTAATTAACAGTAATAGGATTTTTGATCATTAAAACATGATTAACACATGAGGAGTCCAACAATCGCCCCCTTTTTTATGATCACAAATCATATATAGTCATAATATAAATGAAATGTAACATAAAAGAAACTAGCATATTTAGAATAGCAAAAAAATCATTATAGTACTGACACTTCTAGTTTTTCTCCCCCTTTTATACTTGTAGTTCTTCTCCCCCTTTTGCGATTATCAAAAAATAGAGAAAAAGAAATGAAAAAATACAGTCTTCATTAAAAAAATGCAGAATAGATCATACAAGAGAAATACAAACAGAAATGGCATCCCATCAAAAAGAAAAACAGTCCTCGGACTCTTCAGGGATCCACCTTGTCTTTTCCTTTATCAGCATCAGGAGCTGGTGCCGATGTAGAAGAAGGCATAGATGTAGTAGACAAAGAGGTTAAGGGTAGACCTTCAAAAACATATGGAGCCAAAGTGGGAGCATAAGAATATCTAGGTTGTGGTTGGTCAAGAATGACTGGCCGGATCTGAGAAAGAGCTTGGCTAACTGTCATGGTAGTGGAGGCTAAGGTTGGTAGACCAGGTATAAGGGGTGCAGCAACTGGAGAAACTATAGCAGTACTCTGCACATGAAGATACGGCTTCAAAATATTGATGAAATCGGTAATGATTTCACCACCATATTTCATAGCCTTTTCAAAATCATCCTTATTCTCCATAAATCTGTCCAACAATCTAGTGAACTCTGTAAGTTTCTGAACTTGATCTTTAAAAGATTGAGTCACCGGAGGGATTCTCAAATTTCCACAAGATATCTAAAGTGATCTGTCATATCACTTTTAGAGAAAATCCGAGAGAGATACAAATATATTTTCTTGGAGATCTCTTGTTGAGCATCATTGGCTATATTAGAATGAATCCTAACCAAGTCCAATGCTCTATCACTGTTCATAACCACTTCCGAAAAAGAAGATAGATCCAGGCCACTGAAGGCACTCTGATGTTCTTATTTAATTATGGATCTCAGCATAGAATTATCCAAAGAAGGTGTGGAGGTCTGACCAGAAGCAGGTGAAGCCTTGACATCTTCGGTTAGAACTTTGAGCTATTTCAGAACTTTTTGCAGGCATCCAGTGTATTCATCTGTAAGCTTATTCAGATTTTCTACAAGATCCCTCATGCGTTCCAGTATCGTGGTGTGTCTTTTTTCAATCTTCTCATCAAAAGAAAGTAGGTATGGATGAACTTGAGACACAATCTCCCTAGCAAGGAGGGAATTACATGGCTCAGGAGAAGCAGCAACAGGTGCAGGGGCATAAACAGGAGCAGGCACCGATCTCAAAGATAACTCATCCTACAAACTTGCTACCATACTTTTCATATTTCCAACATCAGCACTCAGCAGCTTATTTTCTACTCTTACTTCTTCAATTTCTCAGATCATCCTTGGTTGAATATGTAAGATAATATTTTCCAAGAGAATTGATGCATCTTCTTGACTTAACTGAGTCACTGGACGAGGTTGAGTGGAGACAATTTTCTCAACTCCAGCTAACAAAGACTCTCCAAAAACTTTCAGATCATCTTCAGTGACAAAGGAGTGATTCTCGGGTAAGGGTGTAGGTAAAGGTAGTGGTTCAGATTCTGGTTGAGGTTCAGAGTCATCTTCAGACTCAGATTCTGATTCAGATTGAGGTTGGGGCTCTGGTTCTGGTTCTGGATGAGCTATAGACTTCAGTTGAAACAGAGAAGAAAGATCCATTCCAGTTGTAGTCACTTGTTGTGACTCATTCACATCATAAATTCTTGGGAATTCATACCGAGTGTACACAAAGTATGAGATAGAAGTTTGAGAAGCTTCAGCAGATCCATCTTCTATAATATCAGGGTTTTGAGGTTCCTCCCCCTCAAATTGTGCTTCCCTTTCAGATTCTTGAGGCTCAAGAACATGGTAAAGATCCACAGGATCATCTCTAATCTCTTCAGAAAACTCTTTCCTTTCCTGCTGAAAGGCAATTTCCATCCTCTCTTCAGCAGAGGGAATAATCTCAGGAGTCGATTGTTCCACTAGTTGAGCTTCCAAACTTCCTTCTTTCTCAACAGAAAGATCCTCTTCAACAGGATTTTCCTCTAAGGTTGTGTGCTGTTCTAAATCAGGAAAAACCAATTTCATTGCAGCATTAGGATGAGCTTCTGGATTTACATCCGCACTAGAAGCAGGAGCTTCCTCTTCTCTCAAACTAACAGCAACTTCCTATCCTTGAGGTATTTCAGCAGGGACAACAGTCCTTTCTTTTTCAACAGGAGCTGTTTCCATTTGAGGTCTTCTATCTTCTTCTCTAGGAGATACTTCAGTTGTTACTTCCTCTTCTTCTTCTTCTTCTGAATACTCACCCACTTCATCTGGTTCCAAAACAGGATCAGATAGATTTATAGGCCTTCTTGGATAGTCAAAATCATTAATATTTTTATACACTTGATCATTATCTTCAACCCACTGCTTCTTCTAGGGGTTCTAGCTAATCTTTATCCTTCTGATGATAGGCATGGATAGGCAGTAATCATGGTCCTCTAAATTTTCTTCATTTGGTCTAACCATCCCTTTTTCAACTAACATTTCTGAGATCATCCTTGATTAAAACAGGGAGGTGGATTTGGAAGTGACTTTGATCAGCTCACATATATGGTTAATAACATACTTGCATAGATTGATCTTATGGCCATTCTTCAACAAGTGAATCAGGAACACATCCTGATACTTCATTACAGAAAAATCTCATTTTCTTGGACTAATCAAATTCTGAACAAACTTGAACAGAAGTCTAGTCTCCCCATATAATTCAGTAGCTATGGCCCTTCACTTGGTTCCATTTCTAGTCAGGATCTCTAAATCATTCTCGAGGTCAAAGATGTCGGTTGTTGGAGGAGGGTCTCTCTGGTAATCTTCACAGACTCCTTCATGTGGAATCCTTAGGCATGCATCCCACAGCCTCAAAGAGAAAGAGCACTTATAACCATTTCTACAGCTTGTCACCATAAAGCTTTCTCCAAACTCAAAAGAAAACTCCACATACTGATAGAATTGAGATACCAATCTCGGGTAAATCGGTCTATTCTGTCCAGTGAACCATTCAATCCATACTTGTTCTCTTAAAACTTTCAAAACTAAATATCGGCTAGACAGCAACCACTCTGGACAATCCTCCTTATCAGGTACAACTGTACGACTTACCAGGTTTGGGTTTAGAGGTCCTTCGGGAGCTATCCTCGGTATCCTCTTCTGTTTCTTAGAGCGGGGCTTTTCAGATGAAGGTGAGGATGGACGCTTCATCCTTGGCATTCACTGAAGGTTTGGGCGAGAGGGAAGTGAAGGTTCAGGAGAGAGTTCGGGTAAGGAATCGAATAAAACCCTTAAGTTTTATCATTTGGGAATTTCAAACGTCATAAAAACAAAAATTCGGGAAATTAAATAATGGTGAAATAAAAATTACCATGATATGGGTTAAAATAAGAATATATATAATCTTCACGGTGAGACCATGAGTAGTCATTACAGTGTGATGAAATCTAGCCATCATGGTGAGACGGTTGATAGTCGTCACGGTGAGACAGTGAGCATTCCGTATAGTCACGGTGAGACAGTGAGTTGATAGACCGTGAGCATAAAACAGTAACTTAGAAACAGTGAGTATGAAACCGTAAAGTAATGTATAGTAAAGTATTAAACATTAAGATTTGTAGGATATTTATTTATGATTAATCATATCAATATCATGTATGATGTAGTCTAATCTTTCATAATTTAATGTTTTAGTGAATATATCAGCAAGTTGATATTCAGTACCAATGAATTCCAAAGTGATATCACCTTTTTGATAATGATCCCTCAAAAAGTGATGTCTTACATCAATATGTTTTGTTCTAGAATGAGAAATAAGATTCTTGGAAATATTAAAATCACTTATGTTGTCACAATTTATTGGGACATGTATGAATTGATATCCATAGTCTAGTAATGTGTGTTTCATCCACAAAATTTGTGCACAACAACTGCCAGCAGCTATGTATTCATCTTCTGTAGTAGATAATGCAACCAAATTTTGTTTCTTACTACACCATGATAATAGTGACTTGCCTAAAAGGTGACATGTTCCAGAGGTGCTTTTTCTATCTAACTTACATCCAGAAAAAATCAGCATCAGAATAACTAACTAATTCAAATTATTAACCTTTGGGATAGAACAGTCCTAAATTGGGAGTATGCGTGAGGTATTTGAAAATTCTCTTTAAAACATTTAAATGTGACTCTTTAGGGTTTTCTTGAAAATGAGCACACGTACACACATTAAACATAATATCAGGATGACTAGAAATCAGGTAGAGTGGACTTCCAATCATTCCTCTATAAGTGGTTTGATCAATAGATTTACCATTTTCATCAAGATCCATCTTACAGGTGGTACTCATGGGAGTGTAACTACCTTTTGTGCTATCCAATCCAAAACGTTTTAAAAGATCTCTTGTATATTTACTTTGAGTTAAAATAATTCCATCATCATTTTGAAAGACTTGAAATCCAAGAAAGAATTTAAGTTCACCCATTATACTCATTTCAAATTCATTTTGCATCATTTTAGAAAAATTAGTACATAATGTAGTTTTTGAAGATCCAAAAATAATATAATCTACATAAATTTGTACACCTAAAACATCTTTAGAAATTCGTTTTATAAGCAGAGTAGGATCAGCTATTCCTTTTGTAAAACCTTTGGAAATTAGAAAAGTACTTAATCTATCATACCAAGCTCTTGGAGCTTGCTTTAAACCATATAAAGCTTTTGATAATTTGAAAATATGATTTGGAAAATGAGGGTTTAAAAATTCAGGTGGTTGTTCAACAAAAACATCCTCAGTAATATATCCATTCAAGAATGCACTCTTGACATCCATTTGATATAGTTTGAAATTTAGATGTGCAGCATAAGCAAGTAAAATCCTAATGGATTCTAATCTGGCTACTGGAGAAAAATTCTCCTCATAGTCAATACCTTCTTCTTGAATATAGCCTTGTGAAACTATCCTAGCTTTATTTCTAACTATGTTTCCAGATTCATCTAGTTTATTTATAAAAACCCATTTTGTGCCTATTGTGAAAGTGTCCTTATGTCTTTCAAAAAGATTCCAAACTTTATTTATTTCAAATTGATTGAGTTCTTCTAGCATAGCAATTACCCAAAATTCATCATTAATAGAATCATCAATGTTTTTAGGTTCAAGCTGTGACAATAAGGATTGATGTTCAACCTGATTTCTAAGAGAATCTCTAGTCTGTGTCCCTCTATCCATATTTCCTAAAACAGCATCTAAAGGATGATTCTTTAGAATTCTAGTTGATCTAGTAATGGTAGGACTAGAAATTTCAGGTTCTTCTCTAGGTTCCGGTTCATTTGGGGCAGATTCTGGAATAAGTCCAGAACTGGTTGTCTTTATAGCAGGTTCATTGATTTTATCATTAAGGTCCAGAACAGATAAGTCTTCTTCAAGATTTTCAAGAGAGGTTTTTGGCTCATGTGGATCAGTTTCATCAAACTTGATGTGAACAGATTCTTCCACACACTTGGTTTATTTGTTGAAAACTCTATAAGCCTTGCTGGTTAAAGAATATCCTAAAAATATTCCTTCATCACTCTTAGAAGCAAACTGATCAAGATTATCTTTTGTATTAAGAATAAAATCTTTGCAGCCAAATACTCTAAAGTAACTAACTTTAGGTTTTCTATTGTTCCACAACTCATATGGGGTCTTCTTAAGAGCAAGTCTAATTAAGACTCTATTGATAATATAACAAGTTGTATTCACAGCTTCAACCCAAAAGTAAATAGGCAGGTCATATTCATTAAGCATAGTTCTAGCAATTTCTTGCAGGGTTCTATTTCTTCTTTCTACTACACCATTCTGCTGAGGTGTCCTAGGAGCAGAAAAGTTATGACTATAGCCATTGTGTGAGCAATAGGATTCAAATTCATGATTTTCAAACTCATGACCATGATCACTTCTTAGGCTTTTTATCTTAATTCCAATAATATTTTCTACAGATTTGGAGTATTTAACAAAGTAATAATAAGATTCACTTTTGTGAGCTAAGAAGTATACCCAAGTATATCTAGAAAATTCATCTACTAGAACATAGACATAGTGCTTCCCATTTAAGCTAGAAACTCTAGATGGTACAAACAAATCCATGTGAACCAACTCGAGAGGTTGAGAAGTTGAAACTTATTTCTTTGATTTAAAAGAAACCTTATGTTGCTTTCCCTTTTGACAGGGATTACAAACTTTGTCATTTGGAAAATCAAGTTTAGGTAGGTCTCTAACTAAGTTTTTCCTAGTTAGTTTTCTAAGTGATTGTATATTGCAGTGTCCTAATCTTCTATACCATAACCAAGAATCTTTATGAAAATCATTTAAACAGGTAACATTTTGTTTGGATAAGGAATTTAAATCAACTGCATAAACATTTTTATTTCTTAAAGCAGAAAAGACTAAAACATTTTTAGAATTAAAAACATTACAATAATTATTTTCAAGCTTCACATTAAATACATCATCACATATTTGAGAAATACTTAATAGGTTATATTTAATTCCATCAACAAATAAAACTTTGGAAATTAAAACTGAATTAGTGTTACCAATTTGTCCTAGGCCAATGATCTTTCCTTTAGAATTATTAACAAAGGTGACATGACCTCCATAAAACTTTATTAAACTCTTGAAGCATGAGTAATCCCCAAACATATGTCTTGAACATCCACTGTCCAGATACCATGTCTTCTTTTGGAAACTCTTCGAGAAGGTTTCCTACAAAACAGATTTAGATAGGAAATGATTTTGGTACCCAGATCTTCTTAGGTCCAGACAGGTTAGCAATCAAAGATTTAGGTACCCAAATTTCTCTTATGGGTCTCATATACTTTACAGAATAAAAATATTGTGAAAGATAAACTCTATTTTATTTATAACTATGTGAATAACTAGTTGAATCATATGAATGTCCAGAGCTAGAACTACCAGTATTCTGTCCAGATTTCGGAATAAATCTATTCTTAGTAATCTGTCTCTGTCTAGGTTTGTAGCCTATTCCAGTAGTTTATTTTGGTACAACCTGTTTTCCTAGCATTTGAGTTAGTGTTTCCTTTCTATTTGTGAACTTCTCTAAGTCTTTTCTAAGTTTCTCATTTGACATTTTCAGTTCAGTGTTCTCCTTTAACAGTTGAGCATTTTTCTCTTTTTTAATACTAAGTTCGGTTTTAACAGTAGAAGTGAGAGCATGCTGTTTATTTAATGATTTGTATTTATCCTAAAGTTCATTGCATGTCTCTTCCAGCATATTACAATATTCAAATAATTCCTCACTAGTCATGTTTTCAGAATCAGAATCAGATTCTGCATCATCTCTAGAATAATAAGAATTTAAAACAGGAGTATCTGAGGTTACCTCAGATGTGTTTGTCATGAAACACAAGTTAGCACGATTCTTTTCAGAATCAGACTGTTCAGATTCACTTGTGTTGTCTTCAGAAGCACTCAAAGTAGCCTTCATAGCCTTTTTTTTACTTATTGTCCTTGTAATCATATTTCTTCTTGAATTTTAGCTTTGGGAAGTCTGCTTTAATGTGTCCTTTTTTTGCACTCATAGCAAACAACTTCATCACTTTTATCTAGTTTTTTCCAATAATTCTTCCAATTTCCCTTATTGTTATACTTTCCTTTGTAATTTTATTTTCTGAAAAATTTATTCTTCCTATAAAACTTCTTAAATCTTCAGGCTATCTGAGCCATTTCATCATCACTATCAGAGTCTGAATTTTCACTGGTTAAACTGTCAGTAGGTATTTGAGCTTTAACTTTTTCCTTGGTCCTTGAAGCAGTAGTTTTGAAAGCCACTGATTTCCTCTTAGGTTCATCATATTCCTCTTTATTCACCTTGAGTTCTTCCTAATACATCATAATATTACCAATGGGTTCTTTAACTGGTAGAGCAGGAATGTCACATGACTCTCCGATTGCGACAGAGGTGCCTCTCCATCGGTTTGGTAAACATCTCAAGATTCTCATAATTTGTTCCTTTACTGGAACAGCCTTACCAAGTGAATTCATTGTATTGACTATCTCATTAAACCTGAGATACATATCATAAATAGGTTCATCAATCTTCATTTTAAAATTATCATATTTAATATTATAAGTATTTAATCTCATTTCTTTAACATTGGTTGTTCCTTCATGAGAAACACTCAAAGTATCCCAAATTTCAAAAGCAGTTTTGCAGGCAGAAATTCTATTAAACTCTTCATCTTCTAAATCACAATACATGGCATTCATAGCTTTACAATTATTATTGTAATCAGTGTTTGTAGGTTCATCCCAAGTGGATCTAACATTAGTGGGAATTTTATATTCTGATTCTATGGCAGTCCAAATATCAAAACCCATGATTTCTAAATGAATTTTCATTTTCAGCTTCCATTGAGCATAGTTTGTACCATTTAAGAAATGTGGCATGTTATTAGCAGCACCCTCTAGTCTATTATCCATAACTATATTTTAGAAAGATAATTTAAAGAGATAAAAATTTAGAAATAATAGAAATTTTAAGAACTTTAAAATACAACTAAAATCAAAGTTGAAAAACAGAGTACTTCAAAAAATATTTTAATCCCCTGATACCAAATGTTGGTCAGAGTGGATACTCAAGAGGGGGGGTGAATTGAGTTCCAATTAAAATTTCTGTTAAAATATTGTCTATTTAAAATACCCTGATTTATAAAATAAGTTAAACTGTAGTGAATTTATACAGATTGTAAATGTTCACTTAGCTTCTCAAATATTGATTAGGTCTCAGTTAATTTAACCACAACATCAAAATAACTTTTGAAACTAATCTACTAATTTACAATAAGTGTAAACACTTGCTAATTTTACTATCAAAGTAGCTTTAAAATATTTTTGTATTTCAAAGTAATAGTAGTAGAATAAATAAGATATATGTAGTATATTTTGAACTTAAATTAAAGATGAACAGTAGATATAACAAGAGGTTCAGTCTCAAGCCGAGACTTAGTCCTCTCAAATTTATATAAATTTGATCCACACCCTGGATCGGGGTTAAAAACAGTTTACAAAACTGTCCAGGCCACACAAGGACCTCTACCACTGTTCTACGTGGGAAACAAAGAAAAGACCAGGCCACACAAGGACCTATTCCACAGTTGATGTGGGTAAACAAGAGTTAAGAGTTTAGGACTGAGGATTTGATATCCTCTAGTTCAGTACAGGAGAAAGTGTGTGTATAAGAAATATAGATTACACAAAACTGCTCGAAAGTTAATAAATAAATCACGTAGAGAAGATAGATGAGAGTTTAGAAATCTCTAGTGATTATCAATGCAGCTCTGGACTCGTTGGATTCATCAGGAATGCTTCTGAGTCCTTCTATGGTTTTTCTGTTGAAAAATAGAGTGTCGTAGTTAAGCTAGTGTTCTTCAGGAGTGAGAATGATCTCTTGATTCGTCGTGTGTTCTTCAGAGGTGTTGGATTGCATTCATGAGATTTCTTTGAAAGACTTGCAATATCCTTCTTGTTCAGGATTATTCTTCTTGTTCAGCATAGTACTCTCGGGTGTATGTAAGTTCTTCTTGTTGTATATTCACACTTGCACACCGCTTGCATGCCACCCATGTACTGCATCTCAAACTTCCTTATATTCCACGAGTTCTGGCACTAGGAATGATTCACTTTTCATAGGTATGAGGTACGGTTTCCTGACATGCCAACAACTATCATTAAATAACATTAATTGCATTAAAAACATCAAATATGATTGTTAGAATTATTTAAATAATATAGAAAAAACGTTAAGAAACGGTGTCACAGTGATTATGTAAATGGTGTCTTCTTCACGGTATGAGCTTCACGGTATGTGCTTCACGGTATGACTATGTCACGGTGTCTAGATCACGGTGTTGAGGTCATGGTGAGTCCTTCACGGTGTCTGGGTCACGATGAGTCCTTCACGGTGTCTGGGTCACGGTGAGTTCATCACGGTGTCTGGGTCACGGTGAGTCCCTCACGGTGTCTGGGTCATGGTGAGTCCTTCACAGTGTCTCCATACTTAGACAAATATTTGTATTTGGACTTAGACAGTAATATACAGAATATGGATTAAGTTTAATGATTAATGAGTAAAAGAGCTTGAATCATAAATATAAAGGTGTGATAATATATGTGAGATTTGTGATCATGCATAAGACTTGTAAATAATAAAGAGAGTAATTAACATCCATAATATTTGTTATCATTAAAACATGATGTGTAGTTATTATTGAGATTGAAGAGCATTAGCAAGATGTGCAATGAAGATTGAGATTAATTAACACTAATAGGATTTGTGATCATTAAAACATGATTAACACATGAGGAGTACAACAGTGATTATGATAAGGTCTAAAAGGTCATTAAGTTTCCATATATTGGAAATTTATCCTATATAAGTAAAATATATAGTCCCTTATTATTTAAAATGTTGTTACCGCAATTAAAATTAAAATA
This sequence comes from Viscum album, assembly GCA_963277665.1. NCBI lineage: Eukaryota > Viridiplantae > Streptophyta > Magnoliopsida > Santalales > Viscaceae > Viscum > Viscum album. The sequence continues at coordinate 1,163,167,369 of OY728122.1, read as the reverse complement.
GATTAATTAAGGGTAAACCGAAAAGATGAGGTTTAAAATGAAATCAAAACATGTATAAAAATTATTGGTTGAGATGATTTCAAATAATTCTCATATTATATTATATATAACTCAATTTGGAGTCATTTTTATTTTAAAATTAATTTATATTAATTTAATATTTTTAGAGTTTTTAAAGATGTCTCTCCCCTCTCCTATAAAAAGGTACCCATTATTATCTATTTCTCGAACTTAAGAAACCTTTTTGTTTGTATAGTATATACCCAAAACCCTTCCTAAAATACCCACCAAATTATTTAGGCCTTATTTTTGGTAAAACATCCTCCATAGAGGTGTTAAGGTGTTCTTTAAAGATGATCAACTGAAGAAGATAAAAATAAAGAACCTATGAGGCAAGTTGGACTCAAGGTAAGAGACTTCATCTCAATATCTTTTCATTGAGGAATATATTAATAATTTGAACCTTATTTATCATTTAAGGTGTATATATGACCCTTTTGACATGTTATATCTTGAATTACTATATTCTCATGATATTTACGGATTTATTTATTGTTATTCTTTAATGATTTTTATTCATGTGTTCCTCAAGTGGTAAGGGACTCTTTAACTAAAACATCATTTTTAATAATTTAAATATTTATTCTTCTATAAACATCTATTTCATTTCCATATTGTAAAAATTGTTTTAAGGAATTTATTTATATGGACATGAATGTTTCAAAATGTTTATTTATTTCAAAAGTTTCAAAGTGGTATGGGACACTTTTATTCAAAAGTCTATTGATTAAATGCTTTAGATGGTTTTGGAAATGGATTAAATATTTAAATATATTGAAATGATTTCTTGTGATTGAAAATGAAATTTTATGAGTGAAATGTAGGTAATTGCTATCTTTTATGTGTTATGATTATATAATGGTACTTGGAAATTTTACAGGTGGTCACATGGTAAACCAAATATGGGTGGTTAGGTGCTAAACCAAAGATGGGTGGTTACGTGATAAACTAAAGATGGTTGTTTCCCTGATAAACCAAGGATGGGTTGTTAAATTATAACTTCCAATGCATTGGGTATGGAAGTCGGTCGTATGGATATTCCATTTGTTTGAGTGATATGTGTGGAAGTTGATCGTATGCTTATTCTATTTAAGTATGATTATGTCCCAAGTTACCTTTATATGTTATATGTGCTTTCTATGAGTTTTATATTTATATTTTGATTTAGAAAAGGGTAAGTAATGATCTTATATTCACTGAAGAGTATTTACTACTTTATAAAGGTTAAAATTATTACTTTATCATAAAGTGTTCACAAGTTACATGTTTTTTCAAGACTAATAGTTTTCCTTCTTTGTGTATCCCTTACTGATATTTTTTCTCATCCCAGGTTTTAAGTTTTTTTTCACAAGTCTTAAGATCGGTAAGGAAAAATAAGATACCATAATGAAAGTATTGAATATGTGACTTGAAAATAAATCATTTTTTGTTTTAAAAGGGTTTCGTTTAGTAAAAAAATAGGTACTGAGTCTAAGTGTCCACTTGTAATTTATGAGTTTACTATATAAGAGTTTATCTTAATTCTCTAAAACTCTAGACCTAAATGATCTTTGGGAATGAAAGAAAATAAATTCTAGTCAAAATTCACTATAATAAGTTATTTTTAAGGCCTAGTACTTATAATTACCTATAATTAAATCAAATTATGTTACTAATACTAAAGAAGGTAAAGAGTTGATATGGTTGATGATATTTCTAAAGGAACTCAGAAAGGGATCATACATAGGAATTTTACTCTATGATGGTCAAAGTGGCATTCATCTTGCTCTTAATATAGTGTTTTATTAAATAAAAAACACATTTCCCAAATGTATAACTTTATATGATGTTTTATAAAAGATAAAGTGTTGGAGCTACAAGGTAGTTCTTGGAAGAATAATCCTATTGATATTTTTATAAAAGTGATGGTATATGAAATTTTGAGTTAACACTATGCCTCACATGGACTTACCTAATTTGATATAGTGGAGAAAACTACATGAATTGGATAGAGTATGAGCTCACGTGGATGTTTAAAGAAGGATGAAATTTTTAAGTAGTTTCCAAGTTGGGGATTTTTGAGTTTGTGGAGAATCTTTAGTTCCACTAAAAAATATTTCCAGATGAAATTCATTAGAATGAGATGATTGGAAAGAGATAATAAAAAATACCATTGTATGGATGATTTATACTAATTAGTTTCATATTGTTCAGACAAAAAGGCTTCACCAGACAGACCTCCATCAGAAAATGATCATCAGAAAGTGATGAAAAAGTAGAGGAATCATGAGTTGAGGTTTCAATGTCATTATAAAGAGATTATCAAATAGCATCATCGAATAGGGTCATCTAATGAAGTTCTCACATATTTTTTTATCAAGGTCTAGGAACTAAATTCATGTTCTACGTGCATGGTGACAGTCTGTGGGCAGTTTATCAAATGGTTCAAAAGTTTTTTGGAGGTTTCCTAGATCAATGAAAGGTTGAACATGAATCTCATAAGTCAGTGTAAACTATTCATAGGATGAAGACGTATATAAATAGAGGTGGGGGACCAGGTCTAATGAGTGTGATTCTTGTGTGATTACTATGATACATAGTGGATATTTCAGACTTGATTTTATGAGACTTTGTAAGTATAAAGGGAAGTGGGAAACGAGTTTTGTATTCACTTATATCTCCTTTAATGAAAATGTTTGAATTTCTATCTTGTGGATATAGTATATCTTTTTGAACAAAAAAAATCTTTTTTTTATAATTGTTTGGTTGTTTTTATGTTAAGTATATTTGGGAAGTGTTTTCGGTGATTAGTTGGACTCTCACCCTAGTTCCGGTTCACAAATTCTGAAGATGTGTTTATTGAAGGAACCTCTATTCGGTAACATTGTTCCTCTTTACACTGCACAGACTGAGATTATTGGATGAAAATCTATTTGGTGTATGCTTTTCTTCTCATGTATAGCTATTTGAATAGACAGATTTCTTCCAAAGATCACCAACAACTCCAACCTAGCCCATAAACTGAGTCTCATGAAGTTCTCATTCCATGGAAAATGTCTCTTGATTCTTATATAAATATATCATGAAACTCATGTTTTAAACTAACCATTCTAGGTTCTCACAAATATATAAATTTGGCATCACATTCCAAAACACTACCCACTATGGCACTGATTCTCACAGGGTATTCTCATATGGAACTACCCCCTTGAGAATCGCAGTCCCATATCCTAGCATATAATGTCATCATCCCTTATTGATTTGTGTTGGGTATCCCATAGTCAAATGGTATAATTAAGTATAATTTCATGACCAGGATATATTATAGAATTCCATATAGGTTGTTATTGACATTTCAAATAACTGAACCTATTTTCCCAATCACCCCTATGAGATTCATCACAGGAATCAAATTCTTATTTCAACCAACTGGGGTAATACACATCCCTTACAAGATGGATTTCATAGTTGTCACCATTGAGCATCTCATCCTATAACCACATAAACTATAATTATAATAAACAATATCATTTTTCATATAAATATAATATCATTCCATGTTATATAGGAAAACATCATATAAGTCTTTACTAACATTTAAATAATTGAGACCTCTTCACCATGGATAAAAACCATACAAGAATTTAAATGTATTTTAAATCATATATTCAAAATATGATGCATGAGACACCTCTCGCTGCTATGTTTCATTAGAAAAACCCATAATAAGTCATAAATCTCAAAATCCAAGTGAGTCACTCTAGGTGAAAATCATTCAACCGTCAAATTGAAACCCAAGAACATCAATCCCAATCCCCTAGATACCTTGATTCTCATTGAGAAAGGTGTATGCAATGCACCAGTTTGATATCCATCATATGATTTGACACATTAATACATCACCTTTCTACCATCTCTTTAATTATTATGAAAATAAAAAAGAAAACATATCATACCACATTATGACATCCTATATGATTCTCATTCAATAGTAACTAGACCAAATTGTCATGTGACGTCTGGCATGCCTCTACATATGTTGGAGGCTACAGACTAACTGTAGTGGTCTAGGGTAGTACTATAGGAAGAATATACCCACATAACAATGTGAATGATTATAGAAAAAACAACCAAATAAATCCATTATAATAATTAGATTATGCAGGGATAATAAACATGACCTATCAATGATAAATGGATGCTAAAACAAGTAGACATATAAGTACTGATCACCAAGATGGTCGATCATCCAAACAAAATAAATAAAAGAAATAAATTTAAAGGCTTAATTGGGTCATTGATCCTCAACAAATCCATCTACTAACTTTTTCCATGCCATCCAATTGAACAATGAAATCTCAGGCCTCTACCCAACCTCAACCTGTGAATGGTGAAGAGATACTCGAGTACCCAAGTGTCATGACCACCCAAGAAGGGTGTGAGTACATTACTCAATAAGGAACCACCAATTTAGTCCCATAAATAACCTAGGAATATAGTGATATGTTCATGTGATATACTCAGTGGAATATACAAAATAAACTATGGAAGCATAAATAAATAAACAACATCGATCCTCAGGTTCTAATGTGACACCTGAGGATGATTACACCTGCTTCGGCCTGTGTTAGGAATATATAAGCACATCACATGATTGTGCCAACCAAATATAACCCAATATCAAAATCCATGGTATCCCCAATAGGAATCCTCCCAAATATGATAATAAATCCCATTGAATCCCAAGCAGTATCATATGGGATCCAAATACATGGAATCCCCAACCATATTTGAGTATATAGATGTATATGGGGACTTAAAAATGTCTAGTATAGATCCAACAAAAAAGTAAAAGGAGGCCCCTAAACGTGTATGAATATATATGTATGATGTGAACCCCATACCCAAGGTCTAGTTTAAGGAATCCCATAACCATGTATGAACATCTATGCATATGTGCACCCCATACCTAAGGACTATTTCAAGGAATCCCAGATTCAAGGATGACAATCTACACATATGCACATCCCAAATTCAAGATCTACTTACATGACATCTCAAGACCCTAGATATCAATATATATATATATATGGTTACCTGAATAGTAAATCAAATGCCCAAGGATGGATTCCAAGGAATCCCCCAACCATTTATAAATTATAAAGGTCAGATCCTAGGAGAACATCTTGGGTATCCCATGTATCTCAAATACATCTCGATGGGCTAGGTGTCACACCCAAATCATCACATTCCATAGTACCATACCCACCAAAGGATTACATCATCTATCCAGGTTCTAAGGTGACACCTGAAATCATCTCTAGACATTTCCCAAACACACCCTCTCTAGGTTCAATATCCCAAAAGGGAACCCACTAGGGAACCCACAGTGGTATGCTAGGTAAAATAATAATAAGAACACCCTAAAAGAGTCCCTAGATCACAATTACATCTCTCAGGGTTAATACCCACCACAAAGAGGACCTAGTGTCCCTTAGAATCATCATAGTAATATATCATCTTCACTGGCCTCATAAGGGAAACCCTACATGCATCAGTCTCAAGAGATGGGCCAACTCTAGTCTCACATATCAGATCATAGGTCCTTCAACTCACCCAAACTAGCATCAAGTTCTACTCAAGACACGTATATCTAGGTAATAACCTTACATTGGGGAAGTAACACTCACCTCATAGACATATCAATTATTTCAATGACTCTAAGGCATCACACGGTTCTCACATGTCAAATCCTTAGGTCATCCATCTCATCTCATCACTCACTTCTTCCTATAAATATATATGGGGTCCTATTATAGGGACACTATATATCTTCCATTTAATTTGATTTATTTCACACCCCATAGGTTCCACACATATTATTGGGTTTACATTCACAATCAAGTCCATAGCCATAAATGGTTGAGCCATCCAGCTAGTGCACAAGGTGAATCATAGCCTTGGAACTTTTTCCATTTCATATATATGAATTTAAGTTTAATTAAATAATTTAATTTAGAAAAAGGTCTCAATTTTCCTTTTTAGAGAGACTATATGTCATATTCCAAATATATATAAATAAAATCAATAACCATAGGGGTATACTCAAGGTACCACCAAAATCATCCATGAAGCCACTTTCTCTAGTATTATCATCCAAAAACTTGTTGAACGGGCTCTTACAAGCTTTCCTCGGCTTAAAATCCCACTATCCATCAACCCAAGGTCCAATTTTGTTCCAATAATAACTAAATAATTAATTATAACATTTTATAATTAGTTAAAAAATATATTTAAAATAGAAAAAATACATAAAATATCACCAGGAAACACTAGCTCACTGAATCATTGAGCAATGGGGAATGGTCCACTCTGGAAAGTCACCTAAACCTATGATAATCGAAATCCCCAATTTAAACGACCATTTAAATGGTCAATTTCACCCAATTTCATCAAAACCCATAAGAGAAATCATAGGGAGACATACATCAATCAAAATGTAATACAACAACTCAATTTCACCCTCTTGGGGAACCCTATCTCCAATCCACATGGAATCCCCATCATAATTAGATTATATCACCATCATTGAATGGAATAGACACCAAATCCCTAACTCAAATGAACCAATATTATATGGATAGAAAATGGGAAACAATAATGAGATTAAACATATTATTTTACCATTATTTATTATCTCAATGCACCAAAAATTATCCCTCCTCCATGAATATTGAAGGAGAGGAAATGAGGGAGATTTATCCATGAAGTGGCCTCTCTCGATTCCCTTGTCCACCTAAAACATAAAGGCCCCCGATACCAAAAACCAGAAAAAAAAATTCTAAAAACTACCCAAAACCCTACCGGGTAGTCATTGGACCTCATCATCCAACCAGTGGCCCACTAGATAGTCAGTGATCCTAAATAGGGTGTCGGGCTACTACCCATCCCACCGGCTAGCCAGTGTCCTACTACTGAATTTCAAAATATTGACTTTCCTGAGCCTCCCCCGAATTCCTCTTGAACACCTGTACCACTAACTAATCCTTTTTCATCATCTAAGATCATTATTTTGAGACATGAAAACTCTTGAAATTTCATTTTGGGACTTGGATCTCAAAGCAAAGCATCAACAAAAACCAGGAATTTGAATCCCCATTGATTTTAAAAACTTGTCCTAATATGGGGCATTATAAGAAGGAATCCACAATTGATGTATTATTTTTTAATTGAATAGAAGGTGAATCAAAATGTGATAAATTAAAATAATTCCTTGATAATATTGAACATGGGTACTCATGAATATGGTATTTAAATTTTTAGAAGAATTTTTTTTTTAAGAAATTCATTTTCATGTAGAAGTGTTGAGGAAAAATATTGAATAATAAATTAGTGTGCCAAAAATTATATTTAATCTAAAAATTATATCCTTTGAACTTTGGAAAGAATGAACCTTATTTTGGTGTTTTTATAACTTGTTCACCCAAACCTTTAACTCTTTTGGTTTATACATTTGATAAATAATGTTCTAATAGGTAATGATTGTTTTTAGACAACATTTTTGTAATAAAATATAAAACATGACCATGAATTGAACGTTCTAAATATTTTTCAGTGATAATTTCTATGAATAAAAAAAGGGAAATCAGGTAGCCATATTTACTATCAATATATCTCATCCATATTTTAAAAACATTAATTTCAAAAAAAAATGGTTGTGTGAAATCAGGAAATAAAGAAAGTGAAATTTTTTAGATTTCATGTTTTAGATATAGGAAAAATGATATGGGTGTTCATTCTATTGAAATCCTTTTTCAAACTAGATTTTATAGATTTTGTAAATTTCTACATGGAATTGAATGAACCATATAAAATATCTAGTAAAAAGTAATATTACATGAATTTGAGTCATGTTCATTAGAATGTGTAAACTAATGGTTGTTTACGTCATTGAATTGTTTATTTCAACAATATTAACATAGAATATCAATCCCAATTACTCAATAATTTTTTGGATGAATGAATATTTTGTAAATTCGGCATATAACCAATTTCGAGAAGGTAGATGAAACACGTTGGAAATGTGTTGATGTTTTTGGGTGAAATTCGAGCTATAAATTGCTATATCATTAAAAACATATATGCACAAAATTTCAATAAAATGATTAAAAATTAATTTTATTTATTATTAAAACATTATTGGTGTATTTATAATCCCAAATGGAATTAAAATCCATTCATAATTCTTTTTGTATGTGAATAATTTTTTTTTATCAAATTAGAGGATTGGATTAATATTTGATAAAATTGGGATCAACCCACCTTCCCACGTTACTAATAAAATGTTGTAATATAAAATGATTCTTCAATGGATATGGTTTTTAATGATTAAAAGTTAATACATAATCTCGATGTACCATCTTTATAATAAGAAAATAAAATGAAAGTAAAATATGATCTTTTACTTGATTGGTTAATTATATCTGGGTTATTTCAAATACCATGTTTAAATCAATATTTTTTTTCTAAATGAATAAATATTTGGTGTTTCATTTAACATAGTGTTGAGTCAAAATTTTTCTTCCAACACTTTATATCCTTACTTTTGAAAATCAAAAACCACTTCTTTAAATGTTTATACTTTACTAACTATTATAATTCCCAAGATCTTAAGAATGTTTTTGTATGGAAGTTGTTTTCATGGATGAAGAATATATTTACAATCATATGGAACTTCATTACTAGATGAACATGTACTTTTTATATCAAATGGATGGATATAAAGTCTATTTAATGTTGGATTATAAATTCCATAAGAAAGAGTTTATAAAATCTCATCGGATGAAGTTTTACAAAGTCTATTGTAAAAACATCATCAAAAAGAGGAAAACATGATTTTCAAAAGAACTTTTATAAAACTTAATAGACAAAAAACATCACACATTCCACAGGATGAACATACTCTTTCTACCTGATGGAATATACAAGAATTATTATGGTGCTTTATCAATATTATGATGATATGGAGAATAAGTGTTGAACCATTCATGTGAAGAAGGAGTCTATCTGATGTTGTTGCAACTGATCCCAGGAAATGAAAAATGTGACCCTTGGAAGATCTACTACAAATAAATCTACATAGTCTAGGACAAAGATCATATTACTTTGTATGAAACTTTTTAAAAATCTTGTTATGAGTGAATTATTCATTTCATTCTTTAAAGGTTTTTCACTTAAGGTGCTAGTTTGTGGGGATTTTTGTAAATTCCTTATGTTCTATACTTTGGTAATATTTGTGTATGATATGTTGTGATCAAGGGATCTCAGGGTATTTGAGAGATATAGGTTTTTATGATCTTACTATTCAAGGGTCCATGGCGATAAGGAATCAGAAGTTGTATCAGATCTACTGATTGAGGACTTCCTTGTGTAGAAGGCAGACCCAATGATAGGGTGACATATCGTGGATATCTTGAGTTTTATTAGGACATCATTTATACAAATATTTAATTTTTGAAAATTTTTTATTATGTTTTATTATGTTTTTTCTTATGTAATTTATACACATTTTTATCACTTTTTTTTCAAGTCCTTATTTCCTCTATACATTTTGTTAAGAAAAGTTTTATATACTTTTTTATAAATGTTTCTTACTCTGATAATAAATTTTTTGGTATAAATGTTTTGATAAAAATACTTAATGAGGTTGGTAAAATTGTAATTTTTTATATAAACTAAAATCTCCCCCCACTTGTAGTAAAACACATACTCTTATGATCCTACAAATATGTGAGCTCGATTACAAAGAGATGTGATGGATACAAGCATTGTTTAATGGTAACTCTTGATGAATTGAAAAATCGTATTCATATGGTCTTAAAATGGAAAATAGGTTAGAATAAAATACCTTAGTGGTATTTTTAGAGTTTTATGATTATTAATAACTCTGAAATATATATAAAGAAACAAAAATTTGGTTGTTATCTCATTTTTTCACTAACAATTCAAGTTTTGATAGTGAATTTGAGGAATTAGTGTGAATTTAAATCCCACTAATATTATGAATTCATCATTGAAATATAATTTTATGTAAGTTATGTTGTAATATACTATGTTTGAAACTAAGGTTTATAACCAAGTCATATTGATGTGAACCAAATTTTCAAAAAAATATATTTTTCATAGAAATTTACACCACAATAAATCTCGGGTAATCATGCATTTTTTGTTACTTTTTTAAATCTTGAAATCATTTTTTTAATGGCCTGAATTTGTGGTATTTTTTATTTATTCAATTTTTGGCTTATTTGAACAAACCATATTTAAAAATTAATCTAATAATAGGTTTTTCAAATCATTATTTCATTATTTAAATCAGTTTAGAAATTAAATTGTTAAAAGGATTGAATCTAGAATTTTACTTATTTTATTCATTTTTAAATTTATTGAAATCCATAAATTAATTCAATGGTTTTCTTCAATTAAATTACAAAAAGAATTTAATTTTTATCTTTAATTTTTTTTATTCTGTGAAAATATGGAAATCATGTAATCTCAATTGTTGTTCTCACTTTTTATAGATGAAAAATACTAAAGTTGTGCACTACTGCACTCCAAAGGCATGGTCGATCATACTACCATGTGAAAATTTTGAAAATTCCACAATCTACAACAAAGGAATGATAGGACAAGTTTTTTCACACTTTTATATTCACCTAATACTCAATCTACCACAAGTGAAGGCTGAAACTTCTAAATCTATTCAACCTTCTAAACACATCATCCAATCCATAAACATCATCCTCCAAGCTACCATGTTTTCCCTATCTTGTTAGTGAAGATCCTCATGATTCAAATAAACCTGATCTGGGTGAAAATTTGAACTTGGATGATGGTGATTTGAGCTTGTCAAACATAGAAAAAGCTACAGGGATGCCAAACATGAAAAAAATCACAAGAGCTATGGATTCTTGGTTCAAGTGAGGCTGAATAAAAGATGTCATAAGGATGAATTATCATTGAGTCTGAGCTAGTTGTTGTTTGTTCCCTATGCAAGTTCCTGAAGATGACAGGATATCAAAAAATCTCAATAGACCTTGTGAAATTCTGTAGAGGTATGCTCCCCAGTTTTTTGATAGAATGCTTGAACGAACCAAGACACACTCGAAACAGTATCCAAGCAGTCAGCCACACCAATTTGATTATTATAAACTAGCAAGGCCACAACTGATGAACAAATTTAATATCTTATTCTAGGATGAAATTCACATAGTAACAACCTAATGTCTCTAGCATGAAGCGTTTGTCTACATAGCTCATTACCATCAAGGTAGCCACACTCCCAGCTTACTCCATAGCAGCTCAAACTGCAGCCTTACACTAAACTACCCCAATTGTGAAGTGGTGTGAGGGTGTTTGATTAGAACAGAAAAACTAGAAAAAATTTAAATGCAGTGAATATGATTATATAATATCAATATTTCTAAAAATATAGGTAAACAAGAAAGAAAACCAACCAATAGAAATGAAGTGCCGAAATGTAAAGAACACAAATGATTTATGTGGTTCAGACTTTTGTGATCCTACTCCATGGAAAGAAAAACACTACAATCCTTTATTATTATGAATAAAAAATAGAATACAATAGTCAAAATAATGATGAGATAAACACATGCATACTATAGAAACTATCCAAAATTAGAGACCTCATCACTCCGAGATCCAGCAATGAATCCTAACTCAAAGATGGTAATGTACACCCTCAACCTGGATAGAATCACACATTTCAACCCCAAACCCGACCTAGAATAAGGAAAATGATACAACACATAATCAAAATAGAAAAACAAATACATCCTTACAAAACTCAGGCCTACACCAAGAAGTAGAGAATAGAGATAGAGAACTGGACTGATGTGGTCGGGTACTTATTGAAGGAATTTCAGTCGAACAAGACTCACAAGAGGCGAGGTATCCACTAGAGAAGATCACCAAAACATAGGAGTTATGAATTTGTTGATACAGAGAACCTCTGGAACACTTCTCTCAAACTATATCTAAAGGATGAATATAGAAGATAAAGAAACACAAAAAAATAATGAAGGGTTTCATGGTAATAATAGAACAACATTGGTGTGGAGACGGACTGATAGGCGTAGTAGGTGAGGCAGACATGTGATAGGGTTAAGGCAAGTAGATAGTTTGTGAACAACAGGCAGGTGAAACTGATCACACTAAAACTGGGATATGTGGAAGGAAAGGAGTAGTTAGCCAGAAGTGGGTGCAAATCCCTGAAAATGATAAAACACAAATAGAAGGAGAAAGAGATGTTGTATTAGTATTAATTAATGTATAGTAGAACTCATATCATGTATATGGATAGGGTGGAAAACTAGGACAAGGCAGTCCAAAAAATCAGTAGGTCGAGTGAGCAGCCCAACAAGCAGGAAGCACCCCACAACCCAACATGGAGCTCGATATAACCGAAGACCGAAGTAGAGTCCCATCCATAAAGAAGACCGAAAATAATAAATTATACAATAATAATCAAAATAACATAATTTTTCATGGAAAAATTTATACATGATTTTAATTTTTAAACCCAAAATTAACAAATCTTCACATTTTAAAAATAAAATGAAAACAAAAATTTTTTTGGTATTCTTGAAACCTATATACCCCTAACCTATCATAAATACGGGTAAATTTTCATTAAAAACATAAGCCTACAAAGTACTCACCTATTTTAAATACCTCTTAGCATGTGTTGGTAGTGGAACATGTTCTACCCATACTACACATCTACTGCAATCAAAATTACTAAATATTTATCATAAATTAACCAATCTAAGAATAATCATTAAAAAGTATATCTCACCATTATTACATAATTCTCCACCACAAATATAAATATCCAATTTTTTAGATACCTGAAAACACAATCTTCCATGGGGTAAATTGTAGTGAACATGAAAATATAGAAAAGCTCAAAATAATGAAATAGTAATAAAGAAGTAGAAAACCACAGTGAACAGGAAACAAGAATCTGATAGTAGAAGACTCTCCACCTAATCCAGAACGGAATAGAACAACCCTCACAAACCCTCTCTCCTAACTAGGTTCCCCTTCAAAAAAAATAGTTCCAGTCATAGGATCGTAGAATATAGACTATAAAGAATCTTTGCTTAATTATAACAAAGGGGATTCTAAAAAGGAATTAAATAATATCCACAATGGAGAACCCATCGAATACCACATGAGACTAGTCCATAGTATCTTTATTATTAGTATGGATAGTATATTTTTATATGGCTGGTCTTTCCACACTCAAAACACAAATTATTAAACTCGTTCTTGTCTTTCCTTTCTTTATTTTTAATTTGACCCTTAATTTACATTATTTGAGGCTCATATTTTACTCCATTAAAATAATTCTTCAAATCTTGTGTTTGAAGTTCTTAAGATAACACAGATGATTTAACATCTTCTAAAGTGATTGATTCCCTACTATACATCATAGAGTCTTTTAAATAGTTAAAATAATCATTAATGGAGGTTAATAAGATTATGGCCTAATATTAATTGATTATTTTAACATCTATTTTGGATAATTCAAGAAAATAATTATTAAAATCATCAATATTAACATGAATAGAATATCTAGGGTTCATTTTAAAGGTTTAAAGACACATTTTCTTGTATAAATGACCAAGAAGATACATAGACATATAAAAATGCTCATGTTTAATCCATATTTCATTAGAAATATTATCATGCACACCTTATTATAAAACCTTATCTCTTCAGGTTAAAAATAGCATACAATGATCATTCTCAAGAACATTGGGGTCTATATCAACATAGGTGTCTGAAGACTATCCTTTAGTAGATACAATAAATATAGCTTTCTTAGGACCTAAAAGAGTGTCTTCGAATCCATTTTGGATTTTCATAACCCTCATTCTTACTCTCCACAATTTAAAATAATTTTCTCCATCAAACATCTCAACTTCTATCTTAATATATGTCATGATTATGTCAAAAATAAAGGCTCTGATACCAATTTTGAGGTAGGTTGAGGGTGTTTAATCAAAACAAACAAACCAGAAAAAACATGGAAGCAGCTGATAAGATTAGATAATCAAGATAGTTCGAAAAGTAGAGGTAAACTAGAATGAAAACCAAACAAGATAAATGAACATACAATAAACAAAGTGCAGACAAGTAAAGAAAAAAATAATTTATGTGGTTCGTACCTGTTTGGTCCTACTCCATGGAAAGAACACCACCATAATCCATTATTATTATAAAAAACAGCATATGGTAGAGAAAATAAAGTAGATGGAAATTCATGCAGACCATAGAAACTATATAAGAATAGGTACCTCATCACTCCAGGAGACATTGATGAATCCTGACTCGAAGGTGGTAATGTACACCCTCAAACTGGATGGAATCGCGTATGCCAACCCCAACCTTGGCTAAGAATAATGGAGAAGATACAACACAAAATCCATATAGAAGAATAAATATAGCCTTAAAAAACTCAGGCCTACACCAAGAACCCAAGAAGAGAGCTGCAGAATTGGACTATTGTGGATTGGTACTTCATGAAGTTGTATTAGTTGAATAAGACTCATGAGAGGAAAGGTCTCCACTAGATAAGATCGCCAAAATAGAGGGGCTATGAACGATTCAAAGTAAAGAATGGTCAGAACTCCTCTCTCAATCTCTATCTGAAGGATTAATCCTGAAGATGAAGAAACCCACACAAATAATAAAGGGAAAAAAGGTAATGAAATTGCAGTAGAGATGTGGTAACGTCCTGATAGGAATAGAAGGTGAGGTAGAGTTATGAAAGGATAAAGACAAGAAGATGGTTCAGGAACACCAAGTGGGAGAAACAAATCCTTCTAAAGTCAGTTCAAGAAGAAGGAAAGGAGTGGTTAACCGATTGTAGTTGTGGATTGCTGAAAATGAGAAAACACAAATAGAAATAGGCAGAGTCGTTGGATCAGTGGTAATTGATCTCCATAAAAACTCAAATCGTGTGGATCGCCACAGTGGCAAGCCAGGATGAGGTGGGACAATATGTCATCAGGGTGAGAGAGTAGCCCAATAAGAAAGAATCGCCACAAAATCCAACATGGAGCTCAATAGCACCTAATGCACAAGTGGAGGCCCAACTATAAAGAATATCCAAAAGAATAAATTTCATAATAATCGTCAAAATAACTTAATTTTTCAAGGAAAATTTTATACATGATTTCAATTTTGAAAACCAAAATTAACAACAGCTTTTCCCAAGACTACCAAAGTGTAATACTTCCTCCACACTAAAACCAAGATAAACTAGACCCTAGTCTAGCACTATGATCAAGACAATGGAAGTTAAAGCTCAAGCCTTTCATCACTTTATGCCCATTAACCTAGGCCTAACATTGAATGCATGAATAGCCATATTCACAACTTCATGTACCATGACATCCTTACTACAAGATCTACCACAACTCTGTCCAAACCCGTATATGCCCAAGAATGGTTTCATTAAGACCAATAATTCAAATTATAATCCACCCAACACATGCATCATCTTCCCCCTTTATCATAATTCAACATCCACTGAAGATGTAATGTAATGTAGCATTTTTTATCTGATTTATCTAAAAATGTTATGTAATTCGATCGTGGGAGAATTATGAATCATGGATAGATGATTCAATATACCTAGATCAGTCCATCATGACCCTTGAGGTGGAAATATATCAAATATATGAGTATGGATAATTATCTAGGGCTTGACACTAAAATTGATGAATATTCTATATGATGTTGAATCACTTGAGGAAGTCGGATAAGTTCATGTTGTTCTCATGGTAATTGAATTGCACCAAAGATCCTAGATCACTCTTCTATAAGAGGTGTAACTATTCACTAGGATAAGAAATTTGAGGTTAAGGACTACTCAATTGAGTTACTTTTTTTCTAGATTTCTTCATTTTTTATGTAATAACTCCTTTCATGGAACAATAGACACTTAGTGGTCAAACCGAGGAGATTCCCTTGGCCCCTCTATTAAGGAATTTGATGTATAATTGAAAAATATCTTCTATTCATTTTCTTTGGATTTATTTGACTTATTTATATGATTTAGATATTTAATTATTACTACAAATTTTGAATTCATCTTATCTCTTTCACTAGATCACACACACAGGCAACTTAGATTTTTTACACTACTTGTGATCATGAGTAGTGAATTGGACATAGGGTGATTGGATATCTTTGATCACAATGATACATGAGGTTATAGAATTAAGTGATCCTTTCATTCCCCAAATCAAGCTGAAACTTCCATTTAAGGATAATCAAGTGAGGTTTCACTGGATTATAGAGAGTGTAAGAGAGCATAAATAGAATAATTATTTAACATGTAAAAGTGATTGTCCAAGTTTAGCTCACCTCGTTCAAAATATAAATTTAAAACCAAACTAATTCAATATATTTTTTCACACACTGAACCCATTAAATAACATAAGAACACACCAAAAAGACTCTTCTCTCTAGAGATAACCCAAGTCCCACTACTATTATACTAATTCAGGTTCAAATTTTGTCTGGTGTGGGCTTCTCATCACATACGCAACACAATAATGGACCCTATCACTAGCAATCCATAAGTAGGAAAAATTTTATATGACCACGAATCATGATTTGAAGTTCATTAATTAAACCTTATAAGGTCAAGTGATAATCCCCACCCACCAATTCTTTAAAAGGCATTATGGGCCTTTATTGAAGATTGAGAGGACACACAAGTCATGTTTTAACAATATTAAAGAGGTTTTTCATTTCTAAGAAAACTTCCATTGGGTATCACTAAATACGTTTATGAATATGAATCTTGGAAAGTATTTTTGAACCATGATAATCATGGAGTAATAAGTAATGTAAGGTAGAATTGTTATGGAGTTATGACAAATTGGCTAAAGAAAAATCTAATAATGGAGGTGGGATTCCTTAATCTACATGTATTAGTGAACTTATCATTACAAGTGAAACATAATCTTAACCAAAAATTATTTTAATTCATTTGAGTATAATTGTTATTTTTCTAATAGTTTTGGATTCTAGTGTTAATAAAAATCTAGGTAGAGGTCGATTTGTATTTTAACTTAATGATATAAGATGGATTGAAGCTTCTACAAATCCTATGGATACTCATGGAATAAATAAATCACTTATGGGTACTTTTCAACCAAAAAATGATAGCATAGAATTTTCATTAATAGTGTGTGTGAGGAATCATTTTATAATGAAGTTGGTAATTGAGATGTACCATCACACTAGTTCTAAAACTTCAATACAATTATAAAGAAATCATTAAGAGATTCAAATAAACCATTAACGTGATTAACCAATTCCAAGATTTATTGAAAATAAATTACAGTATTTTTACATAAAACAAATTTAAATAATTAATCTAGTGGACTATTAAGTATGAAATTTCCAAATTAATCATTGTTAGAAAGAATATGGACTTGGTACTTTGGAATTTTCTCAAAATTTTACATCATCTAGAACTAGGTACCAACTATCTCTTTCAAGTGAATTTATGATACTTTTGATCATCCAATGTTTCATATAAATAAAAGATATGATATGATAATAATGAATTTTTAACAGTCCATGCCTTCCTAGACCATTACATTTCTGAGTTTTGGTGATGGAGGTTCTTGGATGAGGTATAGAGAAAGCTTGGAGAAGTTTGGATATTAAATGATGGAAGAAGGGTGAATACATGACATATAAAGATTATATGTTGTGTAAGTGTGGTTCATATCTTGTGAAGGAAATTTCATGGGGTATTACATGTCATATATATTTTAGGGTTTATATAATAAGAAGAAGATTTATTTTTTTGTGGAAACCGAACCCCGAAATTTACACTATGTGTAAATGGGTTACACACTGTGTAATTTATCTATGTTGCATGTTTTAAATATTGCAGCACTTGGGTTTTTTTCAAACCCTGAGTTTTCTTTTTCCAGGCATCCATCAGCTCATCATTCAGGTGTTTTGAGATTCCTTCTGTGGGGGATTGATTCCCATCTTCTTGTCTTCGATCCATGGTTGATCTATAGTTTCTTGTGGTGTAGTTGTGTCTTTCATGTGTTTCTTCTTCTAAATATGGTTCACAATGAGTTATAAAAGAATCTTTGAGGTAGGTAATACCTCATTTCAATTTATTTAGTATCATGCATAAGGGGTTTACTTTTGTTAACCTATGGGTTATGGTTGTGATGGATAAATCAAAGATAAAGAACTAGTTGAATTGAATTTGAAAGGGTAAAGGTGTTTGATTCTCATTCTGTTAAATATTTGATATTATATGATATTTTTGATTGTAGGTTCTTGATTCCACATAGAAAATTATGTCCATTGAGGGTATTGTTTTCATTGGATATATGTGTCGTGACTGCTGCTTTTGTTATGATTATTGTGATATCACCCTAAAATTGAAAATTAACTAACCACTTATATTTGGATAATGAAATGGTTTCCCTAGGATTTTGGATTTTGTGATAACACCCCTAAAATAAATTGGATGTAATAAATTTTCTTTTTAAATGTATGAAATTGTCTTTAGGAGTTTTGATGTGTGGTTGTGCTTATGGGATGAAGATTTTTGGTTGGGGAATATTGGGAAGATGGTTTTTTTGGACGTGCTTTTGGGGTGGAAAGTAGGTTGTTTTTTTGTTCATGCTTTTGGGGTGACAAGGAGGAGGTTGTTTGGCTATGATTTTAGTGTGACGAGGTGGTTTTAAGATGAATATTATGAGCTTCTTATGATGTGTGGTTTTGTTGTGTTGGATACCTATGTAGTGATGGAATAAAAAAAATTGTTTAATAATTATTGAAATGACATGGGTTGGTTTGGTTAATGGGATGGAAATGGTTAATGAATAATTAAATTATGGTTTTTGTGGTTAAACATGGTTAATGATAAATAATGAAAATATTGGGATGATTAAATGAAATTAGTTTGAAATGTGAAATGTGGTTTGTGGCTTGTTGTGTGGTGTTATGCATTTTGAGGTGGAAGTAAAAGTGACGGCATTGTGAATTGGTTAGATTTTGGTTGTGAACCCATATAGTCATGAGAAGCTATTTTCTTGACATTATGTGAGCAGGATGGATGGTTGGGTACCCACTCTTTCATGCTCTCTCTTCCAGGTAGGTATTTATTTCACAAGGTATGATGGTCAATGTTTTGTTAGTGTATTTGATGGTGGTTGTGATATAACATGTGTTTTTGAGTGAGATATGACCATGCTGGTGGGGTAGTGGCCTAGGTGTTTTTGAGTGAGATTGATATGACCATGCTTGTGGAGAAGTTTCTGGTGGGGTTCATGCATGGTAGGAGGAGGGAATGAGGTTACTCTTCAACATGTTAATGATACCCTACTACTCTGACTTTAGTAGTGGTTGTGTTGTGGCCTAGGTGTTTTTGGGAATGATGTGATGAGTCCATGATTGGGGTATATTGATCCCCAATGTCTATGGTAGGGATGTGTTTTGATCTTGCCTGTGGGGTAGTGTGATATATGGAAGATATGAGATCACCAGGATGTATGATTTTGGGGTGTGAGAGAGGCATACTGGGGGGAAAAGTGGTGTGGGGTACCCTTATCAATGTGATTCATATTATATTATATTACTTGGCTTTCATTATTTGGTGACCATTACATGGTGAGGTCGGGTTTGGTTTTTTTCCATTTATAGGTGTTGTTTGGTTGTGTTGTTTTTGCATGGGTGCATTAGTATATTTCTTTCACATGTGCAAGATAAAATTTGGTTTTCCTACTAAGTATACTTATATTATCACCCAATGAATATAAACTATTTTCCAGTTTCTGGGAGGATTACATGGACCATATTGCACATTACTACCTCAGACCCTTGGATAGTTATGGTGTCTCTATGTTAGATTTACTTTAGTGTATTATTTTATTTTTATCAATTTTACTCATACATACAATGTTGAATGGTTTTAGTTTTGTTTTATATTATTTTATGGTGTTTCTTGTGGATGATTCATCTTATCTCCCAATCCTATTTTTTATAGAGGGTCATTCCTCCCAAACATGAGATTTTTATACCCTCAGTTCTAGTCTCCAACCCAAAGCCTACAGTAGGTGGGACTAGGGGGTCATTATCTCTCTCCCCTCATTAGGTATCTTGGTAGGTAGGGGTTGTGACATAGTGGTATCAAAGGTGTGGTTGATAGATGGGATGGATTTTAGAGTTAGGCATGGTTAAGATTTCATGGGTTAGTATTGAAATGATGTCAGATGACCTTGGTGCATGACATAGGTCAAGGAGACTGGGTAGGAAAAAGGATTTTATGGCCCCCTGTGATCCAATGCGTGGACTTTGATCTTATTGAATGGCCAAGTGAGGTGGAAATATTTATTGGTTAGAGACCTAGGAGAGGTACATGCATCATGATGACTTAAATTTTTGTTTTAATTGGGTTGTTTTGGAATTTTAAAAATGAATAAAATAAATTAAAAATGAATATTAGTGAAATTTCATACTACTGGTCTTATAAATTTCTTGTTTTTTCAATTATGGATCATGTTTGTCGTGCGTATGAGGATAAGAAAGTTGAGGTTTAGAAGGATGATCTAATTTATTATTGGAGGTTTAATGTGGTAGAGGAGGATGAGTCTTGGGAGAGGGTTTTTTGTGCTTTCGAGTAGTAGTATTTGGGGATATACGAGGGAACTGATTCAAATGTAGAGATAGAGGGATAGACGGAAGATCTCAAGATCACTTTCATTATGATCCAGTCCTTGATGGAGTACTAGGTACCTTTGGCAATTATCTAGATGTAGGTACCTACACATTAGGTTTGGACACTATATCTGTGGGAATGGAAACGGGTAGATGTTTCTTAGGTTGAATTCTAGAAGGGTTTCTAGGAAGAGTTTCTTTTTTCATCCATGAAGGTAGTGAAGAGGTAGGAGCTTCTATCACTTCAGAAGGGGAGTATGTCAATGCAGGAACTTGGAATATAGTTCAAGGGCCTTCTTCATTTTCCCCCAGAGCATTTTCTAGATGATTAGTCTCGTGTGATATGTCTTGAGGAGGCACTCCATCCTTTTATCTAGTATGTAGTTACTCCTTTTACATTTCCAACGTATCTAGAGGTTTTGAAGGAGAATGTGATCGAGTAGATGCACTCCTAAGTAGGTTTTCCAAGATATGGGAACCAATAGGGTTCCTCTAGGAGTAGAGTTTTTAGTGGAAGGTCTCATACACTTGGACCTTTAATGTTTTGACCAGCGGGGATTTGACCTTAGTAGATTCTTTTTTAGCCTTTCATGGTCAGTGGTTTCCATGATTTTTTGAGGTGTTTGTGCCATTTTTTTGGTTATGGGGTTCATTTACATCACCATAAAAATTTCCCATTAGTTTCTTAATCTAATTTTGGTATAGGTGGATAGGTTTAGGGCTAGCCTCAACATCAATTTCCAGTTATACAGTTTTAACAGAAGGGGTAGCAGGCTTATGCACTACTCAGGGGAGATGGAGCTGGTAGAGGCTGACCTCAGGATGTTCCTTGTGTTCAGGTACCTATTCTAGAGTATGTTTTTGTATGTGTATGTCATAAAGGAGTCATAAGATATGGGTGTGGTCATTTTCACATAGTGGAGGTGATAGTTTCAGATGGTTCAGAGATCGCCATAGGTACAATCGGTTTGTTTTGTACCCTTGTCTGTTCCTTGTTTGATTCATGATCTTCACACTCTTTTGTTACACCCACTCTAGCCCTTTCTCTGGGAATAGATGTAGAGTGGATTCCTATGCCCCTGAGGTTGACTGCACCAGTTGGAAACCAGGCCATATTGTTTGATGTGTGCTGAAGATGTTGACTGATGATGGGTCCACATCAATCCCATCATAATCTTTTCTTGCTACAAATGTATGCATACAATGTTATTATTAACATCAACTAGTTATATTACATGCATGATGTTATTGAATGCTTCCTAAGGACAATAATTTTCATAGATGTGGATGGACTGTGTTTGGTTTTCATTGGTAAGTGGGGTTATCAAGTGGGAAGTCAGTGTGTGGAGCCCCTTAATTCTTTGGTGGTTGAGTTTTCTATGGAATTAGTTGAGGTTGGGATGGTAGAGGTTCATAGGGTCATGGAAGAGTTCATAGATGTTTTACCAGAGTATTTTTTGATGCTACCCCTTGATATGATGTTGAGTTTGGGAAAGAATTGCATCCTGGTACTATGTCCACTAATTAGATGACACATTCTGATTTGTAGGAGTAGAGGATTTAGATAGATGATTTGATGTAGAAGTGTTTTATTCAGCCTGATGTGTCATCATGAGGTACTCCAGTTTTATTCTCCAAGGAGGATGTTAGTCTGAGGTTGTGTATATCCTACTAGAGGTTGAATCATGTGACGATCCAGAACTGTTACACTCTTCTTAGAATAGAAGATATTTTTGACCAATTGAGAGGGGCGATTTGGTTTTATAAGATTGATATGTGGTCTGGATATTACCAATTGAGGGTAAAGGAGGTATTTAATCCAAATACCTCCTTTAGATGTAGGTATTGTCACTTAGTGTTTTTAGTCATCTCATTCAGTGTTACAAACACACCAAATGTGTTCATGGGTCCTATGAACAACATGTTATGTGAGTTCCAGTAAAAATTATTCATCATATTCATTGATGATATATTCATCTACTCAAAGTCGTAGGAGTATCATGTCGAGCATCTCAGAGTCATTTTGTAGGTTCTTTGACACTACCAACTCTATGTAAAGTTGTACAAGTGTAACTTTTGGACACTAGAGGTACATTTCTTTAAGCATGTGGTGTTTCAGTAGGGTGTGGAAGTGGACCCATCAAATGTGGAGGCAGATGTTTCTTGGATAGACCCCAAGAATTTGTAAGAGGTTCACAATTTATTTAGTCTCATGGGGTATTATCATAGTTTTTTTCTAATTTCTCTCAAGTTGATTCCCCATTGATAGTGTTGACCAAGAAACACCAAGCTTTTTTGTGGACTGATCAGTGTCAGATAGCATTTTGTTACCTGAAGGGGATGTTGTTAAATGTGCAAGTGCTTTAGTTTCCTGAGGAGGGTGTGATGTTTGAGGTGTTTTGTGATGCTTACCATCTAGGTTTTAGAAGTGAGTTAATGCAGTAGAGGGAAATTATATCTTATGGTTCTAGGAAATTACATCCCCATGAACATAACTATGTCACTCGTTATCTAGATTTAGTAGTGGAGGTTTTTTCACTGAATTTATGGAGGCATTAACTCATTGGGGAGTATTTTTTGGTCATCACAGATCATAAGACCCTAATGTATATCTTTCGCCAATGTGATTTGAGCTTATGGGAGTGGAGTTGGAATGAGTATCATTAGGATTATTATTTTGTGTTCTCATACAAATCTGAAATGGTAATGTGGGGGTTGATGCTCTGAGTTGGAATTCGGGGAAAGAAGGAGTATGGGGATGCTTGGAGAGAAATGGATGAGTTGCCAGCTTTGCACTTAGATGCAATGGTGGATAATGGTAGAGGATATTTTTTTAGATGATGGTGTAGTATTACTCGATGTCTCTAGTGAAGGAGTATTATTTGGGGACTCATAGGTAGTGGTGATGCACAATCATGTGGGCAACGGTGATGCTCTAGAGGGATGGTCGGAGGATAGTCAGAACCGAGTGTTGTTTCATGGGAGTTTGTTTGTTATAGTAGTGATGTACAGTTCATGAGTTTCATAGATCACATTTTATGGTACACCCATAACTTTCTATGATGTATTATGGCTTGAGGATGAAATTTTTGTGGCCCGGGATGAAACATACAGTAGCAGAGTTTGTGGAAAATTTCTGGGATTGCCAACAGGTAAAGGTCAATCATTGTGTTCTTCAAAGTTTATTGTATCCTTTGGATGTTCTCGAGTGGAAATGAGATGAAATATAAATGTATTCCATTATAGGGTTACCCAGATAATAGGGAGGTTGTGATGTTTTCTGGGTGATTGTGGATCAATTGACTAAATCAGACCACTTCTTAGTGATCAAGGAGTTGGGTATAGTGGATTCATTATCTAAGAGTTATTTGGATGATGTGGTGCTTTTTCATGGATTTTTGAATTACATTGTCTCATATTGGGATGCATGTTTTACCATACGATTTTGTAGGGTATTTCATCATGATTTTGGTACTCAGTTATACCTCAGCACTATTTTCCATCCTCATATAGATAGGCTGATAGAGTGGACTATCTAGACATTAGAGGATTTGTTTTGAGCATGTGTCTTAGACATTGGTGGATCATGGATATTACACCTACCTTTGGTTGAGTTTTCTTATAATAATATCTATCACTCTTCCATTAGTATGGCTCTGTTTGAAGATTTTTATGGGATTCTATGTTTTTATTTGTTGTAATTGATGGAGATTGGGGAGGTAGTAGTCCTTGGTCTAGATGTGGTGAAGAGAACGATAGATAAGCTTCAAATTTTTTGTGAGAGGATGAAAGTAAATCAAGATCAACAGAAATATTTTGTTAATTGTATAATGGGGCCCCTGGAGTTTGAGGTTGGGGGCCACATGTTCTTTAAGGTTTCCCCTCGATGTCAGAAGCAATGGTTTGGTAGAGGAAGTAAGCATTCTTTTAGGTTTATTTGGCCCTATGAGGTGTTGGGGTGAGTTGGTGAGGTGGTGTACTAGTTTCCATTGCCCTTGTAGTTGGATGGGATCCATGATGTCTTCCACATATCTCATCTTTGTCATTATCTTCATGATGACTCACATGTCATTGACTTGGGAGTGTTAGAAATTGAGGATGACGTTATGTTTTTAAAGAAGCCAGTAGAGATCCAGTATCACCAAGAGAAGGCACTGTGTGGATGGACCAATTATTTAGTTTTTTTTTTGGGAGGCATGGTGTTCTGGAGGAAAATAATTTGAAACACAAGATGCAGGTGTGTTCCCACTACCCAGATTTGTTTTGAGTTTTGATTTTCTCTCTTTTTCTTATAATGTGATGGTTGGACCTTGTTTTATCTGATGAGTTTTTTTCCTTGTTTTTTGTTGCATGATGTGTGATAAAATCCTAACTTATGAAAATGGTAGGATCTAATTCCAAATCAAGATGAATTAGTTACGGTGTGATTAAAACTGGGTGGGCGAGTTAGTTCCACCCAAATCGGATAGTATCATGACATGGATGATGGAGTTTATTGATTCATGTGTTTGGGATGGTATAGTTCATTGGTTGTAGTAATTGTTGGTTTTAGCTATGTGAAGGTTAATATGGTTGTTCAGTGGTTGTGGTTGTGTGTTTATGTGATATGAGGTGGTTTGTGGTTGTGTGGTGATGAGGTTGTGAGAGATGTTTTGGGGTCGTTTGGTTTTCCATGTTTTATTGGTGGTAAAATTTAGGGTATGATGAGATTCTTGAGAGATATCTCATAGGGTGGTTGTTTGGACCCATTTCCTTCTATTCATGGTTTTGGAATCTCATAAATGATAATCCTTTGAGAGGTATCTAAGGTAACATTATGTGCCTTCCCAACCCATTACATTGTTGGATTTTGTTGTTGGAGGTTCTTGGATGAGTCTTAGAGAAGGCCTAGAGGATTTTGGCTATTAAATTCTAGAATTATGGTTAATACATGAATTATAAAGTTTACACGATGTGTAAGTGTGGTTCATGGATTGTGAAGGCAGGTTCATGGGGTTTTACGTGATGTGTGTATTTTTGGGGTTAAATAATAAAAAGGTGAAAAACAATTCGGTAGAAACTAAAACCTAACATTTTCATGATGTTTAAATGGATTACACGCCATGTAATTCCCTTGTGTAGTACATTTTAAAGTTTGCATCATTCGGGTTTTTTTCAAACCCTATTCCCTCTCTCATTCCAAACAGCCAATGACTCTCCTTTTAGGTGTTTTGAGATTTCATTCGATGGGGATTGGTTCCCAAATTCCCATCTTTGATTTGTGTTTGATCCATGGTTTCTTATGGGGTGGCTATGGTTTATGGGAATTTATTCTTCTCCCTATAGTGCGTAGAAAGTTGGAAAAACTTATTTAAGTTAAGGAATCCTCCATTTCTCTTTATTTTGTATCATACTAGTGGGGTTTAATTTTTTTACCAATTGGTTATGTTTGTGCTGGCTTAATCAAAGATAAAGAACCAGTTCAATTGAATTTTAATTGGTAAAGGGGTTTGATTCACATGATTTTACAAATTTTAAATTCAATGATATTGTGTATGGGCTTGATGCCTCACTGAAAATTATGGTTGTTGGGGGATTTCATTGTGCAAGATGTATGTGTCATGACTGGTTCCTTTTTGGTATTGCTATGATATCACCATAAAATAGAAAATTAACTAACCACTTATATTTGGATATTGGAATAGTTTCCCTAGGATTATGAATTGTTTGATAAGGCCCCTAAAATAAAGTGGAATGAAATAAAAATACCATTGTAAATATGTAAAATTCTCTTGAGGTGTTTTAATATGTGTTTTTCTTTGTGGTGCAATGATGTGTAGTTGGGTCATATGGAGAAGATGGTTTGTTGGTCATGTGGGGAGGTGAGGAGGTGGTTTTTTTGCCTTGATTGTGGAGGTGTGAGGAGTTTTCTGTTTGGTCATACGTTTAGGGTAGCCTAGTGGTTTTATGATGATAATTATGAGCTGCTTGTTACATGTGGTTATGTTGTGCTAGATTCCTGGGTAGTGATAGAATAAATAAGTTTTGAATAATGATTGAAATGACATTAGTTGGTTTTGTTATGGGATAGAAATGGTTAATGAATAATTAAATGATGGGATGTTTGGTTAAATGTGGCTGATAGAAATTATGAAATGATTTGGATGATTAAATGAAATTTGATGGTAATGTGAAATGTGGATTATGGCTTATTGTGTGGTGTTATGCATTTAGAAGTGACAGTAAAAGTGACGGTGTTGTGAGTTGGTTAGATTTTGGTTGTGAACCCATAGTTTGGGCTTGATTGTTTGGTATTATATATATATATATATATTTGTATACTTATTGTGATTTCTATACGCACCCCACCCAGGTCTAACACTATGTGTTGACACCTGCATAGTCACGTAGGGGGTGTTTTTTCCAACAACTGATGAGGAGGACAGATGATTGGTTACCCCTTCTTTCCTACTCTCACTTCCAGGAAAGGTAGGTATTTCAAATGTTGTCATGGTGGGAGGTATGTTAGTGAATTAGATGGTGTTTTTGATAGTCCATGTGTTTTTGGGTGAGATGTGACCATGCATGTAGGGTAGTGGCTCAGGTGTTTTCTGGTGAGATGTGATATGATAGTGCTTGTGGGGTGACTTCTAAAGTGGAGTCATGCATAGTTTGAGAAGGGAATGGGGTTGATGTCATAAATGTTCATGATATCCTTCTACTCTGTGTAAGTTAATTTTATTTTATTTAGGATCTTTAAAATCTATATTTATCACTTATCTAGATAAATAAAATTCAAAATAAAATACATACCTTGATCCATTAATGTTATGGATTTGAGTCTCCTTGATTTTCTCCCACTTAAAAGGATTTATATCCTTTTCCTATTCTCTCTCCCAGATTATTTTTCATGGAACATAATAGAATTGGTATTGAGAAATAATTTTCAAGGATAGGACCCTTTAAAGAGGGATGAAACAGTTTTCATGGGTGGTTATTTAATTAACTATCAAATTCCATCAGTTTGACAAGTTTATCCCTCATTATCCTATTATATTAATATTAAACAAAATATGTCATGAGTTATTCCAACATTCTCCCACTTAACTCATGTGTCATTAATTTATGATATTTAATATTCAATTGGTCATTATGCATATTTATGCCTATTTTATCATTGATATAACATTTATCATAATTAAGGATAATGTCAACATGAGTCATTGTTGTCGTATATTCTATATTAATATACGTCCTTCCATGTAATACAATAGATACATTTTCCAAATCATAATTAAAATGTGATATATATATATATATATATAATTAACCCAATGATAGTGTCTTTATTATAGACTATGTATGTTATCATTATTCAATTCAATTATATATACTTATTGAAAAAACATGCAACATGATCAAAACATTTATATGTCCGAGTTTCAATAGTAATAATCATAACTATCAATACATACAATGAAACCTGCTCAGTTACAATGCACATACTTTCAACATCTCCAATAAATGTCTTGGGTGGTAACTCTTTCATCATAGGGTCGACAGTCATAAGAGTTGGGATAATATGTTGAATTTACACCTTATGTTAATGACATTCCCCTTTAACTGCAAAGTACTTTAATTCCATGTGTTTATAACCTTTGTAATATTGGTCATTCTTTGAAAAGAATACTATTGTGGTATTGTCGCAATAAATTTTCAAGGGCCTAGAAATACAGTTGAAAATTCAAAGTCTTGAAATAATGTTCCGCAACCATGTACCCTAAATTATAGCTTTAAATAATTCTATAAATTCAGCTTCTATGGTTGAAGCATCTATAACCAATTATTTTGCACTTTTCCATGATATTTCTCCTTCATATAGGAGATATACATAAACAAAAGTGGAATTTATTATATCAATGCAACTAGAAAAGTATGAATCAGAGTATCTAATCACCTCAAGATCACTCGATCATTTATAAGTATTTATGTGATCCTTTATTCCTTACAAATATTGCAAAACTTTATTTGCAGCTCTGCAATGATCCGGTACAGGATTTCTTTTGTATCTTCCCAACATACCAAATGACAAGCTAATATTTGGCCTTGTACATATTTTATCATACATCAATCTTCCTAAAACATATGCATAAGGAATTCATTCCATTTTTTTCATTCCAAATCATTTTTCAGATGTTGATTGAGATTAAAATTATCTCCTTTATAAATTGGAACATGTGATGCTTATCATTTTTCCATCCTAAACCTCTCTAGAATTTTATTAGTGTATAAATTTTGAGATAAGCCCAATAAATATTGAGTTCTATTACAGAATATTTCTATTATCATATGCTTGGCTTCTCCTATGTTCATCATGTCAAAATTATCCAAGAGAAAATTCTTGGTCTTGTGTAATAGAAAAAGATAATTTGTAGCAATTAATATGTCATCAACATATAGAATCAAGAATATAAATTTACCCCCATTGATCTTTTGGTATACACACCAATCAATGATATTTTCCTTAAATCCAAAAGATACAATAATATCATGAAACCTAATGTAAAATTCTTAAGAATCTTGTTTAGGTCCATATATTGACTTCTTTAATTTAGAAACAATGTGTTCCTTTCCTTAAATGGGAAAACTCATTGGTTGATTCATTTATAAATCTTTCTCTAAGTTATATTTTATAAATGTTGTTTTAACATCCATTTGATGTAACTCTAAATCATTCTAATCTACCATTGCCATAAAAATTTTGAAGGAATCTTTCTTAGAAACTAGTGATAAGGTTTCCTTATAGTCTATACCCTCCTTCGGATTAAATCTTTTAGAAAAAAAGTCTGGCCTTGTAACATTGAAGTTTACCATGAGAGTCATGTCCGGTTTTAAAGACCCATTTACATCCAACTCTCTTGCATCCTTTAAGGAATTCCATAATGTTCTATACTTTGTTTTGTTACATGGAATTCAACTCACATTTTATGGAATCTAACCATTTACCAGAATTATCACACTTGATGGCTTGATAAAATGAAAATAGATCATTATAAATTCCAAGATCACTTTGTATTTCATGTGGATATACCACACATTCATCAAAAATAGCTAACCTTATCTCCTTTTGGGGTCTTCTTAACAATATTTCTTGTGGTTCTTTAACCATTTATTCATTGTGAATTTGGGAAACTTTCTTTTTTGGTTCTACAGTATTATTTTGTGATGCAATAATTTGAGTAACAACAACATGTGAAGTTGGAATACAAGAAAATGGAACCTGGATTTTTTAACTTATTTAATCTACCCATTTTTTAGAACTTCACTCCCACTATATTCACCATTCTCAATAAATCTAGCATTTCTAGTTTCAAAAATTCTCATACTAAGGTTAGGACAATTAAATTTATACCCCTTTGATTTATATGGATAACCAATGAAATATCCAATAATTTTTCTTGCATCTATTTTTCATTTTTCAGGGTTATATGCTATTATTTCAACCTCACAACTATATAAATGTAGGTGTCTCAAAATGGGATTCCTACTGGTCCCAAGTTCAAAATTAGTCTTTAGAACTTCTTAATTATGAACCCTATTCAATAAATACATGGTAGTTTTTAATGAAAACATCCACAATGATAAGGGTAAAGAAGAATAACTTTACATAATCCTAACCATATCCATTAATATTCTATTATGCATTTATTTTATATCATTTTGTTGTAGTGTACCTAGCATAGTGTACTATACACATATGACATGACTTTCTAGAAACATTTCAAATAGACCAGGGTTTTTTACACTTTCATAAAATGTTCCATAATATTAACCACCCCTATCATAACTTATGACCTTCACCTTTCTATTTAATTACCTCTCAACTTCATTTACATAAATTTCCAATCCAATTATTGCATGAGATTTCACATAAAAATAAACATACATATCCAAAATGTGAAAAATATTCAATAAATATGATAAATTATTTTTATTTATAGAAATAATTAACATCAAAAGGTCCATATATATTAGTATTTATGATATAAATGATTTATTAACTTCTTATAGAACCTTAATTTTTGTGTTTTGTTTGTTTTCCTTTACTACATTCCACACAAATTCTTAGGTCGATAAAATCAAATTTTAGAAGCATTTCAATCATAATCAATATCTCAAATCTTTATTTGGAAATAAGACCTAAACATTTATTACATAAATTAGTAGAATTTTCATTTTCTAAACCACATTTAGTACTATAATTATGATGCAAGGTCATAAGTGTTTCAACATAATTATTATCAATATTTAGTTTATATCTTATAATAAACCATATCCAATCATGCATGTATGGTTAATCAAACTAAAATATCCATTCCCAAAGTTAAACGAGTATCTAGTAGAATCAAGTTTCAATAATGAATCAAAATTCATAGATATAATAGGTATATAAAAGGTTTCACATAAATCCAAACTATATCCACTATCAAGAATTAATTGGTAAGTCCTGAAAACTTCAATTGTAACCTTCACTCTATTCCCTATGAAGATAAAATTTTTAATTATGCTAATGATTTGTGTTGAAAGGAATCCATGCATTATATTAGAAACATAATTCAAACAATCAGAATCAATCCACCATGTAATATGTAGAACATCATCTAAGTTTTATTCATAACATGTATAAGAATTTTTCTTACCTTTTTTTCAAACCAAGCCTTTCGTTTCAGATTATACTTTTGGAAATTTCCAACTTTTCCACAAAAAATAGAATTTATCTTTATTTTCATTCTTCCATTTCTTTCTAGAGGACTCACTAACCATCAATGTCAGCATTTATTTTCCATGCTTATTTATACAATTCTTAGTTCCTCCTTAATGATGCACATAATGGAAAGAGTTGATTTTTTTACTCATTAAATGTGTTCCCTCTTGAAATAGAATGCTATGAAATTAATTCACATTCCATTTATCTTTGATGGTGTTTTAGTTCATTTGAAGTGGTCCTTACTCAGACGGTAATGTGATTAGGGAAAATTGTACAAGGAAACTTTCAACCACTTCTATTCCTAATGAATTAAGTCTTGCTGTAAAATGTTTCATTTCAATGACATGTTCATGCATAGTAAAAGAACCATCAAACATAATGGTGGTAAATTTACACATTAATGGTCCATACTCAGACAGAAATTTTTCATGCTTATGGGACGACGATGTGTGGTTGGGTCATATGGAACTGATGGTTTGTTGGTCGTGCTTTTGGGGAGGTGAGGAGGTGGTTTTTATAGCCATTCTTTTGGAGTTGTGAGGATTTGGTTGGTTGGTCGTGCTTTTAGGGTAGTGTGGTGGTTATACGATAATAATTGTGATATACTTATGACATGTGGTTATATTGTACTAGATTCTCAGGTAGTGAATGAATAAATAATTATTTAATAATGGTTGAAATGATATGAGTTAGTTTGGTTAATGTGTTAGAAGTGGTTAATGAATAATTAAATGATGGGATGTTTGGTTAAATGTGGTTGATTCTAAATAATGAAAAGATTGGGATGATTAAATGAAATTTTATGGTAATTTGAAACATGGATTATGGATTATTGTGTTGTGTTATTCATTTTGAGGTGATAGCAAAAGTGACGGTGTTGTGAGTTGGTTAGATTTTGGTTGTGAACCCATAGGTTGGGCTTTAGTGTTTGATATTATATATATATATATATATATATATATATATATATATATAGATATATTCTTGTAATTCCTATACGCACCCCACCCAGGTCGAACATTATGTGTTAACACCCGCATAGTCATGCAAGGGGTATTTTTCCTAACATTCGGTGATGAGGACATATGACTGGTTACCCACTCTTTCCTACTCTCACTTCTAGGAATGGTAGGTATTTTAACTTTTTGTGATGGACAGAGGTCTATTAGTGAATTATATGGTGCTTGTGATAGTCCATGTGTTTTTGGGTGAGATGTGATCATGTATGTAGGGTAGTGGGCCATGTGTTTTATAACGACCCATAATTTACATACATTGTTATTAATTCAGAATTGAAGCACACTTATTACAACATATAACAAAACCAAGAAAGGACCGTATAGATATAGAGTCTTTAGAAACTGGGAAACATAAATAATTGGTTCATAAAGAATCTACATTGTCTCCCATTTATTTCATCATATCTAGAGTCCCTTTTGGCATATCCTACTTAATAACCTTCTTCCTGACCTGGGGAAAGAAAACATACAAAAGGGTGAGCTCAAATTATCAGTAAGTGTAAAAAAAAGAAATATCAATCACATCATATTCATAAGAACATATCATTTTGGAAATCTTAACCTGTAAAAGAGATCATAATTTCATAACATGGGATAAATCATAGTAGTGAAATGTAATCCCAATAATCATAACTTAAAACATGAAACTTTGTGGCATACACACATAATCATAGAGAATCATTTCTTAGCAGTCAAGACTCATAGAAAAGACTATCTTAGCGGAAAAAGTCCATTTCTGAACAGAGTTCACTCCTCGTTTCAGTCTTGTTTCACTGAACCGGATTAGCCTGTCGTTTCAGCCATGTCTATCTCATGAGATATAAATCTTTACCCAATGCATTGGAGGGAGATATAGGTCTCACACATCTCATAATGATAACATTATTATGTGTGCCACAAAATCATAAATCATACATCATATCATAACCCATGTAATAAAAATGGGATTCTTAAACATCATGCCATCATAACATAATCCATATAAGATAATAGGACATAATAAAATTAATTCCATCATAACATAATCAAATCAATGTAAAAATAGGGATATAAACAGAACTCTGTATTATCTTAGATGGAAAATAATTTTGATAAAATGCTTGAACTCCATTCTTGAGGAAAATATCCTTTCTACTTCAAAAACATTTTCCTTTCTTAAAATGCCATATAATTTTAAACTAAAAAAAGTTGATTAAAAATAAACTTGAAAACTTTTAAATAAATCTTCATGGAAATAATGTTTTATGAAATCATAAAATCCATTCATGTTGTATAAGTTAAAAAAACATTCTTCTCGTACTTATGTCGGAAAAGTCAAAAAGTACCTCGTACGAAAAAAAAACAAAAGATTCCTTTCATATCTTTTACTAAAAACTCACTGAAGGGTAAAATTGGATTTAAAAAACTATAGAAGGATATAAATAATAGTACATATTGAGGAAACATGGATGTGGATGATAAATATTCCCCAACAAATTCAGAAGTAAAAACAATCTCGGATAAAAATGAGATTGTGAGATTTTCCCTTACCTTAGGTCTGATTTGCTTCGTAAGTGTCTGAACCTCTTGTATAATGATTTAAAAAATTTTATTGACTTATTCCAGAATCATAATTATTTTTATGATATCATATATGGTCATATTCTTAGCTTTTTATTAGTAATATTTCATTATTACTTGTTATTCGGGTGTTTATTGCTTTTTGTTCTTATGTGTGTTTTGTCGAATAAATTCTTATTCTTATTTTTAGGTTATAGATACCTCATTTACAGAATGGTATTAGTTTAATACATATCATATTTATTCACTCAATTCATTTATGTAATCATTATGCAATGAAAATCATGTAGAATGAGTTGCATCACATCGTGGAGACGGTATTCCGTACGTACGCACGAGCGATGATATCGTTCCCATGATCGTGGAATTGTATTTGAATGTATGTATACTATTTCAGAATCAATATCAATTTACAATAATCATATATAGTCATTATTTACACCATTATACCCATCCAAGTAAGGTGGTGGTGGAAAATAGATTACACCACAGCGTGGAGACGGTATTCCGTACGTACGCACGCGAGGTGATTTCATTTTCCGTAGGATGGATAGATGTTGAAA
This sequence comes from Viscum album, assembly GCA_963277665.1. Lineage (NCBI taxonomy): Eukaryota > Viridiplantae > Streptophyta > Magnoliopsida > Santalales > Viscaceae > Viscum > Viscum album. Next base: position 1,163,132,642 of record OY728122.1, on the reverse strand, counting down.
TAGGGTTGTTTCATACTTATAATAAAATATCAGTATATGAGTGATACTGATGTTATTACTTCATAATGAAACAACTAAATAAGAAGAAGTGGAAGAAGAAATAAAGTTGAAAGAATCGGTAACGGACATTACCTCTTCTTTGAAGCGTCTCTTTGAGACCTCCTCTTAGGGCACTAAAATTGGTCTTTAAAGAAGAACAGGACCTCTATGATGTTTTTAGGGAAGTGTAGAAGATAATTTGGTAGGGTTTGTCCGAGATTTAAGGCTCAAAGTGGTGTGAGGAATAGAGGGAGGAGGTGCCCTTTTTATAAGGGAGGAGAGGGGCACCTTTGGAAAAACTAAAAATATTATTTTATTATAAAGTCATATTTGGTTTTTAATAGATACAAATTGATTTATTTCAAAGCTAAGGTGGTTATGGGTCTACATCCTCTCATAGAATAGAATTTAGACAAGTTTAGGTATCTATTTTAACCTTATCATTTAGATTTAACTTTAAGTTAAATAATTTTACTTTTATTGTGTCTTCTTATTTTCTTACACTATAAGGTTAATAAACTTAAAATAAAAAGACAAAAGAACCCCAAGTTTTTTATTATTAATATATAAAACCTTATCTAAGTCATTTTTCCGAACCTTATATTTTTAGGAATAAAATAACAATTAATAATATAATATTTTTTTAAAAAAACTATTTTATGTCAATTTTGACACTATATGGTAATTGATTTTTTTTGAAAATCATAACAGAATTATTATTTCGAAAAAAGTTAATTAAATCAATAATAACATGTCATATTAATCTATAAAATTATTGTAATTCATAAAAAGTCTCAAATTACATTTATTTGGATATTTATAACATCAATTATGTCAATATTTCATTAATAAGATAATTACTGAATCGTCATTGTGTCATAAATAAATTAAATTATTTAATGTCTAAAAATTAAAAATAAAATACCATTATGTAGGAAATCGTTTTATCTTTCTAATGAATATTTATATTAGAATTTATCTTATGTATAACTCTATATTAAAAATGATTTAGTTATTAAACTTTGATTTTAACTATTTTAACCCTTCTTTAAATAAATTAATAATAAATGTCCTAATCTAATCCAAGTGCACCTAAATGGTCATATTTTATTCATAAGGTTGTTTTTGGTCGAATTAGACTTATCCAATAGAATTAGGACATGTTTTGGGTAATAATAATATCATTTTTACCCTTAATTACCCTATTTACTTTTAACCGTGGTAAAAAAAAGTAAAAAGTTACTATTCACCAAAAATTATTTTCATCTTATTGAACAACATTTTACTTACTGAAATCAACCGTATCTCTCAGATTTTTTAAATTCCATTCACAAAAGCAGTAAAATTAAGTTTTATGTAAATTTTCAAATTCTCCTAGGAGGTGCGTAAAAGACGGTGAAAAGTTTGATAAAATTTTTATATACCTAAAATTATTATAAAACGACTCCAATGAATTGCATTGAACTTATATAGGTATTATGTATCAATTTTGACTAAAATAAATTTAAATAAAATAAATAATTATTTAAATAAAAAGTCGGTTTTTAAATAGTAACCCAGTGTTTTCACTATTCATCAAAAATTGAAAGTTTTCAAAAAAATACCAAAATTTCACCCTAGGATAATTTCGATATTCTAAATCCAAAAATGAAGTCCATTTTGAAAGATGAAATTTAAAAAAATTCAAAAAGTGGTTATTACTATTCATAACGGCTAGTTTTAATAATATTTTAATAGCATATCGTTGTTTAGTGAAACTCGTTATTGCGTATGATGCAAGCTATTGAGTAAGGTCGCGGTTGTGTGTAAAGCAAGCCAAGCTAGTGTTGTGTGTAGTGAAAGATTCCTTTGATGATTTATATAACATAAAAACAAAATATTTCTCATAAAAGTCTCAGGTGTTACATTCTACCCCCCTTAAAATGAATTTCTCCCTCGAAATTCGTCACTTTGTAACAAACAGATGATGATACCTCTCCCTCATCATATCATCAAGCTCCCATGTATCTTATTCTAATTGGTGGTTCCTCCATAAAACTTTCACCAAGCGAGTGGTCTTGTTCCGTAGGACTTTTTCACTACAATCAAGAATCTCTATCGGTTGTTCTTCATAAGAAAGATCTTGTTCCAGTGGTACAACTTCTGAGCTGAGTACATGTGAAGGATCAGGTATGTACTTTCTCAGGAGAGATACATGGAACACATCGTGAACTTGAGAGATATTCAGTGGAAGCACCAATCGGTAAGCTACCTTCCCAACATGATCCAGTATTTCGAAAGGACTGATATACCTAGGGCTCAGCTTTTCCTTCTTTCCAAATCTCATTACTCTCTTCCAAGGAGATATTTGTAAGAACACTTTATCACCCACTTAAAACTCTAGGTCTTTTCTTCAGTTGTCGGCATAACTTTTTTGTCGACTCTGAGCAGCTCTAATGTGTTGTTGAATAGATCTGACATTTTCTACCATCTCATCAACAAGATCAGTTCCTAATAGATTTCTTTCCCCAAATTCATCCTAGCAAGTTGGAGTCCTACATTTCTTTCCATAGAGAGATTAATAAGGAGCCATATGAATACTAGAGTGAAATCTATTATTATAAGAAAATCCCACCAAAGGTAGGTGTTGATCCCAACCACCTATGAAATCCATAGAGCAAGCTCTCAACATAACTTCTAGAGTTTTAATTGTCCTCTCAGACTGACCATCTGTCTGAGGATGATAAGCAGTGTTGAAACTCAACTCTTTATCCAGAGTATGCTGAAGACTTTTCCAAAACTTTGAGATAAACCTCGGATACCGATCAGATATAATGGAAAGTGGTAATCCATGCAATCTCACCACTTCCTTCACATATATCCTGGCAAGCTGATCCAGAGAGAAATTCTCTCCAATAGCAATGAAGTGTGCCTACTTTGTAAGACGATCAACTATGACCCAGATAGCATTATTGCCTTTGGATGTTTTAGGAATTCCAATGAAAAAGTCCATAGTGATGTTTTCCCATTTCCATTCTGGTATGGGTAATGGTTGTAACATCCCCTTAGACTTATGTCTCTCAGCTTTAACTTGCTGACAAACCAAGCATCAAGAGACATATTCAGCAACATCTCCTTTCATTCCATCCCACCAGAAGTACTCTTTTAGGTCCTTATACATCTTCGTGCTTCCAGGATGAATAGAGAATGAAGAACTATGAGCCTCATCCAGCAACTCCTTCTTTAATTCTGGGATGGGAGGAACACAAACTCAATTCCTGAACCTTATTATTCCATCACAATAAAGGTTGAATTCAGGAACATTTCTCACCTTCTTTGGTAACTCTACATCTTCTTTCTGTGCCTCTTTAATCTTCACATGTATAGATGGTTGAACATTCATTTGAGAAAGATACGATTTTTTCCCTTCCATTATAATTCCAAGATCCATCCTTTGTAAATCCATAAATATTGGATCTTTTGTGATCCTCATCATGGATAAACTGGCATGGTCTTGTCGACTTAATGCGTCTGCCACCTTGTTTGATTTCCCAAGGTGGTAATGAATTGAGCAGTCGTAATCCTTAATCAGCTCCAACCATCTTCTTTGGCGTATATTTAGCTCATTTTGTGTGAAAATTTACTTTAAACTTTTATTATCAGTATAAATATCACACCTTTATCCATAAATATAATGCCTCCAAATCTTTAATTCAAAGATTACCACAGCTCATTCCAAATCATGAGTTGGGTAATTTTGTTCATGGATTTTCAACTGTTGTGAGGCATAAGCTATCAGCATATCATTTTGCATAAGAACACACCCCAGCCCCTTCTTGGATGCATCACTATAGATCACAAACCTTTCTACACTACAAGGAAATGTGAGCACAGGTTCACTGGATAACCTTGTTTTCAACTCCTTGAAATTCTCTACACATTCCTCTGTCCAAACAAACTTAATTCCTTTTCGAGTCAACTTGGTGAGTGGATTAGATAATCATGAAAAATCTTTCAAAAACATCAATAATATCCATCCAAACCAAGAAAACTTCGGATCTCAGTTATTGTTGTTGGTCTCAGCCATCTTTCGATAATCTCTGTTTTTACTGGATCCACAGATATCCCCTCTTTTGAGATTATGTGACCTAAAAATGCAACTTTTTGAAGCCAAAATTCACACTTGGTAAATTTGGCATAATTATTCTCCTTTCTCAGGGTCTTCAATATAATTCTCAAGTGATCTTCATGTTCTTCCTAGCTCTTTGAATAGACAATAATATCTTCTATAAATACTACCACAAACTAATCAATATAGTCTCTAAAGACTCTATTCATCAGATCCATGAAGATAGCAGGGGCATTAGTAAGACCAAATGGAAACACTATAAATTCATAGTGTCCATACCTTGTACGGAAAGTCGTCTTTGGTATATCCTCCCTTTTGACCCTTAATTGATGATACCCTGAGCAAAGATCAATCTTGGAAAAGTATTGAGCTCCCCGTAGTTGGTCAAATAAGTCATCAATGCATGGGAGAGGATATTTTTTCTTGATCGTGATCTTGTTAAGTTCTCGATAATCAATGCAGAGTCTCATTGATCCATCTTTCTTCTTAACAAACAGAATAGGTGCTCCCCAAGGTGACGCACTAGGGCGTATGAATCCTTTTTCAAGATTCTCTTGGAGTTGCTTCTTCAATTCCTGCAACTCAATTGGGGCCATTCTATAAGGTGTCTTTGAAATAGGCAAAGCACCCGGTACGAGTTCTATTGAAAACTCGACTTCACGATTTGGTGGAAGACCCAGAAATTCCTCCAGAAAGACATCATCAAACTCCCATACAATGGGCATATTCTTAATCGTGAGTTTCTCTCCAACCATTTGAGATAAATAACCCTCATTTAGTGGAATCAAGACTCGTAAGATGGAAGAAATTTCCACTGGAAGGTTATGTTCATCCTTGCATCGATAGACGATCATGATCTGGAATATGAAATGTGAATTCCCTTCTTTGAAAATTGATATGAGCTCCATATAAAGAAAGCCAATCCATGCCAAGAATCACATCAAATTCCACTATAGGAAGTATCACAAGATTTTTAGGAAGCACTTTCCCACAAACTTCAATCGGAGAAGAATTATAAACTTTTGATGCGACTGGTGTTCCATTAGGGGTTGTCACAGCTAACTCAACATCTAATTATTGAGGTAATACTGTGATACCCTTAGAAAATTCTTTAGAAATAAAATAGTGGGTGGATCCAGAATCAAATAAAACATTTGCTACTTTAGATTGGATGGTAAGTAAACCTTTCACCACTTCGTTATCGTACTCCACATCACTGATCGAAATTGCATGTGACTTTCCTTTGTCTTTAACCTTAAGAGTTTATTGGCATCAATCATCATCAACAACCCTTGGATTAGGGAATTGATTGGCATAATGCCCCATCTCCTTGCACTTGTAACATTGAAGTGTAGGAGGTGCACTCTGTGTATCCTTTTCTTTGTTCGCATCACTAGACATATTCTTCCCATCATTGCAGCATTCAAATGCCCGATGACCTTCCTTTCCACATTTGAAACATTTACTTGTCCCTTTAAGACAACTCCCTCCATGATTCTTTCCACACTTTGAGCATAAGGGAAAACTCATCTTCTTTTCAGTGTGCTCTTTAGATTTTCCTTTGAATTCCATTTTCCTCTTCTTATCAAACCCATATGACTGATGGGTTACTCCAATCTCCATATCAAATTTGAGAGCACATCGAACGATTTCCTCATAGCTATTGAAGTCCCTTATGGATAATGCCCTTCGAAGACTTGGTTTTAAGCCACTAAACAATCGATCGATCTTACTCTCAGGTTGGATAATAATACCAGAAGTGTACCTTGCAAGTCTTGTAAAATTTGCTTCGTAGGTACCAACAGATTCAGTATCCTTTTGCTTCAGTTCAAAAAACTCCTTCTCCATCTTTGTTCGAAGAATACGAGGGAAGTACTTATTGAAAAATAAGTTTTTTGAACTCGTCCCATTCCATGGATTCAATTTCATCCCTTGGCCTCGTATTCTTGATAAGATTCCACCATTGATCAGCTTCACCTTCCAAACGATAAACTGCTAATATGACTTTATCATGTTCAGAACATTGAAGAACTGAAAATATCTTTTTAGTGGTACTAATCCATTGTTCAGCCACAAATGGATCAGTAGACCTGCTGAATGAGGGTGGACGCTACCTCATGAAGGATTCAATAGAATGTTTCTCCTTCCTTTACTCGTTTGGAAGTCCTGCATGATTCATAGCTTGATAAAGTTGTGTGAGCATGGATACAATATTTTTCATTCCAGCTCCCATAACGTTTGGTTTCTCATGAGGACAATCATTACATTTCCCGTCGCATTCCGCATTAACACGGTTCCTTTGGGTTCCAGCCATTGACTAAAACCAAGAAGAATAGTGTGAGAAACACTAATTATAATAGGAAAACCACATAATCAAGAATAAAATTTCACACTTAAGGTCTTATCATAGGTTGTTCATGGCCATTTTTAAAATACTAAGATTGTGTTTTATGCTTAGACTTATCCTTAGGGTTCTTATTAAGGCTTTCACATCCTAGTTTCCAAAGGTTGACTATACCTTTCCTCTGATACCAAATATAAAGACCCGTACTTTACATACATTGTTATTACTTCAGAATTGAAGCACACTTATTACAACATATAACAAAACCAGGAAAGGACCATATAGGTATAGAGTCTTTAGAAACTAGGAAACATAAACAACTGGTTCATAAAGCATCTACATTGTCTCCCATTTATTTCATCATATATAGAGTCCCTTTTGGCATATCCTACTTAATAACCTTCTTCCTGACCTGGGGAAAGAAAACATATAAAAGGGTGAGCTCAAATGCTCAATAAGGGTAAACAAAAGAAATATCAATCACATCATGTTCATAAGAACATATCATTTTGGAAATCTTAACCTGCAAAAGAGATCATAATTTCATAACATGGGATAAATCCTAGTAGTGAAATGTAATCCCAATAATCATAAATTAAAACATGAAAATTTGTGGCCTACACACATAATCATAGATAATCATTTCTTAGTAGTCAAGACTCATATCCAATACTATCTTAGCGGACAAAGTCCATTTCTGAACCGAGTTAACTTCTCGTTTCAGTCCTGTTTCACTGAACTGGATTAACCTGCCATTACAGCCATGTCTATCTCATGAGATATAAATCTTTACCCAATGCATTGGAGGGAGATATAGGTCCCACCCATCTCATAATGATACCATTCTTATATGTGCCACAAAATCATAAATCATACATCATAGCATAACCCATGTAATAAAAAAGGGATTATTAAACATCATGCCATCAGAACATAATCCATATAAGATAAAAGGACATCATAAAATTAATTCCATCATAACATAATCAAATCAATGTAAAAATAGGGATAGAAACAGAACCCTATATTATCTTATATGGAAAATAATTTTGATAAAATTCTTGAACTCCATTCTTGAGGAAAATATTCTTTCTACTTCAAAAACATTTTCCTTTATTAAAATGTCATATAATTTTAAACTAAAAGAAGTTGATTAAAAATAAACTTGAAAACTTGTAAATTAATATTCATGGAAATAATTTTTTATGAAATCATAAAATCCATTCATGCCGTATAAGTTAAAAAACATTCTTCTTGTACTTATGTCGGAAAAGTCAAAAAGTGCCTCGTACGAAAAAACAACAAAAGATTCCTTTCATATCTTTTACTAAAAACTCACCGAAGGGTAAAATTGGATTTAAACAATTGTAGAAGGATATAAATAATATTACATATTGAGGAAACATGGATGTGGATGATAAATATTCCCCAGTAAATTTTGAAGTAAAAACAATCTCGGATAAAAATGAGATTGCGAGATTTTCCCTTACCTTAGGTCTGATTTGATTCGTAAGTGTCTGAACCTCCTGTATAATGATTTAAATAATGTTATTGACTTATTCCAGAATCATGAATATTTTTATGATATCATATATGGTCATATTCTTAGCTTCTTATTAGTAATATTTCATTGTTACTTGTTATTTGGGTGTTTATTGCTTTTTGTTCTTATGCGTGTTTTGTCGAATAAATTCTTATTCTTATTTTTAGGTTATAGATACCACATTTACAGAATTTTATTAGTGTAATAAATATCATATTTATTAACTCAATTCATTTATGTAATCATTATGCAATGAAAATCATGTAGAACGAGTCACATCACATTGTGGATATGGTATTCTGTAGATACGCACGAGTGATGATATCGTTCCCATGATCGTGGAATTGTATTGGAGTGTATGTATACTATTTCAGAATAAATATCAATTTAAAATAATCATATATAGTCATTATTTACACCATTATACCCATCCAAGTAAGGTGGTGGTGTAAAATAGATTACACCACGGCGTGGAGACGGTATTCCGTACGTACGCACGCGCGGAGATTTCGTTTTCTGTAGGATGGATAGATGGTGAAATAGGGTTGTTTAATACTTACAATAACATATAATTATATTATTTATACTGATGTTATTACTTCATAATGAAACAACTAAATAAGAAGAAGTGGAAGAAGAAATAAAGTTGAAAGAATCGGTAACGGACATTACCTCTTCTTTGAAGCGCCTCTTTGAGACCTCCTCTTAGGGCACTAAAATTGGTCTTTGAAGAAGACCATGACCTCTAGGATGCTTCTAGGGAAGTGTAGAACATAATTTTTCTGGGTTTGGCCGCGCTTTAATGCTCAAAGTGGTGTGAGGAAGATAGGGAGGAGGTGCCCTTTTTATAAGGGAGGAGAGGGGCATCTTTGGAAAAACTAAAAATATTATTTTATTATAAAGTCATATTAGTTTTTTAATAGCTCCAAATTGATTTATTTATAAGCTAAGGTTTTTATGGGTCTAAATCCTCTCATCCAATAGAATTTATACAAGTTTAGGTATCTATTTTAACCTTATCATTTAGATTTAACTTTAAGTTAAATAATTTTACTTTTATCGTGTCTTCTTGTTTTCTTACACTATAAAGTTAATAAACATACTATAACAAGAAAAAAGAACCCCAAGTTGTTTATTATTAATATATAAAACCTTATCTAAGTCATTTGGCCGAACCTTAGATATTTAGGAATAAAATAACAATTAATATTATAATATATTTTTTTTAAACTATTTTATGTCAATTTTGACACTATTTGGTAATTGATTTTTGTGAAAATCATAACAGAATTATTAGTTCGAAAAAATTTAATTAAATCAATAATAAAATGTCATATTAACCTATAAAATTATTTTAATTCATAAAAAGTCTTAAATTACATTTATTTGGGTATTTATAACATCAATTATGTCAATATTTCATTAATAAGATAATTACTGCATCATCATTGTGTTATAAATAAATTAAATTATTTAATGTCTAAAAATTACAAATAAAATACCATTATGTATGAAATCTTTTTATCTTTCTAATGAATATTTATAGTCTAATTTATCTTATGTATAACTCTATATTAAAATTTATTTAGTTATTAAACTTTGATTTTAACTATTTTAACCATTCTTTAAATAAATTAATAATAAATGTCCTAATCTAATCCAAGTGGGCCTAAATGGTCATATTTTATTCCTAAGGTTTTTTTGGTCGAATTAAACTTATCCAATAGAATTAGGACATGTGTTAGGGTAATAATAATATCATTTTTACCCTTAATTACCATATTTACTTTTAACCGTGGTAAAAAAAAAGTAAAAAGTTACTATTCACCAAAAAATATTTTCATCTTATTGAACCACATTTTACTCACTGAAATCAACCGTGTCTCTTGGATTTTTGAAATTCCATTCACAAAAGCGGTAAAATTAAGTTTTATGTAAATTTGCAAATTCTCCTAGGAGGTGGGTAAAAGACGGTGAAAAGTTTGATAAAAATTTTATATATCTAAAATTATTATAAAATGACTCCAATGAATTGCATTGAACTTATATAGGTATTATGTATCAATTTTTACCTAAAATAAATTTAAATAAAAAGTCGGTTTTTAAATAGTAACTCAGTGTTTTCACTATTCATCAAAAATTGAAAGTTTTCAGAAAAATACCAAAATTTCACCCTAGGCTAATTTCGATATTCCGAATCCAAAAATGAAGTCCATTTTGAAAGATTAAATTTAAAAAATTTCAAAAAGTGGTTATTACTATTCATAACTACTAGTTTTAATAATATTTTAATAGCATATCGTTGTTTAGTGAAACTCAGTATTGCGTACGATGCAAGCTATCGAGGAAGGTCACGGTTGCGTGTAAAGAAAGTCAAGCTAGTGTTGTGTGTAGTGAAAGATTCCTTTGATGATTTATATAACATAAAAACAAAATATTTATCATAAAATTCTCAGGTGTTACATGTTTTCTAGGGAGATGTGATATGACAGTGCTTGTGGGGAAACTGTTGATGGGGGTCATTCATAGTAGGAGGAAGGAATAAGGTTGATTTCCTACATGTTCCCAATACCCTACTACTCTTTTTAAGTTAACTTCACTTAATTTAGGATCTTTAAAATCTATATGTGTTACATATCTAGATAAATAAAATTCAAAATAAAAGACTTGCCTTGATCTATTGATGTTATGGATTAGAGTCTCCTTGATTTTCTCCCACTTAAAAGGATTTATATCCTTTTCCTATTCTCTCTACCATAGTAGTTTTGATGGATCATACTAGAATTGGGATTGAGATATAGTTTTAAAGTACATGACCCTTTAAAGAGGGTTAAAACGATTTTCATGGGTGGTTATTTAATTATCATTCAAAGTCCATCAATTTAATAAGTTTATCCTTCGTTATACTATTTTAATAATATTAAAAAAATATGTTAGGATTTATTCCAACATTCTATCACATAACTCATGTTCTATTACTTTATGATGTCTAATATACAATTGATATTTATGCACATTTATTTATATTCTATCATTAATACAACATTCATCATAATTAAGGATAATGTCAACATGATTCATGGCGGTCATATATTCTATATTAATAAAATCCCTTCCATGTACTACAATATGGACATTTTCCCGATCATAATTAAAATGAGATATATATAATTGGACCAATGATAATGTCTTTATTTAATACTATGCATGTTATCATTATTCATTTCAATCAAATATACTTATCAAAAAACATACAACATGATCAAAACATTTATAAGTCCAGGTGTCAACTGTAATAGTCACAACATTCAATACATAAAATGAAACCTACTCAATGACAATGCCCATTCTTTCAACATTTACAATAAATGTCTTGGGTGTTAACCCTTTCATCATAGGGTCTAAAATCATAATATTTTTGATAATATGTTCAATTTCCACCTTATGGTTATGAAATTCCTCTTTGATTGCAAATTACTTTAATTCCATGTGTTTAGCACCTTTGGAATATCGGTCATTCTTTGAAATGAATTCTATTTTGATATTTTCACAATAAATTTTCAAGTGCTTGGTGATATTTTTGATAATTACAAGTCTTGAAATAATGTTCTACAACTATGCACCATGAATTGTAGCTTCAATTCATTCTCCAAATTTAGATTCTATGGTCAAAGAATCTATAATTGATTGCTTTGCACTTTTCCATGATATTGATCTTTCAGCTTGGAGATACACATAAACAAAAGTGGACTTTCTTGTATCAACACAACTGGAAAAGTCTAAATCAGAGTATCCAATCACCTCAAGATCACTGGATCTTTTATAAGTAATCATTTTATCCTTTATTCCTTGTAAATATCGCAAAACTTTCTTTGCATATATGCAATGATTCATTATAGTATTGCTTTTGTATCTTCCCAACATACCAAATTCAAATCTAATATCTGGCCTTGTACATGTTTGAGCATACATCAAGCTTTATATAATAGATTCATAAGGAATTCATTCCATATTTTTTCATTCCAAATCATTTTTGGGACATTGATTGAGATTAAATTTTTCTCCTTTCTGAATTGGAACTAGTGATGCTTATCATTTTTCCATCCTAAACCTCTCTAAAATTTTATTAATGTATAAATTTTTAGATAAGACTAATAAAACTTGAGTTATATTACAGAATATTTCTATTCCAATCACATGCTTAGCTTCTCCTATGTCTATAATGTCAAAATTATTATAGATTAATTTCTTGGTCACATGTAGTAGACCAAGATCATTTGTAGAAATTAATATTTGATCAACATATGGAATCAAGAATATTAATTTACACCCATTAATATTTTGGTATATACACCAATCAATGATGTTTTCCTTAAATCCAAAAGATACAATAATATCATTAAACCAAATATACCATTGTTAGGAAGCTTGTTTAGGTCCATATATTGACTTCTTTAATTTACAAACCATGTATTCCTTTACTTAAATGTAAAACTCATTGGTTGATCCATTTATACATCTTCCTCTATGTTTTCATTTATAAATTTTGTTTTAACATCTATTTGATGTAACTCTAAATCATTTTGAGCTACCAATTCCATGATAATTATGATCAAATCTTTCTTAGAAACCAGTGAGAAGGTTTCCTTATATTCTATACCATCCTTTGGAGTGAATTCTTTATCAACAAGTCTGTCCATGTAACTTTCAAGTTTACCATGAGATTCATGTCTATTTTTGAAGACCCATTTACATCCAACTCTCTTACATCCTTTATGGAATTCCATAAGGTCCCATACTTTATTTTGTTCCATGGAATTCAACTCACATTTCATGGAAGGTAAACATTAATTAGAATTATCATACTTTAGGGATTGATAATATGAAACTAGATCATTATAAATGCCAAGATCACTTTCTATTTCATGTAGATATACCACATAGTCATCAAAAATAGATAACCCTATCTCCCTTTGGGGTCTTCATAACACTATTTCTTGTGGTTCTTTAACCATTTCCTCATTTTGAATTTGGGAAAAATTCTGTTGTGGTTCTATAGTATTATTTTGTGATGCAATAATTTGGGGAACAATAACTTGTGAAGTTGGAATATAAGAAAATTTAACCAGAATTATAACTTCATTAATTTCCACATTTTGTAGAACTTCACTCCCACTGAATTCACCATTCTCAATAAATATAGCATTTTTAGTTTCAACAATTCTCATACTATGGTTTGGACAATAAAATCTATACCCCTTTGATTCCTATGGATAACCAATGAAATATCCACTAATTGTTATTGCATCAAATTTTATTTGTTGTGGATTATATGCTATTATTTATGACTAACAACCCCATACATGAAGGTGTCTGAAACTAGGTTTCCTACCAGTCCAAAGTTCTAAAGGAGTCTTTGGAATTTCTTCAACAGGATCCCTATTCAATAAATACATGGCAGTTTTTAATTCATACATCCACAATGATAAGTGTATAGAATAATTACTTAACATAATCCTAACCATATCCATTAATTTTCTATTATGAATTTCTTATACACCATTTTGTTATGGTGTAACTAGCGTAGTGTATTGTACACACATGTCATGAATTTCTAAAAAAATTGAAAATGGACTAGGGTTTTGTCCACTTTCATCAAATGTTCTGTAATATTCACCACCCCTATCAGAACTTATGACCTTCACCTTCCTGTCTAATTTCCAAGGCATTTTTTGATTAAGATTTATATTTAAATAAATAGACATATCCATAACATCAAAAATCATCAATAAAGGTGATAAATTATTTTTCTTTGTCGAAATAATTGGCATCCAAAGGTCCATATATATTAGTATGTTTGATCTCAAGGAGTTGAGCACTTATTTTGGTACCTTTATTTGTGTGTTTTGTTTGTTTTCCTTTACTACATTCCACACAAATTTTTAGGTTAGTAAAATCTAAATTTGGAAGGATTTCAATATTAATCAATCTCTCTAATATTTCATTAGAAATATGACCTAAAATTTTATTCCATAAATAAGTATACTTTTCATTTTCTAAACCATGTTTAGTACCATAATTATGATGCAAGGTCATAAGTGTTTCAGCATACATATTATCAATATTTATTTTCTATAAACTATCATATAATAAACCAGATCCAATCATGCATGTATGCTTAAACAAATTAAAATATCCATTCCCAAAATTAAAAGAGTATCCAGTAGAATCATGTTTCAATAATGAAACCAAATTCCTAGATATAATAAGTACATAAAAGGTTTCACATAAATCCAAACTATATCCACTATCAAGAATTAAATGGTATGTCCCGACAGCTTTAACTAGAACCTTCACTCTATTCTCCATGAAGATGAAATTTCTAATTAGGCTTGTGATTTGGGTTGAAAGGAATCCATTCATTGTATTAGAAACATGATTGATACAACAAAAATAAATCCACCATGTATTATGTGGAACATTAGATAAGTTTGATTCATAACATGTATAATCATTTTGATTACCTTTCTTTTTAAACTAAGCCATTAGTTTCATAAAATCCTTTTGGAAATGTCCAAATTTCTGACAGAAATGCAATTTATCTTCATTTTAATTCTTCTAGTTCTTGTTAGAGGAATAATTATCCTTCAATGGACCCTTTTATTTTCCATGCTTCTTTATGAAATTCTTTTTTCCTCCTTGATGATGAACATAATGGACAGACCTGATTCCTTGACTCTTTAAACATGTTTCCACTTGACCTGTTATACTATTAAATTCATGCACATTACATTTATGTTTGATAGTGTTGTTGTTCATTTGGAATGGTCCATAATCAAACGGTAATTAGTTTAGGAAGAATTGTACAAGGAAACATTCATCCACTTCCATTCCTAAAGACTAAATTATTACTGCAATATGTGTCATTTCATTGACTTGCTCATGCATAATACAAGAACCATTATACATCATGGTGGTCAATGTATTCATTAAAGTCCCGATAAGAGATTTGGAAGTAGTTTGAGATTGTTCTCCCATATATTTCATATATTCTTTAGCACTATCAGTTTTAGGAAGACCAAACTTGATGTTATCTGCTATGCTCATTCACATGATCATCATACTTAATCTGTATGATCTTTCCCATGTTGTAAAATATACATTGTCATAATTTTTACTATCATCCATTATAGCAGCAAGATTCTCTACTTGGAGTGATAAATCAATATCCAATACATCAAAGTGAAATTGGATTTTCACACTCCAATCAAAAAAATAATCCATTAAGGATCATAATAGTTTATGTATGTGAATGCAATGATGATGAAATTCTCACTACAATAAATACATACATAAAATTAATTCTTTGAAATAATAATAACACATTGATTTATAAAAATTGTTTAACATAAATGTGTATTAGTGATATCCTTTGGGTGATACACTGATACACAAACATAATTGATACTAATTAAATTAACATTGTTTAGAAATAATATATGCATCAATTTGATTTATTTATATTCTTTGGATATATAAATAAATATCATAATTCATATAAATATCACCCATGATTTAATTCATAAATTTTAACAATATGAAAATTTACTTTGGACAATTAATAAATATCTCATAATAATGAATTTCAAATACACATAAAATATCATAATAGTATCAAATTTATGAGAAATCAATATATATCATTTTAACATAATTTTGGAAAATTTTAAACATTATGCTTTGACCACATTGGTGATTAATAAATCTCTTGCAATAATGTTCCAAATATAAAACATCATAACATAACATAATTATAAATATAAATAAGTTTTAATAAACATATAACTAAATTTTTTTTACACTTTATTTAATTTAAATCTTTAATAATTATTTCAAATAATGGAAAATCATTTTTTTATTATAACATTCAACATATTCCAAAGCCTAAAAAAGAATTAAAAAATTTATAACAGCAATCATTATTTTATCATTCAAATAATGACAATCATTTTTTTAACTGCAACTTCACCCCATTTAATATACAATGATAATAATAAATAAATAATACCAAATTCTAAATTCATGAGAATTTCAAAATATTTTAAACCATATTATGATTTCAAATCACATATCCATTATAAAATTTAATATTATTTGTTTACTAATTTAGCTGCCTAACCATTATAACATCATGATAACAATTATTATAATTTTCTGGAAAAAAATGAACAGTGAATTCAATAATTTTTCACAGCATACCTGATCTCAAAAATTCCACATAAAATATTATATTCTCATGGATTTTGAAACCAATTAAAAATTAAAATAATAAATAAATAAAACATTTTAAAATGTAAAAAATGAGGAGAAGAAACATATTGGGATTCCCAAAAAAATAGCACATCATATTTGGGAATAGAAAAAAACAAATGTGCAGTGAATTCAAAATTAAAAAAAAAATCAATATGAGAAATTGAAAACATCATTTAAATATGAACATAATATAGATTTAAATTTCTGAATTTAATGTAACATATAATAAATTTAAATATCAAAAAATAGATATTTTATAACTTTCACTCTAATACCACATGTAAGAAAGTGTCATTTAATTTAGGATCTTTAATAACTATATTTATCACATATCAAGATAACTAAAATTAAAAATAAAATACATACCATGATCCATTGATGTTCTGGATTTGATTCTCCTTGATTTTCTCCCACTTAAAGGATTTATATCCTTTGCCTATTCTCTATCCAAAAGCTGTTTTGAGGGAATGTACTATAATTTTGTTTGCGACATAATTGGAAAGGATATGACCCATTAAATAGAGGTAAAATGGTTTTTATGTGTGGTTATTTAATTAACTTTCTAATTCCATCAATTAGAAAATTTTATCCCTCATTATCCCATTATAATAATATTAAACAAAATATAATGTGAGTTATTCCCATGCTCTGGCTTTGGTAGTGGTTGTGTTGTGGACCAGGTGTTTTTGATTGAGATGTGATGTGGTCATACTTGTGGGTAGGCATGCACAAGTTTCTTTGGGAGGGATGTGTTGTGATCATTCTTATGGGGTGGTGTGTTATATGATAGAGATGGGAGTTCCATGACGTAAGAAATTGGGGTGTGAGAGTGGTATACTAGTAGGAAAGCATTGTGGGATACCCTTATCGATGTGATTCATGTTATATTATATTATTTGGATTTCATTATTTGGAGAGTGTTTCTTGGTTAGATTGGGTCTGGTCAGTATACCTGTATACGTGCTCTTTGGTTTTGTTTTTTTCTCACAGGTGCATTAATGAAATCACCAATGATCACAAGGATTATTTTTTTCATAAAATCTAGAAATGAAAGGTTCTAAAATTGTCATGAGGGAGGGAGGGAGGAGAGAAGTAAAAAAATTTGTATGCACAAGCTCTTACAATACATTTATTAGTGATGGAAAAGGACATCCATGATTCCAAATATTTTCATTAGTAACACCAAAGCTGACATATATCCCTTATCTCAATACGTGAAAGTAAAAAAACCACATATCAAATTTAAGTAGGGAAAATAATAAAACCTTCATCCTACCATCTATTTCCCCATAGCATAAACATAATAACTACAACCAACACAATAAGGAGGCCACAAACTGTTGTTTTTTCAAGTAAATCCTTCCCACTCCAAGATCCCGAGGTTTGAGTTTCTATTCCGAACCCACCACACATGAGACCATAACCACAGGTTCCTTAGAAAGTCCATACATTGAGGATCCAAAGTAAGCATCATATAGTTCCTTCAGGGAGAAAATAATCCTCCTTAGAGTTGTATATATCGTAAAACCACTAGTAGTGATCTGGGAAGAGGACCTCTAATACACAAATGTAATTAAAAAATCATATTAAATAAAATCCACCAATACATCACACACACACACAAAATATCAACACTTTTCATTCAAGTCTATGTTAATTCATAACATACCCTTAATGGTGTAATGAAAAATTGTGTGGATAACAATACCAGGGGGCTAGGAGTTACAGTTCTGTAACCTTCTCCATCACCCGCAACATCTTTCATATTGAAGTGCTCAGATAATGTATCTGAAACAAGGCTATGATCATCTACTTCAGTTTCTAAGGAATCTAAATAATCCCCCCAATATAATACATCTCATCAGACATGCAATTATCCATATCGATTCCTGAGAGGCATTTCTCATTGGCTTATAGTGATTTTTGAGAGTTTATCTCCTTGAAGCACATCACAATATTCCTTCGAATAGGGGTCATATCCCTTCCCATGGTTCCTATAAACCCAAGGATTGGGTTGAAGCACCAACTTGAAAAAAAACATAATGAAACATATATGGTGTAATAAATGTAAACGCCTATGTTCGTTTCATCTCATGAAACGGTATAATAAATTTCATCCAATATGATAAAATAAATAATGATAAAAACAAAGTACATAGTGTGGAATTGGGGTGTGAGCGTTGTACCAAAATAAGCTATGTTTTTATTTTTTTAGTTTTATCACTATTTTTTAGTGTTGATAAATTCATATTTCATCTAATGCTTAAAAAATTGCAAATGAAGGTATATCTTTCCAGTGGTGATGACCAATGTCCTTATCAGCACTTTTTTAGTATTGACACTTGGCATTGAATTTTAAATATGGTTAAATCATTAGCGTTTTTTTAGGAATTAAAAAAAATTAAATCATGAGTTTTTGGTGGTTATTGTGGGTGTGCAAGTACGATTAGGTTTGGGGAGTGAGTGTGGGAGCATGAACATGTGGGTGTGGGTGTGTGTGGATGTGTCAGTGTGTGTGTAAGTTTGTGGGTATGGGTGTGTGCAATGCCCCGAACCAAGGTTTCCCAAACCATGACTGATCTAGAGGAAGTATGTGACCTTAGGCATGCCTCCATGTACCCTATAGAATGTTGGTGAGCACCGAGAGTCTATAATCAACATAGAGAGACTATACTCTCAGTATCATCACATGAAATAATAGATAAATAATTAATGTAACACCCTAAGATTTTGCATATAAATTTAATATTGAATGCGTGAATCACTAAGTCTCTAAAAAACACCATTTTGTTATAACCTAACCAGTAAACATAATTTTTCCACCTCTATGATTTGAACTTCTAAAAACTGACACACACTATTGCATTTAGTAAGATATTTAGATTCTGATAAGACAAACTTAATTTTTGGTGAATAGTAATATACCCTTATAAATAGTAATTTGAATAGTAATATGACCCTTATAAATAGTAAATATTATTATTATTTTATTGTTTTAAGGTTATAAAATAATGATATCTTGATTAGTTTTTCAAGGTGATATAAAACGAATTATAGTTTTCAAATTGTTATTTTTTGAATTAATTATGATTTTATTTAAAAATTAAATTAATAATATTTAGAAAAATATTTTCAAAAAATTGGGTTTATTTTTGAATTCTACACATCGAAAAAAAATTAGGGTGAATTTTTTGGTATTTTTCTGAAATACGTGATTTTTTATGAATAGTAAAATACGATAATTTACCGTAAATATACATTATCAGTTAAATTCACTATTCCTAGCATCATGGAAGATGTAATCACACTTAGATCAAACTCACATGTAAATATTACTATTATTGGTCACAAAAATCAATACTATTGGTTTTCTTTCTCAAAATAATAAAATAATGAGTAAAATAATGGGAAACCCCTCCTCTCCTCCAATATAACCCCCCCCCCAGTCCCTCTTCTATTCACTCTTATAAAGCCTTGCGCCTTGTCTAAATTCTACTCAAATATCCTCCCAAGATCCTCCCCCATGTTCATCATCCCTTGGTCTCATAAAAAGACCAAAACCTCTCCCCTAAAGAGGCTCTCAAGGAAGATTACTTTAAGAGGAAAATTCCTCTTTTCATTTCTTTTATTTCAAGTTCCTTTCTTTTCTTTCCAAACCTCCTTTCATCCAAATTTTTTGATGACTCTAGTACCTTACATGTAATGGATTTTTTTATGATAAAGGAATAATTCTTCATTGTCTCTCCTTTCCCATTCTTTTATACTTGAAATTAAAACACCATCCGAGATGTGTTAATTTATCACATTCAAGGACGATGGGTTTTCAATTTCTATTACCATATTAATTTCTATTCATGAAAACATTTTTATGGTTGAAAAAAACTATAATATATGTATTATAAATTATTTAAGGTTCTGTAATCCTTTTTTACACATGATATTAATTTATCAATCAAAATGAGTTTGTTGTGATCAAAAAAATCATGCCAGTTAACCCAAATAATTGTCATTAAAGTTTAATATAATGATTCATATTTACTCCCAATAACCAAATGTATTTTATAATCACATAATATTATTTTTTTTCACTAATAACATACAACTTCTATTCTAGACAACCATTCTCATGCTACATTTTTATTTATACATGAATATAAGTAAATCGATCATGAAAACCAGTGAAGAAAACACTCCCAAACAATGAAATTGAATCTCTTAACCCATCAAAAGGACATGAATAAACCTGATAAGGTTATAATAAATCAATTAAATTTAGAGGAGGTTATATATTCATTAATTTAGGAACCTTAATTTGATTATTCAGGTTATTAAGATCAAGTGAGGAACACCTTTAGATGTAAGGTAAGGGTTTTACACCTAAACCTCCATTTTCATTCGGGTTACTTTTATTATCTACTTACCTAAATTAAATTCTTATTAATTAATATTTAAAACTCATAAATTATATTTTAATGTTATATATATGTGTACCAGCCATAATCCTACCTTCATTTATGGGTAATTATATGTTTTCAAAGGATCTTTCAAAAATTCTTCTCGAAATACAAGCCCGACTCAAGGGAATTTCTCAAATTCTTACCTATTTTCAAGGAAACATTATAATATATTTTTAGAAACCATTATATTTATAAAATATCTCATTTTATTATGAAACTACTATCTTATATCATTTCTGGTTTTATACAAACACTTTTCCAAAAGAACTCTTCTTTTCAAAGTAAAAGAGTATTTATCTCAAAAATTACCCGAAGATTTTATAAGCGTATCTTCATTTATTTCAACACTCCTATTGATTATTAGGTATTATTGTGATTAATATTTATGATATCATCTACCATATTTAATTTAATGGTTTATTATTAGTTTGGTCGTGGATGTGATATCTTAAATCCATTGACCAATTCACTCTGAATTGTTAGTGTTTATGCTTAATGTTTGGGGAAAGTTACTTAAATTTCATATGTTACTTTCAATATGAATGAATATGTGTTTTATGTTTACCCTCATTCATATGAGGAATGAATTTGACTTATTATGTGATGGGCGGGGCCCGTTATATCCCATCGATGCATCAGTAGGTCTCATGAGATGAATAGATATGGACTTGGCCGAGGCCTTGCCCATTTTTAGATATGGTTTTGGATGAGGCCTTAATAATTTTTAGATATCTTGGTTGAGACCTTGATGGTATGCTTCTGAATTCCTATAATATTCCTTTTACCTCTTTATGAAGCTAGAAATTCATATTTCATGTGGTTATTCGACTAGTAGAATACCCATGATTACGTTTTATTATGGAAATAATTACACAACTCATATTCCTGCCATAATGTGTTCAAGTTTATTACTTTTAAAGGCATGTGTTTTTAATTATTCATCATGCATAATATTTATGTTTATGATATCTTCCATTGTATTTCTTACCCTTACTGAGCATATGAACTCACCCCTTCTTATGTTTCATTTTTTCCAGGACATGAAGAGGTATATTTTGATTGACTTGGAGGCATAATCTTAATGTGGTGGATGTTCCAAATGGAAATTTTTTGTTGTTTTTCATTTAAAGTTGTAATGTTGAACTTATGTATGTATCTGGATTTCAAAATCTATTAAACTATTCATTCTTTCGGAATATATCTTTCTTATATTCATACCAATGTAATGTAATAAGGTACCAGCTTCGGCAAACTGGGGTTAGGTCATTACAATTGAACCATCGTACAATGGTCCCATGTTTAACAAGTATACACACATCAGAAAGATCACCCACTAGGTTGATCAAGGACAAAAGAAAACTAAAATAATAAAATAATTGGAGACATCACCATAAAAAACATGACTCACTCATCGGTCATGTATCTAAACATCAGACATCCTATCCAACCAGATATCAAGTATAACTTGTTACTTGAATGATAAACATAAGGGTCAATACGTGCACCATGGTACTCGTGCAATGTGTAATCCTAAAATTTAGTAGGGAACCACCAATTATGACCATTATATACACCAAAATATCTATTTATGTATACACAAACTATAAATAAAGTAGTAATATATGACATGCAGTCAATCACGTAAGAACATCATGTGATAAGTAGACAACCATGACACCTGACATAACCTACTTTGGCCAATTCTAGTGTACATTGTCTACCATTTTTCAATGAGATAGTGTGAATCGTATGATGTCCCAAGCATGCATTCAGTCTAACCATTGGCCATAAATGCTAAATGGAATCTTGGGCTCAGTGTTGGTCTAACCATTGTCAATAAAATGATTGATGTCATTTGATCTCTCTATAGGTTTGACCATGGGTGGTAAATTCCCAAAGGAATTCCAGGCTCTCTTCCATTTTGACCACAGGTGATAAATTTTAGATGGTGTCCCCATCTCTCTATTTTTTAAGGCATGGGTTTTAATTTTCATATAGCCTCCTGACTCTCTGTTAGTCTGACCATGGGTGGTAAATGCTATCTAGTGTCTTGGTACTTTGTTAACATGACCACAGGTGATAAATGATGGGTTATGGTGTGAAATTGGTTTTCTAGTAAAAGTGTTGGAAACTCCAAATCATAAGTCTCTGATAGTCACGCTTATTGAATGGAGAGAATTCATCAACACCTTGGGAAGTCCAGATTCATGTCAGTGAACGTAGTACATCGAACACAACTGAACATACAATATTTAGTGGATCAGATTCATTTAGATTAGTAGAAGTTGGGTGGTGAAATAGAGCAGATGAATGCTTGGTGGCAACAACATAATAGTTCCACTAATTGTGGGAGTGTTGGGGAGGTTCGTTCGACACATACACTTGATGAAAATAGTCATGTTCCAAAGGAGGAGTGATGTGGACTAAAGGGAAAACTTCTGGACGTGACATAAAGTTTAGGAGGCAGGGATGGAAGTGTGGATGTCGTGCATGAATTGTTCACTAGAAAGTCCAGTTCTTCCAATGATTACCCTTGACCTACCTGACTAAAGACCTGTATAGATGATAGCATGGTGGCATTCATATTTCAAAGAATGGTCAATTGTGAGGACCGAATGTCCTGTTAAGTTTCACTTTAAACTATGGAGCTGAAACTCTGTGGAGGAATTCCTAACATCCATCATGCATCAGATGATGGAACACTTATTTAGTGATCCATGGGACGAAGGCCTTGCTATTGAAGGTCATGTTGGTTTTTGCATCCTAGAACCATGTGTACTTTGGATTCCATGTATTTTTAAAGAATTGAATAATTAAAACATCTTATCACATATCATCCATAGTTCTTTGTGACTTTATTCTAATACTTAAAGTGTTTTGATAGAGTCTAATGACATTTATTAGAGCAATCAAAAGCAATTAATAATACTTCATTGAGAATCTTCATGAAAGATAATATGAAATTTGCGATAAAAATTGAAATGATGAAAAACTATAAAAATGGTGTAACTTACACATAATAGGCATTGGATCATCTTTGAACATCATCATGTGAGTTTAAGAGAGATCACTCCATGGTAAACAAAAGCATCCCACCTCTAATGTGTATCCAAGGGATACACATGAATCATCTAATGTTCAGATGGGATTTATCTTCTCTCCATGATATGTTAGTACCTCTAATGCAAAGGGGGGAAATGAAAGATAGTTTTTGGATATAGGGAGGTTCGGGTAAAGATAATAACCTATATCCACTGTCATCTCATGGAAGTCAATTATATAGTAAATAAAGGATGGTTCTTAATTGTAATGAAATTTATTCATGTGTTGTTATATATTAAGAAATGATTCATCTAGTATACATTAATCATATGAATATTTCACCTCCAATACATTTCATCTCATGAAATGATATAATAAATGTCACCTTGACTGAATGGCCCGAAGGCCTTTATTTTTTTATTCATTTTTTATAATCCTCATTTTAAAGGTTGAACATGAACTCTTAATGGATCATAGGATTCATGATATTACATGACCCAAAGGTCTTATAGAAATCCAACCTAGACTATGACTACTTGGAACTACCCCTCCTTAGAGCCTGCATTGTGATTAGCTCTCCACCTTCGTATGGCTATTCTGTTAGTTGTCATGTGCAGAGTTGCACATTCCTGGTACCGATGGCAATGTAATACCCTCTCATTCTTCCAATTATGATAGCACTGTTCTGGTGAATGTGTCTCCTCTAAACCTCTTATAGATCTTGTTCTTTATAGAATCTGTCTGGTTTGTGTTTTTAAATCATGTGGCCCAAATGCCTCACTCACCCGAAGGTTTGGATGGCCTGAAGGCCTTAAGGACTCAAGGAAATGACAGTTTATCATTTAATTTATATGAACGGTATACCATGAATGCAAATCCAATGGAGAATTTCATATTAAATAACATCCACCAATATATCACACACACAGTAAAAATATCAACCCTTCGCATTTAGGCCAGTGTTACTTCATAGTATAGCATTAATAGTTAAATGAAAAATTGTGTGAAAGGAAATACCTAGGGGCAAAGAGTTTCACATCTGTAACCTTCTCCATCACCAGAAACATCCTCTGGCCTGGAGTGATCAGAGGAAGGGAAGCCCTATAAGACAGGATTTCATGGGAACCAAGAGGCAGGAACCACCTTCAAGCATGCATGGAGAACAGGTAAAGATCCAGTACTCAGACTCAAGTCTTTGATGTGTGATTTGAGAAAATTCATTGCTGATTTACAGCTCACAGTATCCTTATCTAGATTTTTTGATGCCCTTCATACATCGGTGAGATCTGATCCCATGGCTCCCTTAGTAAACACAAGCAAGGGTTGAAGAAACTGTTAAACATGAACCTGCATGTTGATTGCAATGAAATACTAAAATTTAGTTTTATTTTATTGATTGTTGCATGGAATTCCTACGTACGTGGTTTTTAGGGTTTTGGTTCAGCCTTTATTTTATATACTGGTGGTTCACATGATCTGGTTCAATGTTTTCCTTACCTATTAGTGGGATCATTCTAAACCATTGATTATTGTTGATCCAACGGCGATGGTTATCCATCAGTGTGTTTCTTCACCCATCTTGGATATGTTCTTTATGTCACTTGACCAATTGTGTCGTGACATCTATCATGTGCACTGTATCTGTTGCAGTTTTTTGAAAGGCCCATTTTAATCTTGGTCGTCCACGTGGCCTTCATCCCGTTCCTCCACTGAACTGACAAACATCTCTCTGATGCACATTTATTGCACCTTTGTTTCCCCGTAGATGAGTATACTTTAGTTGGTTCTTTCTCTCTGGTTCCAAGGTAGCTACCAATGAGCGTAACTCTGCTCCGGTTCTATGAAGTAGAAGAAGGACCATTTTAGGATCCTACGGTCACCCGCACTCCCCATAGCTATTGTATGTGCCACCTCCTGCAACTAGAGTACTTCTCTGGTGGAGATTCAGTGGGAATCATCTCGATTTCGAGTATTTTGACGGCTACGATTCAAGTGGTAACAATATTTACATTCTTTTATAATTGTGACAATGTTCTAGTTTGTAGATCTTGGTTTTGTAACGATTTATAATTTCTTCAAAATGTATGTGGTTGTATCCTACTTGTGTGCATGAGTGAGTCCGTCCAGGAGTGGACGGGGCTAACTCTACGTGACAACATTGATCACTGCCACCTAGTTTAGAAAGCACGACCTCCATGGATAGTTTTTGTGGTCCTTTAATTTCTGTATTCACATCTATAATTGTTTCTTGTTTATTTTTTTTCTTTCTTAATAAAATGGTTTCTCTGGTGGTGTTCTCATCCTGCACGTAGGTCCCCTTGGGGCCGAATCACGTTATATCTATTATCCTATTTACTTTATTGCATTGAAAATTTATCATTCTTGATCCAGTACAATTATAACTAATCTGTTAATTAAACTCACCATTTTTATCTCCATAAAAACCGAACAGTGGATCTTGGTTTATTAAGGGTTTAAGTAATTGACCCCAACAAGTGGTATCAAAGCCTACTATTTCTTTGCCATGGGTTCAACTAAGTTTTATATTGATAAGTTTGATGGTGAGAATGATTTTAATCTTTGGAGAATTAATATAACAGCCTTGTTATATCACAATGATCTAATAGATACCCTTCATGGCCCTAGGAAGAAAATCACCACCACTGCCCCTGATAGGCAGGCTATTGCATCTTTTGTAGATGTCCCTGAGGAGACCCTTATGAAATACAGTAGTTTAATACTTTTATCTTTAGGAGACAAAGTGTTAATAAAAGTCACATATGAGTCCTCTGTCGCCGATATATGGTCTAAATTGGAATCCATTTATATGACTAAATCTCTTGTTGGTAGACTATATAAGAAGATGAGATTATATACATTCAAAATGCACCCTATAATTGCAGCTAGGATACACATTGATGAATTTAACAAAATTTTGTTATACCTAGCCAACATTGATATTAAAATGGATGATGAAGACCAAGCTATCATATTTTTAACATAATTATATGATGTGTGGTAAATACACATTAACTCTTAAAGAAGTGAAATATGATTTTCTCTCTAAAGACCTTCAAAGGAAGGTTAGTGTGAAAACTATGGTTGAGGGTTTAAATATTAGGGACAGAGGTGAATCTAGAGGCCGTAGTGATTCAAGTGGTAGGAGAAAGGATAGGGGATAGTCCAAGAAATATAGAAGCAAGTCTAGAAATTGGGTAATCAAATGTTTTCAATGAAAGCAACCTATAAATATTAAGAAAAAAAATTCTAATAGGAAGTGTGACTATAAAGATAGTAATAATGACCATTCCCTATTAGTTTAACACGATTTTGACACTACTGATGTGTTAAATGTCACTGAAATTTCCATCTTAGATGAATGGATCCTAGATTCAGGATGTTCAATCCACATGTTCCCTATGAAGGAATTATTTACTGAATTAAGAGAAGGAAATACTAGTGAGGTCTTTCTAGGTAATAACAGGAGTTGTCGCATCATGGGAATAGGATCAATTTTATTAGATCTTTATGATGGGTTTGTTAAAACTCTTGAGGATGTTAGGTGTGTAACTAAAATAAAAAAGAACCTAATATCTCTAGTAACCCTTGAACAGAAGGGATATGACTTCAAGTCTGGATCTAGAATCCTTAGAGTTTCTCACAGATCCCTCACAGTAATGAAGGGAACCCTTTGTAATGGCTTGTATGTGTTAGATGGTAAATTTTATAGAAGTCATTTGAACACCTCTTCGGGTTTAGAAGTTGATTCCACAACCATATATAATGGGAGAATAGGGCATGTTAGTGTTAAGGGTCTTAGTGAGCTTAAGAAGCAGGGCCTTCTAAGTAATATCACTCCTAGTAGTTTGTTGTTTTGTGAAGACTATATATATGGGAAGTCCATGAGAGTCGGTTTCAGTAGGTCCATGTATAAGGCTAAAGAACCTCTTGAATGTGTACATTCTGATTTGTGGGGTCCCTCTAGAGTAACCCCTCATGATGGAGTCTTATACTTTGTGAGATTTATTGATGATTTATCGAGAAGATTGTGGATTTATATACTTAAGCACAAGTCTGATACCTTTCAGAATTTTAAGAAGTGGAAATATGCAGTAGAAAGTGAATGTAATTGGAAGCTTAAGGCCTTAAGAACTGATAATGGTTTAGAGTATATGTTCAATGAATTCATTGAATATTGTGAATCTGAAGGAATTAAAATACATCGGACTATTGTGGAAACCCCACAACAGAATGGGTTAGTAGAGAAGATAAATAGGACTGTTTTTGAGAGGGTGAGGTGTATGTTATCCCATTCAAAACTCCCCAGATCCTTTTGGGATGAGGTTGTTGTGACTGTAGTGTACCTCATTAACCATTTTCTATCTTCTGCTTACTTATTTAATACACCTAAAGAACTTTGGAAGGGCACACCCCTGAAACTAGCTCACCTTAGGATATTTGGATCTGTAGCTTACACTCATACACGCAATGATAAGCTAGCTCCAAGGGCTATTAAGTGCATATTCGTGGGATATCCAGAGGGTATTAAAGGATATCAGTTATGGGTAGATAAACCAGGTTATCAGAAATGCATCATTATCTGTGATGTGGTCTTCCATGAATTTGGTGTGACTAGTGGGAATGAACCAGAACCTATTCCAACTTTTGATGAAGCTATCAGACCCTCGGAAGTCCTAACTCCTTTAGGTGTTGAAGTTCCTTTATGATTAGGAGACCAACCCCAATCCAGTGTTGGTCCTTCTCCTTCAGTTACCCAAGTCTAGCATAAATCAGATTCCAGTTCAGAATCAGAACCCAAGAGGGAAGAACCTGATGACCTGAGTAGCTATCAGCTTACTAGAGATAGAGAAAGGGGGGTTATTAGACCTCCAGCTTGCTTCAACCAGGCATACATTGCTTTCTATGCCTTTTACATAGCTTGAGACTTATTTAATGATGAACCTCAAACTTATAAGCAAGATATTAAGTCCAAAGAAGATAGTAATTGGCTGAGATCAATGCAAGAGGAAATTAATTCCCTTCTTAAGAACAACACATGGGTTGTTGTTCCCAGACCTAATAACCATAAAGTTATAGGTTTAAGATGGATTTATAAGAAGAAATAAAACAATGTAGGAGAGACTAAAATTAAATTCAAAGCCCGTATGGTTGCTAAAGGTTTTCTACAATGTGAAGGTATTGATTATAGTGAAATATTCTCTCATGTTGTTAAGAATTCATCCATCATAATTCTACTTGAATTTGCTACCAAACATGATTTTCATGATGAGAAACTTGATGTAAAAACTACTTTTTACATGGTAGTCTTGTTGAACCCATTTATATGACTCCTCCTGAAGTATTTTCAAATATGTTCATGCCTAACCATGTTTTTCTTTTACAGAAGTCCTTGTAGGGGCTTAAACAGTCTTCAAGACAATGGTATAAAAGGTTTGATTCCTTTTTTATTGAGAATCATTTTTCTAGAAGCAGATTCGATGCATGTGTGTATTTTAAAACTACTAAACATGAGTTTATTTACCTGTTATTATATGTTTATGACATGTTATTGATCTGAAAAAACATAAATATCATAAATTAAATTAAGCACCAGCTTAACAGTGCTTTTGAAATGAAATACTTAGGCCATGAAAATCATATCCCTGGCATGAAAATAATTAGGGATAGGAAGGTTATAACCCTACACCTATCCCAATTCTCTTATGTTATAAAGGTATTAACTAGATACCCGGTTGAGCACGTTAAACCTATTAATATTCCTTTGGGACAACACTTTATGCTATCTTTAAATCAATCCTCTAGGAATGAACATGAAGCAGACTTTATGAATAAGATTCCATATGCTGATGTTATAGGAAGTCTTATGTATGCCATGATCTGTTCAAGACCAGACATATTGTTTTTTGTTTGTACCCTGAGCAGGTTTATGGGGAAACCTAGTAAGGATCACTGGCATGAATTAAAAATGGTTTTTAAGGTATGTTTCAATGTCTGATAAATTTTGCATTAGATATGGCTTGAATGCTAGTTTTAATGATGATATAGTTAGATCTGTCAATTCTGATTATGCTGCAAAGATTGATACTCATAATTCCATCACTGGTTATGTATTTATTTCATATAGAGGACCGGTCTCCTGGAAATGCAACATGAAATCAGTGGTTGCACTATCCACTACCGATAAGGAGTATATTTCCCTGACAGAGGCAATTAAGGAAGCCATTTGGCTAAAAGGTTTGCTTTCAGAATTATCATTATCTACTGATAGTATAATGGTACATTGTGACAGCCAGTATGATTTACATTTATCTAAAAACTATGTATTCCATAGTAGATCTAATCACATTGACATTACATTACACTTTGTTAGAGATATTATAGAATCTGGGAAGGTAAGTGTCACTAAGATACCCACTAGAGATAACCCTGTCGATAGTTTGACTAAGGACGTTACGTTTTCTAAATTAATTCATTTTCTAATACTCATGAATTTAGTCCCAATTCTATAATCTAGGTTGCGAGAACATCATCACTGTATTTTTTTGTTTATATGATTTCAAGGTAGATATTTGTTAAACATGCACCTGCATGTTGATTGTAGTGAAATATTACAATTTAGTTTTATTTAATTGATTTCTTCATGGCATTCTTATGTACGTGGTTTTCTAGGTTTCGGTTCAGCCTTTATTTTATAAACCGGTGGTGCACATGATATGGTTCAATGTTTTCATTACCTATTAGTGGGTCCGTTCTGAACCGTTGATTATTGTTGATCCAACGGAAATGGTGATCCCTCGGTGTGTTTATTCGCCCAGCCTAGATCCACTCTTTATGTCGCCCGACCAATCATGTCGTGCAATCTGTCATGTGCATTGTATTAGTTGTGGTTATGAGAAGAGCCCCTTTTGATCTTGGTCGTCCACGCGACCTTTATCCAATTCCTCCACTGAACTAACTGACTACTTTCTGATGCACATTGATTCTACCTTTGTTTCCCCATGGATGAGTATGCTTCAGAGGGTTCTTTTTCTCTGGTTCCAAGGAATCTCCCAGTGAGCATAACTCTGCTTCGGTTTTGCGAAGTAGAAGAAGGACCATTCTAGGATCTTTCAGGAACTCGTACTCCTCGTAGCTGCTATATGTGCCACCTCCTACAACCAGAGTACTTCTTAGGTGGAGATTCAGTGGGAATCATCTCGACTCTAGGTATTTTGACAGCTATGCTTCAAGTGGTAACAAGCTTTACATTCTTTTATAATCATGACCAAGTTCTGGTTTGTCAATCTTGGTTCTATAACGATTTATCTTTTCTTCAAAATGTATGTGGTTGTATCCAACTTGTGTGCATGTGTGAGTCCATCAAGGAGTGGACGGGGCTAAATCTACGTGATAGCATTGATCACTGCCACCTAGTTTTTCAATCCCAGACTCCTCAGATAGTTTCTGGGGTCCTTTAATTTCTACATTCACATCTATAATTGCTGCTTGTTTCCTTTCTTTCTTTCTTAATAAAATGGTTGGTCTGGTGGTGTTCTCATTGTGAACGTAGTTCCCCTTGGGGTCGAAGCACATTATATCTATTGTCCTATTTACTTTCTTGCATTGAAATTTTATCATTCTTGATCCAGTATAATTATAACTAATCTGTTAATTAAATTCACCATTTTGATCTCCATCAAAACCAAATAGTGGATCTTGGTTTATTAAGGGTTTAATTAATTAACCCTAACAGCAACCCATTTAAAAAAACACATACTGCTAGTTTTAACTTTTGAAAACATCGAAAGAAAAACCAAGTAGAATGCATGAAACAATTAAATTAGACATTGGGGAGTGCCAACAATTTGTGTGGTCATCTTCCATTTTGACCTTTTTTTCTTTGATAAAAATAATCTGTAGTGGATTACAGATTTTCTATCTTCATTGAAAATTTTCATCATTTTTACTTATAAAAAATATTCGTTGAATATATATTTTCTTATTATTAAGTTGTAATATTTTCTTAGTCTCATAGTCTTCCCTTTTGACCTTTTTTATTTGAAAAAAATAACATGCAGTGGATTACAGATTGTTATTCTTAATTGAAATTTTTTAACATTTTTACTGATTAATATTATTCGTTCATTATATATATTTTCTAATTATTAAATTATAATATTTCCATTATGGGAATTCATTTACAAGTTTTGACTTCTCTATAAAAAATCCTAGAATATATTAATATAGTTATGATTGTTCACTCCGCTTTTTTTCAACCTAAAATATTAATTATTTTATTTATTGTTCATTATAATACAATTAAAACTATTTATTAAGTGAGGAATTTAATGATTTCATATTGATTTACTTTTTATTACATTTATGACTTATTTTTTTATTTAGAAAATTTAATATAATTTCAAAATATGGTCTATTAGGATTACATTTTAGATTTAAAATAATTCCAATCAATTTGGATGCATGAAAACAAATCAATATATAATGATAGAAAACATAGCATAAATTCAATATAAAAACAAGTTCAAATGAAAAAACACAATTCACATGCACACATCAAATTTAATTGGGGATAAGGAGCAACCCTTATTCCTCCCAGCCATCACCCAATAGCAAAAACAGAATAACTACAACCAGCACAATAAAGATGCCACAAACTGCTGTTTTATTTCCGTAGATCCTTCCCATAAGCATAGGGTCCTTAGTAGGGCATTTTAGTTCTTGCAGGGAATAAGCCTTCTCAGAGTAGTATATATCTTCAAAAACATCCACCAATACATCACACACACACACAAAATATCAACACTTTGCATTCATTACAATTTTACTTCATAGCATATCTTCAATGGTGAAATGAAAAATTGTGTGAAAGATAATATCAGGGGGCTAGGAGTTGTAGTTCTATATTCTTCTCCATCACAACTTAAATCTTCCGGTCTGGAGTGATTAGAGAATGTATCTGAAACAGGGCTCCCATTAGCTACTTCAGTTTCCAAGGCTTTGAAATCACCCCCCCCCCCCCCTCCGCCAACATAATACATCCCCTCAGACGTACAGTTCCCCATCTCAATGTCTGGGAGGTGTTTCTCAATCTTTGAGATGCGTTTCTGAGAATTTCACTCCACTACGTGCACCTTCAATATTTTCAATGTTGATGATATCAAAAACCTAGCTTCATCAATACAAATATTATGATCAGTGAGCCCAATGTGTTATTTGAGAAACTTGATAGCTGATTTACAGATATCAACATATTTATCCAGATTTTCCAATGCCCTTCAGACAGGGGTGAGATCCCTTCTCATTGCTCCCTTAGTAAACTCAAGCAGTGGGTTGAAGCAACCGATTTTAGAAAAAGTCAAAGCCCCTAGTTTTTGTTGGAAATTCTGATTGGTAAATACCCACAAACAAAGACGAACTTCTTGAAATGGAAAAGGAAAAAAGTAGAAATCAATATACCAAAAACTTTTATTCTTTTGTGGTGGAGTTTTCACTACTTTATATACACAAACAAAAAAACTAGATCTATTTACAATGTAATTTAAAACCATACATAAGTTATAAAAATGTCAAACAACCTTAATAAATGGGGGAAAATTAAAGAGAGGGAAAAAAGACACTTAAATAAATCACCACTTTATTAAATAGTTGAAACCTTTCAAAAGACTAAAAGAACGACCATGTGGACCGCAAAAAACACTTCAATGAAAATTTGGGGTGGCCCACCTATATGTGTGGTCGTCTTCCATTCTGGTCTTTTTTCTTTGATAAAAACAACATGCATATTAGATTACAGATTGTCTTTCTTCTTTGAAATTTTCTTTGTTTTTACTGATAAAAATTATAAGTTGATTATGTATATATATTTTAATATATCTGTTATAGAAATGCATTTACTGGTTTGATTTCTTTGGAAATAAAATCATAGAATATATTAATATAGATGTGATTTTTCACAATTTTTTTATTAGTTTATGAACTTAAAATTTTAATTATTTTATTTATTGTTAGTCATAATACAGTTATACATAAGGCCCACATGTTCTGTCAATTTTCACCTTATTTTTTATTTTAATAAATAATAAAATTTATATTAATTTTATCATATATTTTCTATAATAATATTTATTTTCTTATTAATTTTTTATATTGTAACATTTAACTAAAATAACATTTAATAACCATTGTAAACAAGATATTGACTATAACTTAATTAGATAAAAATAACTATTTTCCAAGTAGAGGAATTCAAAATGGTTTATTTCTTGATATTGATGGAATTTATTACATTAATGATTTATTTTTTCATTTAAAAATGAAATATAATTTCAGAATCTCATCTATTAGGATTATTTTTTATATTTAAAGTTCTTAATATCTTTTAATTTTGGAATTAACTTTTTTAATTTAAAATTTAAAATTTTCATTGAAATTAATTTCCATTTTATCTGAGTTCATTTTTAGTTGTTTACATCATTTCCATTGACTTCCCTTTGGAAATATCTATGATTTTCACATTGATTTCCTCTCCCTGATGCTTGCCAAATAGTATTGTTCTTCTTTTTGTAATTAAATATATTTTAATTTTCCATCACAGTTTGTTTCTTCTTAAAGGTGGGTTGGTATCCCTAAAATACTAGTTGTGATTAAAATAAATTGATATTTGTTTTCAAATAATTTCATTAATGAATATTTATGATTATTTATGATTATTAATCAATATTAAATAATATTTATTACTATTTATTAACATTTAATTTATCTTTCTTAATATTTATTAATATTCACTACCATAAATCGGCACAAGGGCAGCACTACCCTTTATATCACTTGTAAAAAAATGCTGATAAATGGGTTACTTTTATCAATGCTAACAAAAACACTGATAAAATGTACTTTTAACAATACTAAAAAAAAATTTGTTAAAATTACCCATTTATCAATGCGTTTTTAAAAGCGGTGATAAAGGGATCCTTTTATCAGCATTTTTTTACTAGCACTCATAAAGGGGTATATTTCAAAGAAAATCATTAAAAATAATATAATAATATAATAATATATAAATATATTTATATTGATATAAATACAATATATATTTTTTAAATATATTTTACATAAGGGTAAATAGAAATTTAAACTTAATATACAAGATATTTAGTAAAAAAGGCTTTTGAAATAATTTAAAAAATATTTTTAATTAATAATTTTATAATTTTTATTGATTAATAGTCATTTATTAACAATTTGAATATAAAAAAATCAAAAAATAAATTAAAGATCTAAAATAAGTTGAAAATGAAACTCAAACATCAAATGATCATAACTTTTGATCCAGGTTTCCTTTTAGGGTCTACCACATATCAAATCGAAGCATTAAACGAGATCTAAACCCTAATAAATTGGGGTAAGCCCTACATCACATTTTTCGAGGCCAAAAAAGTCCCAAAAAATCTCCAAAATTGAGTTTTTGATTTAGGTACCCCAATTTTTTAACATTCGATGGATTTTCAGCATCATTTAAGGGGGTCTTTTTTACATTTTTCAATGAGGACTAAATTTATTCATATGGATTACATTCATATTGATATTATGTATTTGAAATTTTATCGATTTTCACTATGTACTTTTATTTATTATCAAATATATAACAATATATACATATTTTTTATATATTCACACATAAAAAATTAATTTTATAAATAAATAATTAAACATATTTACATATAAAATATATTTCTCAATATATATTCTTATCAAAATCAAAACTAATATCAATTTTATTTTAAATAAAAATATATGAATATTTATATATCTATATAATGTGTATGTGTGTGTGTGTGTATTAGTGTGTGTGTATTAGTGTGTGTGTATTAATAAACTAATATATATTATCAATATATTCTAATATATATATATATATAATACAAATAAATATATATAATTATATATAATTATGTATAGTTATACTTACAGATACACATATAATATATATGTATGTATGTATGTATAAATGTATGTTGTATATATGTATATATGTATTTATTTATTTATAAACTCACACAAAAAAACATATTTTATAAATGTATTTAAAAAAATTATAAATATTTATTAATATATATATATATATATATATATATTAATATAAATCTATATTAATATATGAATAAATATAACTAAATATATATATATATATAAATAAATAGATATATCATTAAAGGGAGAACAAAACAAAATGGTTCAGTGGTAGAGGTGCAGGCGTGCAAGGGAGAGGTCTCGTGTTCGAATCTAAGTGGAAGGACGGTTGTGCAGGTAGGAGGGAGGTGAGTGGGTGCGCGGGCGGGTGTAGGGTTTGGGGGGTGGGGGCGATCATTTGGGTGGGGGGAGCGCTGTTAAAGGGGTGGTCAAGCGCTGTTAAAAGGGCCTCCCAATTCATAGAAAAAATTATTTTTTTAATTTTTTTGTACTTTTATCAACACTAAAAAATGATGATAAAAGTCATATTTGTGGTTGTGATTTACTAATATTTATTAATATTTGTTAACATTTATTAATATTTCTTTTCTTTGATTTAATAATAAATGAGGCTTCGGCCCCAACCTTTTAAAAAACATTAACAGCGCTTCAATTATCAGTATTTTTCAACACTCATAAAAGTGATTTCTAGTGCTTTTAAAAGCCATATTTGTGGTTGTGATTTACTAATATTTATTAATATTTGTTAACATTTATTAAAATTTGTTGAAATATTTTAATATTTTTTAATATTTTTTTATATTTTTTTGTATTTATGAATATTTATGAAAATTTATTACTATTAATGAATATTTAATTAATATATATGAATATATAATTAATATTTATTAATATTTTATTACCATTTAATTACTATATATTCATAAATATTCATAAATACAAAAAAAATATTAATATTTTTAAAAAGTTAACACATATTTTTTAAAATTTATTAAAATTTACTAAAATTTAATTAATATTTATGAATATTTAATTAATATTTATTAATATTTATTAGATATTTGTTAATAATTTTTAGTATTGATTAATACTTATGAATATGTATTAAATATTTAATTTACATTTATTAATATTTATTACAATTTAATAACTATTTATTCATAAATATTCATAAATATTCATAAATACAAAAAAGTATTAATATTTTTTAATATTTAAAAAATATTTATTAATATTCATTAAATTTTACTAATATTTAATTAGTATTTTTGAATATTTAATTAATATTTATTTAATATTTATTAATATTTATTTCATATTTGTTAATAATTTTTAGTATTGATGAATGTTTATCTATATGTATTAAATATTTAATTTAAAGTTATTAATATTTATTTGATATTTTTTAATATTTTTTAGTATTTAAGAATATTTAAGAATATCTAATTAAGGCACATAAATACTTAATTAATATTTATTAATATTTATTTACTATTTATTAATATTTAAGAATATTTATTTATATTCATTAATATTTATCAATATGCAATTAATATTTATGAATATTTATCTAATGTAGTTGGGGTTTAGCTTAGGGGTAAGAACTCCATAATAGTACATCAAGGTTGATGGATCAAAACCCATTAGGAGTAGGTTATAGAACCATTGTAGTTGTATTGTAGTAGGGTTATAGCAGTGATCGTACTATAACAAGTATTATAGCAGCCCAGGTACTGTTGTAGTACTTTTCACCGGAGAATTAATTGGGCTAAAAATGGGTCTTTGCGCCTCAAATTTGGGCTTCCAAGCCCCATAACCTAGAGTCCATTATGTAATGGGATTTGATGCCCTCTGATCCTATGGGTCATGTAATGGGTCTCCTCTACAAAAAAATGTTCTTTGTTTCAATAAAAAAAGATGCTTTGACCCCAACTTTTAAAAAAAATATTTTTCTAATATTTTTGAATATTTAATCATTAATATTTAATTATATTTATTAATATTTATTTAATGTTTATTAATATTTATAAATATTTAATTAAGATTTATTGATATTTATTGATATTTTATTAATATTGATGAATCTTAAATTAGTTTTTTTAATATTTTTTTAATATTTATGTAAGATTAATTTATATTTAAAATCCAAAATGCACTCTTCCTTAAGAAAATTTACATAGGAAGCGTGAACCCCATTCACTCTTCCCAGCAAAGGCAGAAGCATGAACAAGGTTCACGCTTATTCTAACCCAAATTTTAAAATATTCAAAAATCTATCCCATTTTTTATTTTATTTTTTGAATCAAAAAACCCATTAAATCAAACTCCACTTGTGCACACAAACATAAACACACACTAAAAACATATATTTTATAAATTTATTTAAAATTGATTATATAAATATATATAAATATGTGAATAAATAATGGATACAAAATATGTATGTATATATATATAAAAATGTATACAATGAAAAATTTAGAAGAAAACAATAAAGAGTAGTGGTAAGAGTTTTCATTTTGCACGTGAAGGTCCCAGGTTTAAATCAAGGCAATGGCGACTAGGAAAGGAGGGTGGCAATGCTGCTGGGGGTGGGGGAGCACTGAATTAGGGGGTGAGTGCCACACATGAGCAGGGGGCTGATCAGGGTAGTGAGTGCAACACCTAAATAATTTGGAAACAAATATTTTTCTAGTTTTATCAGTTCTTTTTTAGTACTGATAAAGACACTCTTAAAAACCATAGATGAAGGTATACGTTATCAACGATGATGAAGAATTTCTTTATCAGTTATTTTTTTTCACTTACAAAATCTATGGACTTTTAAAGACACCTAAATCAATAGAACTTTTTTAGAAAGATAAAATAAATTTCTAACGCACATGTGTGGGGGGGAGAGTGAGTGTGGTCGTGCAAGTATTCATGGGTGTGGGGGAGGTGAGTGAGTGTGGGTACACACACACGTGGGTGTGTATGTGTTAGTGTATACGTATGTGTGTGGGGTATAGGTGTGTGTAATGCCTCATCCCTAGGTTTCCTAAACCGCAACTGATCCAATGAAAATATGTGACATTAGGCATGCCTCCCTGTACCCTAGTGATTGTTGGTGAGAATAGAGAGTCTATAACCATCCTGGAGTGGTTGTAATCACAGTATCATCACATGTGATAATAGATAAATAATTTAATCATCATAAAACATCAAAGTACGTGTAAGGAATTATAGTCAAGAGTAATCCATCAAAGAAAGATAAACATCAACATGTTATAACAAAAATGAACCAATGTTGAACATGTATACAAACTTCAAAAGATCACCCACTAGGTAGATTAAGAAAAAAAGAAAACTAAAACAAATCTATAAGTGGAGACATCACCATAAAAACCTGAGTCCCTCCTTGGCCCTATCTCTCAACCTCATCCAACAAATCCAACCCAATCTCCTTCACAACTTGTTACTTGAAATCTAGCCATCGGGGTTTACTTATGCACCATGGTACTTGTGCAATGTGTGAGCACAAAACTCAGTAGGTAAAAACCAATGATGTCCTTTATATACGACATCATATTTGTGTATGTGTACAAAAAAACAAATAAAAAGGAAACATACGACATGTTGTCAATCATCACTACTACAAAAAAGGCCTTTAACAGTGCTGAAAATACCTTTATCGGTGCTAAAAAATGCTGATAATCAGAGCATGGTTAAAACCCGAAACATTTATCAGCACTATTAAAAGGGGGTAAAACAATTGGACACCTATATGCACTCAACCCCTTTATCAGCGCTTCCAAAACCCCTTTATCAGTGCTTTGTGAATTATCAACCTCATGCACGCCTGCCTAAATTCGAACCATGCACCTCTCCTTCAAATATAGAAGGATTTCACCACTACACCATGTTGTTTTGTTGTCTGTTTAATGATATTTTTGTTTATTTATTTATATATATATATATATACATATATTTATATAATTATTTTTAAATAAATTTATACAATATGTGTGTGTGTGATGCATATATACTTATATTTATTTAAATATATTATATATAATATTCATTTACATATATTATATTATAATATATATGTGTGTGTGTGTGTCTTTTTATTAATACACACACAAATGTATATATAAACATTATAAATATATTTGTATAATGTAAAAAATGTATTGATATTGTTTTAAATACATTTTTAGAATATGTATTTATTTATATATATTAGAATATACATTTTTACGTAAATATCTTGATATATGTTTTTATATGAGTGATTTCTTATAAGTAAATATAAAAAAACATGCATATATTTAATTTTAAATAAGATTATGCTGTGAAAAACAATAAAATTTTAAAATCATAATATCAATATGAATGTAATACCAGGGAATAAATTCAGTCCCTGCTAAAAAAGGGCAAAAATACCCCTTCAAATGAGGCTAAATATTCATCAAATGTAAAAAAAATTGGGTACCCCAAATAAAAACCCAATTTTGGAGGCCTTCTCAGTAACCTCTCGACCCAGCTTTACCTCGACCCAGTAGCTAGACCGGTGACCACATGACCTCAAGTGCATCTCCTCGTATGCTAGAGGTTTCTGACTAGTAGCTAGGGTCTATGGATAGTCAGTGGAGAGACTATACACTCATATTCATAGTACACAGTGGAAATAGATAATAACTTAGACAACAATGGAAGCAGATGTAAAACAATAATCAACCGAATAATGAAAATGTCCAACACTAGTTTATGAAAGGCAGGCATGTCATAGTGATACATATCAGAAATAGGTAGACAAAACAACATGTTTTACATTATATTACAGAAATAAAGAAAAGACTCAAATCCCCAAGGGATATCTCCATGAGCATCCCGAGCACCTGCTCGGTCCTTTTCTCCTAACTCCCATGTACAAGTAACAGCCACAAGCAAAGGTCCACAGTCCTATAAACAAGGAAGTCTACTTGGGTACCCCAGTGCAATGACAACCTGAATATGGTGTGATATATACATCTTAGTAGGTCGAGACCACTGGTTATCTAGATCAATCTAGACAATGCAACATAACAAATGGTGTGAATATATAACAAGGCAATAACATAACTGAATAAAAAACCAACAACCCATCCAAGTTCCAAAGGGACACCTGACGATGATACCTACTTCAACCTGTAGCCCGAATAAGAGTCTGCACAAGAATCATACAGGCATATTTATCAAACATAAATACCTTTCAACACTTTACTAATTATTCACTATTTAATCATTTATTACCTCTAAGGTTCCCATGATTTCTTGTACCTCAAAACTATCTCTAACTCATGCCGGAATTTTAATCATTCTCAACCATTCTTTATTTAATCACATTTAAATTGGGTTTGATCTACATATCTCATTCATTTCATAATTCATTATTTTCATTCATTTGGTGTTTGAATTCCATGTCAAACACCCCAATTCTCATTCGGTGTAGATCGCCATGTCTAACATCCCAATTCTCATCTGGTGTAGATCTCCATGTCTAACACCTTACATCTAAGCTCTTAGATAACTATTGGGGAGGAACGCTATGTCCAAATCCCAACTTCTCAATTGTTTAGAATGTCATGTCTAGCACCCACATTCTCAATCATTTACATCATTTGATAACTATTATCGAGGAATGCCATGTCCAAGTCCCAACTTCACCATTGTTCTAGAATTCCATGTCTAGAACCCAGTTCTCATTTATTAATTAATTCCAAAATTAATTAATCCAAGACCAATAATTAATTCCTCAAGAATTATCCACATTCATTCCCTTACAAATCCAACAATTAGTGAAACATATCAAAAACCATTAGTTGACCCCAAGATTAACTAAGCCCACAATTCCATTAATTAATTCATCAATTAATTAATATATTAACACAAATCTCATTCCATAATTGATTCTTCACAGTTAATTATCCCAAAAATTACTAAAAAATCATATAATTAATACACCGTTAATTATCTCGATTTATTGAAAGAAACATATCACAATTAATCCACCGATTAATTATATAATTTATCCAATTCAATATATTATAATTAATCCCCAGATTAATTATCTAAATTCCAACCTCAAAGCACTTAATTAAATTACAAATTAATTATCTCAACTTATCCTTCTCAAAACTGATAATTAATCACCTGATTAATTATCTATATTTCAATCTCAAGGCATGTAATTAATCCACCATTATTTATCTTAACTTATCCAATTAAAATTTCATAATTAATTCCCTAATTAATTATCTCAACTTATCCCGCCCAATACTCATAGTTAATCACCTAATTAATTGTGTATATTTCAATCTCAAGGCATGTAATTAATACACCATTAATTATCATAACTTTTCAAATTAAAATCTCATAATTAATTCTCCGATTAATTATCTCAACTTATCCCACACAATACTCATAATTACCACGTAACCCAAATGTGTCAACATGTAAAGGGCAGAAATAGAAAATCACATAACAGCAAGCTAAATGAACATATCAGTCTAAACATTATGTTTTTATCTTGAAGGTAGTGCACCTCTGTTGGAGGGGCTTTATTACAAAAATGAGATTCTGTAATATGTAAACTCATTTTATACCAATAAAACATTCATTCAGAATTTGTAGTCAAACTTATCGACAACAATAATTAAAGAAATACTAAATTTTATTAATTAAGAAAAGTTGAGGACCCTGCATCAAATAATTGGCCAATCCAACGCTTTCTAACTTAAACTGTCATCTTCTCACATACACGCACCTCAACAACAGCACGCGTGCACTCAGAATTAGTCACATCACCCTAAATATGACGGCGGCAAACCAAATCAAGACAAACAGCCATGCCTTTGATGAATGTTGTCGAAATACGGACCAACCGGTCCCAAGACATCCTCTGCACCACCTCGATGAGATAGGAAACTTCTATGAAGGAACCACCACAATCTTGTGGAGAGGAGATGAGAATAG
This sequence comes from Viscum album, assembly GCA_963277665.1. NCBI lineage: Eukaryota > Viridiplantae > Streptophyta > Magnoliopsida > Santalales > Viscaceae > Viscum > Viscum album. The sequence continues at coordinate 1,163,089,809 of OY728122.1, read as the reverse complement.
GGGGTGGTGCGCCTCCACCATGGGAGAAGAGGGGGTCGCGCTTCATGTAGGAGGAGGAGATGGGGTGTGCCTCCCTCTTATTTTCCACCTCCAATAACCCCAATTAGATTTATAAGAAATAATAACCAAATTATTATTATTATAATTTAATTTAAACACTTCTTTGATAAACCCCATAAATCCCCCATTACACATCATTTAATTAAATTCTCCTCCAAAAAATTTTATTAAATAAATTCTCCAACTTGTAATTATTTAATTAAATTCTCTCAACATAATTTAATTAAATTTTCATCAAATAATTAAATTCATCCTAACCTTGAATTTAATTAGATAAAACCCCAACTCCACGTTTATTCTTTATTTAATTAAATTCCATTCACCTGGATTTATTAAATAAGACTCCAACTCATTATAATTTAATTATATTCCCTCAATATTCATTTAATTAAATGAAACCCCATTTCATATCAATTAATTAAATTTCTCTTAACCCGGAATTTAATTAGATAAAAACCCCCATATCACGACATTTAATGAAATCCCTCTCAGTTGGAAATTTAATTAAATAAGTTAATCTGAAACCCAAAACTGGGTAATCCGCACATTTTGGCTCGCATGGTCTGGCAAACCATGTGCCAACCATGCAGACCCTTCTTTCTAAGGAACCCAATTCACATGGTCCATCCTGTATGTTTTTCCTAACTATGCGCAGACTGTGCAAGCACCTCTGTCTCCCAGAATTAAGTTGCACAGTTTCTAGTAGAAGGTTGCACGATTTAACAGGATGTGCCCTAACCATACGCCCTCTATTGTTCCTTAAAAACCTAACTTTTCCCAATCCGACACTCCCAAATTCCATTGATCCACCTGTAAAACTCCTCAATATTTTACCCAAGCCCATTATCAACACTTTTAAATGGTCCAAACTCACGAAACATCAACCCAAATCTTGGTTTTTAAGACTGAACCGTCCAAAAAATGAAAAGTTCAAAAACTTTCGTATTTTAACCTGATTCAAAAACACAAGACTTTACAATCTACCCACCTTAAAAACTTATCGTACCCAAGAAGCCATTGGAAACTACTACAATAGTAACAAACCCACCAAGGTCATAAAGTCTCATTTTAACAATTACATTGCATTTCTAAATAGCAAATGCACCTTTAACCAAAACATAAGCCCAATGGCCTAAACCTTCTAAACTGAAGCCAAAACTTCAAATCCAACCCCAAACATCAAAACAACACATAATCGATCCCATGAAACTAGAGAAATGATCTTTTTATCATCTCTTCAACCACCCGCTCGTTGGTGATTTTCACCAATGGTCTTAGCATCTAACGGTCAAACATCCAAACCATGGATCTTTTCTTGAAAGACATCACCAACCTATAAACCCACACTCTCCATTGAACCAACGACATGCCACAACTGAAAAAATACCCTATACCAATGGTTTGGAACCATTGGTATACACCTCCAAACTGTTGGTATAGCCTATACCAATGGTTTGGAGAACTGTTTCCAAGTAAGCTGTGGGGATAGGACTATACCAACAGTTTTGGGAAAACCATTGGTATAGACCTATAACAACTATTTTAAAAATTGTTGGTATAATTAATATGAAAATATATACCAATGGTTCCATAAAACTGTTGGTATATGTAATTCGAAAAACAATCATTCGGTTGGTTTTGATCCCAGCACCTCCCATTTGTGATTGAACGACCTAACCACTAACCTAACTTACTTTTGTGACCATAATTTCATAAATATATATTTGTATTATAATAAGTATTTTAAATTTTGATTTATTTAATGTCCTCTGTAAGAATATTCCATTAAAAATGAATGTACCTATACCAACGGTTCTCAAAACCGTTGGTATAGACCTATACCAACAGTTTTGAGAACTGTTGGTATAGGTTCTTTGATTTTGGGACCTATACCAATGGTTTGGACAAACCGCTAGTATAGGGGGGACATATACCAATAGTTTTGCCAAAACCGTTGGTATAGGGTCTCTATAATGGACCTATACCAACGGTTTTGGCCAAACCATTGGTATAGGTCCAAATTAGTGAACTATAACAATGGTTTTCCCAAATCCATTGGTATAGATCATATTTATAGTAGTGTGACTTTAAAACAATTCAATCACCAACTGCATGTAATCCAAATTCCTCACTCGACTTTCGATGAACTCTCCAAGTCAATCCATCATAAGGCTACCTTAAAAACTATTGTTTCCCAACATGAATAAATGTGTAACCCAAAGTACCATGCATCCCTTGTACAACCCAGATATTAAAAACATTAGCACAGAGTAAGACTGACACTATCTCAGTGCCTCTAGAATGAGTTCAAGATACGATACATACTCGTCTCATTCAGAAGAGAACACTAAGAGTAAACCTAGGTCACTAAAAGATCAGTCGAACTATCACCGGACAAATCTTTACAAAAAGTCTTGGCTTCTCCTACCGACGTGTCATGAACCAAACCTTGATGCCTGTATCACCCAAGGCATCCTTGTTCCTTCAAATATTACAACTAAAACTCTTCCAAAAACATACTGATGCGATACTACCCACCCTAGGAGTGTCCATGTCATCGAATAAAATATCAGTCGCTCTCCAACGCACTCATTCACTAACACCTTAAATGAACGTGTGACATTCCATGAACCACGATCACCAGGTCAACATCTCAGATGAAAGCTAAAACTTAAACCTATCGATGTGTCAAAACACCTGAGTCCCAAAAAGTCATCTCAAGCAGTGGGATGAACTTACCTTAACGCCCCCAAACACTCTACTCCAGAGTTAACTCAAGGACGTCTTAAACGGATGACCATGCCCAAGTCATGTCTATCCTACTGAACAAATCATTCCTCAATGCTTATTCCCATATCAAGAGTCAAGATACAACGATCACCCCTCTAAATACGGCTTTCGTTCTTTAAAACCCAAAAGTCCTACTAGGGGCAACGACACTCAAAGGTACCAATGTGTAAAATGAAAAAATAACAAATCACATAACAACAAGCTAAATGAACATATCAGTATAAACATTATGTTTTTAGCTTGAAGGCAGCACACCTCCATTGGAGGGGTTTTATTACAAAAACGTCATTTTTGTAATCTGTCAAATCATTTTATACCAATAAACCATTCATTCATCATTTTCATTCAAACTTATCAACACCTGTAATTAAACAAATACTACATTTTATTAATTAAGAAAATTTGAGGACCCTACCTCAAATAATTGGTTGATCCAATGCTTTCTAACTTAAACTATCATCTACTCATGTACATGCACCTCAACAATAGCACGCACGCACTCATAATTGGTCGCATCACCCTGAATATGATGGCGGTGAACCAAATCAAGCCAAACAGCCATGCCTTTGGCGACGGCAGTTGAAATACAGGCCAAAGGGTCCCAGTACATCCTCTGCACCACCTCGATGAGACATGCAACTTCCATGAAAGAACCACTATGATCTGGCATGTAGAGAGGAACCATGAAGAGGGGGTAGTGTGCCTCTACCATGGGAGAGGAGTGGGGTTGCGCTTCACGTAGAAGGAGGATATGGGGTGAACCTCCCTCTTATTCCCCCCCCCCCAATAACCCATATTATATTTATAAGAATAAATATAATAATAATAATAATAACCATGTTATTATTGTTATCATTTAATTTAAATGCTTCTTTGATAAACCCCTTAACTCCCCCATTACACATCATTTAACTAAATTCTCCTCCAATGAATTTAATTTAATAAATTCTCTAACTCATTATTATTTAATTAAATTATCTCATGAGATAAATATATATTGATTTGGTTGAGGCCTTGCCCATTTTTATATATGGTTTTGTCCAAGGCCTTAATCATTTTTAGATGTCTTGGATGAGGCCTTGACGGTATGTTTCTGAATGTCTGGAATATGCATTTTCCCTCTTTATAAAGCTATAAATTCATAGTTCATGTGGCTATTCAGCTAGTAGAATACCCATGATTATGTTTTATTATTGAAATAATTACTAAACTTGTATTCCTGCCATAATGTGTTCAATTTTATTATTTTTAAAGGCATGTTCTTTTAATTATTCATCATGTCTAATGTTTATGTTTATGATATCTTATATTGTATTTCTTACCCTTAATGAGCATCTGAGTTCACCCCTTCTTATGTTTCATTTTTTTCTAGGACATGAAGATGTTTATTATGATTGACTTGTAGGAATAATCTTAGAGTGGTGGATGTTCCCAATGGAAATTTTTTGTTTTTCTTTTCATTTCACATTGTAATGTTGAACTTATGTATGTATCTGGCTTTCCAAATCTACTAAACTATAATTAATTTTGGGATATAACTTTCTTGTAATCATTACAATGTAATGTATTAAGGCACCAGCTTCAAGAAACTGGGGTTGGGTCTTTACAATTGAACCACCGTACAATGGTCCCATGTTTAACATGTATACACACATCAAAAAGATCACCCACCAGGTCGTTCAAGGAAAAAAGCAAACTAAAATAATAATATAAGTGGATACATCACCATAAAAACATCACTCCCTCATTGGTCATATCCCTCAACATCATCCATCCTATCCAACCAGATCTCATGTATAACTTGTTACATGAAATCTAAACATAAGGGTCAGCATGTGCACCAAGGTACTTGTGCAACATGTAAGAATAAAATTCAGTAGGGAACCACCAATGATGACCATTATATATGCTAACATATCTGTGTATGTATACACAAACTATAAATAAAGTAGTAATATGTGAAATGAAATCAATCATGTCAGGACATCATGTGATAACTAGACAACCATGACACCTGAAACAACCTACTTTGGCCAATGCTAATGTACATTGCCTATCATTTGTCAATGAGATAGTGTGAACTGCATGACGTACCAAGCACACATTCAGTCTAACCATTGGCCCTAAATGCTAAATGGAATCTTGGGATCACTATTGGTCTAACCATTGGTGGTAAAATGATAGATGTTGTTTGATCTCTCTATGGGTTTGACCATGGGTGGTAAATGCCCAAAGGCATCCCAAGATCTCTACGAGTTTGACCATGGGCGAGAAATTTTAGATGGTGTCTCCAACACACTATTTATTAAGCCATGGGTTTTAATTTTCATATAGCCTCCCGACTCTCTATCGGTCTAACCAGGGGTGGTAAATGCTAGATAGTGTCTCGGTACTTTGTTAACATGACCACAGGCGATAAATGATGGATTTTGGTGTGAAATTGGTTTTCTGGCCAAAGCGTTGGAAACTTCAAATCATAAGCCTCTGAGAGTTACACTTATTGAATAGAGACAATTCATCAACACCTTGGGATGTCTAGATTTAGTTCGAAGAACTTAGTACATCGAACACAACTAAACATATAATGTTTAGCAGATTCAGTGTCATTCAGCTCAATAAAAGTTGGGCGGTGCAACAGAGCAGATGACTGCTTGGTGGCAACAACATAATGGTGCAACCAATTGTGGGAGTGCGGTGGAGGATAGTTTGACACATACACTTGATGGAAACAGTCATGTTCTAGAGGAGGAGTGATGTGGACTAAAGGGGAAATTTATGGATGTGACATAATGTTTTGGAGGCGGGGATGGATATGTCGTGCATGCATTGTTAACTAGATGGTCCAGTTCTTCTAATGATTACCCTTGACTGACCTGATGAAGACCTGTATAGATGATAGCATGGTGGCATTCATATTTCAAATATTGGTTAGTTGTGAGGACTGAATGAACTATTAAGTTTCACTATAAACTGTGGATCCACAACATTGTGGAGGAATTCCTGACATCTATCATGCATCAGATGATGGAACACTTAGTCAGTGAACCATGGGCCAGAGGCCTTTCTGTCGAAGGTCATGTTGTTGTCATCCTAGAACCATGTGTACTTTGGATTGCATGTATATTTAAAGAATTTAATAATTAAAACATCTTGTCACATATCGTCCATAGTTCTATGTGACTTTATTCTAATACTTAAAGTGTTTTGATAGAGTCTAATGACATTTATTAGAACAATCCAAAGTAATTAATAACCATTCATTGAGAATCTATGTGCAAGATAATATGAGATTTTTTATAAAAAAAATTGAAATGATGAACAACTGTAAAACTGGTGTACCGTACACAGATGTGGCACTGGATCATCGTTGAACGTCATCACGTGAGTTTAAGAGAGATCACTTAGTGGTAAACAAAAACATCCCACCTCTAATGTGTATCCAAGGGTTGTACATGAATCATCTGATGTTCATATGGGATTCATCTTCTCTTCACAATATGCTAGTACCTCCAATGAAAAGGGGGAGATGAAAGATAGTTTTTTGATAGAGGGATCTTCGGCCAAAGATAATAACCTATATCAACTGCCATCCCATGGAAGTAAATTATATAGGAAATAAAGGACGATTCTTAATTTCAGCGGCATTTATTTGTGCATTATTATATATTAAGAAATGCTCTAGCTGGTATACATTAATCATATGAATATTTCACCTCCAATACATTTCATCTTATGAAATGATATAATAAATGTCACCTTTCCTGAATGGCCCGAAGGCCTTTATTTTTTTATTCATTTTTATAATCCTCCTTTTAAAGGTTGAAGATGATCTTAATGGATCATAGGATTTGTGATATTACATGACCCGAAGGTCTTAGAGGAATTCATCACAGACTATGACTACTTAGAACTGCCCCTCCTCAGAGTCTGCATCGTGATCAGCTCTCCACCTTCACATGATTGTTTGGTTAGCAGTATTGTGCAGAGTTGCACATGTCTAGTTCCAATGACAGTGTCATACCCTCTCATTCTCACTACTACAAAAACGGGCTTTATCAGCACTCAAAACGGGCTTTATCAGTGCTAAAAAAGCATTGCAAAGATCAGCACTGATAAAGGGGGATCCCCTTTATCAGCTCTTTTTTACCACTGATAAAGGAATCCTTTATCAGAACTAAAAAAGCGCTGATAAAATGTACATTTATCAGCGCTAAAAAAGCGCTGATAAAGGATCAGTTTATCAATGCTAAAAGAGTGCTGATAAAGGAATAATTTATCAGCACTTTTTTAGCACTGATAAATGTGTATTTTATCAGTGATTTTTTAGTGCGGATAAAGGCTTTGTTTATCAGCGCTAAAAAAGCACTGATAAATGCCCTGTTTCCTGTAAAAAAAAATTTGCAGCAGCACACCCAAACAGCACCTGAAAATAATTCAGCATCTCAATAAGTATACCCATACAAAATTAACACATAAATCATAAGCTAATTACACCAAGTATACCCATACACCATTAACACATAATTCATAAGTTAATTAAATACATAAAGAATTATATTAAGAATTCAAGGGGTTGGGGGTTGTTCAGGGGTTTTGGGTGGCTGTCCAAGGGGGGGTAGGGGGTGTCTGGGGGGATGGGGGTGTCCAGGGTGGGTGGGGGCGGTCCAGGAGGTTGGGGGCTATCCAAGGAGGGTGGTGGTGTCTAAGGGGGTGGGGGTGTCTAGGTGGTGGGTTGGTGTCTAGGTGAGGGGGGGCTGTCCATGGGGGTGTCCAGGGGGTGGGCTGGTGTCCAGGGTGTCGAGGGGGGGGGGCTTTCCAGGGGGTGGGTGGGGTGTCTGAGGGGTGGGGGCGGTCCAGGGTGTTGGTGGGGCTGTCCAAGGGGGGTGGGGTGGTGTCTAGGAGGGTGGGATGGGGGAGTCTGGGGGGATCGGGGTGTCTAGGGGGTGGGGGTGTCCAGGTGAGGGGGGTGGGGGTGGTCCACGGTGTTGGTAGGGCTGTCCAAGAGGGGTGGGGTGGTGTCTAGGAGGGGGATGTCCAGGTGGGGGCTGTCTATGGGGTGTCCATGGGGGTGGGCTGGTGTCCTGGGTGTCGGGGGCCTTTCTAGGGGGTGGGGGGATGTCCGTGGGGGGTCCAGGGGTTGGTGGGGCTATCCAAGGGGGGTGGGATGGTGTCTGGGAGGGTGGGGGTGGCCATCCAAGGGTGGGGGTGTCTAGGGGGGTTGGGGGTATGCAGGTGGTGGGGTGGTGTCAAGGAGGGGTGGGGGTGTCGTCCAGGGGTGGTGGTGGTTGTCTAGGGGAGTTCGGGGGGGGGGGGGGGTTGTCCATGGGTGTGTCTAGGGGGTGGGGCTGTCTAGGGGGTTGAGGGGGCTTTCCAGGGGGTGGGGGTGTCCAGAGGGGTGGGGGTGTCCAGGGGGTGGGTTGGTGTCCAGGGGGGTGGGGCGGTCTAGGGGGTTGGTGGTGTTGACTCTTACACATCACAAATGACCCATGGATTGTTCTCATAAAGTATCAATACAATCCTAATATGTTTGGTCGGATTTAGGTAGGTCAGTTCTTGTTTTCACTTAAAATTGTGTCCAATTTAAACAAAAGAGAGACCCTTTGAGTGGTACCAGCCACACCATTCCTCGGATTGAGGTGGGGATGACTCTTACACATCACAAAGTACCCATGGATCGTTATCCTCTAAGATGAAGACAATCAGAATGTGTTTGGTCAAATTTATGTAGGTCAGTTGTTGTTTTCACTTAAAAATGTGTCCATTTTAAACAAAAGTGAGACCCTTTTAGTAGTACCGGCCAAACCGTGCCTCCGATTGAGGTGGGGATGACTTTTAAACATCCCCAACGCACCCGTGGATTGTTATCTTAAATTATCAACACAATCCGAATGTTTTTGGTCAAATTTCCATAGGTCAGTTGTTGTTTTCACCTAAAATTGTGTCCATTTTAAACAAATAGAGACCCTTTGAGTGGTACCGGCCACACCGTGCCTCGGATTGAGGTGGGGATGACTCTTTCACATCAAAAATGACTTGTGGAACATTCTTCTAAAGTATCAAGACAATCCGAATGCATTTGGTCGGATTTCCGTAGGTTAGTTGTTGTTTTCACTTAAAGTTGCTTCCATTTTAAACAAAAGAGAGACCCTTTGAGTGGTACCGGCCACACCATGCCTCGGATTGAGGTAGGGATGACTCATGCACATTAAAAAGGACTTTTTTATCATTCTCCTAAAGGATAAATACAATCCTAATGCTTCTGATCAGATTTTCATAGGTCAGTTGTTGTTTTCACTTAAAATTGTGTCCATTTTAAACAAAAGAGAGACCCTTTGACTGGTACCAGCCACACTGTGCCTTGTATTGAGGTGGGGATGACTCGTGTATGTCAAAAAGGACCCATGGATCATTCTCCTAAAGGATCAACACAATCCGAATGTGTTTGGTCAGATTTCCATAGGTCAGTTATTGTTTTCACTTTAAAATTTGACCATTTTAAACAAAAGTGAGACCCTTTGAGTTGTACTGGCCACACCGTGCCTCGGATTGAGGCAGGGATTACTAGTACACGTCAAAATGGACCTGTGGATCGTTCTCCGAAAGTATCAAGAAAATATGAATGTGTTTGGTCAGATTTCCGTAGGTCAGTTGTTGTTTTCACTTAAAATGGTGTCCACTATAAACAAAAGAGAGCCCCTTTGAGTGGTACCGGCCACACTGTGCCTCGGATTGAGGCGGGGATTACTCTTTCATGTCAAAAAGGACCCTTTTATCGTTATCCTAAATGATCAATACAATAAAAATGCGTTTGGTCATATTTTTGTAGGTTAGTTGTTGTTTTCACTTAAAAATTTGTCCATTTTAAACAAAAGAGAGAACCGTTGAGTGGTACCGGTCACACCGTGCCTAGTATTGAGGCAGGGATGACTCGTACACATCCCCAATGAACCCTTGGATTGTTATATTAAAGTATCAACACAATCTTAATGCATTTGGTAGGATTTCCATAGGTCAGTTGTTGTTTTCACTTAAAATTGTGTCCATTTTAAAGAAAAGAGAGACCCTTTGAGTGGTAACGGCCACACCATGCCTCAGATTGAGGCGAGGATGACTCATTCACATTACAAAGGACTCGTTTATCGTTCTCCTAAAGGATCAATACAATACGAATGCGTTTGGTTATATTTCTATAGGTCAGTTGTTGTTTTGACTTAAAATTGTGTCCATTTTAAAGAAAAGAGAGACCCTTTGAGTGGTACCGGCCACACCGTGCCTTGGATTGAGGAAGGGATGAATCTTTCACATCAAAAAGGACCCGTGGATCATTCTCCTAGAGGATCAATACAATCCGAATGCATTTGGTCAGATTTCCGTAGGTCAGTTGTTGTTTTCACTTAAAAAGTTGTCTATTTTAAACAGAAGAGAGACCCTTTGAGTGGTACCGGACACACAGTGCCTCGTATTGAGGAAGTTATGACTCATACACGTCAAAAGGGACCCGTGGATTGTTCTCCTAAAGTATCAACACAATCTGAATGCGTTTGGTCAGATTTCCGTAGGTCAGTTGTTGTTTTCACTTAAAATTTTGTCTATTTTAAACAAAAGAGAGACCCTTTGAGTGATACCAGCCACACCGTGCCTCAGATTGAGGTAGGGATGACTCGTACACGTCCCCAATGCACCCATGGATCGTTCTATTAAATTATACACACAATCCAAAGACGTTTGTTCAGATTTCCGTAGGTCAGTTGTTGTTTTCACTTAAAAATGTGTCCATTTTAAACAAAAGAGAGACCCTTTGAGTGGTATCGGCCACACCGTGCCTCAGATTGAGGCGGGGATGACTCATGCACATCACAAAGGACCCGTGGATCGTTATCCTAATGTATCAATTCAATACGAATGCATTTGGATGGATTTTCGTAGGTCAGTTGTTGTTTTCACTTAAAATTGTGTCCATTTTAAAGAAAAGAGAGACCCTTTGAGTGGTACCAGCCACACCGTGCCTCGGATTGAGGCAGAGATGACTCTTGCACGTCAAAAGGGACTCATGGATCATTATCCTAAAGGATAAATACAATCATAATTCGTTTGGTCAGATTTCCATAGGTTAGTTGTTGTTTTCACTTAAAAATTTGTCTATTTTAAACAGAAGAGAGACCCTTTGAATGGTACCGGCCACATCGTGCATCGGATTAAGTTGGGGATGACTTTTACACATCACAAAGGACCCGTGAATCATTCTCCTAATGTATCAACATAATCCGAATGTGTTTGCTTTGATTTTCGTTGGTCAGTTGTTGTTTTCACTTAAAATTTTGTCCATTTTAAACAAAAGAGAGACCCTTTGAGTGATACCGGCCACATTGTGCCTCGGATTGAGGTAGGGATGACTTTTAAACGTCCCCAATGCACCCATGGATTGTTCTATTAAAGGATATACACAATCTTAAGACATTTTGTTGGATTTCCATAGGTCAGTTGTTATTTTCACTTAAAAATGTGTACATTTTAAACAAAAGAGAGACCCTTTGAGTGGTACCGACCACACCATGACTCGGATTGAGGAGAGTATGAATCTTACCTGTCAAAAAGGACCCGTGGATCATTATCCTAAAGTATCAAGATAATATGAATGCATTTGGTCAGATTTCCGTAGGTCAGTTGTTGTTTTCACTTAAAAATTTGTCCATTTTAAACAAAAGAGAGACCCTTTGAGTGGTACCGGCCACACCATGCCTCAAATTGAGGAAGAGATAACTCTTACACGTCACGAAGGACCCTTAGATCATTATCCTAAAATATCAAGACAATATGAATGCGTTTGGTCGAATTTCCATAGGTCAGTTGTTGTTTTCACTTAAAAATTTGTCCATTTTAAAGAGAAGAGAGACCATTTGAGTGGTACCAGTCACACCATGCCTCTAATTGAGGAGAAGATGGCTCATACACATCCCCAATGCACCCGTGGATCGTTATCTTAAAGGATCAACACAATCCTAATGCGTTTGGTCGGATTTCCGTAGGTCAGTTGTTGTTTTCACTTAAAATTGTGTCCATTTTAAAGAAAAGAGAGACCCTTTGAGTGGTATCGGCCACACCATGCCTCGGATTGAGTCGGGGATGATTATTACATGTCACAAAGGACCCGTGTATCGTTCTACTAAATGATCAATACAATATGAATGTGTTTGGTCAGATTTCCATAGATCAGTTGTTGTTTTCACTTAAAAATTTGTCCATTTTAAACAGAAGAGAGACCCATTGAGTGGTACCGGCCACACTGTGCCTTGTATTGAGGCGGGGATGAATCTTGAACGTCCCAAACACCCCTGTGGATCGTTATCTTAAAGTATCAACACAATCCGAATGCTTTTGGTCAGATTTACGTAGGTCATTTGTTGTTTTCACTTAAAAATATGTCCATTTTAAACAAAAGAGAGACCCTTTGAGTGATACCGGCTACACCGTGCCTCGGATTGAGGTGGGGATAACTCTTACACATCCCCAACTCACCCATGGATTTTTCTCTTAAATTATACACACAATCCGAAGATGTTTGGTCGGATTTCCGTAGGTCAATTGTTGTTTTCACTTAAAAATGTCTCTATTTTAAACAAAAGAGAGACCCTTTGAGTGGTACCAGCCACACCGTGCCTCGGATTGAGGAAGGTATGACTCTTACACATCACAAAGGACCCATGGATCATTATCCTAAAGGATCAAGACAATCTTAATGCGCTTGGTTGGATTTCCATAGGTCAGTTGTTGTTTTCACTTAAAAATTTGTCCATTTTAAACAAAAGAGAGACCCTTTGAGTGGTACCAGCCACACCGTGCCTCGGATTGAGGTGGGGATGACTCTTACACTTCAAAAAGGACCCATTTATCATTCTCATAAAATATCAAGACAATTGGAATTCATTTGGACAAATTTCCGTAGGTCAATTGTTGTTTTCACTTAGAAATTTGTCCATTTTAAACAGAAGAGAGACCCTTTGAGTGATACCGGCCACACCGTGTTTCAGATTGAGGTGGGGATGACTCATACACATCCCCAATGAACCTGTGGATCATTCTATAAAAGGATCGACACAATACAAATTCTTTTGGTCAGATTTCCGTAGGTCAGTTGTTGTTTTCACTTAAAATTGTTTCCATTTTAAAGAAAAGAGAGACCCTTTGAGTGGTATTGGCCACACCGTGCCTTATATTGAGGTGGGTATGACTTTTTCATGCCAAAAAGGACTCGTGGATCGTTATCCTAAAGTATCAATACAATATGAATGTGTTTGGTTGGATTTTCGTAGGTCAGTTGTTGTTTTCACTTAAAGATTTGTTCATTTTAAATAGAAGAGAGACCCTTTGAGTGGTACCGGTCACACCGTGCCTCAGATTGAGGCAGGGATGACTTGTTCATGTCCCCAACTCACCCTTGGATCCTTCTATTAAAGGATCAACACAATTCGAATGCGTTTGGTCAGATTTACGTAGGTCAGTTGTTGTTTTCACTTAAAAATCTACCCATTTTAAACAAAAGAGAGACCCTTTGAGTGGTTCATCATTCTTGCATATTGTTGGTGAATATCATCTGTTAAAATGGGAAATTGACTCATTGGAGAAATGATGTTTTATTTAATAACAATTACAATATTCCTATTAACATTTACATACAACAATGTGTCATATTTTGATCCCCTAAACCCCTCTCAAAAATGACCGCCAATTGTACACATCCCCAATTCAAGTCTTCATGTTATTTGTGTACAATATATCATCAGGTATACGGCCCACTCATTTCTGAACATATCTATGGCATCTTGTGAGTATGAGGATTTTTGGCAGTCAGAGTAGTACTAAAAAATATAAAAATAAAGAATTAATAAATAAATTAAACGAACTAGTAGTTGTTTTTGAAAATACCTCTTTAGGGATGCTTGTTTGTTGATGAAAAATGATGTCCTTCATAAATTTACAAACATAATAACTGCAATCATTATCGTTTATTTGTTTTGGACACTACAAAAAAATGATCATTGGGAGAATAAGTAACTTGTGTTGGGATGTGTTTGGATAGTGAAATTTTATTATATATACCCTGATATTTGTCTACACATAGTACTTGCTCAGCTCTTTATGCTTATCCCCTGTCCTCATTCCTTTTTTAGACAATAATGATACACCGCCCTATCATAATAGAATCCTCGGTAAAAGATAATATAAATTATATTACTTGATGTTTATACCTAAAATGTAGGATGTAGTGTCTTACAGATTCACAAACTCCATCATGTGTGGTCGGTTTGATGGATATCCTTGCTTTGAATCTAGAAAATAAATCTTTGGAGTATCCAAGTTCACCGTAATTAGCATCCAATGTTTCCTAAAAACACAAAAAGGAATAAGTAATATAAGAAATCAAAATATAATTGATATGCTTTAATCGTAGAGTTTTACCCCTGTATGGTTGGTATTAAGAAGATTATGTCATCTGTAATCTTGATTTCAAATGTTTTTAGCAAGCCGACCACTATTTCATTCTTTTTTGATGGCTCTATTTTCATTAGATGTGATGATGTGGTATGAGGACTAACGATTCCAAATTTTGGCTCATGGGAAAATTCCTTCAACTGTTTTTCATATATAAGTTTTTCAACAATATAAAATGAATTTAGTCATAATTTGCACATTAAATCAGCTTTTAGAAAATCAATTCACAGAAATGTACCTCTTATATATATTTACAACTATGATGCATAGCCAACTGTTTTCAAGGATATCATTTACATTTTCAGCAGCAATGAAATATTGACTTTCCACGCCATATATATTCTCTTCGAAAACCACTATATGACTACTACCACCTCTTAGATTCGTATCCACATGAGTCTTCAATGCTAGTAAATGTGGATAGAGAACAGGTGGTGTTATTTTGCTTTCAGTAGCTTCTTGGGATTGGTTGGTCGATCCTTTGGATGGTTTTGAGCTGACGTTTGTCACCCCCTTCCCTTTCTCCGTCTATAATAACATTCATTGGTTCATACCCTTTTTTCATTAATTTTTAAAGGTTTAGCTTGAAAAAAAATGAAATAAATACCTCTTTGGTCGCATGTAATCTTACAAGTTGTGACAGTCACGCAATGAATGTCCCAATAGTCTTTTCGACCGTATGAATATCATCATCATCAAGTGGAATAGGTATCTCTATGTTTGGCTCATGATCTACAGTAATCATCACTTTCAGATGATCTTTTAGAAGTGGTCTATTATGCAGCGTGTCATCTGGGATGTTGAACACTGTAGCCCTCACTACAAGGTGATAGATGGGTGTTGACATATATAAATCACAATCATTATCACCCTTTAGAAGATCAGTATAGGAAAAGTATCAGTGTTTGTCTGATTCAAATTTTATGGGAAAAATTATTAGAATATTGATTACCATGACTAAGACAGCTCTTTGAGGGGAATGGCTCGCCTTAAAACTGGTGGGGGTGGGGTGGGATCTTCACACGCTGGTTGTTCCTGAGTTGTTTCTTCTCCTTGTTTCCCACCCATAAAAGTTGCTATAAACTCTCCCAGCCATTACAATCGTTCTTCAAGGGTTTCTAGTTTTTCGCTCATTTGTTTCAATGTTTCATCTCTATCATCCGTTTTTTTTTTCTCAAAATATACTCAGGGTGTCACCCCAAACCCTGTACCCCTAACACGACTGTATTTTTTTGGATGCTTCAAGGTCGTCGATAATAGGTCTGCATCCACTAAAGGAGTATCTGATTCTTGTGACTGTCGGATATAGGAAAATAACTAATTATTTTTATGTAATAGCAATTTAAAACAAATCTTTTTATCGTCGTGTCATACATACACAAATTTCCCACACTTTTTGTGTGTTCTCATCTACCAGCTTCCCTTCTTTATTCACACGTGCCTCCTTCCAAAGAACATGACGTGGAATGGAAGTGTATTTGGTTTTATACTCATCAATCTACATATAAACATAGAAAGATAATTATGATGTTGTTTGTTGGCACCTAAAAATATTACTGTAAATTTAAAATACGTACCATTTTCTTTTCTAGTGAAGCGTACCCCATCCTTGCTTTACGATAGGGGTATGTTGGTTTTTATGCACGTTCCTTATTTTCTTTACAAAGTTGTTGTTTCATAAATGAAATATTGAAAATCAAAGTGATGAATACACGTATCCTCAAACAATGTATTATCACCCACAATGTACATGAAACGTCTCATCCCCACAGCAGCCAATAAATGCATCCCATGCTTCTTGGTATATCAAGTGAGCATAGACAATGGGTGGGTGCGGGTTTATTTTACCTTTGGAATCTTTCAGGTGACATCTTGTTAAAATAGTGTGAAAACCTCGATGAATCCTTCCTGCAAGACTTAGTACATAATCCTTGTGTGAATCGTCTGCTATAAATGTATTCTGCAAGAGATTAAGAAGATTAAGACATTGTTTCATTATTTTATTTGCTAGTAAATTAAATAAATAAATTCATAATGTTACCGTAATTTCTTTCCAGATCACAGCCTTCAGCCCGGACACAACATGGAGCCATGAATCTATGCCAATCGGCACGCATTGCCGAGTGACAATTCCAATGTAACTACTAAACATAGCCTTGTTGGGATTCACATGTTGGCCTCATTCATTCCATCCGATGTCAAATTTGATGCCTTTTCTTTTCACCTTAAGAACTTTGGATAACACCGTCAAACTACGACGCACCTGTGTTTTCTGCGACGTCGATCCTTCATTCCCAACCATTTCATCGATATCAACATCATCTATATGTTCATCTGAAATGGTAGCAACGACATGTGCTGATGGTTGTTGGACCTCAACACTAAGAGCAGTAGGAGCCGCAGGAGCCGCAGGAGCCGCAGTAGCAGAAGCAGCAGAAGCAGCAGGAGCAGCTGTAGGAGCAGCAGTAGCCGCAGCAGCAGCTGCAGCAGCAGCTTGAGAGACTTGTTCAGACTCAAGGTTAGGAGCACCAGAATGTGCAGAAGTCATTATATGCAAAAGTGGTTGAATAGTTAATTTTGATTAGATAAATTCAGTAATGATAAGATAATAACATGAGATAACAAGATCTATATTACAAACAAAATATAACCTGTTTATTTAACTCTCTTTCTTTTTTTTCAAAGGCTGAAGGGATTTGACACCTCTATCGATTATCTAAATCCCTTCATTGTGGTCTTCTCTAACATACAAAACATCATCTACATTGGGACCGCTCCGAAATGATTGTGACGTACCACTGAAAGGATCATCCTCAACTGAATTTTCATCAGAACCTTCAGTAGTTTTGGACGCTAACAGAACAATTGACCACTTTCAGTTTGTAGGATCTGGAACATAAAAAACTTGTACCGCTTGTGATGTCATTATAAACTATTCGTCTATGTACCCTTCTTTACTAAAATAAACTTTCACAAATCCCCATTCATCTATTTTAACACCACTATTTTTATCAACCCATTTGCATTGAAAAATCGGCAATTGGAATGTCATATAATACAACTCCCATATTAGTTTGATAATGCCAAAGTATGACATATTTTCATAAATTGGATTTATGTCCTTACTACTAGAAACATGCATCGCTTCAGCCACTAGTGTAACTCCACTATTTTGTATGGTACTATCTTCATCATGGTCATTCGTATAGAATGTATAGCCATTAATTACATAACCATTGTAAGATAATACATACACACTTGGTCTAGTGGCTATCCATCGAAGTCATTCTAAAATTGAATTCAGATTTTCATCCAACTACTTAAAAATATGGTCCTAAAACCATCCTATAAACTAGTGATTATGTGTATTTGATAACCATTTTTCATCCCTTGATGGATTCAACTGCCTAATAATTTCTTTGTGAGTTTAAATATATGGAGCAACCTCCCAACTGTTATGCAAAACATAAAGGTGGGCCTGCTCCTAATCTGTAATGCTGATTTTCACAACATCTCTTCCAGAAATTCTCTCACCCTCAATGCGTCCAGTGTGACAAGATTTCGGGAGACCAATGCTTTCCACATCAGATAGGTATTCGGTACAAAATCCAATGGATTCCTCAACAATATATCACTCCACTATACAACCCTCTGGCCGACTTCGATTTTTGACATACCCTTTCAAAATCTTCATATACCGTTCAACAGGATACATCCATCTATAGTGCACAGGACCACAAAGTCGAATCTCTCTCACCAATTGAATCATCAAATGAACCATCATATCAAAAAATGTTGGTGGGAAGAACATTTCTAATTCACATAATATGATGAAAATTTCTTTTTCCATAGATGGAAATTTCACCGGGTCTAAAACTTTTCTACATATATCTTTGAAAAAGAAACAAAGTTTGGTTAACGTCTGATGAACATTATTGGGAAAAATGCGACGTAAAGCTATAGGAATTAGATCTTACATCAAAACATGGCAGTCATGTGATTTCAAACCTTTTAACTTCAAATCATTCATTGACACAATGTTCTTGATATTTGATGAATACCCCTATGGAACCTTTACATCATTGAAGAAGTTTCAAAACTGGTATATCTCCTCCCTAGAAAGAGTATAAGCAGCTGGAGGAAGAAACATTCGATTTTCACCCTTCACGGGAGCCAACTCTTCTCGTATTCCCATGTCAACCATGTCCGACCTTTCCTTAATTCCATCCTTTTTTTTCAGGGGAATTTAGCAACGTTCCGATAACACTGTCACATACATTTTTTCACATGCATCACATCAATAAAATGTATGACGTACAAACAATTCCAGTATGGTAATTCAAAAAAAACTGATCTCTTTTTCCAACCGATTTTCGTAAGGTTTTTCGAAAATGGTTTACCAAAAATAGTGTTCGCATCTTTTACTTTCTCAAACAGCTGATCACCTATTAGTGGAGACGGTGTTGTGCATTGTTCTGAACTTCCATTGAATGTTGTCGTCCAAGATCGGTACTTATGCCGATGAGGTAGAAATCTACAATGTCCTATAAACACAAATTTCGATGAATGTTTCAGCTGAATTGATTATGTATCTTCTTCGCACATGGGACACCCTTGAGTTCCTTTAATGCTATAGCCTGAAAAATTTCCATAAGTAGGGAAATCATTTATTGTCCCATACAACATCGCTCTCAATGTGAAGTACTCAATTTTATAAGCATTATACAACATAACACCTGAATCCCACAATAACTTCAAATCCTAGATCAAAGGAGCCAAATAAACATCAATATCGTTACCTGGTTGTTTTGGTCCTGATATAAGCATAGATAACATGATTAATTTCCGCTTCATGCATAACCAAGGTGGAAAGTTATAATTTACCAACATAACAGGCCATGTACTAGGAGTGCTAGTTTGAAAACCAAAAGGATTTACTCTATCTGTAGATAACGCAAGACGAAGGTTTCTCGGCTCTTTTCCAAATTCAGGATACTCATGATCAATTTTCTTCCATTGAGGAGATTCAGCCGGATGACGTAATTTCCCATCTTTATTTCTTTTATCTGCATGCCACGATAATTGTCTTGTAGTTTCTTCACTTCCATATAGACGCCTAAACCTTGGAATTATTGGAAAGTACCATACAAATTTCATAGGATTGGATTCATATTTCTTGTATTGAGAAGCACCACACTTTGGGCATTATATAAGTGATTTGTTCTCTTTGTGAAACAATATACAGTCTTTTGGGAAAGCATGTATTCTTTCAGAAATCATACCCATCGAGCGTAGCATTCCTTTAGCTTCATATGTTCGGCTTGGGAGCTCATTATATTCAGGGAGCATGTCATTCAAGAGAGAAAGTAGTTCCGTAAAACTAAAATCACTCCATCCATTACCTGCTTTCAATTTATACAGCTTCAATACAGCTGACAATGTTGTATACTTGGTGGAACCAGCATACAATGGCGTCTTTGCACAACTCTTTAACTTATCAAACAATTTTGGGCAATCACAGAATTCATCTTCAATTGTCTTTTTCATTTTCTCAATACTATATTCATCATCATTGACATCTATAATCACATCCTCCATATGTTCTTCTTCATTATCCATATTTGTTTTCATATCTGATGATTTATAAAACACAGTTTTATCCCAGCCACTAGCTACATTCCCTTTTTCTCCGTGTTTTTCCATCATTTATAACTCTGATCTATTCTGTGACATATCAAATGTTCTTCCAACTCATATAGAGTAAGTAGTCTAGAATAACAACAACGTAAACACAGACAAAGGATTTGAGAAGGATCCTTTGCGTGATTCTTTGCAAATTTGATGAACTCTTTCTCTCTGTTCTTATACTCTATTGTCAAACGATTAGCATCCATCCAATATTTATTCATCTTCATTCTATTTGAATCTCAAATATTAGTATTTATGGTTCAAGTACACAAAACAAGACTTCCAAATACAGTATAACAGAACCACTTCCTTATAAAAATAGAGATTAATAGAGCGTAACCATTAGTATTTATTGATCTTCATTAAATATAATTACTTTAGATTCATTATAGTTTCCTCAAATCACCCCAGTCCAAACACAATAATAATCAAGAATGATACATATACCACTCCTAGTTCTCTGCCCTAAATTCAATATCATCATGCCTAAATACCCATATATCCACACATACACATGTCACAAACACATAAAAAACCATATCCACATCAGAACCAAAGTACCAATATAGATTTCAATCAGGTTACTCGACTCAAGTGGTGGTGTGTAAGAAATAATAAGAAAATAT
This sequence comes from Viscum album, assembly GCA_963277665.1. Classification (NCBI taxonomy): domain Eukaryota; kingdom Viridiplantae; phylum Streptophyta; class Magnoliopsida; order Santalales; family Viscaceae; genus Viscum; species Viscum album. Next base: position 1,163,069,155 of record OY728122.1, on the reverse strand, counting down.
AATAAGTATATAGTCACACATAAATCTCAAACTGGTGTTAATAATCCAATAAACCCAAGGTATCATTCCATCTATCAGAATACTCTGAAGGAACCCATATGCGACAGTAGTCCCAAGTGGTGAAGGTTCCTGAGGAGGAAGGGGAGAACACACACTTATCGGGGTTCAAGGTCAGATCACTGAGGTTGAAGGTGGTCTGATACTCATACAAGGGTTCATTCCATATTTCACAAACCATGTCCTGGTACCCTAGTATGTTAACCCACTACTGGTGGACGTGAAACCGTTCCTGATGATCATGCCAAGAAGAAATGGAAACCAAGAGGGGGGAGTGGTTCAAAATACCTCAAGGAAGATGGAAAAACATTGTATTTGAGAATAGGTTAGTGGCTTTCATGTTGGCTAGACACCTATCCAATAGACTCCACAAGTGGTGATGGCCCCTGCAGTTGTTGCACCAGGTGAAACCGTCACCTGAGAAGCTGGGATCAATGAGGCCCTTCCCAGCCATGAACTGAACAAACTCCATGATGGCCTTCCTCTAGAATGGGATTCTAACTTTCCTTTCCTTTCCTTTGGGTTGGAAATGACATTAAAGTCACCCCCAACAAACAATGGATGGTGGCCGAGATCAAAGGTATTTTATTCACTCCATAGAGATTCCCTTTGAAGAGGGTCATAGCTTCCAAAAACAAAAGTCATAAGGAAGGAGGTGTCACCGTTGGACACCTTGGTAGTGATGAATTGATTGCAATCTTGAATAGTCTCAACAACATATTTATTGTGCCAAAATACCCATTTGTGTCTGTTGGAGGGGTCAGAGTGTAGAAATCCATTCAACTTAATCTTCCAGGAGAATTCTAGGATTATTATAGGGTTTTTTGTGTAATTTGACAACAACAATGACATTATGGTTTTTGATTTCTATAGTGAGGAAGTCCGATTTAACATGGGTACTAAGACCATGAGCATTACATATGAAGATAATAATGATGGGTAGGATAGGGCTCTGGCATTGTATCTAGATCTAGTAGCCTTATTGAAATGGGAGGATGATCTCTCATTGAGGTCCCTTGATTTTGAACATGTTCATAATCCCTTCTGGTTGGTAAGCTTCATATGAGTGGGAGATGAGGATCCAAAGGGGCAGGGGAAGGATGGGTAATGAAACTTGGGGGCTGGTGAGGGAGTTCTCTCTGGATCAATAAGTATTTGGAGCTGGATGATAGGCTCAGAGCCAATGGAGACAGAACAAACACTGCTAGGAAGGGGCCTGGCCACTACAGAGAAGCAGTCAGTAACCTCAATGAGGGAGAAAGACAGAGATGGAGGTAGGGGTGGCAAGGCTGGAAAGCTTGGTGGTCTGGGCATCATGTCATACAAGTGAACTTCCAGACAAAGTCACCTAGATAGCATGATGGAAAGAAGGGGGAACCCCTCGAAGAAAATAGGGTTCAAGCATTGGATGACCTAGAAATGCATCAGAACCGGGTGGTGTTGTCCTTAAAGAAAAAGGTTATCCTTTATTCCTTACTTTACGGTGACATGGTGTTGGATCTAAGGGAATCGATGATACTTAGGAGGAATCTAGTGAAATTGGAATCCAAGTGGGAAGGACCTTAAATTTTTCATAAACTTCACTCTGATAGTGTAAACTAATTGATCACCATTGATGATGAGCATATCAATCTTTCCACCAATACTAGGTTTCTCAAGAGATATTTTACATGAATAAACCATCCCTTTAGTCTGAGATATATGGATTTGAACTAAAAATCCATCATCCTAGTTATATGTTGTTTCGTGTGGTGTTGAGCCGCCACAAGCCCCTTCTCACATCAGGTCGTTATTCTTGCATGACACGCCAAAAATTCTGGGACACACCCCCTTTAGTCCATGAATCATAAACTTAAACCTTTTTCATCCTCTACCCATATTTCACATGGTGTAGGGACTCTATGGATGGAAAATTCACCTCACCCTCACTATATGTTCTAGTTGCATGATATGAAACCGTGTGACATTTTGGTAAAATATATTCAACCTTAAAATACATTATCATAATCCCACTAGTAAAAAAACCTTTTTTTACGTCACCATTTTTCACGTTGGTTTTTTATAACCGACGTAAAAATATCTAAAAATCGATTTTTCACGTCGGTTATTATATAACCGATGTTAAAATACATTTTCGCTGATTTTTCACGTCGGTTATATAAGAACCGACGTTAAAAATCCATTTTATCTGATTTTTAATAACCGACGTGAAAAAGTCACAAAAATCGATTTTTCACGTCGGTTATTAAATAACCGATGTGAAAAATCCTTTTCCAGGAAAATATATTAAAATTTTCAATTATTTTTCACGTCGGTTATTAAATAATCGACGTGAAAAATCAATTTTCGTGACTTTTTCACATCGGTTATTTAATAACTGATGTAAAAAATGTTTAAGAAAATGTATTTCATTTCTCAAGCTTTAATTTGACAGCTCACGGAGCTCAAACAGAGTTACGGATTAAAATTTATGGCCTTCAGAAGTTGATCATCTCTAAACGATGTCTTAAGGATGTCCAACTTCTAAAGGACATAACTTTTAATCCGTAACTCTGTTTGAGCTCCGTGACCTGTCAAATTAAAGCGTGGAAAATGAAGTACATTTTTGTAAACTTTTTTCACATCGGTTATTAAATAACCGACATGAAAAATCCTTTTCCATGAAAATATATTAAAATTTTCACTTATTTTTCACGTCGGTTATTAAATAACCGACGTGAAAAATCTATTTTCGTGACTTTTTCACGTCGGTTATTTAATAACCGACGTGAAAAATGTTTAAAAAAAATTCGTTCATTTCTCAAGCTTTAATTTGACAGGTCACGGAGCTCAAACGGAGTTACGGATTAAAAGTTATGGCCTTCAGAAGTTGATCATCTCTAAACGATGTCTTAAGGATGTCCAACTTCTAAAGGCCATAACTTTTAATCCGTAACTCCGTTTGAGCTCCGTGACCTGTCAAATTAAATCTTGGAAAATGAAGTACATTTTTGTAAACTTATTTCACATAGATTATTAAATAACTGACGTGAAAAATACCTTTTAACGTTGGTTTTTAAATAACCGACGTGAAAAAGTCATGAAAATCGATTTTTCACGTTGGTTTTATTATAACCGACGTGAAAAATAAGTGAAATTTTTAATATCTTTTCATGTTGGTTATCATAAAACCGACGTGAATGATATTTTTAATATCCCGCGAACGCGAAATTTCAATTTTTTTACATCGCGGCATCGAAATTTTGAATTGCCGCCTAAAATTTTTAATACCGCGTTTTCTCATAGAATCTTAATTATATGTTTCCATTATACACCCATCCTAATTTGAAGATCATTTATTTTAACCATTATCCTTCCCCCAAATCGACTCTTTTTCTCTCGAACTTGAATTAATTATTTCTTCTTTCTGCGATCTCGTTAAGGTATATTTAATCATACATCCATGATTAATGGTTTTTATGATTTGTTTTCTTAATTGATATACCATTTTATGATCATTTCATTCAATCGTCATCGTTACACCGAATCAACTTGTTTTATCTTCAATGTGAATCAACGATTTCTTATTTCTGCGACCTCGTCAAGGTATTTGTAATTATTTTCCCATGATTTATATTTTATATGAGTAGTTTTCTTAATTGATATACCATTTAACGATTGTTAATTTATTATAATGATGGATGATTCTTTATATCATGATAAAACTGCAAATCCCCCTACGGATTCAAAAATTCCTTCTAATATGAAGTTACGGTTGGCTCATTCAATCTTTCCTCGAAAAAAATATCAAGCTTCTGATTGTCATAACTTTTGATCCGTAAATCTGTTTGAGCTCTATGACCTGTCAAATGAAAGATTAGAAAATTTTCTACAAGATAGTAAACATTTTTTACGTCTATTATTTAATAACTGATGTTAAAAAAACGTTTAACTTCGGTTTTTAAATAACCGACGTAAAAAATGACTTATAAAGTCGGTTTTTTCAAAAACCGACGTAAAAAATGGCTTCTTATCGCCATTTTCTAGAATTCATTTCACGTCGGTTTTTTAAAAACCGGCGTTAAAAACTATATTACCCCATTTTTTACGTTGGTTATTAAATAACCGACGTAAAAAATCATATTTTTAACATCGCTCGCAATAACGTCGCTTAAAACCCGATGTTAAAAAGAAAAAAAAAACCGACATAAAAAAAGGTTTTTGTACTAGTGTCGTAATCACAAAATATCAAAATGTGTGTCCAATGTTCTAATTGCATGAAATTAAAAAACATGGTTCATGTCCCTATTGTATGATATAAAACTTTGAAATGAATTTATCCTTCAACCGAGAGGGCTCCCTCTTTCTGATGTTGATCACTTACTGCACCATGTTGAAGAACTAAATAAGGATTGATTCCCATTTAATATCATGGGATATCAAGACACTGAAAAATTATATATCATTGGCTCAGCTCACTCATTGAACTACCTCAACACTTCCATCAATGAAAACAAGTTTTTCTCTCACTCACGGATGCACTCCATCTAGGTGCGTTCTGACATGTGGTGGCAGAAAACCAAGGTTGTTAAACCTTCACTCAAAAATTTCACAAACTCAACTTCATGATGTAATAATCCTTAAACATAGGTCCTCATAATTCTAGAAGAGTATGTGTAATAGGGGACCAAAAAAACATTGCATGCCTGATCCGGCAACGCGAAGATCGAGGGCGGCGGAGGTCCGGCAATGCGAAGATCGAGGGCGGCGAAGGACCGGCACGCGAAGCTCAGTAGGTGGCGGAGGACCGGCAACGTGAAGCTCGAGGGCGGAAGAGGTCCGGCAACGCGAAGCTCAGTGGGCGGCGGAGGTCTGACAACGAGAAGCTCGAGGGCGGCGGAGGTCCGGCAACGCGAAGCTCAGCGGGCAGCGGAGGAGAGTCGCAGGGTTCCAGTACCTCGACAGCTTTAGGTCACGATAAAACGAGGGCATTGTGCGACCGACTTTATAAAAAAATGGACTAAGATTTTATCAGTTCTTTTTTTAGCGTTGATAATGGTGCTCTTTATCAGCGCTAAAAAAGCGTTGATAAATCATTCCTGTATCAGCGCTAACATTTTATCACTAATAAAGAGAGTTGCACATATGTAACCTTCTCCATCGTCAGCAACATCCTCCAGCCTAGAGTGATCAGAGAAAGGGCAGCCCAATAAGACAGGCTTTCATGGGAACCAAGAGGCAGGAACCACCTTCGAGCATGCATGGAGAACAGGGAAAGATCCAGTACTCGGACTCAAGTCTTTGACGTGGGATTTGAGAAACTTCATTGCTGATTTTCAGCTCTCAGCATCCTTATCTAGATTTTTCGATGCCCTTCGTACATCAGTGAGATCTGATCCCATGGCTCCCTCAGTAAACACACGCAGCGGGTTGAAGCAACGACTAATTTAGGGGGATGGGTTTTTTTTAAATGGGTCTAGGTTTAATATATTTAGGATTATGGGTTTGTTGAGCGCCACTTCAAGTGGCGCTTTGCCACCCTTTTTTTATGGGTTTGTTTTCTTTTTTTGTTATGGGTTCAAATTAAATAAATAAAATTTTAAAAATAATCTTATAAATATGTATTTAAAAATGATAAATTAATTATTATTATATTTATAATTATATAATAATGAAATTATATTTATGTATATAAATAATTATATGTGTGTGTATAAATATAATTACGTATATATATAATTAAAAATAAATATTTATAAATATAAATCTATTTATATATATTTTTTAAATAAAAAATATATTTGTAATTATATAATTATAAACTAATCTTTATATATAAATATTTATAATTATATGAATATGAATATATTTAAAATATATAATTATGAAAATATTGTTACATATATATTTAAAATTTATTTATAAATATATTTAATATTCATATATAAATATATATATATATATATATGTATGTATGTGTGTGTGTGGAGAATTATATTTATAATTATATTTAGAATTATATTGTAATTATAGTTATACTTGTATATTTATAATTATATATTTGTACATATATATATTTACGTAGTTATAAGTAATTATTTATAAAAAAAATTGAAATATTGTTAAACATATAGTCTTTCAATACCACCTACTTGAAACTTAAAAATGTTTCAAGTATGTGACTTTGAAAGCCTATAAAATATAATCTAAATGACCAATATGAATGAAACTTAAAACATGTTTTAAAAATATACTAAATAGATGAAAATAAAAAAATTATGTAAAAAATGTCGATAGAAAATATTTGATAGGCTTTCAAAACCACCTAGTTGTAACTTAAAAATGTTTCCACTATGTGACTTTGAACGCTTTAAAAGATAATCTATATGACCAATATGAATGAAACTTAAAACATTGATTAAAAATATATAAATAGATGGGAAAAAAACATAAAAAATGTCGACAGAAAATATTTTATAGGCTTTCAAAACCACCTAGTTGAAACTTAAAAATGTTTCAACTATGTGACTTTGAACGTCTATAAAACATAATCCATATGACCAGTATGAATGAAACTTAAAACATGTATTAAACATATACTAAATAGATGAAAATAAAAAAATTACGTAAAAAATGTCGACAGAAAATATTTTATAGGCTTTCAAAACCACCTAGTTGAAACTTAAAAATGTTTCAACTATGTGAATTTGAACGTCTATAAAACATAATCCATATGAACAGTATGAATGAAACTTAAAACATGGATTAAACATATACTAAATAGATGAAAATAAAAAAATTACGTAAAAAATGTCGACAGAAAATATTTTATAGGCTTTCAAAACCACCTAGTTGAAACTTAAAAATGTTTCAACTATGTGACTTTGAACGTCTATAAAACATAATCCATATGACCAGTATGAATGAAACTTAAAACATGGATTAAACATATACTAAATAGATGAAAATAAAAAAATTACATAAAAAATGTCGACAGAAAATATTTTATAGGCTTTCAAAACCACCTAGTTGTAACTTAAAAATGTTTCAACTATGTGACTTTGAACGTCTATAAAACATAATCCATATGACCAGTATGAATGAAACTTAAAACATGGATTAAACATATACTAAATAGATGAAAATAAAAAAATAAGTAAAAAATGTCGACAGAAAATATTTTATAAGCTTTCAAAACCACCTAGTTGAAACTTAAAAATGTTTCAACTATGTGACTTTGAACGTCTATAAAACATTATTATTTGATATAAAATAATTAATTAGTTAGTAATATAATTATTAATTATTATTTGTCATTATAATTATTAAATATTAATGGTTAAGTCGCTGTAACAAATTTTTTTTATATTGTACCTGTACTTTATAATTTAATAGTTAATTGAAATAAGTTTGTATTTAATATATTTTTGATTTTCTTGTTATTTGACTTAAACAACAATTACTTATCATAGTGAATAAGTTTTTTAATATATACAACATTACATCCAAAAAAATCAACGACGATGCCCCCCGGTACCACAACGCGGTGTCTGAATGTCACGTCCTCTCCGCGTCTGACGTCCGTGTCGCTTCGCTGTCCTCTCTGCAGGTTCCTCCTCTTCTGGTGCTTCTGGTGCCTCCCCATGATGTTGTGTAGAGGACTAACCAAAATCATGTGAGGATGCCCCAAAATCATGTGAGGATGCCCCAAAATCATATGGGGTGACATATGGCTCTGAAGCTCCTATAAATGGTAGAAATGGGGTACTGAAAAAGGTCTCGTCGGGAGGAGAGGGGGCCGCCATAAGCTGTGTGACTGCACCCAGATCGAAGTCCATAGTAGTCTGCAGAGACGCCATATGCAGTATATAAGCGTCTCCCTGCTGTGCAAAATCATCAGTCGGCTGGGCAGGATCGTCTCTCTGTGGTGCGACGACATCTGCAGGAGCCGCTCTCCGATGTCGATGTCGTCACCTCTGCCCCTCCGGATGTGCTCGTCTCTGTCGTCCAGCTGGCGGCGGCGGTGGTGGTGCATCCTCCTCAGCAGGCATAGTAGGGACATCGTCATCCTCAGGTGCTTCTGCCTGAAGATATGGATCAGGATATATTTGTGGCTCCTCATCAAAAAAATTGTCACGTATCAACCGGAGATGATCTAATAGAGCCACCACATCCCGATGAACTACCTCCCGTAGAATATATGCATGCTCCTGAGGCTGTGTGGAATGTGCAAGCTGACCAATGGCATCTACCTGCAAATGAAATAAAAATCAAATTAATATCAAAAATGAGTTAAACAAAATTAATAAATCTTAGTAAACATACCAATCGCTGAATGCCAATCCCCTGACGTGTAAGGTTCATGATGGTGTGACGTCGATACCAGTGTGCATAATCCCCCTGATCAGATAAATGAGAGTGTGATGTGATATATCCCTGTAGAAAGATACTGAATCGGGCATGCCTGTCCCAAAGCTGGATATAAGATGCATGATGTCGCCGCCAGTCTGTCGTCTATCTACCTATAAGCACAATCGAATGTAACTCGATAGACTGTCGTGGTGCCAAGGGGATATGCTGTATAAAACCGAACTGGCGCATGACCCGGTTTGGCTGGTGCCACTCAACGATGTGGAAGTGAATGAGTGGCACCACTGCAGCACGATCTCCAGCCAAAGCTGTGCAGTATAGTGGAAGTGATGCGTAGACATAACCTATATAAGGAGTCCATGAAACCTGAAATGTAAACTCAAAAAATAAGTCATATAGTAGCATGATAATTTTACTGAGATTATATTGAAATAACTTAAAATAGTGATAACAAAACAAATTTTCCTACAAAAAAGTATTGTTTAACTTACATCAGCCGACACTATAGCATCGAATATCTGTCTGAAGCTATGCACACTATGTCTCGGAGTATGTGCAAACTTATGAGACTGACTCCACCTGGTGAAAAAAGAGTAATCTACGATAAGTTTATAAAAAACAATAACAAAAGTACTAAATAACCGAAAGTAATGACGTAGACATACCATCGTCCCCGAGGACAGTCCTGAAGTAGCTCCGGTGCAAGCGGTGCGACAACTCGAGGAGCGATGTGTGGAAAACGCTCCCAGGCCCACATCTGTACTAACACCATGCAACCTGCAATCTGATGTGAATCGGCTTGACAACTAGTGCAGAGAGATCTGTACAGATGTGCTAATACAGCGGACCCCCAACTGTATGTAGCCGTCTGATCCAGATCCTCAAGTAATGGGAGGTACATCATGTGTACCAAAGCGGTGGAGTAGTCGACGCACAACATGCCTCCGAGCAGCCGCAAAATGTATGCACGTGTGTGCTGAAGAAGCGTCTCCTCGTCTGCATCATCTGGAATGACGTCGAAATGCTAATCAAGCCACTTCATGCGCAAACGCGAACCCTGGAGGACACCCCGTGCGCCGATGACGTCAATTCCTAGCAGCCTCTGTATGACTGCAGCCCAATCGCCAGTACTAGCACTCGTAACTGCATCTCCATGGATAGGTAACCCCAGCATGTAGGCAACGTCCTCTAATGTAATAGTCATCTCCCCCTCTGGGAGATGAAACGTGTGTGTCTCTGGCCGCCATCTCTCAACCAACGCAGCTATCAAATGATGGTCGATGGTCTTGAAGTCACACATAACGACTCCGTAAAAGCCTGCACGTCTAAGGTATGGACAAATAGCCGCCGGTGGTGCCTCATGATGGAAACGATGCGCTCTCCAAACATGAAGATGTCTAACAGGTCGCCGCGCCAACACATCGCGCGACACGTGTGTCTCCTGGCCGGATAAAAGTGGTTGCTCCATCTGAATGTGCAAACAACAAAACATTAATTTCATGTAAGATATGACATTTATCATGTAAGATATGAAATTTATCAATTAATATTGAAAGACGCATAAACACATTGGGTTAGTTGTTGTCTCCTGTGGTGGGGTGTTGGGGTGAAGACGTTCGGAGTTTCCTCGTTTTTGTTTTGTGGTTATTGTAAGTTCATCTTTCATTATAAAAAACTGATGACATTTTCATTTAATAGTTCAAATGGTTTTGTTTTATTATACAGGTACATTCCTTTTTTTGAGTTGGTGTTGTCTGTTTAAATCTACTCATGTAATGTTGATCATTCGACAAAAAATATCACGTGAAATCGTGGTACATTTTCCAAAAGTTACCCTATATATAAGTAAGAAAAATATGATTAAAAATGAAGATAATGATAAAAATGATTACATGTACAAAGTTTTACAGTAACTGATAGAGTACGTGATTCATTTTAACCATTAGATGATTGCCCTATGTGTCTAGGGAAACGTGTCTTCGTATGACCTTCCTGGCGGCATATGCTGCACCACCGTCCAGCTGGATGTTCACTAGGCCAATCCATCTCATTCTGAATACGAGTCGACTTTGGCCTCCCTCTAGGTCGAAGTCTATTGTTGTTCGGTAGAAGCGTCGGTGTGTCATCAGGCAGCCGAAAATTCTGATATTCCCCGATTGGCATCCACGGATTATTGTAGCAGGAGTTGATGCTCTCGAGTCGATAAGCCGGATCAACGAACGGCTCCCAAGATACGTGTACGTAAGCACATGCAGCAATCACATGGCCGCATGGATATCTCAGTGCCTGAAAGTTGCCACAATCACAGTAACGCTTCTCCAATAAAACAACTCACACACGACCATTACTACATGCCACAGCATCACCGGGCTCAGCGACCTCAAAGCGTTGCTCTGGACGATTAAATGCAGTTACACGGTAAGTTGCGGCCTCCTGAAGAACTATATCTAGCTCGCATTGGAAATGGTGTTCATATCGCATCCCTCTGTTCAAGCCCTCTTCAGCCTGCTTTCCTCATTCCAGAAAGTACTTTACACTACGATAGAAGGTCTCTTGTACCAACCCTTAAATTTAGATTTACGACATTATACAAATATTATATTATAATAGTAACTCTTCTGAGTAACATATATTCAAATATTCGTATTTACCTGTGATAGGTAGTTTTTGAACTCCCTTGAAAACTCCATTTATACATTCTACGATGTTTGTCGTCATATGACCATATCTCCTCCCATCATCATATGCCAACGACCATTTCTGCTTTGGAATTTGCATCATGTAATCATACACTTCCGGATTCACTCTGTGAATATCTTGAAGACGCTCCTCCATCTTTTGTTGTTGAGGCTCATATGCTATCATACAAGCAGTCATCTGAACAGTTATGAAAATAACTATGACAAAAACATTTTAAACAGAAAAAGGATGTTTATACCAATTTTTAAGATTGCCTTTTTCATCGACTCATTCTTGAACTTCTTTCGCAAATTGCTGGCAATGTGTCGAATACAGTATCGATGATGGGCATAGGTTGGTCTCCACGAAAGACCCTCAGACTGTATCACCTCCTTGATTGCACGGTGGCGATCAGAAATAAGAAAAATCCCTTCTGCATCCGTAACAAACTCTCGGAGACTTGCCAGAAACCAGCTCCATGATGAGAAGTTCTCCTTCTCCACAATTGCAAATGCTATAGGCAGAGGGGCTCGATTTCCATCTTGTGTGGTGGCAATCAATAAAGTTCTTGTATACTTTCCATACATAAATGTACCATCAATTTGTATGAACTGCTTGCAATGTCTAAAAGCCACCACACATGGTAAAAATGTCCAAAATAATCTATCAAACACAACCATTGAGCGGTCAAGTTGGTTCTGTTGGTTAACATATTCAACAGTATGTAACCGATAGACTATTTGATTATTGTGGCGTAGAAGCTCCAACAGTTGTGGTAAAACTCGATATGAGTCATCCCAATCACCATACACTTTCACAATAGCCTTTTGTCGTGCTGCCCATGCCTTCCAGTAAGAGATTTGATACCCAAAAAGCAGTTTGATTCGCTCAATGACCAGAACCACATGGACGTCTTGACATGCTCTAATCATTTCAACAATAATAGTTGAAACAAACTCAACATCTAATGAAGAGTGTTCCTGTGCCAAGCTTGGGTTCACACAAGTGTGTGGAGTAAATCTAGTGATGCGCCAGCTGTGAAAAGTGTTATCAATAATAGCTCGCAGATGCATTTGACAGTTCGATTCATATTTGTCACAACGGATCAAATAGTAAGATCTCTTTGACTCTTCTACAACATATGAGTAATGTCTTTCAATGTGATATTGTTTTATCACATTTTTCATTACTTCTTTGCTCTCAAACTCTCTGCCAATATACAGAACACCATTATCTGACACTCGATTTGTGCCACCAATGATTCCTGGAAATTCTAAACTGGGAGTAATAACTGAATAATCAAATTCTGGCAAGCGATTCATGCCTTCAGTCGACCATGAATCCAATAGTGGAGGATGGTTCAATGGTCGGTTGAACCTCACATGAGTTGGTACAGACTGATCTTCCGCATGCTCTTCTTCTTCTTCTTCAACTTCCTCTTCATCTTGTTCAAAATTGTCATCATCCTCGAATTCATCAACCAATGCATCTAAAGTATGTGGAGGACTATCCATTGAAACTGTGACTGATGGAAATGATGGAACAACTACCGATGTTGATGGAACGTCCTGATGTGAAGGAGCATATGACATAGTCTCATGACTTTGAGATGGGTCAACTTCCAATGCTGATGGAACCTCCATTGTAGCTATAGTGACATACAACTCCATCATTTGATTCTCAGGTATATACTTAACCAATGAAAGTATATATTCCCAATCATCATCATCATTTACCGGATAGGGAACATGCCAAAACCTATCTATAAATTGGAGATGTCTGAATGTGATGGACTCTATCACTTGATTCCTCACCAGTTTTAACCTCCGATGAATTTTCCTTTGCACAGCTTCCAAAGTAGTACATCCTCCAAGCATCGCAACAGGTTCTGGATGTATACTATAACTACATCCTTGTTCTGTCTCAATTATTTGACCGTTGCAATAAATATAAGCGGCGACCATCTTTTTTATCTAAAAGAAACCACTGTTATTAATTAAATCTGATTAAAGAATCAATTTATGTATGCATGCTTCTAGTAATTTAGGTTGGAATCCTAATCCCTCCACCAAATCAATATGTTCAAACCATATTGATGTGTAACTATTTACACAACCCACAAGTTTGTGTTACTTACCCAAAAATAGAAGTCAAATATATTTATACATATCCACATGCATTATATGCATGAGGTACACGAACACGTCATGTAAAAAGCATAGAGTTATATGAAATTGAAAGTCTCCACATGAGTAAGCCCGGAGTGACAGATAGCCAACCCCATTCACTTTCCTAGACAAGGCAAGCCTCCAGGAAAGTAGGTGGTCCGACCCAAAGCCCCTCTACCCGGGGATACTTTACTCAAGAGAGCAATCATTTCATGATAACTCTAACACTTAATATGCAAAAAATATATTGAACTACTAAATTCAAGTTCATAACTTCAATTACAAACTGAGGTCAAGGTAGATTGGAAACTAAATTCATTATCATACCTAGAATGTAATGCAAAGGTATATTCCATAAGCAATTTACTACTACTTGGCTAATTAATATAACTACTTCGCTAATTAATATAACTACTTCGCTAATTAATATAACTACTTCGCTGAATAATATAACTACTTCGCTAATAACCTAATTATGATTAATTAATTAACTAATTATAATTAAGTAAATACACAATTAAGATTAACTAATTACCTAATTATGGTTAACTAATTACCTAATTATGGTTAACTAATTACCTAATTATGATTAAATAATTAACTAATTATCATTAATTAATTAACTAATTATCATTAACTAATTACCTAATGATTAACTAATTACCTAATTATGATTAATAATTACCTAATTATGGTTAACTAATTACCTAATTATGGTTAACTAATTACCTAATTATGATTAACTAATTACTTAATTATGATTAACTAATTACCTAATTATGATTAACTAATTACCTAATTATGATTAACTAATTAGATTAACTAATTACCTAATTAGATTAACTAATTACCTAATTATGATTAAATAAGTAGCTAATTATGATTAATTAAGTAGCTAATTATGATTAATTAAGTAGCTAATTATGATTAACTAATTACCTAATTATGATTAACTAATTACCTAATTATGATTAACTAATTACCTAATTATGATTAATTAATTAACTAATTATGATTAATTAAGTACCTAATTATGATTAATTAAGTACTTAATTATGATTAATTAAGTACCTAATTATGATTAAATAAGTAGCTAATTATGATTAAATAAGTAGCTAATTATGATTAAATAAGTAGCTAATTATGATTAATTAAGTAGCTAATTATGATTAATTAAGTAGCTAATATTGATTAATTAATAACCTAATTATGATTAACTAATCACCTAATTATGATTAACTAATTACCTAATTATGATTAACTAATTACCTAATTATGATTAAATAAGTAGCTAATTATGATTAAATAAGTAGCTAATTATGATTACTTAAGTAGCTAATATTGAATAATTAATAACCTAATTATGATTAACTAATTACCTAATTATGATTAACTAATTACCTAATTATGATTAACTAATTACCTAATTATGATTAACTAATTAACTAATTATGATTAATTAATTACATAATTAAGTAGCTAATTATGATTAATTAAGTACCTAATTATGATTAAATAAGTAGCTAATTATGATTAAATAAGTAGCAAATTATGATTAAATAAGTAGCTAATTATGATTAATTAAGTAGCTAATTATGATTAACTAATTACCTAATTATGATTAACTAATTACCTAATTGTGATTAACTAATTACCTAATTGTGATTAACTAATTACCTAATTATGATTAACTAATTAACTAATTATGATTAATTAATTAACTAATTATGATTAATTAAGTACCTAATTATGATTAATTAAGTAGCTAATTATGATTAATTAAGTACCTAATTATGATTAAATAAGTAGCTAATTATGATTAAATAAGTAGCTAATTATGATTAATTAAGTAGCTAATACTGATTAATTAATAACCTAATTATGATTAACTAATTACCTAATTATGATTAACTAATTACCTAATTATGATTAACTAATTACCTAATTATGATTAACAAATTACCTAATTATGATTAAGTAATTAAGTAATTATGATTAATTAATTACATAATTATGATTAATTAAGTACCTAATTATGATTAATTAATTACATAATTATGATTAATTAAGTACCTAATTATGATTAATTAATTATCTAATTATGATTAATTAATTACCTAATTATGATTAATTAATTACCTAATTATGATTATTTAATTACCTAATTAGGATTAATAACCTAATTATGATTAATTAATTAACTAATTATGATTAATTAATTACCTAATTATGATTACTTAATTAACTAATTATGATTCATTAATTAACTAATTATGATTAATTAATTAACTAATTATGATTCATTAATTAACTAATTATGATTATTTAATTAACTAATTATGATTATTTATTACCTAATTACCATTAATTAATAACCTAATTATAATGAATTAATTAACTAATTATGATTCATTAATTAAGTATTTATGATTAATTAATTAGCTAATTATGATTAATTAATTAGCTAATAATGATTAATTAATAACCTAATTACAATTAATTAATTACCTAATTATGATTAATTAATAACTTAATTATCATTGATTAATCAACTAATTATGATTAATTAATTAACTAACTAATCATTTCATTATCTAATTACATTTAAAAAAACCATACTATTTATAAAATACAAATATTATATACTTATTCTATAAATTAAACAACTAAATTATTAAATCAAAATATTAAATAAATTTAAAGGAAGATTTACCTCAAATTTGTGACGACGTAGGTACACAGGCAGAGCAACCGAAGAAGCAAGGCTACGCAGATAGAGCAACCGAAGAATGCATAGCAACAAAAAATATTTTTAGAGAGAAGTTTGAGAGAGAGAGAGAGAGAGAGAGGAAGGGGTAGGAAGTGAGGAATGTGGGTGGGGCGAGGGTCCTATTTATAGGACTGTGGGTGTTTCGGCGCCACTTGAACTGGCGCCGAATTGGTTTGGAAGAAGCTAGCAGCGCCACTTCAAGTGGCGCTGCACGGTTTCTATAGCTTCTTTCATCGCCACTTAAAGTGGCGCTGAAAGAAGTTTCCGCCAAATTGGTGGAGCGCCACTTCAAGTGGCGCTCAAGAGACCCATTTAACCAATTATTCAACCCTTTAACCCATTAAAATAAATATAAAAAAAAACTCTGTACACAAAATTAGCTTTGAAGCAACCCATTTAAAAAAAACACACATACGGCGAGTTTTTACTTTTGAAAATACCGAAAGAAAAGTAGAACGCATGAAACGATTGGGAGGGCCAACTATTCGTGTCGTCCATTTTTTCTTTGATAAAAATAACCTTAAGTGGATTACAGATTGTCTATCTTTATTGAAAATTTTCATCATTTTTACTTATAAAAAATATTCGTTGAATATATATTTTCTTATTATTAAGGTGTAATATTTTCTTAGTCTCGTCGTCTTCCCTTTTGACCTTTTTTCTTTGACAAAAAGAACCTGCAGTGGATTACAGATTGTCATTCTTCATTGAAATTTGTCGACGTTTTTACTGATTAATATTATTCGTTGATTATATATATTTTCTAATTATTAAAGTATAATATTCCCGTTATGGGAATTCATTTACGTGTTTTGACTTCTCTGTAAAAAAAAAATCCTTGAATATATTAATATAAATGTGATTGTTCACTCCGCTTTTTTTATCAACCTGAAATATTAATTATTTTATTTATTGTTATGTTAGTCAGAATGCAATTATGACTTTTTATTGAGGAATTTAATGATTTCATATTAATCGACTTTTTATTACATTTATGACTTTTTTTATTTAGAAAATTTAATGTAATTTCAAAATCCGATCTGTTAGGATTGCATTTTAGATTTAAAATAATTCCAATCAATTTGGATGCATGAAAACAGATCAATCTATAATGATAGAAAACATTACATAAATTCATTATGAAAACAAGTTCAAATGGAAAAACACAATTCACACACACACATCAAATTTAAGTGGGGATAAGGAGCAACCCTTCTTCCTCCCAGCCATCACCCCATATCAAAAACAGAAGAACAGCAACCAGCGCAATAAGGAGGCCACAAACTGATGTTTTATTCCAGTAGATCCTTCCATGAGTATAGGGTTCTTAGCAGGGCCTTCCGGTTCCGGCAGGGAGCGAATAAGCCTCCTCAGAGTGGTATATATCTTAAAAAACGACCACCAATACATCACACACACACAATATCAACACTTTGCATTCATGTCTGTGTAACTTCATAGCATAGCTTCAATGTGAAATGAAAAATTGTGTGAAAGACAATACCAGGGGGCTAGGAGTTGCAGTTCAGTAACCTTGTCCATCACCACCAACACCTTCCGGTCCTGAGTGCTCAGAGAATGTATCCGAAATCCTATCAGCTGCTTCAGTTTCCAAGGCTTCCACTGGAGTTTCCACTGCTTTATATACAAAAAAAAAAAAAAAAAGATCTACTTACAATGTAATTAAATACCATACAGAAGTTATAATAATGTCAAACAGCCTTAATAAATGAGTGAAAATTAAAGGGAGAAAAAAAAATACATTTAAATTAATCACCACTTAATTCAACAGTTGAAACCTTTCAAAAGACTAAAAGGACGGGATTTAAATCGTCTTTAAGTTGGGCACCCCAACCTGACCCTCAGGTTGGGTTTCAGCCAATGGATGCCCGCCACGTCGCTGGAAATTTCCGGTGGAAATTTCCTGTAGAAATTTCCAAATTTCGCGACGTGGCGACAATCCATTGGCCAACCTCACCCTCACGTTCAACAGTGAACCTGAGACGATTTTTTCCGGAAAGAACGACCATGTTGACTGCAAGAAACACTTAAATGAGACTTTGGGGTGGCCCACCTATATTTGTGGTCGTCTTCCATTCTGATATTTTTTCTTTGATAAAAACAACATGCATATTGGATTACAGATTGTCTTTCTTCATTGAAAATTTTCATCGTTTTTAATGATACAAATTATAAGTCGATTATATACATATTTTTTAATATATCCGTTATGGAAATGCATTTACCGGTTTGATTTATTTGGAAAAGAAATCGTAGAATATATTAATATAGATGTGATTTTTCGCAATTTTTTTATTAATTTATGAACTTTAAATTTTAATTATTTTATTTATTGTTAGTCATAATACAATTATACACAAGGCCCACATGTTCTGTCGGTTTTCGCCGTATTTTTTTATTTTAATAAATAATCAAATTTATATTAATTCTCTCATATATTTTCCATAATAATCATCATTTGCTTATTAATTTTTTAGATTATAACATTTGACTAAAATAACATTTAATAACCGTTGCAAACAAGATATTGACTATAACTCAATTGGATAAAAATAACTATTTTCCAAGTAGAGGAATTTAAAATGGTTTATTTATTGATATTGATGGACTTTATTACATTTATGATTTATTTTTTCATTTAAAAAATGTAATGTAATTTCAAAATCTTAGGATTATTTTTTAGATTTAATGTTTTTAATATGATTTAGTTTTGAAATTAATATTTTTAATTCAAAATTTAAAATTTTCATTGAAATTAATTTCCATTTTATCGGAGTTCGTTTTTAATTGTTTACATCATTTCAGTTGACTTCCCTCCAGCAATATCTGCGATTTTCACATTGATTTCCTCTCCCCGATGGCTACAAAATAGTGTTGTTCTTCTTTTTGTCCATCCAACATTACGATTTTTATTCCAAAAGAGAAAGGTGAGCATACAAGGTACAAAAAAGACGCCCTAACCTAAGGCGGGCGGAAATAATGGAGGCCAAGGGCATCACCCCTAATCAAGTTAACCCCCTCCAGTTTAAGGTGAGAGATATTAGAAAAGCAAAAAACATGATTCACGGGATCCACAATAGAGGCCAGGTAATCCGCCACTTTGTTCCCCTCACACCAAGTGTGGGAAACTCTGGCATTGTTGCTAAGAAGGGCTTTGCATTGTCTAATAGTATAAATGATGGACCAAGGTGTAGTGCCTCTCCCTTGCAAGGCATCATGGACAAACATAGAGTCTGTTTCCAGTTGCGCAATGCTAAGGTCCCTTTGCTTACACATGGACAGCCCTGTGAGAACCGCAGGGGCCTCCGCTCGAACAGAATTTCCATAACCATAGTGGGCAGTGAAAGCCAGCACCACACTCCCTCTACAGTCCCGAAGAACCCCTCCTCCACGCATAACGCCCATAGCACAAGGGCCATCAGTGTTCAACTTCAGGCCACCCTCCGGAGGAGACCATTGGATCCATCTCCCCTGCACCCCGGGACCGTGCTGCCGAACCACAGGCTGCAGGACCTGCAACACGCGACAAGAAGGCACCTCCTTCCCGATCCCAGCGAGACCGAAAAGGTCAATCAGAAAACATCTGGTTCTAGCCACCACCGCTCTGCCTGATGAAGAAACTCCCTCAAACCTGGCTATGTTCCGAGCTTTCCATAACACCCAGCATCCCGCATTATAGATGATAGTGCACGCCTCGGCCTCCTTCGTATTACCATTGGTTCCCTGGAACCAAAGATCCATGAACGTCTCATAGTTGTCAAACTGGACCGAGTATGCAGTGCACATACCAAAAAAGCTCCACACCTGACGGGCCCAATCACCCTCAAAAAACATATGGTTCGTATTCTCCTCCTTTTTGTTCACACAACAGTGATAGGAGGAAGCCATGCTTATGCCTAAGGATTTAATATTGACATCAGAGGGTATAGCATTATACCGGATCCGCCAAGTGAGGAAGTTGAGTTTAGTAGGAATTTTAAAGCCCCACGCCACTCTGTTCCAACTCTCCTGCTGCCCCTGAGCCACAGTACTCCTGCGGAAATCCTTGGAGTTGAACTTTCCTGAAGTGGAGGGAGTATAAACGCACCTGTCTTGCTCGAAATTCATGAGGACTGAGTCGAACACTGCCTGTTGAGGTTCGTCCAGAACCGACCTGAAAAATAAAGGGTGCAAGCTTGCCTCTCTGAAAGATATCAACAGAGCCGGGCATCCTGAGTACCCCAGCGTACTGCCCGACCAGTTATGATGCCAAAAGAGAATGTTCCCCTCCCCGATAATCCATCGCGAATGCGGAAGGATAGTCGGGATAATACTGCACACCGAGGACCACAAGGACGAACCCCTGGGCGATGGAACTGCAACACCAACCTTGAAGCTCTGAGACATGGTCCTCCCCTATAGGGTGCGTTCCTCAATAATCTCCCAAGCAAGCTTCGCACGCAAGGCATGAATTGTGTCTGCCAGACTCCGTACATTGATACCTCCTTCGACGATAGGTCGAGCCATCCTTCTCCACGACACCCACTACCTCTTCCCTTCGGACAAGCCATCCCAGATAAATCGAGCGAGGATTCTATAGATGAGCCTAATGACCCCCTTCGGGACACTTGTAGAGGCCATAGCATGCACCAGGATAGCTGAGAGAACACTATTCACCAACGTGATCCGCCCTCTGAAAGATAAGAAGTGATTTTTCCAGTTCAGAATTCGGTCCGTCATCCTGTTCACCACTTTGTCAAAGTCCCTAGTACACAACCTTCCTAAGGATATTGGGGTACCGAGATACTCCATTGGGAGAGACCCTCGCCCCATGCCCAGCTCGCCACTCAGCCTGTCCACCCTATTTGAAGAACATGAGTTAGCTATATAGAAACTACTCTTCTCCCTGTTAAGAACCTGCCCACTCCAATGGCTGTACTCCACCAGGATCTTGTTCAACGCGCTGATAGACCTCAGCCCGACATTCATAAATACGATCGTGTCATCAACATACATCAAAGGAGATGTTGGAGGAAGGCCATGCTTTCTACGGAATGAATGAATCTCACCACAAGCAACCCCTTTGTTGATCAGTCTGCTAAGAGTGTCTTGCATCAGAATAAAAATGCTTGGTGATAAAGGATCTCCTTGCCGAAGGCCACGCACAGACTTGAAAAAACCATGCGATCTCCCCATAAAAGACATTGCCATCCACGGCGAACAAACGCACCTGAAAATGATATCGCAAGCCCAACTGGACAAACCCATCTTGGCGAGAACCTTGTTCATGAAGCCCAAATCCATCCTATCATATGCTTTGCTCATGTCGAGCTTGACAGCCACATTAGAACCACTGGATTTCGTATTCAAATCCCTCATCATCTCCTGTGCCATTGCCATCGCTCCCTGAATCGAGCGGTCGTGGACAAAGCCATGTTGCTCCACGGAAACCCATCGAGGGAGCATGCAGGACAGCCTCTGATTGATAATGCTAGCCAAGACTTTATAGGGGAAGTTACACATACTAATAGGCCGGTAATGGATGAGGGAAGATGGATCTTTATGATTATTTGTGATTATTTATGATTATTAATTAACATTAAATAATATTTATTACTATTTATTAACATTTAATTTATCTTTCGTAATATTTATTAAATCCACTATCATAAATCGGCACAAGGGCAACGCTACCCTTTATAGCACTAGTAAAAATGCGCTGATAAATGGGCTACTTTTATCAACGCTAACAAAAAACACTGATAAAATATATTTTTAACAATACTAAAAAAACACTATTAAAAGTACACATTTATCAATTTTTTTTAAAAGCGCTGATAAAGAGCTCCTTTTATCAGCATTTTTTACTAGCACTCATAAAAGGGTATATTTCAAAAAAAATCATTAAAAATAATATAATAATATAATAATATATAAATATATTTATGTTGATATAAATATAATATATATTTTTTAAATATATTTGACATAAGGGTAAATAGAAATTTTAACATAATATATAAGATCTTTAGTAAAAAAGGTTTATGAAATAATTTAAAAAATATTCTTAATTAATAATTTTGTTATTTTTATTGATTAAAAGTCATTTAATAACAATTTGAATATAAAAAAAATAAAAAAAATAAATTAATGATCTAAAATAAGTTGAAAATACAACTCAAACTTCAAACAGCCATAACTTTTAATCCGGGTGTCCGTTTAGGGTCTACCACATATCAAATTGAAGTCTGCGACAAACTCTACACCCAAATAATTTAGGATACACCCTCCATCACATTTTTCGAGGCAAAAAACGGCCCAGAAGGCTTTTAAAATTGAGTTTTTAATTGAGGTACCCCAATTTTTTAACATTCGTGTCACGACCTGTCCCCCAGAGCCCGTGCCGTGACTACCCCAAACCCGCCTTCCATAAGCCAGAGGCTGATGACTAGCACCAAAGGCGTATTCCCTAAAACTGGGAAGACATTGACTTTATATCCTGTAAACACACACAACCAAGAACACAACAAATTATGAACACGAGTAAACTGTATAGTAAAAGTGTGAGTACAGTAAGCAAAAAGGGCCCAGAATACAAGCCCAACTGGAAAGTACTGAAAAACTGAAAAGTACAAGTAAACTGGAATAGATACTATGAACACCCACCAAGGATCCCACCTAAAGGGTAGGTATAGCTCTCGAACGGTTGTCTCTGCGGTACGCCTCATCTAATGTCCACCTCCGAGCTACCTCTAGTCCTGGTACCCTCATCCTCAGTCAACACTGTACATCATCTGCACCAAACACAACAAGGTGCGGGCATAGCCCATGCAGGGGTGAGTATAACGATACTCAGTAGGGACCCCAAGACCCTCAAGGTCTCACAAAATCCATAAAGGATAATCCACAAAACATGAAATCAACTGAAAACCCTACTTCGGTATATGCTCATACATATACCTAAGTTATCAAGTATGCCAATCTCAATCATGAGGAAACATAGAGTCCAACTCAAAATCCCAAGCTCAACTGTTCCACAAAGGAAGGAGTACCATGAAGCTAAGTACCACACAGGTACGCCACCCAGAATAATACCACCAAGGTATTACCACAAAGGAAAGTACCACACATGTACGAACTCAGCTCACACCAGGTATAACTTAGGTATAGTAGTAGAGATGATTATATGTAACTACTAATTCATCTTACTATGTTAAGAGGCAGACCCACGAAGGATCCTAAATCATCATCAGACCCATAGAGGATCGTAGTACATCGTCAAACCCACAGAGGATCCTAGTACCTCATCAGACCCACACAGGATCCTAGTACCTCGTCTTACCCACACAGGATCCTAGTACCTCGTCAGACCCACACAAGATCCAAGTACATCGTCAGACCCACACAGGATCCTAGAACCACTACAGACCCACACATGATCCCGGTACATCGTTAGACCCACACAAGATCCTAGTACATCGTCAATACATCGTCAGACCCACACAATATCCTAGTACATCGTCACTACGTCGTCGGACCCACACATGATCCTAGTACATCGTCAATACATCTTCAGACCCACACATTATCCTAGTACATCATCACTACGTCGTCAGACCCACACATGATCCTAGTACTTCATCAGTACTTCGTCAGACCCACACAAGATCCTAGTACATTGTCAGTATATCGCCATATCCACACAGGATCCTAGTACATCGTCAGCACGTCGTCAAACCCACAGAGGATCCTAGTACATCTTCAGTACCTCATCAGACCCAAACATGATCCTATTACATCTTCAGAACATCGTCAGACCCACACATGATCCGGGTACATCATCAGACACATGAAGGATCCCTTTCTAATGCTACAACCAGCTATAGGGTACCCGCACTAAGCTTGCTCATCTCTAGGAGAGTCTGCTCCTCAAGCTATTTTTTTGATACTTCAACTGCCACAAAGTTTCACGAAGAAGTATCCCAAAGGACCGCCACGTCATAGGGGTCTCAACGCAACAAACGGTGCGTCAATCGGACACCTGGTCTGTAAGTTATTAGCCTTTTAGTCCCGAGGGCCCAGTTGGATTCGTTCTCGATCCAACCTGACCATACACCAACTTTATCCAAATCTAAAATGGGGTATACCAAAAGGACCATTTCGCTCCAAGATTTTCGGCGTCGCAGACGGTTCATCAAACGAACGCCCGTAGCTCAAGATATGGCTGGAAGAGCGATTATGGTCGAAACTGGTTCGGGTCCAGTCCGACCCCGTCGAACCGGCCCGTTCTGGGCTGACCCAGTTTGGGTTGACCCGGCCCGATCCGCTGGGTCCAGCCTGGCCCGTGGCGCGACCCAGCCCACAGTGCGGCATGGCTCGCGGTGAGCAGCTTGGCCCGCGATGGGCAGTCCGGCCCGCACTGGGCGGCCCGCGGTGTGGCGGGGTGGCTGCGGGGCGCCGTGTTGTGGCGGGGCGGCCGCGGTGTGGCGGTCCGCCGCGGCTGGCTGAATGGGTTTTCCCAACATTAATTTTATCATTAACAACGATCAATCTGAGATTCGTCACTATGTAAAATGCCGGATCTTCAGAATAGAACGAAGAACGAAAAACAAAAGAGGGAGTCCTGGAACCATAGAGATAGGATCATCATATGTTGGTTATAATTAATTTAATTAATTGACAAGAATTACCTTGATGAAATTCTTTCTTCATTGATGTCTCCGGTCACGATCCGGTGTGATCCATCATTGCGTTGTAGAATCCAAGTGTAGGATTCCTCTAGCGGTGATCCACACGTGCTCCACGTATCTCTAGACGTCACCGAAGGGATCTCCGGGTGCTAGCACGGAAGAACCTTCGCTTGCGATGTCCGCCTTCGATCTCCTCTATCTGGTGGTGGTGGATCTCTCTCGGTCTTGAGAGCATTCTTGGAGGAAGGAGTTCTTTCGGCCTTGAGAGAACTCTCCAGAATTGTTGTGCACAATGATTGATGGAAAAGTGTTGGGGTTGTGAGGATATTTATAATCGGGTTTGAGGTTTATAGAGTTATGAAAATAAATGAACGCGTTATGCGTTTTATTTATTTCATTAACTCTCATTGAAAACTGTAATGGTCCGGACCTCTCTGGCTCATTCCTTTGTCAAAAAGATGGTCACGAAGTGTTCTGGAGGGTAAAATGGACTTTTTCCACACTTTCTAGAATTTTGTAAGTACAAGCCATGTAGTGTAAGTACACACCGTGTACCACCTTGCCAGGTATACCCCGTGTTGCAGGCCGTGTCCTCACCATGTGAAGTAAATGAGTACACGCTGTGTAGTGTAAGTACACGCCGTGTACCACCTTGCCGGGTATACCCCGGGTTGAAGACTGTGTCCTTACCGTGTGAAAGAAATGGGTACACGCCGTGTACCCTAAACTACACGTCGTGTAGTCCCTCCCCACATACGAATTACCAGTCAACGGTCGTGTGCCATGTTGAAGACCGTTTCCTTACCGTGTGAAAGAAATGGGTACACGTCGTGTACCCTAAACTACACGCCATGTAGTCCCTCCCCGCGTACGTGTTACCAGTCAACGACCGTGTGCCGTGTTGGAGACATGTCTTTGCCGTGTGAAATAAATGGGTACTCGTCGTGTGTCCAAACTACACGCCGTGTAGTCCCTCCCCACGTATGCGTTACCCTCAAACCGTGTGTTGACTAGTCAACAGCCGTGTTCCACGTTGAAGGCCGTGTTGGAAGCCGCGTGGTGACCGTGTGAAATGGCTGAGTACACACCGTGTACCATAAAGTATACGCCGTGTACTTTTTCTTTTCTCGCCTATAAAAGGAGGGATCCCCTCCTCCTTTTCAACTCACCCCTCTCCTCCCCTTTCCTATGAGCAGAGCTCTCTCAAGAGACTCGAAGGCTCCTTTTCTTCCATAACTTCTTCATCCAAGCTTCGATTTATGATCCATCAGCAGCCACAAGATCGTAACGATGAGGCGGAACTTCTGAGCTTGGATCCGTTGTCTTTCCTTCGGCCTTTCCTTTCCAACTTCCACCCGAGGAGGTTTTTCCAGGACTCGACAGAAGTGACGGACGCCGACGGACGTCTTCTAAAGTTGATCCGGGGGAGTGTTGTGATCAGAACCTGTTGAGGTAGGGATCTTACCTTCATCTCTCTAAATTTGTGCATCATGTGGGGTGGGTGTCCTCTTGTTTACGTGAAACACATTTGAGCCAGTTTAATAAAGATAATAACTGGCTTATATAACGGGGATGGGAAGTTTGTGAATGCAGTTACATTATTTATATCCTGTGATATTATGTTGTGAATTTAATGAGCTTTTTCCTACTGAAAATCATGGTCGTTGGGGGCCTTTGCTTACGCAATTAAATGTTGCCCTCTCCTTCTAGATTTTCTTATGGGTGAAATTTTTTATTTAATGTGGAAATTGGTTAATCACGTAAAGTTGGCTGATTAAATACCTGGAACCCTTGTGTGATCACCCTGGTTGAAAAAACTGAAATAATAAACATTTGGGTGCTGGTTAGGGTTTATTTATGTGAAGGGGTGTTTTGTGGGTTGTTGTGGATTGGGTGAGCAGCGGGGTTGTGGTTGGCTTGGTTGTGGGTTGGTGTGAATGCTATGTTGGTGATGGGTAGTGGGGCTGCGATAAATGGTATCAAAGGGATGATGATGTATGAGTTTCAGTGTGATTGTGGTTAAGGTGGTTGACAGCAGGGCTGCAGAGATGGGTTTTAATGTGAAAAAACTATGAGTTGTGATTAATAAATAAAAATTGTAAGAGTTAATGAATGGTGGGTCATGGTAATGGAACAAGATTAAATAATCAATGGGTTGGTTGGTTAATAAGGAAGGATTTGTTGTGCTGCTTGTGTTTTCCTAACTTGATTTATGGATGGCAGAGATATGTTTTACGAACGATCGATGTGGTTGGTTGTGGATAGTTTCCCAGTAGTTAAGGAACTAATAAACTAATTCTTCTAAAACGTGAAAACCAAAATGGGGTTGGGGTTGTTGTTGTATGCATGCTTCATAGTTGCAGTGCCGAGGAACGTGCTCATTTTATTTGTTTAGAAGCCATAGGTTGGGCTGAGTGTTTGGTATACGTATATGTATCTGTATCTTTTGTGTTTTATCACACCCCACCCATGTTGAGCACTTAGTGCCGAACACTCCCATTTCATGGGAGAGGGTGTTTTCCCCTTAGTTACTAGCTCCTTCCTGCTCCTTCTTCCCTAGGCTGTGATGGCTTCAGGTGACCTTACACCTAATACCCTTCAGGTAGGTTTCGATTGGGGAGGTTCTAGCCCAAGACTCTTCGGGAAGGTTTTACTGTTTCCCAAGAATCTTCGGGATGAGGTCCAGGTGTGTGCGGGCAAGATACGTGGTTATGAGGCCCAAGTGTGTGTGGGAGGGATACGTGGTTGTGAGGCCCAGGTGTGTGCAGGTGGGATGTGTGGTTTGTAAGGCCCAAGTGTGTGCGGGCGGGGAGAGTGTGGCAGCGTCAGGACGTTCTCCATTAGGAAGAGAATCTAACTAATGGGGAACGGTGTGGGGTACCCAATACTCTTATTTCTTATTTACTACTACCTGTTGTGTTTGTGTTTTTGGTGAGTGTGGCTGGTGAGGTTGGGTGGATAGATTTCCTTGCTAGGTTTCTTCTGTTGTTCTCACGGGACATTAGGATGTCTCCCCACTTGTGCACGAGAGCTTTAGGTTTCCCTACTGAGTATACTTGTATGCTCACCCTACGTTTACTTTCAGGTTTTCAGGAGGACTACCAGGGCCGTGCGGGACCCTACTAGTCGGACAGTTGGAGTTGTTGCTGTTGTTGCACACTTGTTTCTTTGGGTATTGTACTTTGAGCTTTCTTGTACTTGCACATTGTTATAAACATGCATGTGGGCTTGGTCTGGGTTTATTTCTATACACTTGTTCTTTTCCTTTTTTGTGGTTGACTTGTCCTATTTCACGATATTAAAATAATAAAAAGGGTAATGCCTCCCATATTTGTGAAAACTCATACCCTTGGTGCTAGTCGCCACCCCGACTCGGGGGTCATTATCTCCCTTTCATCATTGTCAGCTCATGAGGGGCATCTTTGGTGGGAGGGGGTCATGACAGAATGGTATCAGAGGTGATAGTTGATAGATAGGATGGAGTCTGGAGTTAGGCACAGTGAAGATTGCATGGGATGGTAGGAAAACAATGTTAGTTAATCTTGGTGCGTGACATAGGCCAGGGAAGACCAGCTAGGACACGGGATTTTAGGTCCCCCCGTGATCCGATGCAAGGACTCTGAGCCTACCGAACAACCAAGTGAGACTACATTGATTGTAGGGTAGAGACCCTAGGGAAGGTACATGCATCATCATGATTGTTTTTTACTTTATTTGGGTGTTGTGGGAAAGAAATTGAAATAAAATGATAAATTGAAACCTTCAGAAATTTCCTTACTACTTGGGCATAGGCAATCTCTCTTTACCGTACAACTATGACACCTCGACATCATCCCCGGGTGGCTCAGATGGCCGAGGTCCAACAGATTCAGGCGGTCGATCAGTTGAGGATTGACCAAGAGGAGGAAGATAGCCAGTGGCAGAAGACTCTCCGTTATTTCCAACGTCAAACCCTCAAGAAGTACAAGGGTAGTACTTCGGATACGGAGACGAAGGGGGGGATTGAGGAGCTAGGGATCACTTTTACCTTGATCCGTGCTTCGAGGGAGTACTGGGTTCCCCTAGTAGTCAGTCAGCTGATAGGTGCAGCGCGACAGTGGTGGATGCTCTACCTCGGGGAGAGGATAGAGGCAGAGGTTTCGTGGGCTGACTTTGAGAAGTAATTCCGAGAGGAATTCCTTTCTTCCATGATCAAGGCGGAGAAGCGGCAGGAGTTACTCTCCCTTCAGCATGGGAGTATGTCAGTACGAGAGTTGGGGATCAAGTTCAAGGATCTCATGCGCTTTCCTCCGGATCTCTTTCCAGATGAGGAGTCTCGGGCGAGACATTTGGAGGAGGCACTTCGTCCTTCGCTCCAGTATGTTGTCACCCCCTTCACCCTTCCGACGTACTTGGCAGTACAGAAGAAGGAAGAGGTTGTAGAGAGGATGCAATCACAGGGAGGTTCACCACATGAGGGGATCCATCCAGGTTCATCGAAGGGGAAGGTAGTCAGCAGCAGGTCTCCTGCGACGGGACCTTCCAGGTTCAGGCCAGTGGGGAGAAGGCCCCAACAGTTCCAGTTCAGATCTTCGGGTCCTCGTCCCTTTTTCACAAGCCCAGGACCGAAGTGTTTTTCTTGTGGATGTTTAGAGCACATTCAGAGTCGGTGCCCGACCTGAGCTCAGTACGGTGGAGGTGGGCAGGTTCAGCGCCCACCTCAACAGCACCAGTTGCCAGCGAGGCCCTTCCAGCAGTAGCAGGACCATGCCCCTCCGAGGGCAGATTTTGCGGGAGGAGGCCGACCTCAGGGTGCTCCTCAGGGACCTCGACCAGGGCGTGGTCGGGGAGGTGGACGACATCAGAGAGGCAGAGGAGCTGGGCATGGATATTTTCATGCAGCAGAGTTGACAGCTCCAGTAGGAACAGAGGTGGTGCGAGGTACGATTTGTTTGTTCAGCACTCTCGTTTCTTCTTTGTTTGATTCGGGAGCTTCACACTCCTTTGTTGCACCTGGTCTAGACCATGCTTTGGGACTAGACGTAGAGAGAATTTTCATACTATTGGTGCTGAGTACACCAGTTGGAGGCCAGACCAATGTATCTTGTGTTTGCTGGGGATGTGGACTGACGTTGGGACCACATCGATCTAGTGGGGACCTTCTTCTGTTACAGATGCAGCCATACGATGTCATCCTAGGCATCGACTGGTTATTTTCTGTTAGTGCCATTATCAACTACTTCCGGAGAAGAGTCATGTTCTCCGATGTGGATGGGCAGCGCACATCTTTTGTTGGAGAGAGGAGCTATCTGGTAGGAAGTTGGTATGTGAAGCCTCTCCTTTCCTTGTTAGGCGGGTTATCAGTGGTTCCAGCTGGTATAGAGATGATGGATGTACCGGAGGTTGTTGGGGAGTTCCTCGATGTTTTTCCTGAGGAGGTTGTGACTCTACCCCCTGATGTGATGTTGAGTTCAGGATAGACTAACAGCCTGGTGCCTGTCCGATTTCGATGGCCCCTTATCAGATGGAACCTTCGGAGTTGCGGATTCAGATTGATGACCTGATGGAGAAGGGGTTTGTTCGACCCAGCTTATCGCCATGGGGAGCTCCAGTTTTTTTCGTGAAGAAGGAAGATGGTGGTCTCAGGATATGCATAGACTACTGAAGGTTGAACTAGGTAATGGTCAAGAATCGTTACCCCCTTCCAAGGATAGATGATCTCTTTGACCAACTGAGGGGAGCAGGTTGATTTTCTAAGATTTATCTACGATATGGATATCATCAGCTGAGGGTAAAGGACAGTGACATCTCGAAGACGGCTTTCAGGTGCAGTTATGGGAACTTCGAGTTTGTAGTGATGCCATTTGGAGTTATGAATGCACCGGTCGTGTTCATGGGACTTATGAACTTTGTCTTCCGAGAGTTTCTGGACTGGTTTGTCATTGTGTTTATCGATGACATCCTGATCTACTCAAGATCAGAGGAGGAGCACGTTGATCATCTTAGGGCAGTCTTGGAAGTCCTTTAACACCACCAGCTTTACAGGAAATTGTCGAAGTGTAAGTTCTTGACACAAGAAGTACACTTCCTTAGGCACGTAGTGTCTCAGCATGGAGTGTCAGTGGATCTGTCGAAGGTGGAGGCAGTTGTTTCTTAGGCATCACCCAAGAGCGTGGCAGAAGTTTGTAGTTTCATAGGGTTAGCAGGTTACTATCAGAGGTTTGTTTCAGACTTCTCTCGAGTTGCTGCCCCATTGACAACTTTCACTAGGAAGAACTAGGTCTTCCTATGGAGCGAGCAGTGCCAAAAGGCTTTCGACTACCTGAAGGAAAAGTTGGACAGTGCTCCCGTACTCAGGTTTCCAGAGGAAGGGTTGTTGTATGAGGTGTTTTGTGATGCTTCTATCCTTGGTCTGGGGTGCGTGCTGATGGAGAAGAAGGGAGTGATCTGTTATGGGTCTAGGCAGTTATGACCTCACGAGCGTAACTATGCCACCCATGACCTAGATCTTGCAACAGTAGTGTTTGCACTGAAGTTTTGGTGACATTAACTCTTTGGGGAGAGCTTTGTGGTCTTCTAAGATCACAAGAGCCTGTGTTATATCTTCTCCCAGCGTGACCTGAACCTGCGGCAGCAGATATGGGTCAAGTCTCTCCAAGACTATGACTTTGAGATCTCTTACACTGAAGGTAAGGGAAACGTTGTGGATGATTCCCTGAGCAGGAAGTCGCATAAGGAAGTGGTTATGGAATCCATTGATGCTTGGAAAGCAATGGGAGAGTTGACCACCTTGCACTTGGATGCAAGGGTAGAAGGTGTTAGAGGCTGTTTGTTTCAGATGACGGTGCAATCCTCCTTGTTACAGCAGGTGGAATAGTCTTAGTGGGGGGACTCCGAGGAGGAAGTGATGTGGGATCGTATCGATCAGGGGAACGCTCCAGAAGGATGGTCAGAGGACAGCTGACATCAGATGCTTTTCCATGGAAGATTGTTCCAGAGGCAATGCGTGAGGGAGTTCTCCGAGAGTTCCATACCTCAACCTTGGCAGTATATCCGGGAGTTTCAAAAATGCACTGAGGCCTGAGGGAACAGTTTTCGTGGCCCGGGGTGAAACGGGAAGTGGTGGAGTTTGTGTCTAAATTCCTAGTGTGTCAGCAAGTGAAGGATGAACACCGTGTTCCCAGTGGTTTGTTGCATCCTTTATATGTCCCCGAGTGGAAGTGGGATGACATCTCAATGGACTTCATCACAGAACCACCCATAGCTCAGGGTGGTTATGATGCTACTTGGGTAGTGGTGGATCGACTGACGAAATCAGCTCACTTCTTAGCAATTAAGGAGTCAGGCCCGGTGAGTACCTTAGCACAGAGGTACGTAGACTAGATGGTGCGTTTTCATGGAGTTCCAAAGACTATCATCTCAGATCAGGATACTCGGTTTACCTCACGAGTCTGGAGGGGGTTACAACATGCTTTTGGCACCCAGCTACGCCTTAGCACTGCTTTCCACCCCCAGACTGATGGGAAGACGGAGCAGACTATCCAGACGTTGGAGGACATGCTGCGAGAATGCGTTCTGTATTTCGAAGGATCATGGGTACGACACTTGCCTTTAGTAGAGTTTTCCTACAACAAAATCTTCCACTCTACTATTGGCATGGCACCGTTTGAGGCTTTGTATGGAAGACCATGTCGTTCACCCATTTTCTAGGCAGAGGTTGGTGAGACAGGTTCTCTTGGGCCAGAGGTAGTGCAGAGAACCACAGAGAAAGTCCAGCTTGTACGTGAGAGGATGAAAGTGGCTCAGGACTGACAGAAGTCTTATGCTGATCGTCGGAGGCGGCCCTTGGAGTTAGAGGTGGGAGATCATGTGTTCTTGAAGGTTTCCCCTCGACGGGGGCATCAGAGGTTTGGGAAAGGGAGAAAGCTCTCACCTAGGATCATCAGACTTTTTGAGGTGCTGAGGCGAGTTGGCGAGGTAGCATATCAGTTGGCCCTGCCACCTCAGTTGGAGAAGGTTCATGACGTCTTCCACGTCTCCCAGCTTCGTCGGTACTTACATGACGACTCCCACGTTATCGACTGGGGAGAGTTAGATATGGGAGACGACGCGACCTTTGAGGAAAGACCATTCATAATCAAGGATCGTAAAGAGAAGGTGCTCCGTGGATGAACCATTCCGTTGGTTCGTGTGTTGTGGAGGCATGGCGGCCTCGAGGAGAGCACTTGGGAGCGGGAGACCCAGATGCACGCTCAGTACCCGGAGTTGTTTTGACTTGTGTTTTCCCTTGTTCTTATGATCTTTATGTTGATGTTATACTCTGTACCTTTGATATATAGAATGCTTGGCTTGTCGGTTGTGAGACATTTTGTTTTCCTTGTTCTCTGGAAGTGTGTAACATGTCCGGATATGTGGGGGAAAAGGGGAAACCCAATCCTTAATCGAGACGCATTAATGCGGATGCGATTGAACCCATGTGGGCGAGTCAGTGCCGCCTAAAGCGGATAATATCTCGACATAGGAGAAGGAATTTCCCCAAACCACATGTTCGGGCAGTGTATTGGTTGTGTGGTGTTGGGGGTAGTGCGATTTGAAAAATAGTAATGTATGAAAGTGGGAAGAACCAATTCTTAATAGAGACGCATTAATGAGGATGCAATTAAACTCGTGCAGGCGAGTTAGTTCCGCATAAAGTGGATAATATCTCGACATAGGAGAAGGAATTCCTAACACATATGATTAGGGTTGTTGGTTGGGTTCCTGTTATAACGAGAACCCTAAGAGGTATCTTGTTGGGTTCCTCTGGGCTGGTTTTTGAATTCTCGGAGAGGAGAATGTTTTAAGAGGTATCTGATGTAATGGCCCAGACCTCTCCGGCCCATTCCTTTGTCAAAAAGAAGGTCACAAATTGTTCTGGAGGGTAAAATGGACTTTTCCCACACTTTCCAGAATTTTGTAAGTACACACCGTGTAGTGTAAGTACACGCCATGTACCACCTTGCTGGGTATACCCCGTGTTGCAGGCCATGTCCTCGCCGTGTGAAGTAAATGAGTACACGCCGTGTAGTGTAAGTACACACCATGTACCACCTTGCCGGGTATACCTCGGGTCGAAGACTGTGTCCTTACCGTGTGAAAGAAATGGGTACACACCGTGTAACCTAAACTACATGCCGTGTAGCCCCTCCCTGCGTACGCGTTACCAGTCAACGGCCGTGTGCCGTGTTGAAGACTGGTTCCTTACCATGTGAAAGAAATGGGTACACACTGTGTACCCTAAACTACACGCCGTGTAGTCCCTCCCCGCGTACGCATTACCAGTCAACGGCCGTGTGCCGTGTTGGAGACGTGTCTTTACCATGTGAAATAAATGGGTACACGTCGTGTGTCCAAACTACATGCCGTGTAGTCCCTCCCCGAGTATGCGTTACCCTCAAACCGTGTGTTGACCAGTCAACGGCTGCGTTCCGCGTTGAAGGATGTGTTGGAAGTCGCGTGGTGACCGTGTGAAATGGTCGAGTACACGCCGTGTACCATAAAGTACACGCTGTGTACTTTTTATTTTCTCACCTATAAAAGGAGGGGTCCGCTCCTCCTTTTCAACTCACCCCTCTCCTCCCCTTTCCTCTGAGCAGAGCTCTCCCAAGAGACTCGAAGGCTCATTTTCTTCCATAACTTCTTCATCTAAGCTCTGATTTACGATTCGTCAGTGGCCACAGGATCGTAACGACGAGACGGAACTTCTGAGCTTGGATAAGTTGTCTTTCCTTCGGCCTTTCCTTTCCAACTTCCACCCGAGGAGGTTTTTCCGGGACTCGACAGAAGTGACGGACGCCGACGAACGTCTTCTAAAGTTGATCCGGGGGAGCGTTGTGATCAGAACCTATTGAGGTAGGGATCTTACATTTGTCTCTCAAAATTTGTGCATCATGCGGGGTGGGTGTCCTCTTGTTTATGTGAAACAAATTTGAACTGGTTTAATAAAGATAATAACTGACTTATATAATGGGTATGGGAAGTTTGTGAATGCATTTACATTATTTATATCCTGTGATATTATGTTGTGAATTGAACGAGCTTCTGCCTACTGAAAATCATGGTCGTTGGGGGCCTTTACTTACACAATTAAATGTTTCCCTCTCCTTCTGGATTTTCTTATGGATGAAAATTTTTATTGAATGTGGAAATTGGTTAATCACGTAAAGTTGGCTGATTAAATACCTGGAACCCTTGTGTGATCACCCCGGTTGAAAAAACTGAAATAATAAACATGTGGGTGCTGGTTAGGGTTTATTTATGTGAAGGGGGTGTTTTGTGGGTTGTTGTGGATTGGGTGAGCAGTGGGGATGTGGTTGGCTTGGTTGTGGGTTGGTGTGAATGCTATGTTGGTGATGGGCAGCGGGGCTGTGATAAATGGTATCAAAGGGATGATGATGTACGGGTTTTGGTGTGATTGTGGTTATGGTGGTTGGTAGTGGGGCTGCAAGGATGGGTTTGAATGTGAACAAACTATGGGTTGTGATTAATAAATAAAAATTGGAAGAGTTAATGAATGGTGGGTCATGGTAATGGAACATGATTAAATAATCAATGCGTTGGTTGGTTAATAAGGAAGGATTTGTTGTGATGCTTGTGTTTTCCTAACTTGATTTGTGGATGGAAGGGATATGTTTTACGAATGATCGATTTGGTTGGTTGTGGATAGTTACCCAGTAGTTAAGGAACTAATAAACTAATTCTGCTGAAACGTGAAAACCTAAATGGGGTTGGGGTAGTTGTTGTATACATGCTTCGTAGTAGCAGTGCCGAGGCACGTGCTCAGTTTCTCTGTTTAGAAGCCATAGGTTGGGATGAGTGTTTGGTATACGTATATGTATCTGTATCTTTTGTGTTTTATCGCACCCCACCCATGTTGAGCACTTAGTTCTGAACTCTCCCATTTCATGGGAGAGGGTGTTTTCCCCTTAGTTACTAACTCCTTCATGCTCCTTCTTCCCCAGGCTGTGATGGCTTGAGGCGACCTTACACCTAAGACCCTTCAGGTAGGTTTTGATTGGGGAGGTTCTAGCCCAAAACTCTTCGGTCAGGTTTTACTATTTCCCAAGAATATTCGGGATGAGGCCCAGGTGTGTGCGGGCGGGATACGTGGTTTTGAGGCCTAGGTGTGTGCGGGCAGGATACGTGGTTGTGAGGCCCAGGTGTGTGCGGGCGGGATGTGTGGTTTGTGAGGCCCAGGTGTGTGCGGGTAGGGAGAGTGTGGCAGCATCAGGACGTTCGCCGTTAGGAAGAGCAGCTAACTAATGGGGAATGGTGTGGGGTACCCAATACTCTTTTTTCTTATATACTACTACCTGTTGTGTTTGTGTTTTTGGTGAGTGTGGCTGGTGAGGTTGGGTGGATATATTTCCTTTCTAGGTTTCTTCTGTTGTTCTCATGGTACATTAGGATGTCTCCCCACTTGTGCATGAGAGATTTAGGTTTCCCTACTGATTATACTTTTATGCTCACCCTACGTTTACTTTCAGGTTTCCAGGAGGACTACCAGGGCCGTTCGGGACCCTACTAGTCGGATAGTTGGAGTTGTTGCTATTGTTGTACACTTATTTCTTTGGGTATTGTACTTTGAGCTTTCTTGTACTTGCACCTTATTATAAACATGGATGTGGGCTTGGTTTGGTTTTATTTCTATACACTTGTTCTTTTCCTTTTTAGTGGTTGACTTGTCCTATTTCCCGATCTTAAAATAATAAAAAGGGTAATGCCTCCCATATTTGTGAAAACTCATATCCTTGGTGCTAGTCGCCACCCCGAGGCCTACTGGAGGCGGGACTCGGGGGTCATTATCTCCCTTTCATCATTTCCAGCTCAGGAGGGGCATATTTGGTGGGAGGGGGTCATGACAAAAACCCCCATGTCGAATGATTGATTCCTTAACATGCGCCCACACTGATTATAATAAATATCATTTAATAAAACAATATTATTTTCTCAAAATACCAACTGGAAAAACTACATGGCTTGTAATCATTAATACACGGCGTGTATTCATTTTCCCTGAAAACTACATGGTGTGTATATTCAATATACACGGCGTGAACTTTTATTTTCCATTTTTTTTATTTCCTCCACCACATTTATTAGACCTTGAGTAATGGCTATTTATTTGTTAAATAAATGTAACTGCATTACTCGCTAATAAATATATATTATTTCTCCCACAATATATTCTATCGAAATAACTAGTGTCGAAATAAATGCGATTAGGCATCCTTAAATAATTATTAAACTATAGTCAGGAATAATCTTTATTTAACTTGTTAAATTAATATTTAACTGATATACATGTATACACTTAGTGTGTGACCCTCTAGGAATCTTTCTCGTTGGCATTATTCGGGCTTGCCTAAAGTCCAAGATTATTGTTTAGCAATGGGTCAAGGCACCCAATAGAAAGAGGTTGACACCGCATTGACGCGTCACCTCATATGAATGCTTACCGTGTAATATAATCTCTTTGTCACAATATCTCGAATCAAGCAGGTTGCATGCTAGTGCCATCAACCCATGTGCTCGATTATTCTTTCTTTGACTTTCCAGAATTGAACTTTCCCATACCTTACCATGGACATGGATTTATTTAGGCTATATAAATTCCATCAAATTACCTGAGATATCTACTTCTGTTATGGAATAGAAGGGAAAAATCCTTTCTCACATTATCTATTAATGTAGTATTACTCGTGACGCACCCAACGTATCCTACATCATTGCGAACAATGTGTCATCACACTTTTCATCAATACATCTAAGCGCGCGAGTTGTAATGCCCATTAATAATAATCTTAAAGTCTAAGGACCAATACACACGTCCGCAGATAGAAACATTCAATAACACTATGAAATGTGGATTTCCTACTGGAGGGTCTCATTCTCATAATATCCTCCTGGATATTACCAAGGGTTCACACCATGATTAGGTGCCTCAAAGTTTTATGAGTCCTCACCCCTAATGGCCTGTATTATTTGTTTCCCTCAAATAACATCATTCGTCCATAGAACACATATTCAAGAACAGTGTTGTGGCACTTCCGGGTTCTCATCATGGCAGGGATATGCTATGACCCTTTAATGCAACAGCTGTCCTTAAGAAATTATCACATGCATTATCACACAGAAGAACAATCAAGATGTGATAAGATATTTATTAATGAATAAAGTAAAAATTAGTTGGTTCTAGGCCACCAAATTTAACAGACTCCCACTTGGACTAGAGCAAATTGCTAACAACATTTAACCCGCTAGCTCTCACATGATATTCATTCTTCTACTGAGATATGCCTTTAGTTATGGGGTCCACCACGTTCTCTTACATGGACACTCTTCTCACTACAAATTCACCCCTTTGATAGAAATCCATCGAGAGGTGATACTTCCAGAGTATGTGCTTTGTCCGTTGATGTGACCTTGGTTCTTTTGCAAGAGCCACCACTGTAGTATTGTCACAATACAATGTGATATGGTCTTTATTACTAGGCACCAAATCAAGCTCCTGGACAAAGTTACGAATCCATATGACTTCCTTGGTTGCATCAGAAGCCTCTATATAATTGGACTCTACTGTAGATTCAGTGACAACTGGATACTTTGAACTCTTCCAGCTCACAGCTCCTCCATTGAGACAGAAAACATATCCAGATTGCGACTTCAGATCATTCTGATCTGTCTGAAAACCAGCATCAGCATACCCTCTAATGACAAGCTCCTCGTCTCCTCCATACACCAGGAACATATCCTTAGTTCTTCTCAGATACTTAAGGATAGTCTTAACAGCAGTCCAATGTTGTTCTTCTGGATCTTCTTGATATCTTCCTACTATTCTCAGTGCATAGGCAACATCAATCCTAGTACATAACATGAAATACATGATGGATCCTATAGCCAAAGCGTATGAGATCTTACTCATTCTATCTTTCTCTTGTTGTGTCTAAGGAAACATTTTCTTAGAAAGATGTTGACCATGTGACACTAGAACCAATCCCCTCTTAGATTGTTCCATACTAAATCTCTTTAGTATCTAGTCAATGTATGTACCCTGACTTAGTCCAAGTAGCCTCTTGGATCTATCACGAATGATCTTGATCCCTAGAATGTAGGCTACTTCACCCAAGTCCTTCATAGAGAAACACTTGTTCAACCAGTCCTTAACTGACTGTAAGACCAATACATCATTTCCAATAAGCAATATGTCGTCAACATATACTACTAGGATAATGATCGCATTCCCATTAAACTGCTTATAAACACATGGCTCACATTCGTTCTTAATGAACCCAAATTTCTTTATGGATCCATCAAATAGAATTTTCCATGACCTGGATGCTTTCTTTAATCCATAAATGGATTTCTGCAACTTGCAAACCCGTTTGGCTTCACCTGGTGTCACAAACCCTTCTGGTTGTGTCATATAGACATCTTCCTGAAGGTTCCCATTAAGGAATGCTATTTTGACATCCATTTTCCAAATCTCGTAGTCATGGTAAGCTACTATGGAAAGTATGATTCTTATGAATTTAAACATGGAAACTGAAGAGAAGGTTTCATCATAGTCAATTCCTTGACACTGTCTGAATCCTTTAGCCACTAGCCTTGCTTTATAGGTGCTAACATGACCTTCCATGTCCAGTTTTCTCTTGAATACCCATTTGCATTCAATAGGATTTACATCAACTGGCTCATCGACCAAAACCCAGACTTGGTTCTAATACATGGAATCCATCTCAAAATTCATAGCTTCTATCCATCTTGTAGCTTCTGATCTTTCTACTACTTCCTTGTAGGAGAGAGGTACATCATTGTCCAACAATAATGATTTGCTATCCTAGGTGACTAGGAAACCAAATCTCTCTGGTTCCCTTACCTCTCTTGAGCTCCTATATAGTACTTGTGTTTCTAGAACCTCTTCCATGGGGACCTATGGAACTTGTTCATGTACCAACTCCTGTGTATCTTGAGCATCAACTTCATCGAAGTCAATCTTTCCCCCACTATCCTTTTTGGGGATGTGCTCTCTCTTGAGAAAGATAGATTTTCTGGTGACAATCAATTTCTTATCTGAAGGGTTATATAGGTAATGTTCTTTCATTTCCTTTGGATATCCTATAAAGATACACTTCGTGCCTCGGGGTACTAGTTTATTGCTTGATAAGGCCTTAACAAATGCCTCACATCCCCATACACATGTGTGCGACAAAATGGGTTTCTTTCCATTCCATAACTCGGATGGAATTCCATTTTACACCTTAGTTGGTACTCGGTTTAATGTGTATACTGCAGTTTGTAATGCATATCCCCAAAAGTATAATGGAAGATTTGCATGACTCATCATCGACCTCACCATGTTGAACAAGGTGTGGTTCCTCCTTTCACTAACACCATTCCACTATGGTGTATAAGGAGGAGTGAGCTGAGATAGAATCCCAGACTCCCATAGAATATCGATGAACTCTTGGTTCAGATATTGTCTACCTCAATCCGATCAAAGTTTCTTTATCTTCTTACCAAGCTGATTCTCTACTTCATTCTTGAATTCCATAAATTTCTCTAAGGATTCTAACTTATACCTCATTAATTAGACATATCCATATCTACTCAAATAATTAGTAAAAGTAATGAAGTAATAATATACAGCTCTAGATTTTACTGGAAATGGTCCACATAAATCCGTGTGCACCAATACTAGAAGCTCTATGGCCCTTTCACCATGTCCACCGAAAGGAGTCTTGATCATTTTACCTTGTAAACAAGCATGACATCTATCAAGTGGTTTTAGCTTAGTAGAGTCTAAATAACTGTCTTGGTAGAGCTTTATCAAGTGCTTCCCATTTACATGACTGAGACGGTGATGCCCCAACTGGGTGATGTATGATTCATGTGAGTTTGTTTCATTATCGATTTCCAACACTTGGTTTTCATAATTTAATACATACAAACCATTATTTAAATGTGCCATACCATAACATACATTGTTCTTATAAAAGAGACAACCCTTATTTCCAAACATGAAAATAAATTCATCCATATCCAAACAAGATATAGAAATTATGTTCTTTGTAACACTAGGCACATAATAACAGTTATGTAAAACCAAAATCATCCCAGTTGGCAGTGAGAGGTGGTAATCACCAATAGCCAACACAACCAGCCTTGCACCATTGGCATCTAGAAGATCCACCTCTCCTCTGGAAATATTTCTAAATATACTTGGTTCCTGCATTTGAATACATATGTGGGCCCCACAAGCTGTATATAATACCCAATGTGTAGAAATAGAAAGATTACACTCGATAAAGAACGCACCTTTAGAGTCCCCACGCTTCTGGGTGTAGTTCCTCTTCCAGTGGCCTTGTTTTCCACATAAAAAACACACCGCCTCCCTTTCCTTGCCCTGCCTCTGTATCTTCCCCTTCTTGGAGGGATGGCGCTCGGGGGCTTCAGACCGTTTATAAGTCTTTGGCCCCTTTTTCTTGTCCTTCCTTTTCTTATTCACCATAAGGACTGCGGTTTTGTCTCTCCCCATGTCCTTATATACCTAGCGAATCAAGGTTAGAAGTTCTGATAGACTCTTCTCATTGTTTCTTATGTTGTAGTTGAAAATAAAGCTTGAGAAGGTCTTGGAAAGTGATGATACGATGAGATCTGTACGCAACTCATCTGGAAATTTAATTCCTAAGATGTCTAGGCATTCGATGTAGCCAATAATCTTGACTACATGAGGCCCAGCTGGCGCAAACTCTCCAAGCTTAGTTGTAAACAAAGCATTGAAGATCTTATATCTCTCTTGTCTCGCCTTCTCTTGGTAGAGATCCTTAAGGTGATACATCATGCTATACACATCCATGTTTTCAAGTTTCTTCAAGATCTCTTTAGACATGGTCAATATTAGGAAACATTGGAAATATATGGCATCATCTATATGTTTCATATAAAGAGATAGTTCTTCATCACTGGCCTCATTTCCAGGCACAACTGGAATATGCTCTTCTAGCACATACAATTTCCTCTCGTGGTATGAACGCCTCTGCCACTCTTGGAAATTGGTGTCGGTGAGAAGGTTTTCCTTCTCAAGTATGGTTTTAAATGATATGTTTGAAGTCATTTTTCATTCCATTTCTACAAATTAAAATGAGCAAATGTTTAGTACTTTATTATAAAAACTGAGACAAATAAATAAATTAATACTTATTAGTCTCCCACTATTTTATCAAAATACAATAGCCCTCACCATTGAATTTGGAATATTATATTGCCTGAATATTCTAGTGGCAAGGATCCATATTGCCCTTCGTATTACCCCAACTAGGGTTAGTCAAGCAACTTGAAGGGTTTTAGGTAGGCATTCTAAATTCCAACTGTATTAACTCACAGCTCCTTGATCCGCTGAGTGGACTCCCCAATCCTGAAATCCTTTTATTTTAGATTTCCTCAAACTTTGCCTCTTGGTCACACCAAGTCCTGCTGTGGCAGTCAACCCTTGATGCGCACCAAGTCAAGTCAACCCAAAACCTTGAATTAGAATTCCCCAATAATTGAAAGCACCCCAACTAGGTTTGGTCAAGAACTTTGAACTATGGTTCGATTCTAACCAAGATTATAGAAGGCTATACCAACTTAATATTTCTTTGAGGGATTTTATCCTTATATGTAAATTTCCATTTTATTATCTTTGATTACATGCTTTTTAATATTAAGTGGGATATACTTAAGTGATTAACCATGTCTATGATAATATTTACGCATAAGTTGGTCTTTATTTTAGTTCCATCTTGAATGATTGTTTAATTCATTAATTGTGTGATCATGAAAACACACCCACAATAAATAAACCATGAAACTGATAGAAATAAAATAAATGGTTTGATCATGAGCTTGTTCTATTGGTTATTTTATCTAGCAGTTTGTAAACTAACCCAAGACCTAGGGGAGAAACACCTTGAACCTTTCAGGTTCGTGTTTACAGATTTCCACCTGTCCACCTTTGTATCTCCTTGGATTGGTTTCACCTTGGCTCTTGACTTGAGCCACCTCCACTATCTTGGGAGCTCCATCCATTACATATGCATTTATCACACACACAGGTGAGGGGTAAAAAAGTGTTTTTACATAAAAGAATCCTCGGGCGCACAGGTCCTATATATTAATGAGGAGAAGGCTCGCATGCCAACAAATTTAATTTAAATAAATAAATTAAAAGAAACCATTCATATACAAAGGTCTTGGTCTAGCTCATGATCATCCATACATGAAATGATATTTACGCATAAATAAAACTAGCATTAAATTCATTAATCGTTATTATTTAAGATAAATCATGCTCGAATCAATTAATTATCTTTAATTAATCAATTCTTTTATCTTAAACCCTATTATGAATTTCCTTGAGATTCTCATCCATCATAATTTTAAACAAATAAATTCATTTAAAATTATCTTTGTACGTAACTTGTACCTTGGAGGCAACCCGGTGAATTCCCGTTCATTACGCAGATGTTAAATTAAACATAGATATATATAACACCTATCACGTGTTGTGCCTCAACTTTACGTCTTCACTATGGTATATGTCTCAAGGGTTTGTATAATATTATAATAAATTTAAATAAATATGTGTAATTTGGGTGAGTACACGACATGTAGCTTAGATTACACGGTTTGTACTTTTCTTCATCGACGATATGAAGTACACGCCCAGGGACATGGCGTGTTGATGTACTTCGGAAATTTTCGTAGTACATGGTGTGTTCAGTTGGACACACGCCGTGTAGTATCCACGTTACA
Organism: Viscum album; assembly: GCA_963277665.1. Taxonomy (NCBI): domain Eukaryota; kingdom Viridiplantae; phylum Streptophyta; class Magnoliopsida; order Santalales; family Viscaceae; genus Viscum; species Viscum album. The sequence goes on along the minus strand of OY728122.1, from coordinate 1,163,025,629 downwards.
CGGTTTCCAGCCGGGAAAGCTGTGTATGGGGTACACGGTCCAATCTTATTCTAAAGGGACTACATGCCATGTTTGGTGGACCAAACGGCATGTAATCCAGAAACCGTGTGCCACCTATTCTTGGTCAACACACGATGTCATAAATGACTTATATAGGATCCAATACACGGCCTGATTTGGCGGACCAGTCCAATACATTGAACCTAGACTACACGGTGTGTACTTCTGAATACACGCCGTGTATTCTAGTGTTGTACGGTCAGGAACATTTGACACCTCTGGATGAGTTCCTCTATTTTATTTTAATCAAAATTAAAAGAAAAATTTGTTTCTATAAGGTGAATGAGAAACGAGAGGGAAGGAACAGATCTCGAGATTCAGATTTTAAAGAACGATTAACTTGAATTGAAATAACAAAATTATTAAATGTGTAAATCACAAAAAAAAAACTAAATAATTATAATCAACGATATGACACCTCTGATACCACTTGTAGGTTCCAGGCACAGCGGAAGCATGTTGGTGGGTTTTCCCAACTTTAATTTTATCGTTAACAACAATCAATCTGAGATCCGTCACGATTTAAAATGCTGGATCTTTGAAATAGAACAAAGAACAAAAAACAAAAGAGGGAGTCCCATAACCATAGAGATAGGATCATCATAATTTGGTTATAATTAATTTAATTAATTGACAAGAATTATCTTGATGGAATTATTTCTTCGTTGATGTCTTCGGTCACGATCTGGTGTGATCCGTCATTGTGTCGTAGAATCCAAGTGTAGGATTCCTCTAGCAGTTATCCACACGTGCTCCACGTATCTCTGGACTTCATCGGAGGGATCTTCAGGTGATAGCATGGAAGAACCTTCGCTTGCGATGTTCGCCTTCAATGGCCTCGATCCGGTGGTGGTGGATCGCTCTCGGTCTTGAGATAATTCTTGGAGGAAGGAGTTCTTTCAGCCTTGAGTGAAATCTCCAAAATTGTTGTGCACTACTATTTTTGGAAAAGTGTTGCGGTTGTGAGGATATTTATAATCAGGTTTGAGGTTTATAGAGTTATGACAATAAATGAACACGTTACGCATTTTATTTATTTCATTAACTCTCATTGAAAACAACCATGTCGAATGATCGATTCCTTGACATGCGCCCACGCTGATTATAATAAATATCATTTATTAAAATGATATTATTTCCACAAAATCCTGACTGGAAAAACTACACGGTGTGTAATCATTAATACACCGCATGACCTCGTTTTCCATGAAAACTACACGACATGTATATTCAATATACATGGCGTGTACTTTTATTTTCCATTTTTCTTTATTTCCTCCACCACATTTATTAGACCTAGATTAATGGCTATTTATTTGTTAAATAAATGTAACTACATTACTCACTAATAAATATATATTATTTCTCCCACAATATATTTTCTCGAATAACTAGTGTTGAAATAAATGCGATCATACATCATTAAATAATTATTAAACCATAGTTGAGAATAATCTTTATTTAACTTGTTAAATTAATATTTAACTGAGATACATTGATACACTTAGTGTGTGACCCTCTAGGTCTATTTCTCGTTGGCATTAGGCAGGCTTTCCTAAAGTCCAAGATTACTATCTAGCAACGGGTCAAGGCACCCATGAGAAAGAGGTTGATGCCGCATTGATGTGTCGCCTCATACAAACACTTACCATGTAATATAATTCCTTGATCACGATATCTTGAATCAAGTGGGTTGCATGCTAGTGACATCAACCCATGTGCTCGATTATTCTTTCTTTGACTTTCTAAAATTGAAATTTCCCTTACCTTACCATATCCATGGATTTATTTAGGCTATATCAATTCCATCAAAGGGCCTGAGATATCTACTTCCATTATGGAACAGAAGGGATAAATCCTTTCTCGCATTATCTATTAATGCAGTATTACTCGTGATGCACCCAACGTATTCTACCTCGCTGCGAAAAATGTGTCGTCAAAGTTTTCATCAATACATCTAAGTGCGCCAGTTGTAATACCCATTAATAATAATCTTAAAGTCTAAGGACCAATACACACATCTGCAGATAGGAACATCCAATGACACTATGAAATTTGGATTTCCTACTAGTGGGTCTCGTTCTTATAATATCCTCCTGGATTTTACCAAGGGCGCACACCATGAGAAGGTGCCTCAACATTTTATGAGTCCTCACCCTTAATGGCCCGTATTATTTGTGTCCCTCTAATAACATCATCCGACCATAGAACATATATTCAAGAACAATGTTATAGCACTTCCAGGTTCTCATCATAGCAGGGATCTGCTGTGACCCTTTAATGCAACAGCTATCCTTAGGAAATTATCACATGCATTGTCATGATGGAGAACAATCAAGTTGTGATAAGGTATTTATTGATGAATAAAGTACAAATTAGTTAGTTCTAGGCCACCAACTCCAATAACTTTTTCCTGCTCTCTGCAGTTTTCATCCACTCCTAGATGATCTGTCTCTTCTCCGTGGTAGCCCGTACCATATCTGGTCCCATGAGGGATGACTCCCCTAGGTCAGTCCAGCACAGAGGTGATCTGCAAGGTCCCTCGTACAACGTCTAAAAATGTGTCATACCAATGGTGGAGTGATAGCTATTGTTGTATTCAAACTCGACCCAGGGCAAGTGATCCTCCCAAATGTGACCGAAGTCGAGGACGCAGACACGCAGCATGTCCTCGAGGGTCTGAATGGTCCATTCATTCTGGCCATCCGTCTGAGGATGGAAGGTGGTGCTTAAACAAAGATGCATCCTGAAAGCCTCCTAAAACCCCTTCTATATATGGGAAGTTAATCTTTTATCACGATCAGAGACAATTTCCGAGGGTACTCCATGGAGCCTCACAATCTTCCGCAAATAGAGGCATCCTAATCCCTCTACTGAACCCTGCTCTCTGATCGATAGGAAGTGTGCTGACTTGGTGAGTTGGTTGAAAATCACCAAGATAGAATCATGAATACTAGATGTACGTGAAAGTAACATCACGAATTCCATGGATATACCATCCCACTTCCACTCTAGGACCTCTAAAGGCTGAACTAAGCCTGCTGGTACCTGATGCTCTGCCTTTACTTGCTGACAAGTGAGGCAACGAGAGACAAGATGTGCTACTTATTTCTTCATTCCCGACCACCAGTGCTGTCATAGGAGATCTTGGTACATCTTTTCCACTCCTAGATTTACCTATATAGGGGATGTGTGGAACTCCCTCAACACTTCCTCCTAAAGAGACACTGGAACCATGGTATGTCCTCTGAAAAGGATGATGTGATCCCCACCTTCAGAAAATCCATCAGGTGCCTGTCTTGGGGATATCTGAGCACGTTGAGCCTTGCAGTCAATGTCCCCACGCTGCGCCTCCCTGAATCACTAAATAAGTGGGGGAGTGACTATAAGAGACTGAAAAAAAGTTGCTCCATCTCAATCCACAAAGGATATCTGCAAAGCGGCCAGCTGCTCCGTCGCCTCACCTAGCAGTTGTATACCAGATCTCTAGCTGAGTGAATCTGCTACAATGTTCCCCTTCCCAGGAGTATAGACTATCTTGAAGTCATAATCCTGGAGGAACCTGAGTCAACGTCGTTGTCTCATGTTCAGGTCCGTATGAGAGAAGATATACCTGAGACTCTTGTGATCTGAGTAGACTGTAAAATGCTCACCCATCAAGTAATGTTGCCACATATTCAAAGCAAAGTCCACTACTGCTAACTCCAGGTCATGGGTAGTGTAGTTCTGCTCATGCAGCCTCAGCTGTCGAGAACCATATGTGATAACTGCTCGCTGCTGCATCAGGACACATTCGAGTCCGGTCCCTGATGTGTCGTAGTAAACTACGTACCCAACGCCCTCCTCTAGAAGCCTCAAGATGGGGGCACTAGTCAGCCTCTGCCTCAGCTCATGAAAACTCTGCTGATATCTCTCTGACCATATGAAGGGTTGCCCCTTATTTGTCAACACTGATAAAGGTGTTGCAACTATAGATAAATTTTGCATAAACCTCCGGTAGTATCCATCCAAACCCAGGAAACTCTATACCTCCATCACACTCTTGGGTGGCTCCCAAGAAAGTACCACCTCAATATTCACTAGATCCACTGCAACTCCAGCCTCCGAGATGACATGTCCCAAGAAGTGAACCTATCAGATCCATAACTAGCACTTCGAGAGCTTACCATAAAGATGGTGCCCTTAGAGTGTGTCCAGAACTATCTACAAATGATAGGCATGCTCCTCCTCGGTAGCTGAGTAGATTAGAATGTCATCAATGAAGACCACCACAAAGCGATCAAGGTATGGCTGAAAGATCCTATTCATGAGTCCCATGAATACTGCTGGAGTGTTGGTCATGCCGAATGGAATAACCAAGAACTATTTGTGGCCGTACCGACATCTGAAAGTCGTCTTATGCACATCCTCGTCTCGTACTCTGAGATGGTGATAGCCTGATCTGAGGTCTATCTTTGAGAACCACCATGCTCCCTTCAGCTGATCAAAGAGGTTGTCAATCCTTGGGACTGGGTACTTGTTCTTCACGGTCACCTGGTTTAGGCGCCGATAGTCAACACAAAGCCTCAAGCTCCCATCTGCCTTCTTGGTGAACAAAATCGAGGCTACCCAAGGAGAAACACTGGGCCAAATGAACCCTTTCCCATGTAAGTCTTCCAGCTGTACTCACAGCTCATGAAGCTCTATGGGAGCCATCCGATATGCTGGTGTGGATATCGGTGCCGTCTCGGAGTACAAGTCAATGTAAAATTCCACCTCTCTACGAGGAGGTTGACCCGGAACATCATCAGGGAAGACATCCGCGTACTGGTCCACCACTACAGGATAGATCAGACTCTCCACATAAACTACTCTAAGGGTAAGGCTAGCCAACTGATGAGTGATCAACTGAACTCTCCTTCGGGTAAGTCTGTCATATGCTGCAAAGTCTCCATTCATGCTGGTGAAGGTAAACCTGGTCCCATCCGTGCTGACACACCATACTTTGCGCCTAATACAATCAATCTTAGCATGGACTATAGATAACCAGTCCATACCCAAGATGATGTCGTAAGGCCTCGAAGATGATACTAAGAGATCCCAACCGACACTCTCACATCCTAGATTAAGCTCACATTACCGGCACCAGTGCATAATCATCGAGTCTGCTCCCGTAGAAGTCTCTATCCATAATGATTGATCCAAAAGCTCTATAAGAATCTCCAAGCTCCGAATGAGGGCAGTGGAAATAAAATATTTACTGGCACCTATGTATATAAGTACTGTAGCTAAGGTGGAGTAGACACAAATCGTACCTCGTATCATATACAGAGCGCCATGGTCATAGGCCTCAACTGCCTGGAGCTGAGCTCACCCCTTTCCACCTGCTCCCTGTGGTTGGGTTGGACCACCTGGTGGTGGTGCTGGTAACATCTCGAATCATCACTCACTGCCAGCTGCACGACCATCTCCTCTTCCACGTCCGCCTACTCCCTACGAACCTCCTCGGCCGAACCTATTTCTTTACCTGGGCAGTCCCTCAACCGTCTGTTGATCATCTGTATGGTGGGTTGGATAGTCACGAGCCATGTGACCCTACCCATCACATGTGAAACAATTCCTGTTCCTCACATGACTGACTCTATCTCTGGTGCCCCGCACAACTAATCCTGAGTCATGCAGTCGTCCACCTGTAGGTCTGGTCCTCTTGGACCTCTGTGACATCTGTCTACTTCCAGCTATAGAAGACTCTTCTACGTGACGTCCGGTGATGGGTCTCGCTGCTGGTGACTGCTCAGCAAAAAAACTCTCCAGTAAGAGGGCTCAATCTAACACCCCCACCTGCGTCGGGATGCTAAGAGAAATCATCGAAGCCCTGATCTCCTACCTGATACCCTGCTCGAAGGTCTGGGCCCTGAAGAATGGGTCCCACACCATATTAGTGGAGTAGAACGAGGGGTCGGTGAACCTCACTGAGTACTGAGCCACAGTCATGCTGCCCTGCTACAGATGAAGAAGCTCATGTATGCACACTGCGTGAAGAGTCGCTGGGACAAAATCTGCCCAAAATAGGCTATCGAAGTCTGCCCAGAGAAGCATCACCTCATTGTGAACCTGGAGTATCAATCTCCACCATCTGCCTGTTGCTGTCTGCAGAAGAATGGAGGCAAGGATCACCATAATATCAGCTGGTGTCTTTACCAGTCGGAAGACTCTCACCACAGCCTCCAACCAATCCTCAGCCGCCTGTGGGTCCATCTCTCCCCTGAACCTGGGTGGCCTCTAACACTGGAACTCGTGCAATGCGCTCAAGTGGCGTGCACCCTCTACTACTGGGGCTAGTGGCATCAGTGGCCCAATGGGTAATGGTACCGCTGGTGCCTCCACTGGAAGAGGGCCCTGCATCGAGGCCTCATCGCTCGGTGGGCTATCAATGCGTACTATACCGGGAACCCTAGCTGGATATCTGCATGGAGGCATTATGAAAAGAAATAGGTGCGCCACGGTCAAAAAGATATACCTAGTGAGATGACACAAAGAGATCACAAATAAAAATCTTGAAACACACGCAATCAGTGTTTTCATGCACTGAGTCGGAAATCAGAAGTCAGGGTCCTGGTGTATGGATACGCCAGTCGCCGCACCAACACTGGATTCTCTAAATTGATAACCACACTCATTATACTTAACAATTTTTCCATTAAAAAGATAATATTACTATGTTCTATGGTAGAACCTATTCCTTTGATACCATTTTTTCACGACCCGTCCCCCGGAGCCCGTGCCGTGACTACCCCAAGTCCGCCTTCCATAGCCCAGGGGCTGGCGACTAGCACCGAAGGCGTATTCCCTAAAACTAGGAAGGCATTGCCTTTATATCCTGTAAACACACACAACCAAGATAAAAAAAATTACGAACACGAGTAAACTGTATAGTAAAAGTGTGAGTACATTAACCAAAAATGGGCCAGAATACAAGCTCAACTAGAAAGTACAAGAAAACTGAAAAGTACAAGTAAACTGGAAAAGCTCTTATAAATACCCTCCAAGGATCCTACCTAAAGGGTAGGTAAAAATCTTGAATCGTCATCTCTGCAGTACGACTCGTCTAATGTCCACCCCGAGCTACCTCTAGTCCTAGTACCCTCGTCCTCAGTCAGCGCTATCTGCCGTCTGCACCAAACACAACAAGGTGCGGGAATATCCCATACAGGGGTGAGTATAATGATACTCAGTAGGGACCTCGAGACCCTCAAGGTATCACAAAATTCACAAAGGATAAAACAAAAATCATGAAATCAACTCACAATCCTACTTAGGTATATGCCCTTACATATACCTAAGTTATAAAGTATGCCTATCTCAATCATGAAGAAACACAAAGTCCAACTCAAAAGCCCAAGATCAACTGTTCCACAAAGGAAGGAGTACCACGAAGGTAAGTACCACACATGTACTCCACACAAAAGAATACCACCTAGGTATTACCAAAAATGAAAGTACCGCATACGTATAGACTCAGCTCACACCTGGTATAACTTAGGTACAGTTGTAGAGATGATTATATGTAACTACTAATTCATCTTACTCTGTTAAGAGGTAGAACCACGAAGGATCCTAAATAATCATCAGACCCATAAAGGATCGAAGTACATCGTCAGACCCACACAATATCCTAGTACCTCGTCAGACCCACACTAGATCCTAGTACATCGTTAGACCCACACAGGATCCGAGTACCTTTTCATACCCACATAGGATCCTAGTACATTTCCAGACCCACAGATGATCCTAGTACCTCGTCAGACCCAAACAGGATCCTAGTAAATCGTCAGACCCACATAGGATCCTAGTACATCGTCAGACCCACACAGAATCCTAGTACATCGTCAGTATGTCATCAAACCCACATAGGATCCTAGTACATCGTCAGTACCTCGTTAGACTCACACAGGATCCTAGTACATCGTTAGTACATCGTCATACCCACACAGGATCCTAATATATTGTCAGTACTTTTTCAGACCCACACAGGATCCTAGTACATCGTCAGTACCTCATTAGACCCACACATGATCCTAGTACATCGTTAGTACATCGTCAGACCCACACAGGATCCTAGTACATCTTCAGACCCACGAAGGATCCCTTTCTCATGCTACAGCTAGCTACAGGGTACCCGCACTAAGCTGGCTCATCTCTGGGAGAGTCCGCTCCTCAAGATACTAGTCGATACTCCAACTACCACAAAGTTTCATGAAGAAGTATCCCAAAGGACCTCCATGTCATAGGGGTCTCAACGCAACAGATGATGCATCAATCAGATACCTGGTCTGTAAGTTATTAGCCTTTTAGTCCTGAGGGCCCAGTTAGATTCGTGCTCGATCCAAACCGACCATACCTGAACTTTACCTAAATCTCAAGTGGGGTATATCAAAAGGACCGTTTCACTCCAAGGTTTCTAGCGCCGTAGACGGTTTGTCAAAAAGACACTCGTAGCTCAAGATATGGTCAGAAGAGTGATTATGGTCGAAATTGGTCTGGGTCTGGTCCGACCTAGTCGGACCGACCCGGCCCAACTCGCAGCGCGACCAGGCCCGCTGGGTCCGGCCCAGCCCACGGTGCGGCAGTGCGGCTGCGGTGCGATGGGGAGCCGCCGTGCGGCAGGGCGTCGGGGCGGCCGTGGTGCCACGGGGTGTCGCGGTGCGGCGGGGCGGCAGTCCACCGCGGCTAGCCGAATGTCCAGTCGTCCTCTCTGTGCAGCGCGGTCGTGTGCCACACCTTCATTGGTGGCCGACATCCAGTCGGCCTCCCTTCCCTTGTCGTCGTGGCAGAAGGCCGCAATTCTCTTCTGTCGGGCGGCGCGGTCGCGCCGTCACCTTCGTCGCGGCCGATCGTGGTGCCGACCGCCGTTCTCATGCCCCACCGGTGTCAGTTGCTGTCCTCTACATTGTGATGAACACACCAACCATTAAGGATGACAGAGGGATCAGGCTGTGTTCATTTGGTCCACTCCATCTGCATTAGTTCGGTAGCAGGCGGGTCAAGATGATTGATTTGATGAAAAACACGAAAAATAACAAATCCCCTAACTTGAAGGTTTGTTGACATCGGTGAGGAGAGAAGGGTGGACGTCGGTTCATCATTGTCGAAGACGTCCCACGTTTGAGGCGGTGTGTTCTTCGTTGAATAAGTTCTTCATTGGGAGGTGTTCTTCGTTGGAGAAGTGTAATCCTCCCAAAATCTCTCCCCTTCTCCTTTTCCCACCAAAAGAATGAGGTGCCAATATAATTTAACTTAAGAAGATTAATTATGTTGGCACAATTAAAATGCTGACACATTTCATTAATTGTTAGTTGGATCCAACAATTAAATGGGGAGTTGGCATAATTAATTTAGAAGAAACATAGGGTTACCCCCCCTCATTAAAGAGGGATCTCAAGAGTCGGGTGGTCCCCACCTTTGAATTCAAATTGGAGTTTTTAGTTCGGGTGGTCCCCACCTCCATAACCCATGTATAGAGGTTTCAAGAATAAAAATAAAATGTTAAATAATTTTTTTTTATTTTCCCATGAAAAAGTGAAAAACTATCTTTCACCCTCGACCTACTGCGGTCGAGGTAATGGTCTCCTTAAGCGAATATCAGCGCTGCAAGTTCAATGGTGTCCTCAGATTTCAATTCTGAGCACCGGTTCAAAAGTTACAAAAACCTGCTCGCACATTTACTGAACGTACCAAAAAAAAAGTTCAGAAATTCATTCCAGGCACACCGGGCCTCGAAATCATGCGTTGTCAATTTTTGCGGACTCGTAAAATTCTCATATAATTAAAAAAAATTACATGGAATTTCCGGTTCTTTACAATTCGATGGACTTTCAACATCGTTTAAGGTGGTCTTTTTCTCTATTTTTAATGAAAACTAAATCTATTCAAAGGGATTACATTCATATTGATATTATGGCTTTGAAATTTTATCGATTTTCACAATGTACTATTATTTATTATCAAATATATAACAATATACACTTATTTTTTATATATATTCAGACATAAAAATTTAATTTTATAAATAAATAATTAAACATATTTACATATAAAAGTGGATGATATTATACCATGTTCTCCAAATCGGTTTGTTGTATTGGAAAGTGCAGATATTAGAGAGGCTCATGAGGTGGAAGAGGAGCAAATCCCTTGCCATCAATTCAACGAAAGTGATCTTTCTATTCTGCCACGCAGTGATTCTGCCCCTGAACTGACTATTGGGCAACTGGGTGGTGGTGAGGCTGACTTGGAGAAAACCAACATGGTTGACTTGGTGCAGTCGGCTAAGGAGGTACCAGGTCAAAATAACAACATGAGTTCTAAAAAGACGAAGGGGAAAAAATATTACTCCTTGCTTCCCCCACCTATGGAGACCCGCTCTGCGAAGAAGTTACCGGTGTCACGGCCCAACGCGGTGAAAGAGGATCCTCAGGTTTTAATTAAGGGAATCATCAATGAAATGGGAAGTTCTACCGAGATGGTAAGTTCCAGAAAGGAACCTATCATTTGTTCCGAGGAAGACATGGTAGAAGAATTTCTGTATGTTGACATTCCACAGGAGGAGGCTAATATGATGGGAAGGGTTGTAAGAGTGCAGGTCAACAACGAGTAGGCGAAGTGGATTGACAAACAAGATTTGATCTTAATGAGAGGCTTCAAAGACAGGAAAATCAGCAAAGAAGAATATATCCGCACGTGGGAAAAAATGGAGAACCGATTGGAAGATGTTATTGGAGAAGATCCTGAGGCTAAGGTATGGCTAATGTATTGGAATCTCTACTGGGAAGAAAACAACAATAGGCTAAATCTTTGTTTTGGTAACATTTCCTTTTCTTATGAGGCTTCGCCCCCGGTCTGATTTGGGAAGTGCAGTCTGGACATCCTTTTTGGGCTAGAGCACTCTGCCATACCCTTTGCAGGACATTTGGGATATGGCTGTTTTGGAGGGATGACAACATCGGGAGGGACCATTCTTGCATGGGATCGCCGAGTGTCCCGCAAGGGGAGGGTGGATGTTGTTGTTGCATGTATGAGGCAGTTCCTGTCTCTTTCTGGTTTTGGTTCGGGGTTGTTTGGGTGTTTTGCTGGATCCTTTGGTTTCACACTTTCTTCCACAAAAGTGTTTTATTCAATAAAAAATAATTTTCAAAAAAACATATAAAATATATTTCTCAATATATAATCCTTATCTAAATGAAAACTAATGTCCATTTTATTTTAAATACAAATATATGAATATTTATATATCTATATAATGTGTATATGTGTGTGTGTATATATTTTAGTGTGTGTGTGTATTAACAAACTGATATATATTATCAATATATTGTAACATATATATATATATATTAATATATAATACATATAAATATATATAATTATATATAATTATGTATAATTATACTTACCGATACACATAATAAATATATATATATGTGTGTGTGTGTGTGTATGTATGTATATATGTATGTTTTATATATGTATTTATTTATTTATAAACTCACACAAAAAAACATATTTTATAAATGTATTCAAAACTAATCTTATAAATATATATTAATAAAAATATATATATATATATTAATATAAATCTATATTAATATATGAATAAATATAACTAAATATATATATAAATTAATAGATATATCATTAAAAGGAGAATAAAACAAAATGGGCGAGTGGTATAGGTGCATGCATGCAAGGGAGAGGTCTTGGGTTTTAATCCAAGCGGAAGCAGGGGTGCGTGGGCGGGAGGTGTGCGAGTGGGTGTGCAGGCGGATGCGGGGGTGGGGGGCGAGCAGGCGAGTGTACTAGGTGGGGGGCGAGCAGGTGGGTGGGGGGAGTGCTGTTAAAGGGACGGTCAAGCACTACTAAAAGGGCCAATTGATTCACAAAAAAATTAATTTATATTATTTTTTTACTTTTATCAGCGCTAAAAAACGCTGATAAAAGAGACCCTTTTTAACAGCGCTTCAATTATCAGTATTTTTTTAACACTGATAAAAGCGATTTCTAGCGATTTTAAAAGCCATATTTGTGGTTGTGATTTACTAATACTTATGAATATTTGTTGAAATTTATTTAATATTTATTAATATTTATTAATATTTTTTTGTATTTATGAATATTTATAAAAATTTATGAAAATTTATGAATATTTAATTAATATATATGAATATATAATTAATATTTATTAACATTTTATTAAAATTTAATTACTATATATTCATAAATATTCATAAATACAAAAAATTATTAATATTTAATAAATATTTATTAATATTCATTAAAATTTAGTAATATTTAATTAATATTTATGAATATTTAATTAATATATCTTAATATTTATTTAATATTTTTTATTATTTATTTGATATTTGTTAATAATTTTTAGTATTGATGAATATTTATGAATATGTAATAAATATTTAATTTACATTTATTAATATTTATTACAATTTAATTACTATTTATTCATAAATATTCATAAATACAAAAAAGTATTAATATTTTTTAATATTTAATAAATATTTATTAATATTCATCAAAATTTACTAATATTTAATTAGTATTTATGAATATTTAATTAATATTAAATTAATATATATTAATATTTATTTGATATTTTTTAATAATTTTTAGTATTGATGAATAATTATCAATTTGTATTAAATATTTAATTTACATTTATTAATATTTATTTGATATTTATTAATGTTTTTTAGTATTTAATAATATTTAATAGTATCTAATTTAGGCACATAAATATTTAATTAATATTTATTAATATTTATTTACTATTTATTAATATTTAAAAATATTTATTTATATTCATTAATATTTATCAATATGTAATTAATATTTATGAATAATTTTCTAATGCAGTTGGGGTTTAGCTTAGGCGTAAGCACTCCATAATAGTACATCAAGGTTGAGGGTTCAAAACCCTTTGGGAGTAGGTTATAACACCATTGTAGTGGTATTGTAGTAGGGTTATAACGATGATGGTACTATAACAAGTATTATAGCAGCCTGGGTACTATTGTAGTACTTTTCACCAGAGGAGAATTTGGGCGAAAAAATGGGTCTTTAGGCCTCAAATTAGGTTTTCCAAGCCCCATGACCAACATGCCATTATGTAATGGGATTTAATGCCCTCTGAACCTACGGGTCATGTAATGGGTCGCCTCTACAAAAAAACGTTCTTTATTTTAATAAAAAAAGATGTTTTGACCCCAACTTAAAAAAAAAATTCTAATATTTTTGAATATATAATAACTGATATTAAATTTTATTTATTAATATTTATTTAGTGTTTATTAACATTTATTAATATTTAATTAAGATTTATTGATATTTTTTTAATACTGACGAATATTAATTTTTTTAATATTTATTGATATTTGATTAATATTTATTATAATATATGAATATTTAATTGATTTTTATTAATATTTATTTAATAATTATGTAAGATTTATTTATATTTAAAAACCAATACGCACTCTTCCTTAAGAAAATTTACATAGGAATTGTGAACTCGTTCACTCTTCCCGGTGAAGGTAGAAGCATGAACAAGGTTCACGCTTCTTTAGACCCAAATTTTAAAATATTAAAAAATCTATCCCAATTTTTATTTTTTTAATCATAAAACCCATTAAATTAAACTCTACCCATGTACAAAAACATAAACACAGACACAAAACATATATTTTATAAATGTATTTAAAATTGATTATATAAATATATATAAATATATAAATAAATAATGGATACAAAATATGTATGTAGATATATATATATATATATATATATATATAATGAAAAATTTAGATGAAAACAATATAGAGTAGTGGTAAGAGCGTTTATTTAGCACATGAAGGTCCCATGTTCGAATCAAGGCACTAGCAACTGGGCAAGGAGGTTGGCAGTGCTGCTGGGGGTGCGGGAGCACTAAATTAGGGGGTGAGCGCCGCACATGAGAAAGAGGGGGGGGGGGGAGGGTGATCAGGGTCATGAGCGCAACACCTAAATAAGTTGGAAACTAATTTTTTTCTAGTTTTATCAGTTATTTTTTAGTACTGAAAAATACACTCTTAAAAAACCATAGATGAAGGTATACGTTCACTACTACAAAAAGGGCCTATATCAGAGCTCAAAACGGGCTTTAACAGCTTTAAAAAATCACTCTAAATCTCATCACTAATATAGGGGGCCACTTTTATCAGTGCTAAAAAAAGAACTGATAAAGGTCACTTTTATCAGCGCTAAAAAATCGCTGATAAAAGACCCCTTTATCAGTGCTTTTTTTAGCACTGATAAAGGTCAAAAAAAGAAAGAATTATATAATGTGGGGAAAGATTTTAACAACGCTTGACCCCCCCTTTATCAGCTCTAGGAGGTCTCTCGCACGTTGCCCTTCCCGCGCATCCTCACACGCGAACCCCTTTGCTTCCAACCGAACTCAAACCCGCAACCTCCCCCTTTCACGGCTGCCCCTTTACCACTAAGCTATTTCATTTTTTTCTCTATTTAATGATATATCTATTTATTTATATATATATATTGTTATATTTATTCTTATATTGATATAGATTCATATTAATATAAACATATTTATTCCTATATTAGTATATATATATTCATTCATATATTAATATATATTTATATTTATTTATTTATATATATTTTTAGTTATAATTTTTTATCCGTATATTTATTTGTATATTAATATATACTTATAAGATTAGTTTTAAATACATTTATGAAATATGTTTTTTATTTGTGTTGATAAATAAATATATAAATACATACATACATTTATACAACACACACACACACACACACATATATATTTACGAATAAATACATATATATGTGTATTTGAAAAGCCATAGAATGTTAAAATGATCATAACTTATAATCTAGAAGCCCGTTTCAACTCTACAAACAGTTAAATCGAATAAAATGAAACAATATTTGATATGATATGTGTTATAGGCCTAACAGACATCTGGATCAAAAGTTATACCTGTTTGAATGTTAACAAATCAGGGTATCCTGACTAAAAACTTAGTTTTGGAGGCCTTATGGGACATTTTTGGCCATGAAAAATGTAACGGAGGCTTTTCCTTTACCATTAGCGTGTAGAGCTCGTCGCAGGCTTCGATTTAATATGCTGTAGAGCTCAAAAGGACACCCGGATCAAAAGTTATGGCCGTTTGAAGTTTAAGTTACATTTTCAACTTATTTTAGATCTTTTATTAATTTTTTTTATTTTTTATGTCTTCAAATTGTTATTAAATGATTTTTAATCGATAATAATTAGAAAATAATTAATTAATAATATTTTTGTAAATATTTTAAATCCATTTTCATTAAATTTTTTATATATTAAATTTAATAGTCTATTTATACGTATCTAAAACATATTTAAAAAATATATATTATATTTATACCAATATAAAGCTACTTATATAACAATAATTTATTTTTCATGATTTTTTTTAAACATAAAATTTATCACCAGTAGGAAAAATCATTGATAAATCCCCCCTTTATCAGCGCTAAAAAAAGCGCTGATAAAGGGGGGCCTTTATCAGGGCTAAAAAAGTGCTGATACAGGCGCCCCTTTATCAACGCTTTTTTTAGCACTGATAAAGGCCCCCTTTATTAGTGATTTTTTAGCACTGATAAAGGGGTAGTGCTTCCCTTGCTCATTTTTATAGTAGTGGTTATCAATAATGATGACAGATGTCTTTATCAACGCTTTTGTTGCACTTAAAAAAGCTATGGACTTTTAAAGACACCTAAATGAATAGAAATTTTTTAGCAAGATAAAAGAAATTTCTAACGCACAGGTGTGGGGGGAGAGTGAGTGTGGGCATGCAAGTATGCATGGGTGTGGGGGAGGTGAGTGTGGGTGCACACACATGTGGGTATGGGTGTGTTAGTGTGTGCGTATGTGTGTGGGTATGGGTGTGTGTAATGCCTCATCCTTGGGTTGCATGAACCGTGACCAATCCAATGAAAATATGTGACATTAGGCATGCCTCTCTGTACCCTAGAGACTATTGGTGGGAATAGAGAGTCTATAGCTAGCCTAGAGAGACTGTACTCACGATATCATCACATACGATAATAGATAAATAATCAAACCATCATAAAACATTAGAGTACACGTAAGGAATTATAGTCAAGAGTTGAACATCAATGAAAAATAAACATCGAGATGTTATAACAACAATGGTATCATGTTGAACATGTATACAAACATCAAAAGATCACCCACCAGGTAGATTAAGGAAAAAAAGAAAACTAAAACAAATCTATAAGTGGAGACATCACTATAAAAACCTGAGTCCCTCCCTGGCCCTGTCTCTCAACCTCATCCAACCAATCAAACCCAATATCCTTCACAACTTTTTACTTGAAATCTTATAATCAGGGTTTACATGTGCACCATGGTACTTGTGCAATGTGTGAGCAGAAAACTCAGTAGGGAAAAACCAATGATGTCCTTTATATACGCCATCACATTTTTTATGTGTGCACAAAAAACTAATAAAACAGCAACATACGACATGCAGTCAATCATCACTACTAAAAAAAGGCCTTTAAGAGTGCTATAAAATACCATTATCAGCACTAAAAAAGTGATGATAATCGAAGCATGGTTAAAATCCCGGAACATTTATCAGCGATTTTAAAGGGGGTAAACAATTTTTGGACACCTATATACGCTCAACCCCTTTTTTAGCACTTCCAAAACCCCTTTATTAGTGCTTTGTGAATTATCAACCTCATACACGCCCAACTGGATTCGAACCCTGCACCTATCCTTCAAATATGGAAGGATTTTACCACTACACCATGAGGTTTTGTTGTCTGTTTAATGATATTTATATATATATATATATTTACATATATTTATATAATTATTTTTAAATACATTTATATAATATATGTGTCTGTGTGATACATATATAATCATATTTATTTAAATATATTATATATTATATGCATTTACATATATTAGATTATAATATATATATCTGTTTATTAATACACACACATATGTATATACAAACGTTATAAATATATTTTTATAATGTAAATAATGTATTGATATTGTTTTAAATACATTTTTAGAATATTAATTTATTTTGATATATTAGAATATACATTTTTACATAAATATATTGATATATGTATTTATATGAGTGATTTATTATAAGTAAATATAAGAAAACATGCATATATTTAATTATAAATAAAATTATGTTGTGAAAAAATGATAAAATTTTAACACCATAATATCAATATGAATGTAATACCAGGGAATAAATTCCGTCCCCACTAAAAAAGGGGAAAAATACCCCTTTAAACGAGGCTAAAAATCCATAAAATGTTAAAAAATCAGGGTACCTCAACTAAAAACCCAGTTTTGGAGGCCTTCAGTGTAACCTCCCAACCCTGCTTACCCTCGACCCGATAGTTGGACCGATCACCACATGACCTCAAGTGCATCTCCTCGTATGCTAGAGGTTGTTGCCTAGCAGCAAGGGTCTATAGATAGTCAGTGGGGTGACTATACCCTCATATTCATAGTACACAACATAAATAGATAACAACTTAGACAAAAACAGAAGAATATGTAAAACAATAATCAAATGAATAATTAAAATGGCCAATGCCAGTTTATACAAGGCATGCATGTCATGGTGATACATATCAGAAAGCGATAGACAAAACAACATGCTTTAAATTCCAATACAGAATTAAAGAAATGACTCAAATCCCCAAGGGCGATCTCTATGAGCATCCTGAGCTCCCACTCAGTCCTTTGCTCCTAACTCCTAAGTACAAGTAATAGCCACAAGCAAAGGTCCACAGTCTTGAAAACAAGGAAGTATACTTGGGTAACCTAGTGTAATGATGACCCAAATAGGGTGTGAGATATACATATTAGTAGGCCGGGACCACTGGTTATATAGCTCAATCTAGACAATGCAATATAACAAATTGTGTGAAGATATAACAAGGAAATAACAGAACTGAATAAATAACTAACAACCCATCCATGTTCCAAAGGGACACCTGATGACGATACCCACTTTATCCCGTAGCCGGAATAAGAGTCTGCACCCAAATCATACAAGCATATTTATCAAGTATAAATACCTTTCAACACTTTACTAATTATTCTCTATTTAATCATTTATTACCCCCAATGTTACCATGATTTCCTGTACCTCAATACTATCTCCGACTCGTGCTGGAATTCTAATCATTCTAAACCTTTCTTTATTTAATCACATTTAACTCAGGTTTGATCCACATCTCTTATTCATTTCATAATTCATTATTGTCATTAATTTGGTGTTTGAACGCCACTTCAAACACCCCAATTCTCATTCGGTGTAGATCGCCATGTCTTACAACCCAATTCTCATCTGGTGTAGATCACCATGTCTAACACCTTACATCTAAGCGCTTGGATAACTATTTGGTAGGAACGCCATGTTCAAATCCAAACATCTTCATTGGTCTAGAACGTCATGTCCAACACCCACATTCTCAATCATTTACATCATTTGATAACTATTGGGGAGGAATGCCATATCCAAGTCCCTACTTATGCATTGGTCTAGAATTCCATGTCTAGCACACGATTATCATTTATTTATTAATTTAAAAATTAATTAATCCAAGACCAATAATTAATTCCCTAAGAATTATTCACATTTATTTCCTTACTAATCCAATGATTAGTGAAACATATCAAAAACCATTAGTTAACCCCATCCTAAAATAAGTCCACAATTCCATTAATTCATTCATCAATTAATTAATTTATTAACACAAATCTCATTCCATAATTTATTCTTCACAATTAATTATCCCAAACATTACTGCAAAAGCATGTCATTAATAAATCATTAATTATCTCAATTTATCAAAAGCAACATATCACAATTAATCTACTGATTAATTATCTCATTTAGCCAATTCAATATCTTATAATTAATCCCATGATTATTTATCTATATTCTTACCTCAAAGAACATAATTAAATCAAAAATTAATTATATCAACTTATCCAACTCAAAAATCATAATTAATCACCTCATTAATTATCTACATTTCAATATCAAGGCATGTAATTAATCCACCATTAATTATCTTAACTTATCCAATTAAAATCTCATAATTAATTCCCCAATTAATTATCTCAACTTATCCTGCCCAATACTCATATTTAACCACCTGATTAATTATCTATATTTCAATCTCAAGACATATAATTAATCCACCACTAATTATCTTAACTTATCCAATTAAAATCTCATAATTAATTCCCTGATTAATTATATCAACTTATCCCACCCAATACTCATAATTGCCACTTATCCCAAGTGCGTCAACATGTAAAGGGTAGAAATAACAAATCACATAACAACAAGATAAACGAACATATCAATCTAATCATTATGTTTTTATCTTGAAGGCAGTGCACCTCCATTGGAGGGGTTTTATTATAAAAATGTGATTTTGTAATCTGTCAAATCATTTTATACCAATAAAACATTCATTCAGAACTTTTATTCAAACTTATCAACAACTATAAGTAAAAAAATACTGCATTTTATTAATTAAGAAAAGTTGAGGACCCTACCTCAAAAAATTGGTTGAGCCAATGCTTTCTAACTTAAACCGTCATTTTCTCATGTACATGCACATCAAAAACAGTGCACACACACTCATAATTGGTCACATCACCTTGAATATGATGGTAGTGAACCAAATCAAGTCAAACAGTCATGCCTTCGATGACAATTGTTGAAATATAGACCAACTAGTCCTGAGACATCCTCTGTACCACCTCGATGAGATCGGAAAATTCCATGAAGGAACCACCATGATCTGACATGTGGAGAGAATTCAGGAAGAGGGGTGGTGTGCCTCCACCATGGGAGAGGAGGGGGGTTGCGCTTCATGTAGGAGGAGGATATGGGGTGTTCCTCCCCCTTATTTTTCCCCTCCAATAACCCCAATTATATTTATAAGAATTAATATAATAATAATAATAATAATAACAACCATATTATTATTATTATCATTTAATTTAAATGCTTATTTGATAAACCCCATAACTCCCCCATTACGCATCCTTTAATTTAATTCTCCTCCAATGAATTTAATTAAATAAATTCTCCAACTCATCAGCATTAAATTAAATTCTCTCAACACAATTTAATTAAATAAAACTCCCATTTTTTCATCAAATAATCAAATTCATCCAAACCTTGAATTTAATTAGATAAAACCCCAAATACACATTTATTACTCATTTAATTAAATTCCATTCATCAGGAATTATTAAATAAAACTCCAAATAATTATTATTTAATTAAATTTCCTCAACATTAATTTAATTAAATGAAACCTTATTTAACATAAATTAATTAAATTCCTCTTAAACTAGAATTTAATTAATTAAAACCCCCATATTATGACATTTAATTAAATCCCTCTCAGTCGGAAATTTTATTAAACAAGTTAACCTGAAACCCAAAATTGGGTAAGTCACACATTTTGGCTCACACGGTCTAGAAAACTATACACCAACCATGGGAAACCTTCTTTCAAAGGAACCCACTTCGCATGGTCTACCCCACATTGTTTTCCTAAACATGCACATACCGTGCGAGTGCCTCTGTCTCCCAGAATTAAGCTGCACGGTTTTCAGTAGCAGGCCATATGGTTTAATAGGTCGTGCGCCAACTATGCACCCTATACTATTCCTTAAAAACCCGACTTTTCCAAATCTAACACTCCCAAATTCTATTGAGCCACCTTTAAAACTCCTCGAGCCTTTACCCAAGCCTGTTATAAACACTTTTAAATGGTCCAAACTCACAAAAAATCAACCCAAAGATTGATTTTAAGACCGACCTGTCCAACAAATGAAAATGTTCAAAAACTTTCATATTTTAACCTGATTAAAAAACACAAGACTTTACAATCTACCCACCTTAAAAAATTATCGTCCCCAATAATCCATTGGGAACTACTACAATAGTAACCGACCAACCAAGGTCATAATGTCTCGTTTGAACAATTACATTGTGTTTCTAAAAACCAAACACACCTTTAACCAAAACACAAGACCAATAACTTAAACCTATTAAACTAGATCCAAAGCTTCGAATCCAACCCAAAACATCAAAATGACACATAACTGATCCCACATAATTAAAGACATGATCCCATCATCATCTATTCAACCACCCGCTCATTGGTGTTTTTCAAAAATGGTCTTAGCATCTAATGGTAAAACTTCCAAACCATGGCTCTTTCCTTGAAAGACATCTCCAACCCATAAACCCACACTCTCCCTTGAACCGATGACATGCCTTTAAAACGATTCCATCACCAACCGCATGTAATCCGAAGTCATCACTCAAGTTCTGGTGACCTCTCCAAGTCAAGCCATCATAAAGCTACCTTAACAACTATTGTTTCCCAGCACAAATAAAAGTGTAACCCAAAGTACCATGCATCCCGCATACAACCTAGATAACAACCACTTATCAATCCCACTGACTTTAAAAACATTAGCACGACGTAAGACCGACACTATATTAGTGCCTCTAGGACCAGGTCAAGATATGGGACATACTCATCTCATTCAGAAGAGCACAATAATAGTAAACCCAAGTCACTAAAAGATCAGTCGAACTATCACCATTCGACTCATTACAAAAATGCTTGGATTCTTCTGCCGATGCATCATGAAACAATCCTCGATGCCTATATCACCCAAGTAATCCTTGTTCCTTAAAATAATACCACTAAAACTCTTCCAAAAACGTACTATTGTGACACTACCCACCTTAGGAGTGTCCATGTCATCGAAGAAAAGATCAGTCACTCTCCAACACACTCATTTAGAAACACCTTAAATGCACGTGTGACTTTCACGAACCAAGATCACCATGCCAACATCTCGCATGAAAGTTGAAACTTAAAACCTATCGATGTTTCAAAATACCGGAGTCCCAAAAAGTCCTCTCAAGAAATAGGATGATCTTACCTTAAATCCCCCAAAAATCTACTCCAAATTTAACCCAAGGACATCTTAAATGGCTGACCATGCCCAAGGCATGTCTATCATGTTGAAAAAATCATTCCTTAATACTTATTCCCATATCAAGATTCAAGATACAATGATCACCCCTCTAAATATGGATGTCATTCTTTAAAACCCAAAAGTCCTACTAGGGACAACGACAATCAAAGGTACCAACGTCGAAAGCTCATAGTGGAAACAAGGAATATTATGCTCTAAGGGTGATACCTACTATGACTAGTCCCTTATGAAGCATACGCACCGACCCCATATCATGGTCATGCAAAACAAAAAACACTAGGCTCAAAATCCCCAATTTATTTTCACCATTACATTAATTCATTTCAACCTCTCAACATTTGAAAGATTTTTTTTAACAAACCTATATATACTATTCCACAACATGAAACTTGGTTTTCAAACAATGTTCCTCGTCCAGAACAAGAAATCTATAAAAAACATCCTCTTAAACATTTAACATTTATCATCATTTCATTTTAAACAGGAAATTTAGAATCTAAATTACTTTTAATCAGAAGGTGACCTTCGAGGGTCCCATTTATCCAAAGAATCCGGGTACTTCAAAAATAAACCTTATAATAGTTCATTTCACAAAAATCAATAGTTTTAGATTTATAACCATTTTAAAACACACTATGGTTATACATGGATTAGTCACATGGGTGGCCATCTACCAATTGATAATGTGCCCATACATATTACCACTGGCATTTGGATCCCATTTATCACATAAAATTTTCATTTAACATTTTAAATTTAGAATCCACTTTTTCAATCGTTTGAATACATAGGTACCCTTTTTCAGTTATATAGCATCCATACACCTTACAACTAAAATTGGATCCCTTCATAAATGCAATAAATAAATTTTATACTCATGCATCTATTTACACATTAAAACATCTCTTTCATGTTATCATAAGTATGAACACAACAACATTATATAACACAGAGGCATGTCACTACATCAAAACATTATAATATTAGAGGTATCATAGAATATAAACACCCAATAATGTTATATCTATGATAGAAACATGCTATCTAAAGGGGCATGCTAAAGAAAATCAAAACATGGAATTGCACCCAAGGCACACAACCAAAATTATCAGGCATCCTACTAATGTAACTACATGTATTGTGATATGCATGGCATGTGAATATTTAAGTTCGTAAGATGTTGCATGTAATGAAATTTCCATGCCATATTCGGCCAAGGAAAAATTTCAAAATTCTCAAAATCAATATGCAGTGGAAAATACAACAGTCGCTCAAGGTGAAATCATATAAACTGTAACCTCAAACAGCATAAACATCAATGCCCATTTCTGGCCACTTGGTCATTTCTCGTATGTGGGGTGATCAGTCCCTAGCACAACTATTAACTGAACGTTGACACCTACTTAGCATCATTTCTACCAACCCAAAATAGAAATACAATGGGAAAATAAATAAAACTTGAACCTACGACACAACTTTGTAACATCCCAACCCAACTTACCCTCGACCCGGTAGCTGGATCCATTGCCACATGACCTCAAGTGCGTCTCCCTATACACTAGAGTCTGCTGACTAGAAGTGAGGGTCTATGGAAAATCAGAGGGGAGACTATAACCTCATATTCAGAGTGCACAAAGGAAATAAATACTGACTCAAACAATAGTGTAAAAAAATGTAAAACAATAATCAACTAAATAATGAAAATGGCCAACACCAGTTTATAAAATGCATGCATGTCATAGTGATACACATCAAAAATCAGTAGTTAAAAACATTCTTTACATTCCAATATAGAAATAATGAAATGACTAAAATCCCCAAGGTTGAACGCCATGAGCATCCTAATCTCCTACTAAGTCCTTTGCTCCTAACTCCCAAGTACAAGTAACAACCACAAGCAAAGTTCTGCAATTATGCAAACAACGAAGTATACTTGGGTACCCCAGTGAAATGGCATCCTAAATAGGGTCTGAGATGTACATCTCAGTATGTCGAGACCACCAATTTTCTAGATAAATCTAGACAATGAAATATAAAAATTGGTGTGCAGATATAACAAGGTAATAACAGAACTGGATAAATAACCAACAACCCATCCAAGTTCCAAAGGGATACCTAATGACGATACCTGCTTCGGCTCGTATCTAGAATGAGAGTCTGCACAAGAATCATACAAGCATATTTATAAAGCATAAATAACTTTCAACACTTTACTAATTATTCTCTATTTAATCATTTATTATCTCCAAAGTTCCTATGATTTCCCGTACCTCAATACTATCTTTAGCTCATGCCAAAATTCTAATCATTCTCAACCATTCTTTATTTAATCACATTTAACTCATGTTTGATCCACATCTATCATTCATTTCATAATTCATTATTTTAATTAATTTGGTGTTTTAATGCCATGTCAAACACCCCAATTCCCATTCAGTGTAGATCACCATGTTTAACACCCCAATTCTCATCTGGTGTAGATTGTCGTGTCTAACACCTTACATATAAGCGCTTAGATAACTATTGGGGAGGAACACTATGTCCAAGTCCCAACTTGTCTATTGGTCTAGAACGTCATGTCTAGTACCCACATTCTTAATCATTTAAATCATTTGTTAACTATTGGGGAGGAATGCCGTGTCCAAGTCCCAACTTCTCCATTGGTCTAGAACACCATGTCTAGCACCGAGTTCTCATTAATTAATTAATTCATAAATTAATTAATCCAAGCCCAATAATTAATTCCTCAATAATTATCGACATTCATTCCCTTCCTAATCCAACAATTAGTGAAACATATCAAAAACCATTGTTTAACCCCACCATTAACTAAGTCCACAATTAAATTAATTAATTCATGAAATAACTAATATATTTACAAAAATCTCATTCCATAATCGATTATCCACAATTAATTATCCCAAAAATAACTGCAAAAGCACATAATTAATACACCTTTAATTATCTCAATTTATCCAAAGCAACATATCACAATTAATACACCAATTAATTATCTCATTTATCCAATTTAATATCTTATAATTAATCCTAGGATTATTTATCTATATTCCAACCTCAAAGCACATAATTAAATCAAAAATCAATTATATTAACTTATCTTGCTCAAAAATCATAATTAATCACCTAATTAATTATCTATATTTCAATATCAAGGCATGTAATTAATCCAAAATTAATTATCATAACTTATCTAATTAAAATCATATAATTAATTCTCTGATTAATTATCTCAACTTATCCCACCCAATACTCATAATTAATCACCTGATTAGTTTTCTATATTTCAATCTTAAGGCATGTAATTAGTCCACCATTAATTATCTTAACTTATCTAATTAAAATCTCATAATTAATTCCCTAATTAATTATCTCAACTTATACCACCCAATACTCATAATTACCACTATCCCAAGTGCATCAACATGTAAAGGTCCGAAATAACAAATCACATAACAACAAGATAAACGAACATATTAGTATAATCATTATATTTTTAGATTGAAGGAAGTGCACCTCTATCGGAGGGGTTTTATTACAAAAATTTGATTCTGTAATCTATCAAATAATTTTATACCAATAAACCATTCATTTAGAATTTTTATTCAAAATTATCAACAATCATAATTAAACAAATACTTCATTTTATTAATTAAAAAAAGTTGAGGACCCTACCTCAAAAAATTGGTTGTGACAATGATTTCTAACATAAACTGTTATCTTCTCATGTACACGCACCTCAACAGCAGTACACACACACTTAGAATTGGTCGTATCACCCTGAATATGATGCTGGTTAACCAAATCAAGCCAAACAGCCATGCCTTCAGTGACAGTTGTCGAAATATGGACCAACAGGTCCCGAGAAATCCTTCCCACCACCTCGATGAGATGGGAAAATTCCATTAAGGAACCACCATGGTCCGACGTGCAGAGAGGATCCGTGAAGAGGGGGTAGTGCGCCTCTACCATAGAAGAGGAGGGGGTTCGTGCTTCACATAGGAAGAGAAGATGGGGTGCACCTACCACTTATTTCCCCCCTCCAATAACCCTAATTAGAATTATAAGAATTAATATAATAATAATAATAACAATGATATTATTATTATTACCATTTAATTTAAATTATTCTTTGATAAACCCTATAACTCCCCAATTACACATCATTTAATTAAATTCTCCTCCAATTAATTTAATTAAATAAATTCTCCAACTCATCATTATTTAATTAAATTATCTCAACACAATTTAATTAAATAAAACCCCCATTTGTTCATCAAATAATTAAATTCATCAAAACATTGAATATAATTAGCTAAAACCCAAACTCTACATTTATTCCCCATTTAATTAAATTCCATTCACCGGGATTTAATTAAATAAAACTCCAAATCATTATCATTTAATTAAATTCCCTAAACATTAATTTAATTAAATGAAACCTCATTTCACATCAATTAATTAAATTCCTCTTAACCTAGAATTTAATTAAATAAAAAAACCCCATATCACGACATTTAAATAAATACCTCTCATTCAGGAATTTAATCAAATAAGTTAACCTAAAACCCAAAACTCGGTAAGCCACACGGTTTGGCTCGCACGGTCTGGAAAACCGTGCGCCAACCATGTGGAACCTTCTTTCTAAGGAACCCAATTCGCATGGTCTATCTCGCATAGTTTTCCTAACCATGCACGGACCGTGTGAGTGACTCTATCTCCTAGAATTAAGTTACACACCTTCCTGTAGCAGGCCACATAGTTTAACAGGTCGTGCACCAACTGTATGCCCTCTACTATTCCTTAAAATCTATCTTTTCCCAACATGACACTCCCAAATTCCATTTATCCACTCTCAAAACTCCTTGATCCTTTACCCAAGACCATTATCAACACTTTTAAATGGTCCAAAATCACAAAACATCACCTGAAATCTTGGTTTTAAGATCGAACCATCCAAAAAACAAAAAATTTCAAAAAATTTCATATTTTATTCCGATTAAAAAACAAGAGACTCTATATTCTAGGAATTTCTTGGTCTTGAAAAATTTGAAAAAGCTTTGCCTTGTCACTGAGGGCGTAAAACTCATCACATGATTCGATTTGATATGCAGTAGAGCCCAAACAGACACTCGGATCAAAATTTATGGCCGTTTGAAGTTTGGGTCACATTTTCAACTTATTTTAGATATTTTATTATTATTATTTCTTTTTTTTATCTTAAAATTGATATTAAATGACTATTACTCAGTAATAATAAGAATTTTTTTAATTAAAAATATTTTTCTAGTTATCTTATAAGAAATTTTCACTAAATATCTTATATATTAAGTGAAAATGTCTATTTACCTTATCTAAAACATATTTCAAAACATATATATTATATTTATATCAATATAAAAATATTTATATATTATTTTTAATGATTTTTTTGAAGTAAACTTTTATCAATGATTTTTTACAAGCACTAATAAAAGACCCTATTTATCAAGGCTTTTTAAAATGAACTCATAAAGGCCCCCTGTAAAAGTACTTTTTAGCACTGTTAAAGACCCATTTTAAGAGATCTATTTTAGCACCAAAAAAGGGGTTCTTTAATAGTGTTCTTAGCTAGTGCTGTTAAATCCCTATCATTGGATAAACCAAGTTTTCTCTATGCAGGATATGTGTGTCGCTTTTGTTGTGATTGTTGTGATATCATCATAAAATATAAAACTAACTTCCCACTTATATTTTTCTAATGAAATAGTTTCCCTAGGATTATGAGTAGTGTGATAATGCCCCAAAAATAAAGTGGAATAAAATAAAAATCCATTTTTAAATCTGTGAAATGATCTTGGGGTGTTTTAATGCGTGTTCGTGCTTGTGGGATGAAGATGTGTGGTTGGGTCATGTGGAGCATATGGTTTGTTGGTCATGATTTTGGGGTAGTGAGGAGGTGGTTTGTTTGGCCATGCTTTTGGATCTGTGACAAGGTGGTTGTTTGGATGTGATTTTGGGGAAGCGTGGTGGTTGTAAGATGATAATTATGAGCTACTTGTGACATGTGGTTATGTTGTGCTAGATGTACAGGTAGTGATGGAATAAATAATTGTTCAATAATGATGAAGATGACATGAGTTGGTTTAGTTAATGGTTTTGAAATGGTTAATGAATAATTAAATGATGGTTTGTGCGGTTAAATGTGGTTGATGAAAAATAATGAAAATATTGGGATGATAAAATGAAATTGGATGGAAATGTGAAACATGGATTTTGGATTATTGTGTGGTGTTATGCATTTAGAGGTGACAACAAAAGTGATGGTGTTGTGAGTTAGTGAGATTTTGGTTGTGAACCCATGGGTTAGGATTGAGTGTTTTCTATTTTATATATATATATATATATGTATATTTCTTGTGACATATATACTCACCCCACCCAGGTTAAAAACTATGTACTGACACCCGTATAGTCACATAGGGGGTGTTTTTCCTGACATCCAGTGAGGAGGATAAATGACTGGTTACCTGCTCTTTCTTGATCTCACTTTGAGGAAAGGTAGGTATTTCACATGTTGTGATGGTTGGAGGTCTATTAGTGCATTAGGTGGTGGTTGTGATAGTCCAGTTGTTTTTGGGTGAGATGTGACCATGCATGTAGGGTGGTGGCCTAGGTGTTTTCAGGCGATATGTGAAATGAAAGTGCTTGTGGGGCAACTTCTGATGGGGGGTCATGCATAGTAGGAGGAGGGAACAAGGCTGATGTCCGACATGTTCATGATACCCTACTACTCTGTGCAAGTTAATTTCTTTTAATTTAGGATCTTTAAAATTTTTATTTATCAGTGATCTAGATAAATAAAATCCAAAATAAAAGACATAACATGATCCATTGAAGTTTTGGATTTGAGTCTCCTTGATTTTCTCCCACTTAAAAGAAATTCTATCCTTTTACCATTCTCTCTCCCATAGTATGTTTGATGGAACACACCAGAATTTTGACTGAGATTTAATTTTCAAGGACAAGACCCATTAAATAGGGATAAAATGGTTTTTGTGGGTGGTTATTTAATTAACTGTCAAATTACATAAATTTGACAAGTTTATCCCTCATTATCCTGTTATAATAAAATTAAACAAAATATGACATGAGTTATTCCAACATTCTCCCATTTAACTCAAGTGTAATTACTTTTTGATGTTTAATATAAAATCGATCATTATAAAAATTTATGTCTATTATATCATCAGTACAACATTTATCGTAATTAAAGATAATGTCAACATGATTCATGGAAGTCATATATTCTAAATTAATATAATCCCTTCCATGTACTAAAATAAGGAAATTTTCCCCATCATAATTAAAATGGGATATATATAATTGGGCCAATGATAATTTCTTTATTTAAGACTATGCATGTAATCATTATTCAATTCAACCATGTATACTTATCAAAAAAACATACAACATGATCGAAACATTTATAAGTCAAAGTATCAACTGTAATAATAATAATAGTCAATACATAAAATGAAACCTACTCAGTGACAATGCACATACTTTCAACATGTCCAATAAATGTCTTGGGTTGTAACCCTTTCATCATAGGGTCAAAAATCATAATATTTATGATAATATGTTCAATTGGAATCTTATGTTTATGAAATTCCTCTTTAACTACAATGTACATTAATTCCATGTGTTTAGAACCATTGGAATATCATCCATTATTTGAAAATAATACTATTGTGGTATTGTCAAAATAAATTTTCAAGGTCTTGGTGATACTGTTGAAAATTCCCAGTCTTGAAATAAAGTTATGCAACCATGTACCCTGAATTATAGCTTCAAATCATGCTACAAATGCAGCTTCTATGGTTGAAGCATCTATAACTGATTGCTTTTCAATTTTCCATGATATTTATCCTTTTTCTAGGAGATAAACATAAATAAAAGTTTACTTTCTTGTATCAACACAACTGGAAAATTCTAAATCAGAGAATCCGATCACCTCAAAATCACTGGATCTTTTATAAGTAAGCATGTGATCCTCTGTTCCTTGCAAATATCAATTTTTTTTGCATATCTCCTATGATCCATTCTAGGATTTATTTTTTATATTCCTAACATACCAAATTCAAAGATAATATCTGGAATTGTATATGTTTGAGCATATATCAAGCTTCATAAAACAGATGCATAAGTTATTCATTCCATCTGTTTTTGTTTTAAATAATTTTTGGGACATTTATTGAGATTAAATTTATCTTTTTTTGAATTGGAACTAGTGATGCTTAGCATTTTTCCATCATAAACCTCTCTAAAATTTTATTTATGTATAAATTTTGAGATAATCCCAATAAACCTTGAGTTCTATTACATAATATTTCTATTCCAATCACATGATTGGATTTTACTATGTCTTTCAATTTAAAATTATTAGAGAGGAATTTCTTGGTCTTATATAATAGAACCATATCATTTACAACAATTAATATGTATTTAACATATATAATCAAGAATATAAATTTACCCCCATAGATATTTTGGTATATACACCAATCAATGATGTTTTCCTCAAATCCAAAAGGCACAAAAATATCATTAAACCAAATATACCATTATTGAGATGCTTATTTAGGTCCATATATTGACTTCTGTAATTTACAAACCATGTTTTCCTTTCCTTAATTGGAAAAACCCATTGGTTGATCTATGTATAGATCTTCCTCTAAGATTTCTTTTATAAATTTTGTTTTAACATCCATTTGATTTAACTCTAAATCATTCTAAGCTAACAATTCCCTAATATTTCTGAAGGACTATTTCTTAGAAACAAGTGAGAAGGTTTTCTTATAGTTTATACCATCTTTTTGAGTGAATCCTTTAGCAAAAAGTCTATCCTTTTAACATTTAAGGTTACCATGAGTATCGTGATTGGTTTTAAAGACCCATTTACATCCAACTCTCTTACATCCTTTAGGGAATTCCATAAGGACCCATACATTATTTTGTTCCATGGAATTAAACTCACATTTCATGGAATCCAACCATTTATCAGAATTATCACACTTTATTGATTGAGAATATGAAACTAGATCATTATAAATTCTAAGATCACTTTCTATTTCATGTGGATATACCAAATTGTCATAAAAAATAGCTGACATTCTCTCCCTTTAAGCTCTTATTAACACTATCTATTGTGGTTCTTTAACAATTTCTTCATTGTGAATTTTAGAAACATTATATTATGGTTCTGCATGATTATTTTGTGATGAAATAATTCGAGGAACAACAACATGTGAAGTTGGAATACAATAAAATGGGACATGACTTATAACTTCTTTAATTTCCACATTTTTTGGAACGTCACTCCCACTGGATTCACAATTCTTAATAAATCTATAATTTTCAATTTTTAAAATTCTCATACTATAGTTAGGATAATAAAATATATACCCCTTTGATTTCTATGGATAACTAATGAAATGTCCACTAATTGTTCTTGCATCCAATTTTATTTTTTGTGGATCATATGCTATTATTTTTTCCTAACAACCCCATACATGCAGGTGTCTTAAACTTGGTCTCCTACTAATCCAAAGTTCAAAAGGAGTCTTTGGAACTACTTTACTAGGAACCATATTCAATAAATACATGGAAATTTTTAAAGCATACATCCACAATTATAATTATAATGAATAATTACTTAACATAATCCTAACCATATCCATTAATGTTCTATTATGCCTTTCCACTAAACCATTTTGTTGTGGTTTACCTAGCATAGTGCATTGTACAAATATGTCATGAATTTATAGAAACATTGCAAATGGACCAGGGTTTTTTCCACCTTCATAAAATGTTCCATAATATTCACCACCCCTATCAAAACTTATGACCTTCACCTTTTTGTCTAATTTCCTCCCAACTTCATTTGCATAAATTTCTAAGGCATTTATTTCTTGAGATTTCTCATGAAATAAATAGACATATCCACAACGTGAAAAATCATCAATAAAGGTGATAAAGTATTTTTATTTATTGAAATAATTGACATAAAAATATCCACATATATTAGTATGTATGATCTCAAGAAGTTTAGAACTTCTTATGGAACCTTTCTTTGTGTGTTGTTTTTGTTTTCCTTTAATTAATTCCACACAAATGTTTAGGTTAGTAAAATCTAAATTTGGAAGGATTTCAATCCTAATGAATCTCTAGAATCTTTCTTTAGAAATATGACCTAAATGTTTATTCCATAAATAAGTAGAATTTTCATTTACTAAACCATGTTTAGTACCAGAATTATGATTCAAGGTCATAAGTGTTTCAACATACATATAATCAATATTTATTTTATAAAAACTATCAAATATAAACCAGATCCAATCATGCATGTATTCTTAAACAAAATAAAATATCCATTACAAAAACTAAAAGAGTATCTAGTAGAATCAAGTTTCGATAAATAAACCAAATTCCTAGATATACTAGGTACATAGAAGGTTTCACATAAATCCAAACTATATCCACTATTAAGAATTAAATGTTAAGTCACGACAACTTTAACTGGTACCTTCACTCTATTCCCCATGAAGATGAAATTTTTAATTGGGTTCATGATTTGGGTTGAAAGGAATACATGCATTATTTCAAAACATGAAACCATAATCAATGCACCATGTATTTTTGTTGAACATCAGCTAAGTTTGATTCGTAAAATGTATTATCATTTTTCTTACCATTCTTTTTAAACCAAGCCTTTCATTTTAGAAAATCCTTTTGAAAATTTCCAAATTTCCCATAGAAATGGAATTTATCTTTATTTTCATTCTTCTTGTTCTTTCTATAGGATTAATTAACCTTCATTGGCCCCTTTCATTTTCCATGCTTCTTTATACCATGCTTATTTCCTCCTTGATTACGCACATAATGGAAAGAGTTGATTTCTTGACTCTTTAAACATGTTTCCTATTGAACTAGCATATTATGAAATTCATGCACATTCCATTTATCTTTGATAGTATTTTAGTCCATTTGGAATAGTCCATAATCATGTGGCAATGAGTTTAGGAAAAACTATACCAGGAAAATTTCATCCACTTCCATTCCAAAATACTTAAGTCTTGCTGCAATATGTGTCATTTCATTGACATGCTCATGAATGATACCAGAACCATAAAACTTTATGGTGGTCAATGTACTCATTAATGAATTGAAAAGAGATCTTTCAGTAGTTTGAGATTGGTCTCCCACAAATTCCATATATTCTTTAGCACTTTTAGTTTTAGGGAGACCATACCTGATGTTATTTGCTATACTCATTCACATGATCATCAAACTTTATATGTTCGATCTTTCTCAAGTTGAAAAATATATCATATCATCATTTATACTATCATCCATTATAGTAGAAGGTTTCTCTTCTCTAAGTGCAAAATCAAGATCCAGTATATCAAGTGAAATTGGATTTTCTCACTCCAATAAACAAAAGTAATCCATTAAAGATCATAAGAGTTGATGTTTGTGAGTGAGATGATGATGAAAAGCTAAATACAATAAATACATACCTAAAATTAATTCTTTGAAATAATAATAACACATTGATTCAGAAAAATTATTTAACATAATTGTGTATTAGTTATCTCCTTTGGGTAATACACTAATACAAAAACATAATTGATACTAATTAAATTAACATTATTTGGAAATAATATACGCATCATTATATTTTTTTATTATATTTGGATATATAAATAAATCTCATAACGCATATAAATGTAACCCACAATTATATTAAGAAATTATAACAATATGAATGTTGCTTTTGGAAAATTAATAAATATCTCATAATAATAAATTTCAATTACTCATAAAATATCATAAGAGTATCAAATTTATGAGCAATCAAGATACCACAAACTTTGATGATTTTGTGATGGAGTTTTCACTACTTTATATACACAAACAAAAAAACTAGATCTATTTACAATGTAATTAAAAACCATACAGAATTTATAATAATGTCAAAAAGACTTGATAAATGAGGGAGAATTAAGGAGAAGAAAAAAAGTCATTGAAATTAATCACCACATTATTCAACAGTTGAAACCTTTCAAAATATTGAAAGAACGTCCATGTTGACCACACGAAATGATTAAATGAGACATTAGGGTGGCCCAACTATATGTGTGGTCATCTTCCATTCTAATATTTTTTTTGATAAAAATAACATGCATTGGATTATAGATTCTCTTTCTTCATTAAAATTTGTCATCGTTTTTACTGATAAAAATTATAATTTTATTATATCTATATTTTTATAATATTTCCATTATAGAAATGCATTTACCGGTTCGATTTCTTTTGGAAAATAAATATTAGAATATATTAATATAGATTTGATTGATCGTTATTTTCTTATTAATTTATGAACCTAAAATTTTAATTATTTTATTTATTGTTAGTCATAATACAATTGAGGCCCACATGTTCTGTCGGTTTTTGCAGTATTTTTATTTTAATAAATAATAAAATTTATATTAATTCTCTCATATATTTTCCATAATAATATTTATTTTCTTGTTAATTTTTTACAATATAACATTTAACTAAAATAAAATTTAATAACCGTTGCAAATAAATATCGACTATAACTTAATACAATAAAAATAATTATATTCCTAGTAGAGGAATTTAAAATGGTTTATTTCTTTATATTGATTGAATTTATTACATTTATGATTATTTTTTTCATTTTAAAAATTTAATGTAATTTCAAAATATCATCTATTAGGATTATTTTTTAGATTTAAAGTTCAAAATATGATTTAATTTTAAAATTAATATTTTTAATTTAAAATTTAAAATATTCATTGAAATTAACTTCCATTTCAATGGAGTTCATTTTTAATTGTTTACACCATTTATATTGACTTCCCTCTAGTAATACATATGATTTTCACATTGATTTCCTCTCCCCGATGCCTATAAAATAGTATTATTCTTCTTTTTGTAATTAAATATATTTTAATTTTCCACGAGAGTTTGTTTTTTCATAAAGGTGGGTTAGTTTCTATAAAATACTAGATGTGATTAAAATAAATTGATATTTGTTTTCGAGTAAACACATTAATGAAAATTTATGAAAATTTATTATTAATTATTAATATTAAATAATATTTATTACTATTTATTAGAATTTAATTTATCTTTCGTATTATTTATTAATATTCACTACCACAGATCGGCACATGGGCAACGCTACCCTTTGTCAACGCTAGTAAAAAAGCACTAATAAAGGGGTTACCTTTATTAGAACTAAAAAACATTGATAAAAGATACTTTTAATAGTATTGTGAAAAGTACCCCATTAAAAACACTTTTTTAAAAGCACTGATAAAGACCCCCCATTATTAGTGTTTTTTTACCAGAGCTGATAAAAGGGGTATATTTTAAAAAATATATTTCATTAAAAATAATATAATAATATATAAATATATAAATATATTGATATTGATATAAATATAATAAATCTATATTTTAAATATTTTTTACATAAGGATAAATAGAAATTTAAACATAATATATCAGATATTTAGTAAAAAAGGTTTATTATATAATTTCAAAAATATTTGTATTTAATAATTTTGTAATTTTTATTGAGTAATATTAATTTAATAAAAATTTGAATAAAAAAATAAAAATAAATAAATTAAAGATCTAAAATAAGTTGAAAATGCAACTCAAACTTCGAACAACCTAACTTTTAATCTTGGTATCTGTTTGGGCTCTACCTCATATAAAATCAAAGCTTGCAATGAGATCTACACCCTAATATCTTAGAATAAACTCTTTGTTGCATTTTTTAGGCCAAAAAGGCCGAGAAGGCCTCTAAAATTGAGTTTTTAATTGAGTTACACCGATTTTTTAACATTAGATGGATTTTTAGTCTTGCTTAAGGGGGTCTTTTTTCCATTTTTCAATGAGGACTAAATTTATTCCCTGGGATTACATTCATATTGATATTATGGCTTTTAAATTTTATCAATTTCCATAGTGTACTGTTATTTATAATCCAATATATAACAATATATACATATTTTTTATATATCCACACATAAAAAATTTAATTTTATAAACAAATAATTAAAAAAAAATTACATATAAAATATATTTCTCAATATATAAGCCTTATCTAAATTAAAACTAATATCCATTTTATTTTAAATACAAATATATGAATATTTATATATCTATATAATATATGTGTGTGTGTGTGTATTAGTGTGTGTTTGTATTAACAAACTGATATATATTATCAATATATTCTAATATATATATATATATACATACATATTAATATATAATATATGTAAATATATATAAATATGTATAATTATACTTACAAATACACATTTAATATATATATATATATATGTCTGTATGTATGTTGTATATATGTATGTATTTATTTATACTCACACAAAAAAACATATTTTATAAATGTATTTAAAAATAATCTTAGAAATATATATTAATATAACTATATATATGTCAATATAAATCTATATTAATATACGAATAAATATAACTAAATATATATATAAATAAATATATGTATCATTAAAAGGAGAAAAAAACAAAATGAATGAGTGGTAGAGGTTGAGGTATGCAAGGAAGAGGTCTTGGGTTCAAATCCAAGCGGAATTAGGGGTGCACATTTGATTTACAAAAAAATTACTATTTTTTGTAATTTTGTTTGACTTTTATCAGGACTAAAAAAACCATTGATAAAGGCTCCTTTTATTAGTGCTTTTTTGAGCCCTTATAAAATACCCCTTTTATTACTGCTTTTTTTAGTGATGATAAAATGAGCCTTTAACAGTGCTATTTTTAGCACTGATAAAAGAGACCCCCTTTTAATAGCACTTTGATTATCTAGGTTTTTAGCACTGATAAGAGCGATTTCTAGTGCTTTTAAAAGCCATATTTGTGGTTGTGATTTATTAATATTTATAAATATATGTTAACATTTATTAATATTTATTTATATTTATTTAATATTTATTAATATTTGTTTACTATTTATTAATATTTTTTGTATTTATGAATATTTATTAAAATTTATGACTATTAATGAATATTTAATTAATATATATGAATATATAATTAATATTTATGAATTTTTTTATAATTTAATTACTATTTATTCATAAATATTAAATAAATATTCATAAATATTCATAAATACAAAAAAGTATTAATATTTTTTAATATTCAATAAATATTTATTAATATTAATTAAAATTTACTAATATTAAATTTATATTTATGAATGTTGAATTAATATTTAATTAATATTTATTAATATTTTTTTGATATTTTTTTAAAAAAATTAGTATTTATGAATATTTGTGAATATGTATTTAATATTTAATTTATATTTATTAATATTTATTTGATATTTATTAATATTTTTTAGTATTTAAGAATGTTTAAGAATAACTAATTAAGGCACATGAATATTTAATTAATATTTAATTACTATTTATTAATTTTTATGTATATTTATTTATATTCATTAATATTTATCATTATTTAATTAATATTTATTATTATTTATCTAATATAGTTGTGGTTTATCTTAGGTTTAAGCACTCCATAATAGTACATCAATGTTGAGGGTTCAAAACCAATTAGGAGCAGGTTATAGCACCACTGTAGTGGTACTGTTGTAGGGTTGTAGCGGTGATGGTACTATAACAAGTATTATAGCAGCCCAGGTACTGTTGTAGTACTTTTCATCGGAGGAGACTTTGGGATAAAAAATTGGTCTTTGGGCCTCAAATTAGGGCTTCCAAGCCCCATGACCTACAATCCATTATTTAATGGGCTTTAATGCCCTATAAGCCTACAGGTCATGTAATGGGTCTCTTCTACAAAAAAAACTTTCTTTCTTTCAATAAAAAAAAAGTTGTTTTAACCCCAACTTTTTAAGAAATATTTTCTAATATTTTTGAATATTTAATTAATAAAATTTAATTTTATTTATTAATAATTACGAATTATAAATTAATATATTTTTTTATATTTATTGATATTTGATTAATATTTATTATTATTTATGATTATTTAATTGTTTTTTATTAATTTTTTTTAATATTTTTTTAAATATTTAAGAAACATTAATTTATATTTAAAATCCAATACACACTCTTCCATAAGAAAATTTATAGAGGAAGCATGAACCTCGTTCACTCTTCCTGGTGAAGGCAGAAGCATGAACAGGTTTCACACTTCTTTAGACCCAAATTTTAAAATATTCAAAAATTTATCCCAATTTTTATTTTTATTTTAAATCATAAAACCCATTAAAAGAAACTCCACTCACACACACACACACACAAACATATATTTTATAAATGTATTTAGAATTGATTACATAAATATATATAAATATATGAATAAATAATGGATACAAAATATGTTTGTGTATATATATATATATATAAATAAATGTATATAATGAAAATATTTGAAGAAAATAATATAGAGTAGTGGTAAGAGCGTTCATTTTACTCATAAATGTCCCAAGTTCGAATCAAGGCACTGAAGACCAGTCAAAGAGGGTGGTAGTGGTGCAGGGGGTGGGGGAGCACTGAATCAATGGGTGAGTGCCGCACATGAGCAAGAGGGGGGGGGGGGGGTGATCAGGGTCATGATAAAAACACCAAAATAAGAGTTATTAAAATCTAAAACATGAGGAGAGGCAACATATTGGGATTCCCAAAAAATGGAACATAATATTTGGGAAGAGAAAAAACAAATGCACAGTGGATTTATAATTAAAAAATCTATTATGATTTAATTATGAATGTAATACAGATTTTGATTTCTAAATTTAATGTAACACATAATAAATTTAAATATGTTGAAACATAGATTTCATAACTTTCACTTTAATATCACATGTAAGTTAATTTTATTTAATTTAGGATCTTTAAAATCTATATTTATCACATATCTAGATAAATAATATTCAAAATAAAAGACATACCTTGATCCCTTGATGTTTTGGATTTGAGCTTCCTTGATTTTCTCCCACTTAAAGGATTTCTATCATTTGCCTATTCTCTCTCCCAAATCAGTTTTGATGGAATGTACCAGAATTGTGTTTGATACATAATTGGCAAGGAGAAGACCCTTTAAATAGGGATAAAATGGTTTTCATGGGTGGTAATTTAATTAACTATCAAATTCCATAAATGTGAAAAGGTTATTCCTCATTATCCCATTATAATAATATTAAACAAAATATGACGTGAATTATTCTCACATTCTTGCATTGGAGGTGGTTGCGTTGGGACCTAAGTGTTTTTGGGAATGAATTGATGTGGTCATACTTGTGGGGCGGCAAGCCTGGTGTCTTCAGGTTAGATGTTTTGTGATCGTTCCTGTGGGGCGGTGTGGCATAAGGTAGAGATGAGAGTGCCATGACGTACGCTGTTGGGGTAGGAGAGTGGCATACTAGTGGGAAAGCACTACAGGATACTCTTATCGATGTGATTCATGTTATATTATATTATTTGTCTTGTGTTATTTGGTGAGCGTGTCTTGATGAGGCCGAGTTTGGTTAGTATACCCATATATATGCTATTTGGTTTTGCTGTTTTCTCACTGGTGCATTGATTAAAACACCAATGATCACAAAGATGATTGTTTTCATTATATCTGGAAACAAAATGTTATAAAAAATTCATGAGGGAGAGAGAGAGGAGAGAAGTAAAAAATTGGTATGCACAAGCTCTTACAAGATATTGATTAGTGAGGAAAAAAGAAATCCATATTTGCAAAGATTTTAATTAGTAACACTGAAACTGACATGTATCCCTAATCTTAGTATAAGAAAAGAAAAAAAATATACGCATAAAATTTAAGTGGGGATAAGGGGAAACCCTTCTTCCTCCCCTCCATCACCCCATAACATAAACATAGGACCAGGAACCAGCACGATAAGGAGTCCACAAACTGATGTTTTATTTTAGTATATCCTTACCATAAGCACAAGGTCCTTAGTAGGGACATCTATTGAGGACACATATTGGGTTGGTGATGGATCAGAAAGCCAGTGGGTAATTTAATTATAGGAGCGAGAGTGGGTGCCATTCATTTTGTGCAGGGAGCAAATAAGCCTCCTAGGAGTTGTATATATCTTAAAGCCACTAGTATTGATCAGGGAATATGACCTATAATGCACAAATGTAATGCATAAAATCATATTAAATAACATCCACTAATAACACACACACAAAATATCAAAAATCTTCATTTAATCCTCTATTAATTCATAGCATAGCCTTAATGGTGCAATGAAAAACTGTGTGAAATACAATACGAGGGGGCTAGGAGTTGCAGTTCTGTAACGTTCTCCACCACCAACAACATCTTCTAGCCCGGAGTGCTCAGAGAATGAATAAAAAATAGGGCTCCCATAAAATGCTTTAGTTTCCAAGGCTTCCAAATCACCCCCCAATAGAACACATCCCATCAGACATACAGTTCCCCATTTCAATGTATGGGAGGTGTTTCTCAGTCATTGAGATGCGTTTTTGAGAATTTCTCTCCACTGCACCCACCTTAAATATTTTTAATGTCGATGATATCAAACACCTTGCATTAGGTTCATAAATAAAACTATTATTATCATCCAAGCCAATGTGTGATTTGAGAAACTTGATAATTGATTTACGGCTATCTTCATCTTTATCCAGATTTTCCAACGCCCTTCAAATAAGGGTAAGATCCCTTCCCATTGCTCCCTTGGTAAACTCAAGTAGTGGGTTGAAGTAACCAATTTTAGAAAAATTCAAATCCCCTAGTTTTTTTGGAAATTCCGATTGGTTAATACCTGCAAACAAAGACAAACTACTTGGAATTGAAAAGGGAAAAAGTAGAAATCAAAATACCAAAAAAATTGATGTTTTTGTGATGGAGTTTTCACTACTTCATATACACAAACAAAAAAACTAGATCTATTTTCAATGTAATTAACAACCATGAAGAAGTTATAATAATGTCAAACAGCCTTAATAAATGAGGGATAATTAAAGAGAGGAAAAAAAGGCATTTAAATTAATCACCACTTTATTCAACAGTTGAAACCTTTCAAAAGACTAAAGAACGATCATGTTTACCACAAGAAACACTTAAATAAGACTTTGGGGTGGCCCACCTATACTTGTGGTAATCTTCCATTCTGGTCTTTTTTTCTTTGATTAAAATGACATTCATATTGGATTATAGATTTTCTTTATTCATTGAAAATTTTCATTGTTTTTATTGATAAAAGTTATAAGTTGATTATATATATGTTTTAATATATCCGTTATGGAAATGCATTTACCAGTTTGATTTCTTTGGAAAAGAAATCGTAGAATATATTAATATAGATGTGATTTTCACAATTTTTTTTATTAATTTATGAATTTAAAATTTTAATTATTTTATTTATTTTTATTCATAATACAATTATACACAAGACCCACATGTTCTGTCAGTTTTCATCGTATTTTTTAATTTTAATAAATAATGAAATTTATATTAATTCTCTCATATATTTTCCATAATAATCATTATTTTCTTATTATTTTTTTACATTTTAACATTTAACTAAAATAACATTTAATAATCGTAGCAAACAAGATATTGACTATAACTCAATTGGTTAAAAATAACTATTTTTCATGTAGAGGAATTTAAAATGGTTTATTTCTTGATATTTATAGAATTTATTACATTTATGATTTATTTTTTCATTTAAAAAATGTAATGTAATTTCAAAATATTAACTATTGAAATTATTTTTTATATTTAAAGTTCTTAATATGATTTAGTTTTGAAATTAATATTTTTAATTTAAAATTTAAAATTTTCATTGAAATTAATTTCCATTTTTATTGAAGTTCGTTTTTAATTGTTTATATAATTTCTGTTGACTTCCCTTCGGCAATATCTGCGATTTTCATATTGATTTCCTCTCCCCGATGCCTATAAAATAGTCTTGTTCTTCTTTTGTTAATTAAATATATTCTAATTTTCCATCAGAGTTTGTTTCTTCTTAAAGGTGGGTAGGTATCCATAAAATAATAGATGTGACTAAAAGAAATTGATATTTTTTTAAAAAAAATTCATTAATGAATATTTATGATTATTAATTAATATTAAATAATATTTATTACTATTTATTAACATTTAATTTATCTTTCATAATATTTATTAATATTCACTACCATAAATCAACACAAGGGCAGTGATAACCTTTATAGCGCTAGTAAAAAAGCACTGATAAATGGGGTACATTTATCAATTCTAACAAAAAGCACTGTTAACATGTACTTTTAACAATATTAAAAAAACACTGTTAAAAGTACCAATTTATCAATGCTTTTTAAAAGCGCTGATAAAGACATCATTTTAGCAGCGTTTTTTTACTAGCGCTCATAAAGGGGTATATTAAAAAAATTATTAAAAATAATATAATTATATAATAATATATAAATATGTTTATATTGATAGAAATTTAATACATAATTTTTAAATATATTTTATATAAGGGTAAATAGAAATTTAAACATAATATATAAGATATTTTGTAAAAAAGGTTTATGAAATAATTTAAAAAATATTTTTAATTAATAATTTTGTAATTTTTATTGAGTAATATCCATTTAATAACAATTTGAATAGAGAAAAAAAAAATTAAAGATCTAAAAAAAGTTGAAAGTGAAACTCAAACTTCAAACGGCCATAACTTTTGATCCGGGTGTCCGTTTGGGGTCTACCACATATCAAATCGAACCCTTTGATGAGCTGTACACCCTAGTAAATTTGGGTAAACCCTCTATCACGTTTTTAAAGGTACAAAAGG
Source organism: Viscum album (assembly GCA_963277665.1). Taxonomy (NCBI): domain Eukaryota; kingdom Viridiplantae; phylum Streptophyta; class Magnoliopsida; order Santalales; family Viscaceae; genus Viscum; species Viscum album. Next base: position 1,162,982,451 of record OY728122.1, on the reverse strand, counting down.
CCCATAAGGCCTAAAAACTGATTTTTTAAATTGAGGTACCCCGATTTTTTAACATTTGATGGATTTTCAACATCATTTAAGGGGATCTCTTTTCATTTTTCAATGAGAACTAAATTTATTTATAGGGATTACATTCATATTTATATTATGGATTTGAAATATTATCAATTTTCACATTGTATTTTTATTTATTATCAAATATATAACAAAATATACATATTTTTTATATATTCACACATGACAATATAATTTTATAAATAAATAATTAAACATATTTACATATAAAATATATTTCTCAATATATAAGCCCTATATAAATGAAAAATAATATCCAATTTTTTAAATACAAATATATGAATATTTATATATCTATATAATGTGTATGTGTGTGTGTGTGTATTAATGTGTGTGTGTATTAACAAATTGATATATATTATCAATATATTATAACATATTAATATATATTAATATATAATATATATAAATATATATAATTATATATAATTATGTACAATTATACTTACAGATACACATAATATATATATATATGTATGTATTTATGTATGTATGTAGTATATATGTATTTATTTATAAAGTCACATAAAAAACATATTTTATAAATGTATATAAAACTAGTCTTATAAATATATATTAAATAACTATATATATATTAATATAACTATATATATATATTAATATAAATCTATATTAATATAAAAATACATATAAATAAATATATATATATATATATATATAAATAAATAGATATATCTTTAAAGGGAGAACAAAAAAAATGATTGAGTGGTAGAGGTGCAGACACGCAAGAGAGTGGTCTCGAGTTTGAATCCAAGCGGAAGTAGGGGTGCGCGAGCGGGAGGGGGGTGAGTGGGTGCACGGCCAGGTGCGGGGGTGGGGGGGCTAGGGGGCAGGTGCCCCAGGTGGGGTGCGACTGTGTGTGTGGGGGGAGCGCTGTTAAAAGGGCCACTCGATTCATAATTTTTTTTTTAAATTTTTTGACTTTTATCAGCGCTAAAAAAATGCTGATAAAAGGGACCCTTTTTTAGTGAGTTTGGGAGGCACAACTTCGGACACTGACTACGAGGCTCGATGTGCTCAGATTTCCTCAGGGCAGGCACATGATGGATTTTCTAAAGGTGGGGATCACGTCATCCTATTTAGAGGATGTACCATGGAACCAGTAGCGCTACGGGAGGAGGTGTTAATGGAGTTCCATACATCCCCTCTAACGGTACATCCTGGAGTGGAAAAGATGTACCAAGAACTTTGGTATCAACACTTGTGGCCAGGGATGAAGAAAGTACTAGAAGAGTTTGTATCATGATGTGTCACTTGTCAGTGAGTGAATACTACATAGAGCTCGTAAAAGTCTTATTCTTACAAGAGATGAAGACCTTTAGAGTTCCAGGATGGGGGACCATGTTTTATTTTGAGTCTCCCCTAAATGGGGACTACAGAGTTTTGGCCGAGGCAGTAAGTTATCACCGACGTTTATCAGACCATTTATGATACTTCGGAGGACTGGCGAGGTGGCATACCGCTTGGAACTACCACCACAGTTGGAGTGGGTCCACAACGTCTTCTACGTATCTGAACTAAGGAGATACGTGCATGAACCTTCTCAAGTCATCAGACATGGAGATATGGACTTAGATGATGGGGAGAGTTTCAAGTATAGATTGAGAATCGATAGGAGCAGATCCTTCATGGGCAGTCGATACCTCTGGTGCACATTCGCTGGCAGCACGAGAACCTCCTGGAGAGCACATGGGAGCAGGAGGCATAGATCTGTGCTCATTACCCCCATTTGTTTCCTTAGTCTATGTTGTGTCTTTCAGATACGTAAACCCCTAAGGTGGGGATAATTTAATGTCCCATAAATTTTGTATAATTGTTCTAATTATATGGAATTATTTTGAGACTGCAAAATCTAACGGTGCGCAATTCCAAGGCCCGGAGTGCCCGAAATGATCCGTCAAAGTTTTTTAAGCTTTAATTAGAATGTGTAAGAAATTTTCCTAAAAATGTGGAATAAATCTTAAACGGTTACTCAGATCAGAAATATGAGTGAATTTTTTCATTTTGGATGGTGGGTTTACCCTAGGCGTGACTTAAGTTTAGTCGGCGCGGGCCTCCTGTGAGAAAACCCGAAAATGGCATAACATTAATTTAAATAATTAAATAAAGTTATTTTATTTTTCAAATGATTATAACTCACAAATGGTAACTGGGATTAAAAATCTGAGACTGCTACTGAACTCGTGAGGGTATGATTTATTTAGGAAGATACTAACATTGGCCGACACAAGCCACCAGTGAAAGTTAGTTTTTGGCCATAAATAAAATAATTAAGTGGCAATTATTTTGTTGTAAAATTCATAAGTTTTAAATGGTAACTAGGATTGGAAATCTGAGATTACAGTTGGGTGTGTTGGGGCATTTTTCACTTAGGAAGAGCCTAACCTCGACCGGTGTGGGTTGAGGGTGACTGTTAATAATTTTCTGAACTTTTTTTCGGGTACGTTCAGTAAACGCGTGAGTGGTGTTTTATAACTTTTGAACCATTGCTAGGATTAAGAATACGAGGGCACCGTTGAATCCGTGACACCAAGATTTTCTTAAGGGAGGCATAACTTTGAACGCAGTAGGTTGGGTGAAAAAGTTATTTTTTTGGACTTTTGAAAGATTAATTAAATAACCAGTTTTGTTATTTTATTTTCTTTCTTTCCTCCAATGGAAGAACGATGCAGGAGGGATCAGTGATGTGTCAAGCCAATAAATGGATTTACTCTTCTTTTCTTGCTACCGCACCATTGATAATTTACGAGGTTCATTAATTAAATGAACCTCATTAATTCTCCAAGCATTGCACACTCCTTCTCCTCTTCTATTTATATGGAGCTCAGGGAGGGGTGTTGGCATGACTTCACCATGAGATGAAGCCCTGGAAAAGTACTGTGACACCAACCACCTGGTGGATGAGACTGGCTCCAACGAGCGATGACGAGCGCCACCGAGTCACGAACTGATGACAATGATGAAGGAGGTTCCTTCGATCATCGTTAGTGGATGTCTCTTCTAGGTAGGGGGTTTAATTCATTTATGAATTCAAGTGATTTCCACCTTCTTCATTATTGAATAACCCGAAGAATTCGGGTCAACCGGCTAACGGGTTGACACATGATTCATTATTCTTTGCAGGTGGTTATTGAGGGGAATCTTGTGTGGTTAATATTGTGTTCAATGCAACTGTTTATTGAACCCCCTTAAAATCCTCAATATTGCGAGCTAACGCGGAGGGTGTGAGACTAACAAACACAACCCGAACCCTCTGCTATCTTTCTTTCCTTTTCCACTTAGGAAGACTGTGAGCACGTCGACGCACGCTGCAAGAGGAGGGTCGCAACTCATCAACCATGGTGAACAGAGGAGGCGGGCGACATGACAACCGACTGCAGGAAGGAAGGAGGCATGACCGTTGCACCGCCGACGAATGTAAGATGCGACCGAAGCCACGGTGGAGGCCAAACCTACCTCTGGTAGGTTCTGCGATGCCGCCTCCTTTCCAACCGAACGAACTCCAGGTCATTTGGGAATTCGGGTGATCAGGGGGTTACACCCCCCACATCAAACTGAACATGGCTGCCACCCTCAAGTCGGGTCGTCGCCCTCAGACCGGGCCACCGCCATCGGACCGTGTTGCTTCTCTCGCACTGTGCCACCTCCCTCAAACCCGGCCACTACCCTAAGAGTAGGCCGCCACCCTCAGAGCGGGCTGGCACCCTCGAACCGGGCTGCCGCCCTCGCACCAGGCCGCCTCCCTCGGAGCGGGCTGCCACCCTAGCGGGCCGCCACCCCAGCGGTCTGCCACCCCAGCGGTCCGCCGCCCCAATGGTCCGTCACCCCAGCGAGCCACCCTATTCTGGCTGGGCCACCCTTGCAGGCCAAACCTCTTTCGGTCTGGACCATACATCAGCCCAGTAGGCCAAGTTCACCCTGGCCCATCCCAAACCGAGTCAGGATGAGTCGGTCCAACCAGGTCAGACTGGACCCGGGCCCAACCGGACCCAGAAACACCTAATGGGGCATATCTTGAGAATCATATGTTTTTTTGATGAACCATCTATAGAGTTGTGATCCTGGGATGGAGACGATCCTTTTGGTATACTCCACTCGAGTTTTGGAGAAATTTGGAGTACAGTCGGGTTGGATCAAACCCAAATCTTACCAGGGCCCTCGGAGATAAAATGCTCATAACTTATAGACCGAGCATTCGATTGATGCGCCATATATCACGTTGGACCCCTTATGAAATGATAGTCCTTTGGGTTACTCCTTTGTGGAGATTAGTGGTGGTAGAGGTACGACCGATATCTCGAGGGGTATATTTTACGGAACTCGAGCACATCAGGTGTGAGGAAACCTCTAGCAGGCTGCAACGTGAAGAAAGAACATCGATCCTATGTGGGTCAGTATCTATCAATCCTCTGTGAGTCGGATCCTGTGTGGGTCAGCGCTCAACGATCCTGTGTGGGTCAGCGCATACCGATCCTGTGTGGGTCAGATCCTTTGTCGGTCAGCAGGGGTTAGTTACCTATCGATCTTGTGTGGGTCATTGGGGCTTAGTTACCTATCGATCCTATGTGGGTCAGTAGAAGTGCTTCTTAACAGAATAAGATGATCTAGTTTATGACTAATCATCTGTACTTTTGTACTTAAATTATACCTAATTGTGAGCTGAGTCTTTTACCTGTGTGGTACTTCGATCTTTTTGGTGTTACCTGTGTGGTACATCTATCTTTGTATTGTTACCTGTGTGGTACTTCTATCTTCGCGATGTTACCTGTGAGGTACTTCTATCTTCATGGTGTTACCCATGTGGTACTTCTATCTTCATGGTGTTGCCTGTGTGGTACTTCTGCCTTTGTGGTATTATCTTCATGGTGTAACCTGTGTGGTACTTCTATCTTTGTGGTGTTACCCATGTGGTACTTCTACCTTCGTGGAGTTACCTTCAAGGTGTTATCTTCATGGTGTTACCTATGAGGTACTTCTAACTTCATTGTATTACCTATGTGGTGTTGTTACCTCATGTGTGAGATGAGTATATCTTGATAACTTTGGTATATGTATGGTCATATACCTAAGTAGAGTTGATGACTTGATTTGTGATTTTTCCTTTGTGAAACTCTAGGAGACCTACAAGGGTCTTGGGGTCCCTATTGTGTGCTGTTATACACACCCCTGCACGGTTTTCACCCACAACTTTTTGTGTCTGGTTAAGATGACATACAATGTTGATCGAGGCTGAGGGAGCTAGGACTAGACGGTGCTCGGAGGTGGACCATTCGTCAGGATGTGACATAGAGAAGACTGATAGACATGGAGTGATGATGAGGAGATATGTACCTACCCTACAATTAGGAACCTCGGAGGATGACCCAATAGCTATTTTCCTTTTTCTTTTAGTTGTATTGTTCTTCCAGTCATACTTGAACTTTTACAGTTGGGCTTGTATTCCTGCCCCTTTTTACTTTCAACACTCTTTTACCACAACATTTTACTTTGTGGTTGCATCTTATTGTGTTCTAGTCTGTGTGGTTGCTTCTTGTTGTGTTCTTGGACCATGTGTTTGTACAGGTTAAAAAGGCAATGCCTTCTAGTTTAATGGATATGCCTTTCTGGTGCTAGTTTCCAGCCCCTGGCCTATGGAAGGCGGGCTTGGGGTAGTCAAGGCACGAGCCCTGCGGGACGGGTCATGACAAAGTGGTATCAGAGGAGTTTGGTTCTACCGAAGAACTAGGACTCTGATCTTTTATGTGAAACAATAGTGTTAAGTGTTATGAGTGTGGTTTTCAGTTTGGGGAGTCCAGTGTTGGTGTGGAGGTCGACGTATCCATACACTAGGACCCTGAATTTTGATTTCTGACTCAGTGCACGAAAACATTGATTGCGTGTGTTTTTGAAATTTTTTTCTTTTGATTTCATTGGAGTTATCTCTCTAGGTATAAATTAATGACCATGGTGAATCTGTTCCTTATCAGGATGCCTCCACAAAGATAGCCACCCAGGTTTCCTGAGAGAGTACATGATGACGACCGACCGAGCGATGTGGCTCTAGTGCATGGCCCTCTTATGGAATTGGCACCTTCGGGTGGTGTACCGGTAGCACCAACTCCCATTGGGAAATAGTTACAACATGTGGTACTGGTAGAGGATACATTTAGTCTTAATTACTTACATGAGTTTCAACATCAAATACCCCTCAGGTTCCCAGGAAATCCCGACTCATAGGCAGCTGAGGACTGGCTTGAGGAGGTGGGTGAGAGTTCTCTAGAGCTTATACATGTTATGAAGGAAGACATGTCTGTAGCTGAGTATTCATCGATGCATATCAACCATTCTAGGTACTCGATGAATATGATATGATCAATGCTTCTGGGCTTGGACTTTTGAGCGCATTGAGTTTAAGGACGTCCGAGCCAACACTATTCATCTATGCATTCCTACCTATGTTAGGGTGCTAGAGAGAAACTTTGCGATTGAATTTTCTTTGGTTGAGCGGATAGAACCAGTGAATGTTAGTAGTGGGAAAGTAGGAAAATGATGCCAGTCTCACAGACTTGGGCATGTAAAAAAGTTTCGGGAAGAAAAAGTGTTAGGGACAGATGAATCTGCTGGGCTGTAGATGTGGAAGCAGAGTTAGGAGATCAACATGAGATAGTATACATTTCGACATGTTACAACCACACCCCCTTTGTGGTCCCCACTAGGATCTGGGAACTAGAGGACAAGGGAAGGGAGTAGCTGCATATGGTCAAAGAGTGTGACCCAAGGGCTCTAGGAATGATTCAATGAACGGTCTGTATCTACTACTAGGAGTCATATTAATAGACATAGGTACCAATAATTCCTTCTTTCCATGAATATTGTCCAATATCTAGAGTTTCTGGTTAAGCCGTTGACTTGACCCTCATGTCTAGAGATACCTTTGGGAGGAGACTAAATAATCACACTTAAGCCGATGGTGTGATCTGACCATTGAGGCGAGAGTTTCGATTGGAACCTCTCGGTGGAAGCATCGAGCCCTTACGACGTTAGTTTGGGTATGGACTGGATATCCATAGTTCATACTCAGATTTACTGTATTAGGAAAAAAGGTTTTAGTTTTCCTACAACGTTGGAATGGGATTTTCCTTGGTCAGGGAAAAAGGAAACCTAGGTAGCACAAGACAGACTCATGAAAAGGAGGGTGTAGCCGATCACTCTTGAGTCGGCCATCCCTACCCACGTGGTAGTGCGAGTTTTGAGTTTTCAGTTCCCAACATAAGCAGCAAAGTGTGGGGGACATCCTTTCAAAATAATTTTCCAGGTTTACTTCCCTGAAGGGGGATGGACATTTGCTTTGGCTGGGTACTACCAAAGTTTTGGACCATACTTCTCCAGGGTAGTATCACCCTTTTCTATTTTGACGAAAATGGGGGACCCTTTCCTATGGACGGAGAAGTTTCAGCAGAGCTTTCAGAAGCTGAGGAAGAGACTGATGAGTAGAACTATGCTACCCATGACCTAGAGTTAGCAGTAGTGGTTCTTACACTAAAGATATGGTGACAATAATTGATGGGAGAATGTTTTATAGTCTACTCTGATAACAAGAGTCTCAGGTATATATTCTCTCATAAATAACTGAACCTGAGACAGCGGTGATGACTAGATTTCCTCCAGGATTATGAATTTGAGATAGTATATACTTTTGGGAAGAGGAATGTGGTAGCAGATGTAATCAGTAGGAGGTCTGGTTTGTAGTTATTGAGTGAGGCAACAAAGCAGCTAGCTGCGTTACAGAAACCCTTTGTGGATAGAGATGAAGCAGCATACCTCTAGTCTATGATAGTCACTCCCCCACTTCTTTAGCATGTTTGGGAGGCACAACTTGGGACACTGACTGTGAGGATCTAATTTCTTAGATATCCTAAGGGCAGGCACCTGATGGATTTTCTGAAGATGGGGAGCACACCATCATCTTTAGAGGACGTACCATGGTACCAGTATCTCTATAGGAGGAGGTGTTGAGTAAGTTCCATACGTCCCCTTTAGCGGTACATCCTAGAGTGGCAATGATGTACCAGGACCTTCGGCGTCAGCACTGGGGGCCAGGGATGAAGGAAGCAGTGGAAGAGTTTGTATCACGATGTCTCACTTATCAGCAAGTGAAGACTACACAAAGCTAGAAAAAGTCTTATACTGACAAGAGATAGAGACCTTTGGAGTTCCAGGATGGAGGACCATGTTTTCTTATGAGTCTCCCCTTTATGGGGACTATGGAGTTTTGGCCGAGGTGGAAAGTTATCATTGAGGTTTATCAGACCATTTCTAATACTTCGGAGGATTAGTGAGTTGGCATATCACTTGGCACTACCACCACGGTTGGAGTGGGTGCACAACGTATTCCATGTATCCCAGCTGAGGAGATACATGCATGACCCTTCTCAACTTATTGACCATGGAGAGATGGACTTAAGAAATGTGGCGACGTTTATGGAGGTTCCAGTAGAGATTGAGAATCGACAGGAGCGGGTCCTTCATGGGCAGTCAATACCTTTGGTATGCATTCACTGGTAGCATGAGATCCTTTAGGAGAGCACATGGGAGCGAGAGGCTCAGATCCGTGCTTAGTACCCACTTTTGTTTCCTTAGTCTATGTTGTGGATTTGAGGGATGTAAAACCCTAAGGTGAGGATAATGTAATGTCCTGGAAACTCCGTATAATTTTTTTAATTATATGGAATTATTTTGAGTCCAAAAAATCTAACGACGCATGATTCTGAGGCCCGTAGTGCCCGGAATGATCCGTTGAAGTTTTTTTAATCTTTAATTAGTGTGCATAAGTAGTTTTCCTGAAAAAGTGAAATAACTCTTAAATGGTTACTAGGATCAAAAATCTGAGGGCACCATTGTGCTCAGGATGGCGGATTTACCCTAGGTGCGACTTAAGTTTATTCGGTGGAGGCCTCCTATGAGAAAACCCAAAAATGGCAAAACCATAAATAAAATAATTAAATAAAGTTATTTTATTTTTCAAATGATTATAACTCACAAATGGTAAATCGGATTAAAAATCTTAGACCACCGTTGAACTCGAGAGGGTATTATTTCTTTAGGAAGATACTAAAATTGGTCGTCAAAAGCCACCAGTGAATGTTATTTTTTATCCATATATAAAATAATTAAGTGAACATTATTTTATTTTAAAATTCCTAACTTTTAATCGATAACTCGGATTGGAAATCTGAGAGTACAGTTGGGTTCATTGGGTCATGTTTCACTTATGCAGAGCCTAACCTTGACCAGTGTGAGTTGAGGGTGACTTATAATAATTTTCCAAACTTTTTTCGGGTATGTTAAGTAAATGCATGAGTGGTGTTTTCTAAATTTTGAACCGTTACTTGGTTTAAAAATCCGAGGGCACCATTGAATCTGCAGCATCGGGATTTGCTTAAGGGAGGCATAACTTTGACCGCAGTAGGTCGGGTAAAAAAGTTATTTTTTTGGAATTTTGAAAGACTATTAAAATAACATGTTTTATTATTTTATTTTCTTTCTTTCCTCCTATAGAAGAATGGTGTTGGCGGGACCGGTGACGTGTCAAGCCAATAAATGGATTGCCTCTTCTTTTCCTGTAACCGCACTATTGGAAATTCAGGAAGTTCGTTAATTAAATGAACCTCATTAATTACCCTAGAGTTGCACACTCCTTCTCCTCTCCTATTTATATGGAGGTCGGGGAGGGGTGTTGGCTCGAATTCACCAAGAGACGAAGCCCTGGAAAAGTACCGCGACACCAACCACCTAGAGGACGAGACTGGTTCCAACGAGTGGTGACGAGTGCCACCGAGTCATGAACCGACGACAACAATGAAGGAGGTTCCATCAACCATCGTCAGGGGACGTCTCTTCCAGGTAGGGGGTTTAATTAATTTATGAATTCAAGTGATTTTACTCTTCTCCATTATTGAATAACATGAATAACATGGGTCAACCGACTAATGGGTTGACCTGCGACTCATTCGTCTTTGCAGGAGGTTATTGTGGGGAATCTTGTGTGGTTAATATTGTGTTCAATACAACTCTTTATTGAACTCCCTTAACATCCTCCATATTGTGAGCTAACGCGGAGGGTGTGGGCCTAAAAAACCCAGCCCAAACACTCTTCTATCTTTCTTTCCTTGCACCACCTCAGAAGACCGCAAGCACATCGACAAACACCGTAAGAGGAGGGACACAACTCGTTAGCCGCAGTGAACGCAGGAGGTGTCCGACACGATGGACGGCTACAGGAAGGATGGAGGCGTGACTGCCACGCCGCCGACGAAAGGAAGCCACGACCAAAGCCACAATAGAGGCCGAACCCGCCTCTGGTAGGTTTTTTTGTGCCACCGCCTCACCAACCGAATGGCCTCTGGGCCGTTGGGAATCCGGGTGACTAGGGGTTACACCCCCCGTGTCGGACCAAACCGGGTCGCCACCCTCGAGCTGGGCTACCACCCTCAGACTGGGCCGCCGCCCTCGCACCAGGTCGTCGCCCTCACACTGGGCTACCACCCTCAGTCCAGGCTGCTGCTATTGCACCGGTTCACCACTCTCAGACCGGGCCACTACCCTTGAAGCAGGCCACTGCCCTCAGACTAGGCCACCGCCCTCGCACCGGGTCGTCGCCCTCGGAGCGGGTCGTCGCCACAATGACCCCCCTTGCGGGCTGCCCTATTCTAGCTGGGCCACCCTTGCGGGTCACCCCTCTTGTGTTCCAGACCATAAATTGTCCCATTGGGATGAGTCCACCCCAGCCCGGCCCAGACCGAGTTGGGCCGGGTCGGTCTGGCCAGGTCAGACCGGACCCGGGCCCAACCAGACCCAGAAACACTTAAAAATGACATATTTTGAGAATCAAATGTCTATTTGACAAACCGTCTACAACGTTGGGATCCTTGGATCAAGACGATCATTTGGTATACTCTACTTGAGTTTTGGAGAAAGTTGGTGTATGGATGGGTTGGATCAAACTCGAATCTAACCGCACCCTCAGAGCTAAAACGCTTATAACTCACAAACCGTGTGTCTGATTGACGTGCCGTCTGTCGTGTTGGACCCCTTATGACATGTCGGTACTTTGGGTTACTTTTTTGTGAAGATTAGTGGTGGTAAAGGTATGAATGATATCTCTAGGGGTAGATTTTATGGAACTCGAGTGCACCAGGTTCGAGGGAACCAGTGGCAGGCTGCAACGTGAAGAAAGAACATTGATCCTATGTGGGTCAGTATCTATCGATCTTGTGTGGGTAAGATCCTATGTGGGTTAGCGCTCAATGATCCTGTGTGGGTCATCACATACCAATCCTGTGTGGGTCAGATCCTGTGTGTGTCAGTGGGTATTAGTTACCTATCGATCCTGTGTGGGTCAGCGAGGCTCAGTTACCTATCGATCTGGTGTGGTTCAACAGCAGTGTTTCTTAAGAGAATAAGATGATCTAGTTTACGACTAATCATCTGTACTTTTATACTTAAATTAAAACTGATTGTGAGCTAAGTCTTTTATATGTGTGGTACTTCAATCTTTGTGGTGTTACCTGTGTGGTATTTCTATCTTCATAGTGTTACCTATTTGGTACTTCTATCTTCATGGTGTTACCTGTGTGGTATTTCTATCTTCGTGGTGTTACCTATGTGGTACTTATATCTTCATGGTGTTACTTGTGTGGTACTTCTGCATTTGTGGTATTGTCTTCATGGTGTAACCTATGTGGTACTTCTATCTTTGTGGTGTTACCCGTGTGGTACTTCTACCTTCGTGGAGTTACCTTCACGGTGTTATCTTCATGGTGTTACCTATGCGGTACTTCTACCTTCGTGGTGTTACCTATGTGGTGTCCTTCCCTCATGTATGAGATGAGTATATCTTGATAACTTAGTTATATGTATGGGCATATACCTAAGTAGAGTTGATGACTTTCTTTGTGGTTTTTCCTTTGTGGAACTCTAAGAGACCTATGGGGGCCTTGGGTTCCCTACAAAGTATTGTTATACTCACCCCTGCATGGGCTTCACCCACACATTGTTGTGTCAGGTAAAGACGATGTACAAAATTGATTAAGGCTGAGGGAGCTAGGACTAGATGGTGCTTAGAGGTGGACCATTCGGTGTGACGTGATGTAGAGGAGACTGACAGACGTGGAGTGCTGAGGAGGCGATCTGTACCTACCCTACAGGTAGGAACCTTGAAGGATGACCCAATAGTTTTTTTCCATTTTCTTTCATTTGTATTGTACTTCTAGTCATACTAGTACTTTTACATTTGGGCTTGTATTCCAGCCCCTTTTTACTTTCAGCACTCTTTTACTATAGCAGTTTTCTTTGTGGTTGCATCTTATTGCATTCTAGTCTGTGTGGTAGCTTCTTGTTGTGTTCTTGGACTGTGTGTCTGTACAGGTTAAAAAGGAAATTCCTTTTAGTTTAAGGGATACGACTTTTCGGTGCTAGTCGCCAGCCCATGGCCTATGGAAGGCGCGCTTGGGGTAGTCACTGCATGGGCCCCGAGGGATGGGTCCTAACAATTATAGTAGTAGGTTTCTCTACTTGAAGTTCTAAATCAAGATCCAGTATACCAAGTGAAATTGGATTTTCTCACTCCAATCAAAAAAAATTAATCCATTAAATATTGGAACAATTGATATTTGTGAGTGAAATGATGATGAAAAGCTAACTACAATAATTACGTACTTAAAATTAATGCTTTGAAATAGTAATAACACATTGATTATGAAAAATTATTTAACATAAATGTTTATTAGTGTTCTCCTTTGGGTAATACACTAATACACAAACATAATTGATACTAATTAAATTACCATTATTTGGAAATAATACACGCATCATTATATTTATTTATTATCTTTGGATATATAAATAAATCTCATAAGGCATATAAATATCACCCAAAATTATATTAATAAATTATAACAATATGAAAATTGCCTTTGGAAAATTAATAAATTTCTCATAATAATGAATTTAAATTACTCATAAAATATCATAATAATATCAAATTTACGAGCAATCAATATACCAAAAACATTGATGCTTTTGTGATGGAGTTTTCAGTGCTTTATATACACAAAAAAACTAGATCTATTTACAATGTAATTAAAAACCATAAAGAGGTTATAGTAATGTTAAAAAACCTTGATAAATGATGGAAAAGTAAGTTGGGGAAAAAGACGTTGAAATTTATCACCACATTATCCAATAGTTGAAACCTTTCAAAAGACTGAAAGAACAACCATGTGGACCGTAGGAAATACTTAAATGGGACATTGGGGTGGCCCACCTATACATGTGGTTGTCTTCCATTCTGATATTTTTTCTTTGATAAAAATAACATGCATTGGATTAAAGATTGTATTTCTTCATTGAATTCTGTCATCGTTTTTACTGATAAAAATTATAAGTTGATTATATATATATTTTATAATATTTCAGTTATGAAAATGCATTTACCGGTTTGATTTCATTTGGAAAATAAATCTTAGAATATATTAATATAGATGTGATTGTTCGCTATTTTTTTTATTAATTTATGAACCTAAAATTTTAATTATTTTATTTATTGTTCATCATAATACAAACAAGGCCCACATGTTCTATCAGTTTTCACCATATTTTTTTAATAAATAATAAAATTTATATTAATTATATTACATATTTTCCATAATAATATTTATTTGCTTATTAATTTTTTACATTATAACATTTAACTAAAATAACATTTAATAACAGTTTCAAACAAAATATTGACTATAACACAATACAATAAAAATAATTATATTCCTTGTAGAGGAATTTCAAATGGTTTATTTCTTGATATTGATTGAATTTATTACATTTATGATTTATTTTTTCATTTAGAAAATCTAATGTAATTTCAAAATCTCATCTATTAGGATTATTTTTTAGATTTAAATTTCTTAATATGATTTAATTTCAAAATTAATATTTTTAATTTAAAATTTAAAATATTCATTGAAATTAACTTCCATTTCAATTGAGTTCATTTTTAATTGTTTACATCATTTATGTTGACTTCCCTCTAAAAATATCTTCAATTTTCACATTGATTTTCTCTCCCAAATGCCTACAAAATAGTCTTGTTCTTCCTTTTGTAATTAAATATATTTTAATTTTCCATCACAGTTTGTTTTTTCTTAAAGGTGGGTTGGAATCTATAAAATATCAGATGTGATTAAAAGAAATTGATATTTTTTTTAAAGAAAATTTATTAATGAATATTTATGATTAATTATGATTATGTATGATTATTAATTAACATTAAATAATTTTTATTACAATTTATTAACATTTAATTTATCTTTTGTAATATGTATCAATATTCACTACCATAAATCGGTGCATGGGCAGTGCTACCCTTTATCAATTCTAGTAAAAAAACACTGATAAAGGGGGTACCTTTATTACCAATAACAAAAAAGTTGATAAAAGATACTTTTAACAGCATTATGAAAAGTACCCCTTTATCGGTGCTTTTTTAAAAGTGCTGATATAGACCCCCCTTTATCTGTGTTTTTTTACCAGCGTTGATATAAAGGGTATATTTTAAAAAATATAATTAATTAAAAATAATATAATAATATAATAATATATAAATATATTTATATTTATATAAATTTAATATATATATATTAAATATTTTTTACATAAGGATAAATAGAAATTTAAACTAAATATATATGATATTTAGTAAAAAAGGTTTATGATATAATTTTAAAAATATTTTTATTTAATAATTTTGTTACTTTTATTGATTAAAAGTCATTTAATAACAATTTAAATAAAAAAATTAAAGATCTAAAATAATTTGAAAATGCAACTCAAACATCAAACGACCTAAATTTTGATCTGGGTGTTCGTTTGGGCTCTACTATATATCAAATCAAATCTTGCAATGAGATCTACACCCTAATATCTTAGAATAAACCCTCTATCACATTTTTTTACGCCAAAAAGTCCCAAAAGGCCTCTAAAGCTGATTTTTTAATTGAGATACCCCAATTTTTTAACATTGGATGGATTTTCAGTCTCGTTTAAGGGGGGTCTTTTTGACATTTTTAAATGAGGACTAAATTTATTCACAGGGATTACATTCATATTGATATTATGGGTATTAAATTTTATCAATTTTCCCAATGTACTGTTATTTATAATCCAATATATAACAATATATACATATTTTTTATATATTCACACTTAAAAATTTTAATTTTATAAATAAATAATTAAACATATTTACACATAAAATATATATCTACATATAAGCCTTATCTAAATGAAAACTAATATCCATTTTATTTTAAATAAAAATATATGAATATTTATGTATCCATATAATGTTTGTGTTTGTGTGTGTATATATATTAGTGTGTGTGAGTATTAACAAACTGATATATATTATCTATATATTCTGACATATTTATATACATATTAATATATAATATATGTAAATATATATAAATATATATAATTATTTATAATTATACTTATAGATACACATAATATATATATATTTATGTATGTATGTATGTATGTATGTATGTACTTATGTGTATATATGTATGTATGTATGTATTTATTTATTTATAAACACCCACAAAAACATATTTTATAAATGTATTTAAAACTAATCTTATAAATATATATTAATATAACTATATATATATTAATATAAATCTATATTAATTTAAGAATAAATATAACTATATATATATAAATAGATATACCATTAAAGGGAGAACAAAACAAAATGAATGAGTGGTAGAGGTGAATGTGTGCAAGGGAGAGGTCTTGGGTTTGAATCCAAGTAGAATTTGGGGTGCACGGGTGGGTGCAAGGCATTTGATTTACAAAAAGAAATATAAATTTTTTTGACTTTTATGAGCCTTAAAAAAGTACTGATAAAGAACCATTTTATCACTGCTTTTTAAGGCCTGATAAAAGACTCCTTTTATGAGTTCTTTTATTAGTGATGATAAAATAATCCTTAACAGCGCTATTTTTTGCGCCGATAAAAGGTACCCCCTTCAATAGAGCTTTGATTATATGTGTTTTTTAGCACTGATAAGAGCGATTTCTAGTTCTTTTAAAAGTCGTATTTGTGGTTGTGATTTACTAATATATATAAATATTTGTTAACATTTATTAATATTTATTGATATGTATTTAATATTTATTAATATTTGTTTAATATTTGTTTAATATTTTTTTGGTATTTATGAATATTTATGAATATTTATGACTATTTATGAATATTTAACTAATATATATGAATATATAATTAATATTTGTTAATATTTTTTACAATTTAATTACTATTTATTTATAAATATTATATAGATATTCATAAATATTTATAAATATTCCTAAATACAAAAAGTATTAATATTTTTTAATATTTTTTAATATTTAATAAATATTTATTATTATTCATTAAAATTTACTAATATTTAATTAATATTTATTAATAATTATATAATATTTATTAATATTTATTCGATATCTGTTAATAATTTTTAGTATTGAATAATATTTCTGAATATTTATTTAATATTTAATTTAAATTTATTAATATTTATTTGATATTTATTAATATTTTTTAGTATTTAAGAATATTTAAGAATATCT
Organism: Viscum album; assembly: GCA_963277665.1. NCBI lineage: Eukaryota > Viridiplantae > Streptophyta > Magnoliopsida > Santalales > Viscaceae > Viscum > Viscum album. Next base: position 1,162,965,687 of record OY728122.1, on the reverse strand, counting down.
AATTAAGGCACATGAATATTTAATTACTATTTATAAATGTTAATGAATATTTATTTATATTCATTAATATTTACCAATATTTAATTAATATTTATAAATATTTATCTAATCTAGTTGGGGTTTAGCTTAAGCGTAAGCACTCTATAATAGTACATAAAGGTTGAGGGTTCAAACCCCATTGGGAGTAGGTTATAGCACTAGTGGTACTGTAGTAAGGTTGTAGCGGTGATTGTACTATAACAAGTATTATAACAGCCCGGGTACTGTTGCAGTACTTTTCCCCAGAGGAGACTTTGGGCTAAAAAATGGGGCTTGGGCCTCAAATTAGGGCTTCCAAGCCCCATGACCTACATGCCATTATGTAACGGGCTTTAATGCCCTCTAAGCCTATGGGTCCTGTAATGGGTCTCCTCTACCAAAAAAAAAACATTCTTTATTTCAATAAAAAAGATTCTTTGGCCCCAACTTTTTAAGAAATATTTTTCTAATTTTTTTGGATATTTATTCAATAATATTTAATTGTATTTATTAATGTTTATTTAATGTTTATTAATATGTATTAATATTTATTAATATTTAATTATGATTTATTGATATTTTATTAATATTGATGAATCTTAAATTAATTGTTTTTAATATTTATTGATATTGGATTAATATTTATTATTATTTATGAATATTTAATTGATTTTTATTAATTTTTATTAATATTTAATGAATATTTAATTAATATTTAAGTAAGATTTATTTATATTTAAAATCCAATACACACTCTTCCTTAAGAAAATTTATAGAGGAAGTGTGAACCCCGTTCACTCTTCCTAGCGAAGGTAGAAGCGTGAACATGCTTCACAGTTCTTTAGAACCAAATTTAAAATTTTTAAAAAATCTATCCCAGTTTTTATTTTTTAAAATCATAAAACCCATTAAAAGAAAATCCACCCGCACAAACACACACACAACATATATTTTATAAATGTATTTAGAATTGATTATATAAATATATATAAATATATGAATAATCAATGGACACAAAATATTTATGTATGTATATATAAATAAATGTATATAATGAAAAATTTAGAAGAAAACAACATGAAGTTTTGATAAGAGCGTTCATTTTACACATGAAAGTCCCAGGTTTGAATCAAGGCACTAACGACTACGCAAGGAGGGTGGTAGTGCTGCTCAAGGTGGGGGAGCACTGAATCTTTTGATGAGCACCATACAAGATCAATATGGGGGGGGGGTGATCGGGGTCATGAGTGCAACACCTAAATAAGTTAGAAAACAAATATTATTATTTTTTATAATCTTTTTAAGTACAGATAAATACACCCTTTAAAAAACCATAGATGAAGGTATACTTCATCAAAAATAATGAAGAATGTATTTATTAGTGCTTTTGTTGCACTTACAAAAGCTATAGACTTTTAAAGACACCTAAATCAATAGATTTTTTTTGAAAGATAAAAGAAATTTATAATGCACAAGTGTTGGGGGAAAGTGACTGTGGGTTTGCAAGTATGCATGGGTGTGGGGGAGGGGAGTGAGTTTAGTGTGCACGCATGTGGGTGTGGGTGTGTTACTGTGAGAATATGTGCATGGGTATGGGTGTGTGTAATGCCTCATCCCCAGGTTACCTGAACCACGACCGATCCAATGAAAATACTTAACATTAGGCAGGCCTCCCTGTACCCTAGGGACTATTTGTGAGCACTGAGAGTCTATAACCAACCTAGAGAGACTGTTCTCTCGATATCATCACATGTGATAACAAATAAATAATCGAACCATCATACAACATCATAGTACGTGTAAGTAATTATAATCAAGAGTCATCCATCATTGAAAAATAAACATCGACAAGTTATAACAATATTGGTCCCATGTTGAACATGTGTAAATACATAAAAAGACCACCAAATAGGTAGATTAAGAAAAAAACTAAAACAAATCTATAAGTGGATAGATCACCATAAAAACCATAGTCCTTCCATGGTCATACCTCTTAACCTCATCCAACCAATCCAACCCGATCTCCTTTAAAATGTGTGACTTGAAACCTAGACATAAGGGTTTACATGTGCACCATGGTACTTGTGCAATGTGTGAGCACAGAACTCGGCAGGGAAAAACCAATGATGTCCCTTTTATATGACATCATATTTGTGTATGTGTGCACAAAAAACAAATAAAATAGAAACATACATCATGAAGTCAATAATCAATACTACAAAAAGGCCTTTAGTAGTGCTAGAAAAGATATTTATCAGCGCTAAAAAAGCGATAATAATCGGATCACAGTTAAAAGTCGAAAACATTAATCTTTTATGTTAAAGGGGGTAAAAATATTTAGACACCTATATGCGCTTGAAACCTTAATTAGAACTTCCACAACAACTTTATCAGCACTCCACACCCCCTTTATCAGCGCTTTGTGAATTTTCAGCCTCATGTTGGTGTGGGTGTGTGTGTATGTGTGTGGGTATTGGTGTGTTTAACACCTCATCCCCAGGTTGCCTGAACCGAAACCGATCCAATGAAAATACTTAACATTAGGCACGCCTCCCTATACCCTAGATATTATTTGTGAGCACCGAGAGTCTAAAAACAACCTAGAGAGACTATACTCTTGGTATCCTCACATGCGATAAAAAATAAATAATCGAACCATCATACAACATCAGAGTATGCATAAGGAATTATAGTCAAGAGTCAAACATCATTGAAAAATAAACATCGACATGTTATAACAATATTGGTCCCATGATGAACATGTATAAATACATAAAAAGATCACCCACTGGGTAGATTAAGAACGAAAGAAAACTAAAAAAAATCTATGAGTGGGTTCATCGCCATAAAACCATAGTCCCTCCTTGGTCCTGTCTCTCAACCTCATCCAACCAATCATACCAATCCAACCTGATCTCCTTCAAAATTTGTGACTTGAAATCTAGACATAAGGTTTTACATGTGCACCATGGTACTTGTGCAATGTGTGAGAACAAAAGTCGGTAGGAAAAAACCAATGATGTCCCTTATATATTCCATCATATTTGTGTATGAGTTCACAAAAAAACAAATAAAATAGAAACCTACAACATGCAGTCAATCATCAGTACTACAAAAAAGGCCTTTAGCAGTGCTGGAAAAGATATTTATCAGTGCTAAAAAAGTGATAATAATTGGATCATGGTTAAAAGCCCAAAACATTTATCATTGCTGTTAAAGGGGTTAAATAAATTTAGACACCTATATGCGCTCAACCCCTTTATCAGTGCTTCCACAACAACTTTATCAGCAATCCACACCCCCTTTATCAGTGCTTTGTGAATTTCCATCTTCATGTGTGCCTTCCTGGATTCGAACCCTACACCTCTCTTTCAAATATAGAGTGCCTTTACCACTACACTATGTTGTTTTGCTGTCTGTTTAATGATATTTCTATTTTTATATATATTTATTTACTTATATATTTAGATATACTAATATAATTATTTTTAAATACATTTATACAATATACATATGTGTGTGTGATACATATATACTTATATTTATTTAAATATATTCTATATTATATTCTTTTACATATATTATATTATAATATATATATATCTGTTTATTAATATACACACACATGTATATATAAACATTATAAATAAATTTTTATAATGTAAAAAATGGTTATATATTGTTTTAAATATATTTTTAGAATATGTATTTATTTAGATATATTATAATATAAATTTTCACGTAAATATATTAATATATGTATTTATATGAGTGATTTCTTATAAGTAAATATAAGAAAACATGCATATATTTAATTATAAATAAAATTATGTTGTGAAAAATGATAAAATTTAAAAACCATAATATCAATATGAATGTAATACCTAAGAATAAATTCAGTCCCGACTAAAAAAGGGTAAAAAGACCCCTTTAAATGAGGCTGAAAATCAATCAAATGTTAAAAAATTGAGGTACCCCAACTAAAAACCCAGTTCTTGAGCCCTTTTGGGACTTTTTTAGCCTCGAAAAATATGACATAGGTTTACCTTGTCACTCAGTGTGTAGAGTTTGTCGCAGTCTTCAATTTGATATGTGGTAGAGCCCAAATGGATACTCGGATCAAAATTTATGGTTGTTTGAAGTTTGGGTTATGTTTTCAACTTATTTTAGTTCTTTTATTATTATTTTTGATTTTTTTATCTTCAAATTGATATTAAATGACTATTAATCATTAATGATAAGAAAATTATCAAATAAAAATATTTTTTCAGTTATTTTATAATCCATTTTCACTAAATATCTTATATATTAAGTGTAAATGTCTATTTAACTTATCTAAAACATATTTTGAAAAATATATATTATTTTTATATCAATATAAAAATATTTGTAAATTAATATATTATTTTTAATGAAATATTTTTTTGAAGTATAATTTTATCAGTTCTTTTTCACAAGCACCGATAAAAGACCCTATTTATCAAGGATTTTCTAAAAGCACTGATAAAGGTCCTCCTTTACAAGTTCTTTTTTAGCACTATTAAAGAACCATTTCAAGAGAACTTTTTTTAGCGCTAACAAAGGGGGTCATTAATAGAATTTTTAGCTAGCTCTGTAAAATACCTAGTGCAGGATAAACCTAGTTTTGTTGTAGTGCATGTCATTTTAATGTGTGATGACCAGGAAACCACGAAAACTGACCCCACCTACTTTGGCCAGTGCTGATGTAAATCCTATCTCATCCCTCAATGAGATACTATGAAATGAATGACATCCCAGATACACAACTAGTCTAACCATTTTCACTAAATGCCAAATGGATTCTTTGTCTCACTGCCAATCAAACCATAGGCAGTGTCAGATGGAAAACCGGTCTCTCCGTGGGTTTAACTGTGGGTGAAAAATGCCAAATGGATTCCTGAACTCTCTACCAGTTTGACCATGGGTGCTAAATTCCAGATGGTGTCTCTGACTCTATGTCGATTAGACCATGGGAAATAAATTTCATAAGGCATCTCGACTCTCAGCCAGTCTGACCATGGGCATTAAATTCTAGATGTTGTCTTAGCTATCTGTAAACTTCACCATGGGAAATAAATATTATTTTTTGGGGTTAAATTTATTTCTAGTCAAAGTGTTGAAAATGTTGGATCATAAGTATCTGGGAGTTACAGTTATTAGATGGAGATAATTCATTAACACCACGGAAAGTCCAGATTCATGCTAGTAGATGTAGTACAACAAACACAACTAAATGGATAATGTTAAGAAGGTGTAGTGTCATTCAGCTTAGTGGAAGCTCGGAGGTGTAACTTGTTGGAGTTTATTTCATAGAAACAACTGTTTGTAATTTGATTACATGTATATTTGATTATTTGAATATTAATAAAATATCATATTACATATTGTTTTTTGTTTTCATGAATTTGATATAATAATGTCATAGAGTAACTCTCACATTGATAATGTCACAATAGTTCACTGCTATGATGAGAACCTTGAAATACTAAGATGATATTCTTAAATATAGTTTTGCGGTAAGATAATTTTTTATGGTGGGGCACATATCATATAGAATTTCAGGTGAAATTAATCATAAGAAGATGAGACATCCTCTTATGATGTTTTCACTTGGTAATCTCCAAGACAAGAGATTATGATAACAAACCCTCCAATAAGAATTCTACATGTTTTGGTGTCATTATATATTCCTATCTATGAGCATATGTAATGGTCCTTAGACTCTAAGATTATTATTAATGCATATTATGACTTTCTCACTTAGATTCATTTCTCAAACCAAGAAAATATAGTTCAGGGAGAAGTTGGATACGTTGAGTGTATCACAAGTGACATGTTATTAATAAATAAGTCAAGGAAGGATTTTCCCCTTCCATCTTTATGGAAGTTGACATCTCATCCCTTTTATTGGATTATAAACATCAAATTAAATTCCATGGCCAAGGTGTAATGACCCGTTTATTTTAGATTGTGAAGGAAAGATGTATCAAGCATATAGGTTGATGACATTGATGTGCAACCCGATTGATGAGATATTATGAAAAAGATATTATATTACATAGTGAGCATTGGTATGTGGTTTTCATCACTGTGACATTAAGTTCTTACTCTTGGATTCCTTGACCCATTTCAAGACATAAATATTGGACTTTAGGGAATCCCACCTAATGCCAACAAGAAATAATTATAGCAATTCATACACTAAGTGTTTTCATTAATCACGATTAAATTGTATTTTAAATTTAACTAATGGAATAAATATTATTCTCAAGATCAAGGAATAATTTTATACAAGTTTTATCGATCAAAAATATTTATTGATGAATGAAATATTTAATTAAATTTTTTATTTGGGTATTTAACAAATACTAAGGAGTTCGAATGGACTAAGACCGTGTATGGTGACAAATATTAATTTACAATCCCATTAAATAATTTTTGTTATTGCTGTTGGAGTTTGTGTCCCAGAACCAACTATTTTCTCTTATATTATATGAATATTTAATGTATTTAAATATTAAAAATCTTATTATATATTGTTCATTGTTCTGTATGACTATAATGTAATAATTCACTAGAGTATTTTTCAAATTAATAAAGTCATAGCAGTTTCCTGCTATGATGAGAACCATAAAGTGCTATAAAAATATTCATAAATATAGTTTTGTGGTTGGATGACATACTATTATGGGACACATAATATATAGACTATCAGGTTTGAGTACTCATAAGTGGATGAGAAATATTCTCATGAAGTTCGCACTTGGTAATCTCTAAGATGGGAGATTATGTGAACATACATGCTAGTAGGAATTCCCCATGTTTTGGTGTCATCAGATATTCCTATCTGGGAGCATGTGTAATAGTCCTTAGACTTTAAGTTTATCATTAATATGTGTCACAACTCGTGCGCTTTGATTTACTGATGAAAACTGTAATGCCATATGTTGGCGGGAAGCAGGGTACGTTGGGTGTATCATGAATGGAATGTTATTAATGGATAAGTCAGAGAAGGATTTGTCCCCTCTATTTATAGAAGTTGATATCTCATCCCTTTTATTGAAATAGAATTGTCTCCCTAAATTCCATGTCCATGGTGTAACAATGAGTTTATTTCAGGTAGTCAGAGAATGACGTATCAAGAATATAATTTGATGACTCTCTCATGAAACCTACTTGTTGAGATATTGTGACAAAGAGATTATATTACATAGTAAGTGTTTGTATGTGGATCTCATTGTTGCAAGTTTAAGTTATTTCTCAAGGCTACCTTTACTCATTTCTAGATAGTAATCTTAGACTTTAGTCAAGACTGACTAATTCCAATGAGAAAGAATCCTAGAGGGTCACACACTAAGTTTTTTGGTGGTCTCAATGAAATTATATTTGAATTTAATTATTGGAATAAGTATTATTCTCAAGACCGAGGAATAATTTTATTCAATTTAAAATGATCACGTAAATTTAATAAATATTTATTCACCAAATTATGAATAAAATTTATTTATTTATTTTGTTAAACATTTAATAAATATTTATTTACCTATTTATAAATAAAAATATTTGTTTAAGAGAATAAAATATTTTATTCAGGTGTTCAATAAATGGAATAGGAGTTCGAACGGACCAAGACTGTGTCCGTTGATAAATTAATTATTTACAAGTTGGTAAATAATGTTTATCTAGTTGGATAAAGAAATAATAATAATACTGTTATCATTATGTGGCATGAGATTTCATTTATGGATCCATTTTTCACAAGTTGGAACACCACAAATAATAGTTGTTTTATTGTTATTATGTCACATGGGTTTTCTCAAATAGTTTAATTTTATTTAACTATTGTTTCACAATTAAATATTGTAACCGAAACCCCATGTTGTTTAATAGGTAGGTACGTCTATTGTGCCAAACCCTGGTGAATTGAAATTTTTTTAGCCAAACATTTTCTCTTTCGACTCTTCTCGTCTCTCCCTCTCAATAATGAGAGAAATTTTTCAAGACCAAAGAATGAGAGATCAATAATGATCAATACAAGACATTCTATTCACCGCACTAGCACCTAGAGAAAAAGTGATGTTGTTCAGAGAACATTGAAGCACATGTGGATCACTACTAGAGGGATTATACTTTTTATCCTCATGATCACAATGAAGACAATCTGGAAGGGTCATTCCGAATGATCAACGATCATTAAAGAAGAATGTACAAAAGACCCAGGTATTTAATTTCTTCATAAATTAATAAATTAATTATATACATGATGTGGAAGATCCTCTTTCTCAAATCCAATTCTTTTCTTCTCTTTGTCTAAATCTTTGATTTTAATCTGTGGATATTGTGGTTCATCATTGAATTGATCTCGGATTAGTCATCGATTACAAAAAAATAAAAGTTGGGACCTCCCAACACCTTGCTTCCACTATAAATAAAACCTACAAGTGGTATCAGAGTGGGATCATCATCGTTTACAATTATTTATATAATTTTTTGTTTATTTAAACTTTAATAATTTAGCTTTTCAATTCATGTTTAATCATTCTTGTAATATTAATTTCGAGATCTGTTCTTCCTCTTTTCATTTCTCATAGATCTAATAGAAATGAATAATTTTTTGGTTAAAATTAAATTGAGGATCTCATCAAGAGGTGCCGACAATTCTATCAATGTAACATGACAGTACACGCCATGTATTTGGAATTACACATTGTGTAATCTTCTATACATACCAGGTAATCCGTATTACACATTGTGTAGTTGTGTGTAGTGCGTCGAGAGTAATTCAACAATTACTCAAGATGTGTACATTAATGACACATGTTGTAGTTAATTCTTAATCACATGTTGATAAGGATAGACTGGCCCACAGTCAGCCGGATTACATGCTATGTGGCCCATGGGACACGACGTGTGGTCCCTTCAAGTCAAGGGCCAAACTATGTATCCCATACATGGCTAAACTGACGGGTAACCATGTAACCCAGAGACAACATGGAAAGTGGCCCATTAGACATTACATATACTTTGATATTTCTAAAGTATGACTCATACATCGAGTCCCTAGGTGTGTACTTCAGATAATATGGTGAAGGTAGTACAAACCGTATAGTCCTAAAAACACACTGTGTACTTTACCAAATTACACAGAATTAAAAATTTAATGTTTGTATAATGTTCAGAATTACATATCATGTAGATTCAAACGAGTTTTCACCATGTTACCTCTAAGGTTATAGATGAGAATCTCATGGAAATTAATAAAAGGATTAAAATAAAAGGATCGATTAATTAAAGATAATAATTAATCGATTTGAGTGCAATTTATCTCAATAATAAAGATTAAAGAATTGAATGCTAGTTTTATTAAATACGTAATTTTTTGCATGTATGTGGATGATCATGTGCTAGACCATACCTTTGTATGTGATTGGTTTCCTTTTAATTTATTTTAAATTACATTTTTGTCTTCTATTCCATCTCTCATCATTAATATGTAGGGCCTTTGTGCCCATGGTTTCTTTTATGTAAACCCCCTTTTTATCCCTCACTTATGTGTGAGCTAAAAATAATATGTAATGGATGGAGCTCCCAATCTTTTGGAGGCAGTTCAAGTAAGGAGCCGAGGTGAAACAAATCCAAGGAGATACAAAGTTGGATAGGTGGAAAACAGTAGACTCAAAACATAAATGGTTCAAGGTGTTTCTTACCTAGGTCAGTGGTTAGTTTATCAACTGCTAGATAAACTAACCATTATAATATCTAATGATCATGCCCTTGACTTTATTTTATTTATGTCATTTTCATGGGTTTTTAATATGGATGTATTATCACAACTACATAATTAATGAATTAAAAATCATGCAAGACGGAACTAAAATAAACTAGGCTTATGCATAAATATTATTGAGACATGGTTAATCACTTAAGTAAGTTCCACATAATATCAACAAGAATGTGATAAAGATAATAAGTGAATTTACGCATAAGAGATAAAAATCCATCAATAAAATATTAAGTCAGACTAAGCATTCCGTTACTTGATTAAGGGAAAGACTCAATAAAACTAAGTGTTTGACCAAACCTTGTTGGGACACTTACTTTTATAAAGGAAGCTCTTAGAAACATTTTGGGTTGACTTAAACATTTTACATCAAGAGGAGTATCCCTTTATAGACTTGGTTTAAATTTGTAGTCAAGTGTTGAGGAAATACAAGTCAAAATTTTAGGATTGGGAGTCTACTCAATGGATCAAGGAGTTACAAGCCTATAGTTGGAAAAGACTCGCCTACCTTAATACCTTCAAATAGCTTGACCAACCCTTGTTGGGGTTATGTGAAGGGTAATATGGATCCTTTCCACTAGAATATCCTAAAAACTATACATTCTAAGTTCAATGGTGAGGGCCATTGGGAATTGATAAAATTCTGGGAGACACAATAAAATTAATTTATTATTTCTCATTAAATGAAATCAATAAAGTACTAGTGATATACTCTTTTAATTGTATAATAAAAATGAAAATCTCTTTAACCACACTATACCTACGATCAATACTAGATAAAGACAATATCCTCATCGGTAGTAACTTCTAGGAACGATTTAGATGCCTTCAGGTCATTATACATCATGAACGGAAATATTACATGCTAGAGTCCTCATTACCTGATCTGCCTACCCAAGAGGTGAGTAACGAAGAGTTCCTAGTCTACGAGAAACATATAAAAATGCGATTGACGTTCAATGTTTGATGTTATCATCAATGTACAGTGAACTCATGAAGTCTCATGAAAACATAGATGCCTATATAATTCTTGATCACCTGCATGGAATTTGCCACGAGAGATCAAGACAGGAACTATTTGAGATATCCATGTCACTCTTTTAGAGTAATATTGGAGAGGATTCCCCAACTGGGCCTCATGTATTCAAGATCATTGGATACATTGAGAAACTAGAGGTTCTAGGGTTTAAACTCTCCAAATAACTAGGTACTGATCTCATTCTCACATCACTGCCTTATACCTTCTCTAGTTTTGTTGTGAATTTCAATATGAACAACATTGAGAAGTCTCTACCAGATATTATTATCCTCCTTTTCCATGTGGACAAAGACATGAAGTGCAAAAAGACTTCTGTCCTTATGGTGAATAAGAGGAAAGGGAAGGCAAAGATCTTTAATCCCAAAGCTTCTTCACTCCCTTCCAAGAAAATGAAGATCAAGGGGGATGGAAGGGAATTTGAATCTATTTGTTTTGCATGTGGAAAGAAGGGACACTAAAAGAAAAAATTCACCCATATAAAGAAGCAAGGGGATGATTTAGGTGCATTTTTTATCGAGTGAAATTTATCTATTTCTACAAATTTGGTATTAAATACAGCTTGTGGTTCTCACATATGTATCCTAATATATAAACAATGTAGATTCAATAAAATTGACTAAGGGAAGGTTGATCTACAAGCAGGCAACGAAGCTATACTTACTACTGTGGCTATTGGGGACTACCACATCATGTTGCTAACCGGGGTGATATTTATATTAAAAGTTTGTAATTATGTGCCTTCTATAACCATTTTTTTGTTTCCAAACTAGATACAGATAGATTTATTTTCAAGTTTAGAAATCATTGCTGCTTCTTTTATAAAGATAACATTTTTTGGAAATGAACATTTATATAATGGTCTTTCAATGTTGGATTACACAAACCAAGTAATGGAAATCGATAACAAACCTAATTCACATTACTCATACCACACCCAACTTTGGAATCACCAGCTAGGTCATCTAAATGAGAAAAACTTGACAAAGTTACATCAAGGTGGATATTTAGATTATTTTGAACTAAAACCACTTGGTGTATGTCATTCATGTTTACAAGGCAAAATGACCAAATCCCCATTTAGTGGGAAAGGTGAAAGGGCCAAAGAGATTCTTGAATTAGTCCATACTGATGTGTGTGGGATATTTCCATTTAGAGAAATGGGTGGGTACTCATACTTCATAACTTTTACTAATGATTTTAGAATATATGGATATGTCTACTTAATGAGCTATAAGTCACATTATTTTGATAAGTTCAAGGAAAACAAGAATGAAGTTGAGAACAAACTTGGTAAGAAGATTAGGAAACTCTTCTCATACTGAGGTGGAGAATATCTTAACCAGGACATCATTGATTACTTATGGGAGTTTGGGATCCTATCCCAACTTACTCCTTACACGCCCTAGTGGAATGGTGTAAGAAAAAGGGGGAACAACACCTTGTTTGAGATAGTGAGATAAATGATGAGTCATGAAAGTATTCCATTATCCTTTTGAGGATATGCATTACATATAGCGGTACACATACTAAATAAAGTACCAACTAAATTTATTAATGGTATTCCATATGAGATTTGGAGTGAACGAAAATTCATGTTATTTAATTTAAATGTGTGGGGAAGTGAAGAATTTTTAAGGCCTCTTCAGGTAACAAACTAGCACCCCGATGTACAAAGTGTACATTTATAGGATACCCTTAGGAAACAAGGGGATATTACCTATAAAAACATCATAAAAAATTTTATAATGGAAAGACATACCATATTCCTTGAGAGGGAGCACATCCCCAAAAGAGATAGTGGGAGTGAGAGAGACTTCGATGAAGTCAAGGCTCAAAGTACACAAGAGTTGGTACAATAGTAGATTCCACAAATCCCCATGGAAGAAAGATCTATTCTAGAGATAGAAGTACTGCATAGGAGTACAAGAGAGTTTAGAGAACCAGAATGGTACAATTTTCTAGTTACCAAGGATGGTAGTTCATTATTAGTTAAATATAATGATCCTCTAGCCTATAAGAAAGTAGTAAGTGCCACAAACATTGATAAGTGGTTATAATCCATAAATTTTTAAATGGATCCCATGTACCAAAACCACATATGGAATTTGGTAGATCCTCCAGTAGATGTAAAAACTATTGGTTGAAAATGAGTATTCAAGAAGAAACTAGACATGGAAGAAAAATTTAGTACCTATAAGGGTGGACTAGTTGTAAAAGGGTTTAAAAAACATCAAGGCATTAACTATGATGAATCATTTTTACTAGTTGCAATGCTGAAATCCATTATAATTCTGTTGGCCATTACTAGTTACCATGAATATGATATTTGGAAAATGGATGTCAAAAAAACCTTCCTTAACAGTGACCTTTATGAAGATGTCTACATGACACAACCTGAAGGGTTTGTGAGTCCAAATGATGCCCATAAGATATGCAAGTTGCAAAAATATATTTATAGATTAAATCAAGCATCTAGGTCATGGAACATTCATTTTGAAGAATCCATAATAGAATTTGGTTTTATAAAGAATGAATGTGAGCCTTGTGTCTACAAATAGTTTAGTGGGAGTGCAGTTGTTTTCCTAATAGTATATGTTGTTGACATATTACTTATTGGAAATTAAATACCAGTCTTACAGTTTGTTAAGTCATGGTTGAATAAATGCTTCTCCCTAAAAGAATTGGGTGAGGCAACATATATTCTTGGGATCAAGATCCATCATGATAGATCCAAGATATTACTAGGCCTAAGTCAAAGTACATAAATTGAAAAGATACTGAAGAGATTCAATATGGAACAATCCAAGAGGAGATTGTTTCCAACATCAAATGGAATTCATCTTTACAATAAAATGTGTCCTTAGATGCATGAGGAAATAAAGTTAATGTAAAGGATTCCATATACATAAGACATCATGGAAGTCATGTATATTATGCTATGTACTAGGCTATATGTCTCCAACACATTGAGTGCGGTTGGAAGATATCAAGTTGATCTAGGGAACCACCATTGGATGACAGTCAAGACTGTCCTTAAGTATCTAAGGAAAACTAAGGATATGTTCTTAGTTTATGGAGGAGATAAGGAACTATTCATTAGAGGATATGCAGATTCCAGTTTACAGACTAATCAAGATGACATGAAGTCACAAACAAGGTACATATTCACTTTGAATAGAGGTGCTGTGAGCTAGAAGATCTCAAAGCAAGGTGTGGTCATAGATTCTACTGTAGAGTTTGAGTATATCATAGCTTATGAGGTAGCTAAATAAGTAGATTGGATTCAAATCTTCATCCAAGAGCTGGATGTGGTTCCTCATAGTAAATACCCCATCAAACTCTATTGTGATAATATTATAGTGACAACTCTTGCGAAAGAGCCAAGGTCACATAAGCAGACAAAGCACATAATATGGAAGTATCCTCTATTGAGGGATTTTTTTCATAGAGATGAAGTTTTAGTGAGTATTATTTCCATGAAAGACAATGTGGTAGACCCCTTGACTAAATCTATGAATCAGTAGAAAAATGATCATCATGTGAGGTCTAGCAGACTGAAAGTCATAGGCAATTGGCTCTAGTCCAAGTGGGAGTTTTTTTGGAGTTTGTGTCCTAGAACCAACTTTTTTTACTTTGATTACATGAATATTTAATGTATTTAAATATTAAACATCTTATTACATATTTTTCATTATTCTTTATGACTATAATGTAATAATTTCCTAGAGTATTTTTTGCATTAATGAGGTCATAGTAGTTCCCCACTATGATAAGAACCTTGAAGTGATATGAAAATATTATGAAATATAGTTTTGTGGTTAGATGACATACTATGATGGGACACATAGTATACAGACCATCTGGTACGAGTACTCGTAAAAGGATGAGACTTATTCTCATGATGTTTTCACTTGGTAATCTCTAAGATGGGAGATTATGAGAATAGACCTACCAGTAGGAATTCTACATGTTTTGGTGTCATCAGATATTCCTATATACGAGTGTGTTTATTGGTCCTCATACTTTAATATTATCATTGATACATGTCCTGAATCATGCACTTTGATTTACTAATGAAAACCATGATTCCATCTATTGGTGGGAAATAGGGTATGTTGGGTGAGTCATGAATGAAATGTTATTAATGGATAAGTAGAGGAAGGATTTTTCCCCTCCATTTATAGAAGTTGATATCTTGGACCTTTGATTCAAATAGAACCATTACCCTAAATTCCATGCCATGGTGTAAGGACAAGTTTATTTTAGGTAGTCAAAGAATGAAGTATCAAGCATAAAGGTTGATGACACTATCATGAAACCTTCTTGATGAGATATTATGACAAAGGAATTATATTACACAATGAGCATTCATATGTGGATTTCATTGTTGTGTCTTTAAGTTCTTTCTCTTTAGTTCCTTGAATTTTTTTGCTAGAAAGTAATCTTGGACTTTAGGGAAGGCCACCTAATGCCAACGAGGAAGAATCCTAGAGGATCACACACTAAGTGTTTCTGGTGGTCTCGATTAAATTCTATTTGAATTTAATTAATGGAATAAATATTATTCTCAAGACCGAGGAACAATATTATTCAAGTTAAAATGACCGTATAAATTAAATAAATATTTATTCAATGGATTTTGAATAAAATATATATTTTTATTTTATTGAACATTAAATAAATATTTATTTACTAGTTTGTAAATAAAAATATTTATTTAAGGGAATAAAATATTTTATTCTAGTGTTCAATAAATGGAATAGGAGTTCAAACAGACCAAGACCATTTCCCTTGATAAATTTATTATTTACAAGTCAGTAAATAATGTTTATCCAGCCCGTATATGAAATAATAATAATATTGTTGTCATTATGTGGCATGAGATTTCATTTATGGTTCCATTTTGTGAAATTTGGCTCACCAAAAATAATGGTTTTGTTATTGTTATTATGCTGCATGGGTTTTCCCTATGAAGAATGAGAGAAGTTCTTCAAGATCAAAGAATGAGCGATCAAGAATGATCGAAGCACGACATTCTATTCATCGTGCTAGCACCCAAAGAACAAGTGGCATTTTTAGGAGACCATTAGAGTATGTATGGATCACCACTAGAGGGATTATACTATGGATCCTCACGAGCGCAACAAAGAAAATTCAGAAGGGTCATTATGGATGATCAATGATCATCAATGAATAAAGTACCAAAGACATAGGTATTTAATTTATTCCTAAATTAAAAAATTAAATATAAACATGATGTGAAAGATCCTCTTTTTTGGATCTGGTACTTTTCTTATCTTTTTACAAATATTTTATTTTAATCCATGGATACTGGCGTTTATCATCGTATTAATCCTAGATTGGTCATCGATTATGGAAAAAAGAAAATTTGGGCCCTCCCAATGTCGTGCTTATGCTATGCCTAGAACCTACAACTACACAAGTTTTCTTGCCATCCATAAAACAACAATAGAAATATTATTATTTTTTGCATGAGGTCTAATAAATAATATTATTTATTTAAGTGTGGGTATACAATTAAAAAATATTTTAAACTAAAACCTATCACTATAAATAGATGGTTATGTCTATTGTGTAGTGTTAATCATTAATCGTGAAATTGAGAATAGAGAATCGTTGTGCACAATGGATTTCTCTCTATAATCATCTTCATCTTATTCTATCATGAATGAGAAGATCTAGAGAAAATTCATAAATACAAAAGTATTAGTGATCAATATGAAAAAATAAGACAATTAATTCACCACCCAAACACCCAAAAATCAATTGGAATCATTCGGAGGTCAAAGGAGCATATGTGGATCATCTCAAGAGGGATTATACACTTGGATCCTCCTAGTTCAATGAAGGTAATCTGAGAAGTGTTCTTTGGAATATCAACATCATCATGAGAGAATGTTTCTAAAATGAGGTAATATTTTTCTCTTGATCTAAAAAAATTAATTATAAATTTAACATGAAAAGATCCTCTCGAGGTTTCAGGTTTTTCATAAGTTAATATGTGAATGGAAAAAAATCATTTATCATGGCATTTAAGTAATAGAAAATATTACAAATAATCCATTATATTGAATAATAACTTTTGGTTTATCACTCATTATTGGTGCTTCTGTAGTTCATGGAACCTTTAAGAGGTATCATATGGGTAATGTTGAAATTTATAACTATTTATTTGATTTTTGATCTATATGCACAATAGCAGTTAAACTTTCTTTTCAAGTATATTCATTCTTTAATAAGATTTTAATTAACATGTTTTTAACACATTATTCATCATCATTCATTGTTTCATTTTCTTAAAGTTCTAACAAAAAATGGAGAACAACCAAATATTTCATTGGGGAGTGTATAGGATTATGGATGGATAACATGGGACTACACAACGTGTAGACGAAGTACATGTCATCTACCCATGTGCAATGCACTAGGTGGTGTCACAAGATACACGACACACCAAGAGGTCTTTACACATAATGAATTTATTACACTCCATGTGTAGACCGAGATAACTTGGCACATGGAATGTCATATTACTTGATGTGTAGTTGGAGTATATGTTGTGTAGTCTACATGGTTTAGTGGTAAAATCTTCAATATCTTTGTAGTCATATACAAAGTCAAACTGTATGAGACTTACAACCTAGAGAAATAATGACATACATTATGTGTATTCAGTGTACACGACATGTAGTTCATCATTTCCCATGCTCTAAGTACACACCGATCCATTCAATTTGACAAGATGACATACTACATATAAGATAAAAAATGTGTAATTGGCCTATACACATCATGTCTCCATGTGTCTAATGAACACATTGAGTTCTTTGGTAGACTATGTGGAATCATAACATGTGAGACACACAACATGTAGCTAGCTTGTACATGACTTGTAGTTATGTGCCTGATGAATACACTGAGTATTGTGGCTGGTTTCATGAACACACGACATTCATACCACATAGAATGTAACTTTTTAGTTCACACTATGTAATCCACTGAGATATACACCAAAGTCTCAAGCATGTATCTTGATCACATGACAAGAGGGATATACGATATGTAGCTTGATAGTTCAATCCATGTAGTCAAGTAGAGTTATGCACTGAAGTCCCTTGCGTGTAACCCGAGTATACATAAAATGATATACATGAAAAGTATCTTAATAGTACATATAGTGTAGTCTCCTAATAAATGGAATAATTTAATTACATAAAATTTAAAATTGAATCATAAAAACCTTATTATATTGATTGTAACATGTTGTGTTAGAAAATTTAATAATGGTTTTAATGAATTATTAAATAATCAATAAATTTATTGCAATAATATGTCATTATTGTTTCAACCATTTTCTTTCCATGAATGCCATTATAATAGATATCACCAAGAGAATTTAGAGGCTCATAGGATAAAATTGAATTAATTAATTAATTAATTAATACAAGCATGTTGATCTTAATAATAAATATTTAATAGAAGTGAATGTTAGTCAATGCACGTTTGTGTATTTGATGCATTTGTATGACTATTCATGAGCTTGACCAAGACCGGTGTATGTGTTGGTTTTATTTAATTTTATTTATTTCATGGTTTTTCAAATATTAATAATTAAATTAAAATATGGTTTTCATGTCATCTCTACCTCCATTATTATGTAGGACATGTGTGTACAAGTTTATTTATGTTATCCCCTTCAACCAATCCCTTGGCTCCCCTCACCCCTGAGTGAGTTATAAATACTTAAAATAAATAGAGTATCCATAGGCATGTTGAGGCGATTTAAGATGGAACCTAGATGATCCCAACCTAGATGATACATAGGTGGACATGTGGAATGCGAAAACTCATTCCAAGAACTTCGTAATGTGTTATTTCCCCTATATCAAAGGTTGATTTATTTTCCTCTCAATAAATAAATAGCTAGACGAGCTCATAAAAGTTTAATTTATTTATTTCCATCTTATGTATTATTTATTTTATGGATACAATACTTAAATCCCATAAATAAAAGAATTAATGTGAAAATATGGAATTTAAAGAAATGGATTATGCATAAATATTTTATCCAACATGGTTAGTCACTTAAGTTAAATCCATTTAATATTAACAAGACAAGTAAAAAATCAAACAAAATTTTTTTACACAACATAAATAAAAATCCATCAAGTTAATATTATATCATTATATCTTCCATTACATGATTGGGAATGAAACCATAGAATTATGTGTTAACATGGAAAATTTTTGGACACTTTATTTTATAGCAGAGTTCTCATGAGGGTTTTGGATTGACTTAACCGGACTTATATTGATATTAATGGATACAGTCTATTCAATACAAATTTGGAGGACAATGTTGAAAGAATTCAAGTCATAATTTATATATTAGGGAGTCCCCTCAACGGATCAAGGATTTGCAAGCCTGCAGTTGGAAAGCCCACCTACCTAAACATTTTCTTACGATTTTAATGTCCAAATTCTAGATCATTAAGAAAGGAAATATGGACCTTTTCCACAATAAAGTTCTATAAACTAGAAATTTCATGTTCCATGGAGAGAACTATTGGGACTTGATAATATAATTGTAAAATTAATAAAATTAATTATCATTTCTCACATAATTTGTAATCAAAGAAAATTACTAATAATATACACTTTTTAAATTGTAGAATAAATTACAAGATTTTCATCCACACCATCCTTATGATCTATATTGGATAAAGACCATCTCCTCACCGATATTAACTTCTAGGAATGGTTTAGACTCCTTCTGGTTGTGTTGTTCCATGAAAAAAATATTATGTGCTATAATCCTCACTTCCTCATCTCCCTACTAAGGAGGTGAGTGATGAAGAGTTCCTTATCTATGAAAAACATTTGAGTGGTGTGGTCAATGTTCAATGTTTGATGTTACAATATTTGTCTATTGAACCCATGAACTCTCATGAAGACATGGATGCTTATATAATGATCAAGAATATCTATAGTTTATATGAGGAGAGAGATAGATTTGAAAAATTTGTGATCTACAAGGATATTTTATAGAGAAATGTTGGAGAGGTTATACCATCTAGGCCTCAATTAGTTATGTTCATTGGCTATATTGAGTGACTTGATGTTTTAGGGTTTAAAATCCCTAATGAACAATGCTTGAATATCACCATCACAACTTCTCTAAATTTGTTGTAAACTTTGATATGAACAACATTAAAAAGTCTCTCCAAGATCTGATTACTATTCTTCAACATATATATAATGATAAAAAGTACAAAAATCTGTTGATCCTTATGGTGGAAAAACAGAAAGGCCCAGTGAAGATATCTAATCCTAAAGGTTATTGGTAAAAACCTTCTAAGATGAGTAATATTAAAGGGAAATCTATTGAACCTGATGCTATTTTTTGCATGTGGAAAGAAGGGATACTAGAAGAAAAACTACACCTATCCAAAGAAGTAATGGGAATCTTATGGTGTGTTTGTTATCAACTAAAATTTCTCTATTTCTACAAATTGGGTATTAGATATAGTTTGGGGTTCTCACATATGTATTCAAATATAGGAACCAAGTAGATTAAAAAATATTGACTAAGGGGAAGTAGATCTATGAGCCTCCAACAGATCTAAACATTATATTATAGCTATCAATGACTACCACCTCCCGTTTCCAACTAAAATGATCTTAGTTTTGAAATATTATCATTATGTTCCATCCATTACCAAAAACATTATTTTTTTATCTCGATATGATATAGATAGATTTATTTTTAAATTTGGTAATAAATGTTACTTCTTTTATAAGGATAGAATTTGTTATGGTAAGCCACATTTAAATAATGATAATTATGTGTTGGACTACACAAAAAAATTAATGAGAATCGATAATGAAACTAATTCATAGGACTCATACTACACCCAAATTTGGCATCATCGGCTAGGTCATGTAAAAGAAAATCATTTGACAAAATTACACAAAGATGGATATTTATATTCTATTGAACTAAAACCAATTGGTGTATATCACAAATGTTTATAATAAAAAATGAACAACTCCCCATTTAGTGTAAAAGATGAAAGGGCTAAATAGCTTGTTTAATTAGTTCATACCAATTCATGTGGAAATTTTCTAGTTGAATCATGGGGTGAGTAATCATAATTTATAACTTTTACTCAAGATTTTAGTAGATATGGATATGTATACTTGATGATGTATAATTCAGATTCCATTGAGAGATTCAAGGAATACAATAATGATATTGAGAAATATATTTGTAGAAATATTAAGAAAATCCACTCAGACTGTGGTGGAGAATATCTTAATCAATACTTTATTGATTATTTATGGGATTTTGGGATTCTATCTCAACTCAATCCTCCTTATTTGTAACACCCCAAGATTTCATAGTGTGTTATTTCTTCAAAATAATTCAATAACTTGCACTACACGCAACACTGAGTTCAATTGCACCATGACTTACAAAAAAAAAGCCATTAAAAGAGGTCATGAATAGTATTAACTAAATTTTAAACTTTATATAATCCTTATAATTTTAGAATCCACATTATGAGTTTCTTAGTCATAATGCAAGAACAGATTCATTTTCAGTATTGCACTTTTATCAACATTTAATAGTGAAACCTTTTTAAATACAATATTTTAAACTTTTTGACTAAATGGGGACATCAAAAAAATTTAAAATGAAACATCCCAAGCTTCCACGGTACGCTTTCCTTTGAATAAAACAGTAGCGTGTGTTGTACGCAACTTCGTGTTTTAACACGTGCCACAACCGATCAAACTTGCCGTTATGAATAGTAATACCTAATTTTTGAAATTATATATATTTTATTTTTAAAAATGGACTTCATTTTTGGATTCAGAATATCAAATTTAGCCTAAGGTGAAATTTTGGTACTTTTCGGATAACTTTAATATTTTGATGAATAGTGAAAATTACTAAATTTTAATTAAAAACAACTTTTTTAATCAAAATAATTAATAGTGATAAATTATTAATTTGAGTGGTTTTAAAGTATATTTAGAATATATTTTTACCACTTAATATAATGTTGGTCATTGGACATAATTTTACAATTAAACTGAACATAAACAAGTGTCAATCTTTTGATAGTTATTATCTCTTAAAAACACGCTTTTTGTTTTGACAGCGGGAATTAATTTTAAATTAATTTCTGCCACTTCTGTGTTTTGAATTTAGAAAAATGGATTCCATATTTGGAATCAGGATGTTCAAATTGTGTAAATAGGTAACTTTTATTTTTAGACATTTTGAATAATTACTGCGGTAAATATTTTATTTACCATGGTTAAGGGTAAATCCGGTAAATAAGGGTAAAAAAAATAATATTATAATAATACTAAATTACCCTAAAACGTGTCTTAACCCTATTGGTTGATACATGGTCGACCATGGGCATCTTTGGGTCTATTTTGGGACCCCATGGATCCACTTGTGAGTGATAATGACACTTTATTTTAATTAAGTTAAAATGAATACAAAAATGGCATAAGCTTACATCTTTTAAAAGACCAATTTTTACATAGGGTTATACATGTTGTATTTTAGATTATAAATATTCATCAAAAAGATAAAAAGATTTCCTACATGATGATATTTTATTTATAATTTTTAGACATCAAATAAGTTAAATTATTAATGACACAATGATGATGCAGTAATTAATATAATAGTGAAAAATTAAAATAAGTGATATTATAAATACCCAAATAAATATAATATGAAACTTTTAATGAATTAAACTAATTTTATAGGATAATATAATATATTAGGATTGATTTAATTGACTTTGTTTGAAGAAATCAATCTGTTATGAGTTTCACAAAAATCAACTAATGAATAGTGTCAAAATTGACATAAAAGAGTTCTTAAAACAAATATTATATTATTAATTGATATTAAATTCCTAAAAATCTAAGGTTCGGCCAAGAGACTTATTTCATGATAGGTTAATCATTAATGGACCACTTGGGGGTCTCTTGGATGTATATGGTAAGTTTATTAACCATATAATATAAAAATACAAAGAGACATTGTAAAAGTGAAACTAATTAACTTAGAGTTAATACTTAAAGATAAGGTTAATATAAGTACCCAAACCTGTCTAAATTCTATTGGATGAGTTTTTTTCGACCTATCCCCACCTCATCCTTTGAATAGTCAACTTTGGATCCTTTTAAAACCGAATATGAATTTATTATAAATTAATATTTCTAGCTTTTCCAAAGGTGCCCCTCACCCCTCTTATAAAAGGGCACTCCTCCTTCTCATTTCTTCACACCTCTCAAGCCACTTGGCTCGTCCAAACTCTGCCAAACTAAGCTCCCCACATCCCTCTCCTCCTCCTTGAAGCTTCCCCTTAGGCAGAAAGCATTTCAAGAAGTCCTTTGGTTCCAACCAAAGTGAGTTACCTAGATTAAAGGTAACGATTTCTCTTAAATTATTTTCATTTATTTTGCTTCTCCAACCCCCAAACTCTTTTTATTTCCTTTCTTTTGTAACAACACCAGTATCCACAATATACTAGGATGTTGTTATAAGAAGGATTAAAACTACACATACACACAACTCCATCTAATGGATGATGAACATAATGTTTCTGTGGATGGCAAACTAACGCCTCACGAAACGATGATTGTTCAAATACATCTTACCACCTCTCATGGTGGCCATTATGATGGAACTGTAATTAAATATGATATTAATGATATATATTTTATATATAAGCTTCTGTAATTCCATTTTATTTCATACCATTATTCGTTTCATGTTGTATATACATACGATAATTTCATTTGAGGAAGTGCGGACTACCGCCCCCTTAAAATGATATGACTCGTTCATACCACACATGGAACGTATAAAGGATGGTGTTAATGAACTTAAGTAACATGTATAAAATATTATATTATACTGGAATAGTAATATACCTATGTATCATTTGGATTCGATTCTTTTAAAATAAAAATTAAATGGAAGTAGCGTTCATGCGTACGTACGGACTACCGTCTCCACGAATGCGATGAGATTCATTCTCCATCGTATCCATTCAAGTATAATTATCATTTAATGATTTAAAAATTATGTTTAAGGACTTTATATCATTCTGGATATGAATAAGATACAACAAACATGACTTATGTAACAAAACATATAAAAGAAAATGAGTAAGTTAACACCCGAAACGACGATAATTCTAAGATATTATTAACAAATCAATGTTAAAAGATCATATATGATATCATATTAATATATATGATTCTTGTATAATTTAATAACAATTATTTCACCATTATACAGGAGGTTAACCTACCCCAACCAAGGAAAAGTACAAGGTAAGGGTTATTTCACAATCTCTTCATTATTCGAGGTTGTTTATACATAATAATCTACTGGGATCTCTTTATCATCCACATCCATGTTTCTTCGAAATGTATTTCAAAACATTTTTACTATTTACAAGAATATGGGTTAAGGTCATTTATACCCTTGTTTGACTTTTTATAAGAGGTTTATAAAGGAATCTTTCCATCGTTTTCAAAACAAGGTCCTTTTTAACCTTTTCGACGGAATTGAGGTAAGAATGTTTTTTTTAACTTATACGGCGGGTGCGGTTATTTTCCACCGTTATAAAGTCGTTGAAGCTTTCCATACAAGCTTATAAGAATATTTTCAAAGAAAATGTTTTATTTTATATGCATCTTAAATGATTTCAAAATAAAAGGAGATACTTCTTTAAAAAGAATTTTGATTTCATCTATGTCAACATCCTTTGATGGATTTTAAGATTATTTGAAGTTGATTTATTATGATACAAAACTTCTATATTGTATTGAAGGTTTTGTGATATGTTTGACTGTGGATGTGCTATTTTATACCATTCATAGTTTATGGTGAAACTATTGACATTTCGTATGCTAGTTTTAATCCGAATGTTTATGTTATATTTCAAACTTTTCTTCAGATGAATGTGCTAAACAAGTATGTTCCGGGTTGGGGACCGGTAAAAGTAAGCCCTCCAGGTTGGGGACTGGTTAAAGTAAGCCCTCCAGGTTAGGGACTGGTAAAATTATGCCCTCCGGGTTGGTGTCCGGTTATTAGAGGCACTCCGGGTTGGTGTCCGGTTATTAGAGGCACTCC
Source organism: Viscum album (assembly GCA_963277665.1). Classification (NCBI taxonomy): domain Eukaryota; kingdom Viridiplantae; phylum Streptophyta; class Magnoliopsida; order Santalales; family Viscaceae; genus Viscum; species Viscum album. Next base: position 1,162,940,628 of record OY728122.1, on the reverse strand, counting down.
GGGTTGGTGTCCGGTTATTAGAGGCACTCCGGGTTGGTGTCCGGTTATTAGAGGCACTCCGGGTTGGGTTCCGGTTAGAAGTAACCCCTAGGTCTTGGGATGAGGCCTAGACAAAGAAATTAACGTTTAGCATTATGCATTCCAACATTATGAAAGTGGTTATTGATTTTTGCATGTGATTATTCGATTAGTAGAATATCCATGTGAACAAGTAAATGGCATTATTTCATTTTATTTATGCCATACCATGTTGAAATTTCATGTTTAAAAGGCTTTTGTTTTAGTAATTCATTGCCTTAAATGTTTATGCTTATTTTGAATGTTCCGCTTTATTGTTATCCTTACTGGGCATTTGAGCTCACCCCTTTTCTATGTTTCATTTTCCCAGGAAGTGAAGATGTAAGTTATGAATGACCTGCAGGGATATTATGATAGGATTATAGTGTGGACTGTGGAAACATTATGTTGTTGTATTAGTTTTTCATTTTATGATGTAATGTAAAACTTATGAATATATCTAGTGTTTCCAAGGCTACTAAACCAATCGGTCTTTCGAGATTTGATCTTTCTTGTGATCATGCCAATGTTACGAAGTAATGCACCGACTCTGGGTAGCTGGGGTCGGGGCGTTACAGTTGGTATCAGAGGAAGTTTAGTACAAACCTTGGAAGCTAGATTTAGATAAACTCTGATTAGAGCACGTAGACCTAAGATGAACTTTGAGGATTAGTATAGAAGAACTTCCTAGAATTTTGGTATTGTAGAGATTTTGTGAGTTTTCCGAGCAATACATCCCTGTCTGGATACGAGCAGGTAGAGGCGGCTCTGGCACAGATGTACCTAGGGGTAAAACCCGAAAACACCGCTTTGAGCTAGACTCGAACGGGAACTGGTGCACGACAACGGGCCTTGCTGCACTCTTGGTTACGACACTCCCGGGGGATATGCTTAGGATAACTCTCATTTTCTTTACAAATCATTATGAAGGGTTTATGAGTATATACTTCCTCAAAGAAAATATTTTTATGATTATGGATTATATCCATAAATAGTCCAATTTATGTTAAGTATGGGATTATGTATTTTGATTCATAAACTGATCTAGTTTATGCCATTGTTTAGAAATGGCGCCCAGTAGAAGGAATGAGAACTCCAGAAATGCACATGATCCAAAGAGAAGAAAGGATCATATCTTTCATGGTCTTAAGCTAGAATTGATAAGAGAAATAGTCTCCCATGTATTATCATCATATGAAGAAATAATATCATGTGTTGATAAGATAAGTAAAGAGTTTACTGAGTCCTATGGCTTTGAAGGGAAGCAAGAGAAGAAAAGGATGGAAGAGAGAAAATTGGATGAAGGGAAGAGGGAAAAGAAGAATTTTCCCATATGTGGTAACTGTGGGAAGAAACACCCTGGAACTTGCCTGAAAGGAATGGGAGTTTGTTATAAGTGTGGAGGAAAAGGGCACAAAGTACGTGACTGCAAGGGTGAGAAAATGGTTTCAAATGTACAATGCTTCATTTGCAAGGAGTTTGGACACTACGCGAACCTATGCCCCAGTCATCAGACTATGCTGCAAATGATGCTATTGGATAATAATCAAGTTATGATACTACCACAGATGAAGAGGAATGATTGGAGTTCTTATGTTGATTATGTCAATTGAGTGTTGTATCAACAATGTACTTGTTATAATAATTATGGAGTATATAAGGATTGTACTGTAGTACTATTTCATTAAGGACTTGAGATTGTGTGGAACAAAGAAAAGTGACTCAATAGCAGGATAAATTTTTGGAAAATATATGGTTGAGAGAATGATAAACCATAATATAGTTCTGATACCGAGTTAGTGATTTTGGAATAATACATGATTGTTTTGGATAAATTATATTGGATATTCTTGACTACCTTGGAACTGATTAATGATCTGTATATTCCATTATTGTTGGGGTTTAAAACATTTTTGGATTGATGAGGTATATCCAGCATTCTATATGGAATAAGGGAGCATGAATGTAATCAATAAGGAATATGGTAATTCAGGATGTTTCAGTGTATTAAAAGAATACATGATGAAGGTATTCATATGCTATTACGTGGTAAAAAGGATCTACATTATTTTTAACTTCCTTATAAATGTTGGACTGTGAGTTTGGTCAGAAATATTTTGGATAAATTCTAGTTTGAGATTAATTTTGGATGGCCATAAAAGGACAACCCGGAGGTCGGGCGGCAACCCGTCGCGTCCGGCAAGGCCGCGAGACTTAAACCCGCAACCGAAGGGCGACAAGGGTGTATCACCTACCACTGGCCCACGAGATGTCCTGGATTAAATAATGCAGTTTTTATTAAAAGATCTTGTAGATGAATTATAAATTCGTTTATTTTGGAACCCTATACGAATAGTGTAAATAGATTTTTTTTTTACATTCTATTATCTTTTAGAGTGAAAGATGAGTTTGTGGTAGAAATTTATTAATGGATAAAACTCTAATTATAAAGTATGTATACCTCCTTATGATCTTAGCCAATCTAATAAATAAATTCCACAACGTTAAGAAAAGGAACTTAGAACAAAAATGTTGTCCTAGATGGTACCTTAAATCATCACTAATTTATGGCTTTGGGATTGTTGGCCCTTTCATAGCCATGTTCTCTACCACTCTCCATCAGATAATTGATGGTTAGATTTCTCTTCCATATCCATATTTTCCTACATGGAACCCTAGTATGTGTTATTTTTGGTAATCTTCATACTTTCCACTCTTTATTTTAAATAGAGGCCTCGTTAATTCATTTTTCGATGTGGGATTTCAATTATGATATTTTGAAACGTCAAAAATGTGTTATCCTAATACCCTATGTTTTGTTGAACCGATGGTATTTCAAATCATCATAGATTGATGAATTTAAGGACCTAAATTATACACTTGTTTGTGATTGATGATCTCAATCACTACCTATAAATATTTACGTTTTTCCTCCAATTATATGTCTCTAATTGCCACCAATGTTCTCCTAATCGAGATCATAATTTGGTGGTGACTCTTTCATTTCTCTTTTCCTCATATTAAGACTAAATTTTAGAAACCTAATTTCCGATGTGGGTTTTCCCACAAAGATATTTTCTATTTTCAACCATTTATTTTCGAAGAACAATTTCAAATTGCGAGGACGCAATTTATTGAAGGAGGGGAGAATGTAACACCCCAAGATTTCATAGTGTGTTATTTCTTCAAAATAATTCAATAACTTGCACTACACGCAACACTGAGTTCAATTGCACCATGACTTACCAAAAAAAAAGCCATTAAAAGAGGTCATGAATAGTATTAACTAAATTTTAAACTTTATATAATCCTTATAATTTTAGAATCCACATTATGAGTTTCTTAGTCATAATGCAAGAACAGATTCATTTTCAGTATTGCACTTTTATCAACATTTAATAGTGAAACCTTTTTAAATACAATATTTTAAACTTTTTGACTAAATGGGGACATCAAAAAAATTTAAAATGAAACATCCCAAGCTTCCACGGTACGCTTTCCTTTGAATAAAACAGTAGCGTGTGTTGTACGCAACTTCGTGTTTTAACACGTGCCACAACCGATCAAACTTGCCGTTATGAATAGTAATACCTAATTTTTGAAATTATATATATTTTATTTTTAAAAATGGACTTCATTTTTGGATTCGGAATATCAAATTTAGCCTAAGGTGAAATTTTGGTACTTTTCGGATAACTTTAATATTTTGATGAATAGTGAAAATTACTAAATTTTAATTAAAAACAACTTTTTTAATCAAAATAATTAATAGTGATAAATTATTAATTTGAGTGGTTTTAAAGTATATTTAGAATATATTTTTACCACTTAATATAATGTTGGTCATTGGACATAATTTTACAATTAAACTGAACATAAACAAGTGTCAATCTTTTGATAGTTATTATCTCTTAAAAACACGCTTTTTGTTTTGACAGCGGGAATTAATTTTAAATTAATTTCTGCCACTTCTGTGTTTTGAATTTAGAAAAATGGATTCCATATTTGGAATCAGGATGTTCAAATTGTGTAAATAGGTAACTTTTATTTTTAGACATTTTGAATAATTACTACGGTAAATATTTTATTTACCATGGTTAAGGGTAAATCCGGTAAATAAGGGTAAAAAAAATAATATTATAATAATACTAAATTACCCTAAAACGTGTCTTAACCCTATTGGTTGATACATGGTCGACCATGGGCATCTTTGGGTCTATTTTGGGACCCCATGGATCCACTTGTGAGTGATAATGACACTTTATTTTAATTAAGTTAAAATGAATACAAAAATGGCATAAGCTTACATCTTTTAAAAGACCAATTTTTACATAGGGTTATACATGTTGTATTTTCGATTATAAATATTCATCAAAAAGATAAAAAGATTTCCTACATGATGATATTTTATTTATAATTTTTAGACATCAAATAAGTTAAATTATTAATGACACAATGATGATGCAGTAATTAATATAATAGTGAAAAATTAAAATAAGTGATATTATAAATACCCAAATAAATATAATATGAAACTTTTAATGAATTAAACTAATTTTATAGGATAATATGATATATTAGGATTGATTTAATTGACTTTGTTTGAAGAAATCAATCTGTTATGAGTTTCACAAAAATCAACTAATGAATAGTGTCAAAATTGACATAAAAGAGTTCTTAAAACAAATATTATATTATTAATTGATATTAAATTCCTAAAAATCTAAGGTTCGGCCAAGAGACTTATTTCATGATAGGTTAATCATTAATGGACCACTTGGGGGTCTCTTGGATGTATATGGTAAGTTTATTAACCATATAATATAAAAATACAAAGAGACATTGTAAAAGTGAAACTAATTAACTTAGAGTTAATACTTAAAGATAAGGTTAATATAAGTACCCAAACCTGTCTAAATTCTATTGGATGAGTTGTTTTCGACCTATCCCCACCTCATCCTTTGAATAGTCAACTTTGGAGCCTTTGAAAACCGAATATGAATTTATTATAAATTAATATTTCTAGCTTTTCCAAAGGTGCCCCTCACCCCTCTTATAAAAGGGCACTCCTCCTTCTCATTTCTTCACACCTCTCAAGCCACTTGGCTCGTCCAAACTCTGCCAAACTAAGATCCCCACATCCCTCTCCTCCTCCTTGAAGCTTCCCCTTAGGCAGAAAGCATTTCAAGAAGTCCTTTGGTTCCAACCAAAGTGAGTTACCTAGATTAAAGGTAACGATTTCTCTTAAATTATTTTCATTTATTTTGCTTCTCCAACCCCCAAACTCTTTTTATTTCCTTTCTTTTGTAACAACACCAGTATCCACAATATACTAGGATGTTTTTATAAGAAGGATTAAAACTACACATACACACAACTCCATCTAATGGATGATGAACATAATGTTTCTGTGGATGGCAAACTAACGCCTCACGAAACGATGATTGTTCAAATACATCTTACCACCTCTCATGGTGGCCATTATGATGGAACTGTAATTAAATATGATATTAATGATATATATTTTATATATAAGCTTCTGTAATTCCATTTTATTTCATACCATTATTCGTTTCATGTTGTATATACATACGATAATTTCATTTGAGGAAGTGCGGACTACCGCCCCCTTAAAATGATATGACTCGTTCATACCACACATGGAACGTATAAAGGATGGTGTTAATGAACTTAAGTAACATGTATAAAATATTATATTATACTGGAATAGTAATATACCTATGTATCATTTGGATTCGATTCTTTTAAAATAAAAATTAAATGGAAGTAGCGTTCATGCGTACGTACGGACTACCGTCTCCACGAACGCGATGAGATTCATTCTCCATCGTATATATTCAAGTATAATTATCATTTAATGATTTAAAAATTATGTTTAAGGACTTTATATCATTCTGGATATGAATAAGATACAACAAACATGACTTATGTAACAAAACATATAAAAGAAAATGAGTAAGTTAACACCCGAAACGACGATAATTCTAAGATATTATTAACAAATCAATGTTAAAAGATCATATATGATATCATATTAATATATATGATTCTTGTATAATTTAATAACAATTATTTCACCATTATACAGGAGGTTAACCTACCCCAACCAAGGAAAAGTACAAGGTAAGGGTTATTTCACAATCTCTTCATTATTCGAGGTTGTTTATACGTAATAATCTACTGGGATCTCTTTATCATCCACATCCATGTTTCTTCGAAATGTATTTAAAAACATTTTTACTATTTACAAGAATATGGGTTAAGGTCATTTATACCCTTGTTTGACTTTTTATAAGAGGTTTATAAAGGAATCTTTCCGTCGTTTTCAAAACAAGGTCCTTTTTAACCTTTTCGACGGAATTGAGGTAAGAATGTTTTTTTTAACTTATACGGCGGGTGCGGTTATTTTCCACCGTTATAAAGTCGTTGAAGCTTTCCATACAAGCTTATAAGAATATTTTAAAAGAAAATGTTTTATTTTATATGCATCTTAAATGATTTCAAAATAAAAGGAGATACTTCTTTAAAAAGAATTTTGATTTCATCTATGTCAACATCCTTTGATGGATTTTAAGATTATTTGAAGTTGATTTATTATGATACAAAACTTCTATATTGTATTGAAGGTTTTGTGATATGTTTGACTGTGGATGTGCTATTTTATACCATTCATAGTTTATGGTGAAACTATTGACATTTTGTATGCTAGTTTTAATCCGAATGTTTATGTTATATTTCAAACTTTTCTTCAGATGAATGTGCTAAACAAGTATGTTCCGGGTTGGGGACCGGTAAAAGTAAGCCCTCCAGGTTGGGGACTGGTTAAAGTAAGCCCTCCAGGTTAGGGACTGGTAAAAGTATGCCCTCCGGGTTGGTGTCCGGTTATTAGAGGCACTCCGGGTTGGTGTCCGGTTATTAGAGGCACTCCGGGTTGGTGTCCGGTTATTAGAGGCACTCCGGGTTGGTGTCCGGTTATTAGAGGCACTCCGGGTTGGGTTCCGGTTAGAAGTAACCCCTAGGTCTTGGGATGAGGCCTAGACAAAGAAATTAACCTTTAGCATTATGCATTCCAACATTATGAAAGTGGTTATTGATTTTTGCATGTGATTATTCGATTAGTAGAATATCCATGTGAACAAGTAAATGGCATTATTTCATTTTATTTATGCCATACCATGTTGAAATTTCATGTTTAAAAGGCTTTTGTTTTAGTAATTCATTGCCTTAAATGTTTATGCTTATTTTTAATGTTCCGCTTTATTGTTATCCTTACTGGGCATTTGAGCTCACCCCTTTTCTATGTTTCATTTTCCCAGGAAGTGAAGATGTAAGTTATGAATGACCTGCAGGGATATTATGATAGGATTATAGTGTGGACTGTGGAAACATTATGTTGTTGTATTAGTTTTTCATTTTATGATGTAATGTAAAACTTATGAATATATCTAGTGTTTCCAAGGCTACTAAACCAATCGGTCTTTCGAGATTTGATCTTTCTTGTGATCATGCCAATGTTACGAAGTAATGCACCGACTCTGGGTAGCTGGGGTCGGGGCGTTACATTATTCACCTTAGTGGAATGGTTTAAGAAAAAGGAGGAACCATACCTTATTGAAAATGGTGGGATCAATGATGAGTCATGTGAGTCTCCCATTATCCTTTTGGGTATATGCATTAAAAACAAAAAAATAAATACTAAACCGAGTGCTGAATAAAACAAAAAATGGTATACCATAATAATTATGGAATGGAAAGAAACCCATGTTGTTTTATTTACATGTGTGGGGCTATGAAGTGTTTATTAAGATATCTTCAAGTAATAAGATTGCACCGTGTGACACAAAGTGTATCTTTATAGGATATCCAAAATAAATAAAGGGATATTACCTATAAAATAATTCAGATAAAAATGAAGTGGTTTACAATCATCCCACATTCCTTGAGAAGGATAATATATCTAAAATAGATATTGGGATAGAGATAGACTCTGATGAAGTCCAGGATCAAGGTACACAATATTTGGCATAAGAACAAATTAAATAAATCCCCATGGAAGAATAAGTTGTTTCAGAGACACAAGTACTACATAGGAGTATAAGAGAGGTTATAGAACCAAAATTTTATGGTTTTATAGTCACCAATGATGAAGACCCATTATTAATTGATAATAATAATGCTATAACCTAAAAGGAAGTACTAAGTGGAATAGATGTTGCCAAGTGGTAAGAAGCTATGAATTCTAAAGTGGATTACATATACCAAAACCATGTCTTTATTTTGGTAGATCCTTCAGTTGATGTAAATACTATTGGTTTTAAAAGGGTATTAAAGAAGAAGCTAGACTTTTTTGGGAAAGTCAGTACTTATAAGTACCAACTAGTTTAAAAAGGGATTAAATAGATTTAAGGCATTGACTATGTTGAAACATTTTCACCAGTTTTTAATGCTGAAATCCACCAAACTTTTACATACCATTATGACCATAAAGGACAATGATATTTGGAATATTAATGTCAAAATAGGCTTCCTTGATAGGAACATTTTGGAATAAGTCTATATAATACAACCTAAAGGGTTTTTGACCCCAAAGGATTATAACAAGGTTTGAAAATTGAAAATATCCATTTATGTATTAAAGAAAGCATCTAGGTCATAGAAAATTCACTTTGATGAGGCCATAATAGAACTTGGTTTCATAAAAAATTAATGTGAGACTTGTATCTATTAGCAGTTTAGTGAGAGTGTTGTAATTTTCTAAGTATTATATGTTGATAACATATTACTTATTGGAAATCAAATACAAGTCTTATAGTCTGTGAAGGCCTATTTTAATAAATGATTCTTCATGAAGGACATGGGAATGAAAACATATTTTATTGGGATTAATATCCATTATTATGTATCTAAGATACTACTCAGCCTAAGTCAAGGTGTATATATTGAAAAAAATAAGAATAGGTTCAATAGGGAAAACCCATGATGGGATTATTTCCAATGTCACATGATATTCATATTTCCATTAAAATGTGTCCTCAGTCACATGAGGAAAGAAAAATAATGGCAAGGATTATATACTCATTGAAAATTGTATTTTTCATGTATGTTATGTTATGTACTAGGCTAGATGTTTCCTACACATTGAGTGTGGTAGATAAAGATCAAGTTGATCTTGGAGACTGCCGTTGGATGGTAGTTAAGATTACCCTTAAGTATCTGATTCATAGAAAGGATATGTTCATGGTCTATAGAGGAGATGAGGAACCGTCCATCATAGTATTTGAAAATTTTAGTTTTCAAATAGATCAAGATGATATGAAATTGGAAACAAGATATATATTTACAATAAATAGAGGTGTTGTGAGGTTGAAGAGCTAAAATCATGATGTGATCACAAATTCTATAATAGATTTTGAGTATATTGCTACTTTGGTGATAGATAAAGAAGAAATATAGATACACAACTTCATCTAAGATCCTGAAATGATAGCTATTGGTAAAGATCCTTTCACACTCTATTGTGATAATACTGTAGTGGTGTCCCTTTCCAAAGTTAAATGGACACAACTGTGGAAAAAACTATAATTCAAAAGTATCATATCTAGAGGAATTTTTATAAGGGAGGTAATGTTGCAGTGAGAAGTATTTATATGAAATACATCATGGAAGACCCCTTGAATAAAGAATTGACTCATTAGAAACATGATTTTTAAGTCAGGTCTAGCGAACTGAATGTCATAGGCATTTGGTTCTAGTCAAAGTGGGAGTTTTTTGTAGTTGGTATCCAAGAAAAAATATATTTATAGTTAGATTACATGTATATTATATAATTTGAATAATAATAAAATATATTATTACATATTTTTTTTTGTTCTACATGAATTTGATGTAATAATGTCTTAGAGTATCTGTCATATTTATATAGTCGTAGAATTTCTCCACTATGATGATAACCTTGAAATTATATGACAATATTCTTAAATATAGTTTTTTTAGATAATGTACTATTATGGAGAAAATAGTATATAGAATGTTATATGATAGTACCTGTAAGTGGATGAGGAATATTTTCATGAAGCTTTCAATTGGTAATTTCAAAGATGGGAGATTATGATAATAGCCCCGTCAGTAAGAATTCTTCATGTTTTGGTGTCATCGGATATTTCTATATATGAGTGTGTGTAATGGTCCTTAAACTTTATGATTATTATTAATACATGTTAAAAATTATGCACTTGGATGTATTTCATAAACCATGACAATATAGTTCATGGACAATTTGGACACATTGGGTGTGTCATGAATGATGTGTTTTTAAAGAATTAGTTGAAGAACGGTCTATCCCTTCCATATTTATGGAAGTTTATATATTATCCCCTTGATTGGAATAGAAAAATAACATTAAATTCCATGGACATGGTTTAATGATTTTTTTATTTCATATAGTCAAATAATTTCACATCAAGCATTTAGGTTAATGATATGGATGTGAAATATTCTTGATGATATGTTATGAAAAAAAGATTATATTACACAGTGAGCGTTCATATGTGGTTATAATCATTGTGACATTATATTATTTCTCTTGGGTGCCTTGACCCATTACTAGACATTAGTACTATACTTTTGGTAAGCCCGTCTAACACAGAAAATAATTAATCCTACAGGGTTACAAACTAATTGTTTCTATTGATCTCGATTAAATTATATTTGAATTTAATTAATGAAATAAATATTATTTTCAAGACTGAGGAATAAATTTTCAAATATTTTATCGATAAAAAATATTTATTTCTGAATGAAATATTTAATTAAAATATTTATTCATGAATTCAATAAATGTTGAAAAATTCAAATAGACCAAGAATGTGTCTGGTAACAAATATTAATTTACAAGTAAGTTAAATAATATTTGTTATTGTGAAAGTTAACATGCACTCCATAAAATAATAATTATTTTATTATTTTTGACTTGAGTTTTAATAAAATTAGTATATTATTTAAGGGCTTATATGAAATTAAATAATAATTTAACCTAAACCCTTAAACTATAAATAGATGGTTTTGACTATTTTGTAGGGATAATCATTAATCATGAAATCAAGAATAGAGAATCATTGTGAATAATGGATTTCTCTATTGAATCTTCTTCCTCTCTTCCTCTCAATAACAAGAAGATCTAATGGGAATATTTCAAGCCAAAAGGATGAAAAATCAATATAAATAATACAAGATGATTGATTCACCATGAAAACACCTATAGATCAATTAACATCCTTCAGAGATCAAAGGAGAATGTGTGGAACACCACTAGAGGGATTCTACACTTGGAAACTCCTAACGTAATGAAGGTAATATAAGAAGGGTTATTCAGAACCAACAAAATTATTGGAGAGAGTTCATAAGATGAGGTAACCTTTTTTTAATGATCTAAATATTTTAGTTATAAATTTAACATGAAAAGATCCTATCTGTGTATTTGGTTTTTCTTAAGTCAATATCCGACTGGAAACATTTTCATTGCTGATGGAATTTACATCACTAACAATATTTTGAATTATCCATTGAATTGACTAAAAAATTTTGGTTTGTTTACCACTTCCAACACTTCCAATTTTCTTGGAACCTTCACAACTAAGTGGTAAAATTATTGGTGGAAACAATATAATGTTGAAACTAAGTGTGGGAATAAAGAGGAGGTTCATTCAACACATAAATTTGGTGGAAATGGACATTTTCCAGAGGAAGGAGTGATGTAGACAGATAAGGAAACTTCTGAATGTGGCATAGAGTTTTGGAGGTAGTGATGGAAGTGTAAATGTGGTGTGTTCATTATTAATAAAAGGTCTAGTTGAGGTAGTGATTACCCATGATGAACCAGATTAAGTCCCATTAAGATTATAACATTATGTCATTCATACCAAAGTGATTTGTCGATTGTGAGGATTGGATGGCCTGATAAGTTTCACTAGAAATAGTGGAGTGGTAGTATTGTGGAGGAATTCCTAACATCCATCATGCATCAGATGATTGAACACCAAGTCAATGATCTATGGGTCAGAGGCCTTATCATTGGAGGTTATGTTTGAGTGCATGTCCTTGAACCAACTGTGTGTACTTTGGATTTCATTTATATTAAAATAAGTGAATAATTAAAACATATTATTACATATCATTAATTTTTCTATGGGAATTTAATTTAATAATTTCATAAAGTATCTAGAACATTGAGAAGGTCATAGTAGTTTCCTATTATTATGAGAACCTTAAACTGCTATAATGATATTATTAAACCTATTTCTATAGTCAAATAACATTTTATGATGGGGTACATAGTATGTTAACTATCAGGTTCAATTACTTTTAAGCATATGATACTTCATATTATGAATTTTTTACTTGGTAATTTCCAAGACATAAGATTATTAGAATAGTCCCACCAGTTGGAATTCCACATGTTCAGTGTCATTGGATATTCCTATCAGCGAGTGTGTGTAATGTTCATTAGAATTTATGATTATTATTGATGCATATCATGACTTTTTTACTTTGATATACTCACCAGAATCATGTCTCCATATGTTTATAGGATTTAGGGTACTTTGGGTATGTCTTGAATGGCATGTTATTAATGAATAAGTCAAGAAAGGATTTGTCCCTTCCTTATTTTGATATATTGACAATTTTATTGAAATGAAACTATCAAATTAAATTCTAGTATCATGGTGTAATGATGAGTTTATTTCAAATAGTCAAAGAATGTAGTATTAATCATATATTTTGATGATGTGGATGTGTAACCTACTTGATGTGATATTGTAACAAAGGGGTTATATTACACAACAAGAGTTCTTGTGTGGTTATTGATGTTACGACATTGACTTATTCCTATTAGGTTTCTTGACCTATTATTATACAATAATATCGGACTTTAGAAAAGTTTGTCTAATGAAAACAAGAAATAAGACTAGTGGGGTACACACTAAGTGATTTTTTTGAGATAAATTTAATTCTATTTGAATATAAATAACTAGAATAAATATTATTCTCAATTCATAGGAATAATTTAATTTATGATTTATTGATCACATAAATTAAATATATATTTATTCTCAAGGTAATTAATTTTTATACATATATGTAATATTTATGTATAAATGTCAATGAGGAAAAGTATACCAACATTGTATCTAATGATAAATATTAATTTGCAAGATGGTAAAATAATATTTATTGGAGTTCAAGTTAGAATACTCCATGAGAAAATAATATAAATATTATTAATAATATATGGCATGAGGTAATATAAGTTTTATTATATTACTTAATGGTTTTTGTGAAAGAAAATAATATTTTAACCCTAAACCAATATCTTTAAATAAATTATTATTTCTATTATGTAAAGACTGATCAAAATTGAGAATCATTATGCATAATGAAATATAGAACTCTCTCTCAAGGCTGTAAGAATGCTCTAGGGATCCTACTTTCTCTTCTACCATATTAAGAATGAGATTACATGGATGATTCTTCAAGACCAAAGGAATCACTACAATGATCAAGATGAACACCACAAGATGATACATCCACTGTGATTACACCAAACAATCTATCATCATTGTTTAGAGATCAAATAAGCATGTGTGGATCACTTCTAGATGGACTCAACACTTGGATCCTACAAACATAATGAAAGTTGACAGAAAAGGGTTTTAGATGATCATCATTTTTCATCGAATGAAGATCTCAATACTGAGTTATTATTTCTTCTGATCTATTTAAATTAATGACAAATTTGACATAAAAATATATCCTCTTGGTTTCAATGACCTTCTTTTTCAATATTATTTGGAAATATTTTTTTGGTCATGATGTTTATGTCTTGAAAAATATGTGAATGAACCATTGAATCCAAAAATTACTAAGTTATGATTGAACCCGATATGCGATTCCATTGTGCCTGAACCATCAAGTGATATTAGAGTAACCATATTCAAATTTATAATTATTTATTATTCTGATAATCATTATTATTTTAGAAGTTAAATTTCATTTAAAGTTTTAACTCATTTTTGATACTTTAGAAAAATATCTTATTCCTCCTATTCATTTCACAATCATATAACTGAAATTTGTTAAAAATTAATGAAGAACACATATACATAACCTATTCATAGATTCCAGGAATTATGACTAGATGAAACAAGGTTACATGACATGTACTTCTTTGTCACATGTTGTGTATCCTTATTCATTTCACAGGTACACCCATGTGGATTTTTGGTCATCGTGTAATTAATACACATTGTGTAAATTAAATTCAATGTGTGTTGACCATCCATGGTGGAAAATAGATCTTTTCAAATACCAAGGGGGTGAGCACCGCACATGAGAATAAGGGGGGGGGGGCTAGGGGTGAGTGCTGATGGATGGAGGATAATGATAGGGGGCATGAGGGTAGTACCTAAATGAGTTGAAACAAATATTTTTCTATTTTTATTAGTGATTTTTATTACTATTAAATAAACCCTTTATCAATGATAAAAAGTGATTATCATGGTATAATTTATTAGTGATGTTGAAGATTTTATTTATTAGTGTTTTTTAGCACTGAGAAAATCTACAGGATTTTAAATAAGACTAAATCATTAGCACTTTTTTAGCAATGAAAAAATAAATTTCTAATGCATTGGTGTTGGTGTGAGTGGGTGTGGGTGTGCAAGTGCGCATGGGTGTGGAGGGGGGTAGAATGTGGGTTCTCATTCATATGGATATGGCTGTTTGTGGATGTGATAGCGTATTGATATATGTGTGGGTATGGGTGTGTGTAACACCTAAGCCTGAGGCAGCCAGAATTGTGACTGAGCCACTAGATTTACATAGCCTTAGGCATGGATCCATGTACACTAGAGACAATTGGTGAGTGTTGAGAGTCTATAACCATAATGGATAGGTTTTACTCTCAATATCATAACATTAAATAAAAGATAAATAATTGAACCATCATATAACATTAGAGTAAGCATATGTAATTACAGCCAAGATTTGTCCATCAATGAAAAATATATGTTGATATGCTATAAAAATTATTTTCCCATGTTAAACATGTATACATATATCAGAAAGATCACCTACTACAATGATAATGAAAAAAAAAAACAAAAAACAAAACAAAAATATAATTGGATACATCACCATCAAATCTTGAGTCCCTATTTGGTCCAATATCTCAACCCCATCTAGCCAATCTTACCAGATCTCCTATACAAATTGTAACCTAAAAATTTGAAATAAGTATTTTCAAGTGCACCAAGTTAATTATAAATTGTGTGAGAATAAAACTCAATAGGGAACCCCAACAACACCACTTATATATACCATCACACATATGTAAATAAAGAAGTAATATACAACATGAAATCTATCACATCAGGTAATCATGTGATAATGAGGAAACAATGACTCATGACCCCTCTTAAGTTGGACAATGATGATGTAAATCATATATTATTCCTCAATGAGATTGTCTGAACCATATAACATCCTCAGAATGTAGCTGGTCTAATCATTGGATCTAAATGCCAAATGTCATCCTTAAATCATTGCTAATCTAACCATAGGTGGTAAAATTTTAGATGGTGTCCCGGTCTCTCCATTATTTGTAACCATGATTTTTGGATTGACCAAAGGGTGATTATAGATCTATGATCTTCTAGATAGGTGAGGTTGGATAATTAAGTGATTATTACATCCCCATAATCAAGCCAAAACTTCTAGTTGAGGATAATTGAGTGAGTTTTACTTGGTTAGAGAGAGAATAAGAGAGATTAAATAGAATAATGATTTAATAAGAAAAGTGAGTGGATATCCAAGGTTATGAAACTTTATTCAAAAACTTAATTTAAAATAAAAATATTTCAATTATTGTTTTCACACATAGAACCCACTAATAAATAGAAGAACATAACCAAAACAATCCCTTCTCTAGAGACAATTTGATTCCCACTATTACTTCACTAATTCATGTTCATGTTTCATTTTTTGGTGACCTAGAATCAGGCCGATCATCACGTGCACAAAACAATGTTATATCTTAACACTAGTAAGGAATAAGTTTGAAAAATGTGATATAACCATTGGTCATGATTTAATTTTATTTAATGAATATGTGGAAGGTCATATGATCGTCGCCACCCACCAATGCTTTAAAAGACAAAGTAAAGATTGAGATGACACAAAAGTCAAGGATAAAAAATATTAAATAAGTTGTTCATGTATAAGAAAACATCCATTTGGTATCCATAAATACATACATGAATATTAATCTAGCAATGGTTTGAGGAACCATGATAATCATGGAGTGATAAGTAATGCAAGGTAGAATCGACGTGGAGTTATAAATAATTAACTAAAAAAAATATTAAAAGAGGTGGGATTTATTGGTATACACAAAGTAGTGAAATTCACATTAAAAGTAAAACAAAATATCTTATACTATAATTATTGTAATTTATTTGAGGAGAGTTTTGATTTTTATAATAGTTTTTTATTCTAGTGTTATTAAGAATCATGGTAGAGGCTAATTTAGCTTTTCATTGAATGATATAAGATGGATGGAAGGTCCCATGAAACCTATGGATAATCATGGAATAAATTTAGCATGTGTGGGTATATTTCAGCCAACAATTTATATTGAAGACTCTTCACTAATAGTTTGTGTGAGGAATCATGTAATTATTATAGGTTCTAGGCATAGTGTAAGTATTAGTGGTGGGTGTAAAATAAAAATTTCTTTTAATTTAGTGTTTCCCAAAACCTCAATAGAGGATATTTCATGTTAAATTTGTAATTAATTTATTAAGATAGAAATAATAAATTACCTCATCAAGGATCATTATTTGAAAATGATTGTAATGTACCGACCAAGAATCCACTAAATGGTTCCCCGAGACGGTGGGTCACATGGCCTCAAATGTGCCTCCATTTACACCAGAGGATTCTGACTAGAAATGAGGGCCTATGGAATGTCTGTGAGGAGACTATACCCTCATTTTAGAATGTAATATAGTGGTGTAAACATATCAATCAATAGAATAACCACAATATAAATCAAGATATAAGATATACATCCAAAAGACTATAATAATAAACTAGCCAAAAGCAGTTATATACAATATGATGATCATGTCATGTATCTATAAAAAATGGACAGAATTATATGGGAATATGAAAATAGTATAATACATGTATCAAAATATCAAAAATACCAAAATAAATATCTCTAGATATCATCACGATCTTAGCTCGATCATGTTCTACCCTGTTACTTATTATAGAATAATCAAGCATCATATGACTGGTGCTTTCCCCGGTCCCTACCTGAATCCATGAATCTTGTCTAGGTATGCACTGGTGGCTTGAAGAGGTTGTGATATGACACTCAATAGTCCATCACCATCAATTTCTATAACAATTCCATTTATTGTAATATAAACAGAATTAGTGTGAAATATATCACATGTATAACAAAAAAATAATGTAAAATGTGATCTTTTCCAAACATACATGGCTCCCTATAAACATTAGTTAAGATCTCACAAACAAGGAAAGCTGTAATGCATAAATAAACAAGTTTAATAACTATCCAGTCTGAAAACTATACACTGATACCCATACTAGGGTAATCTGTAAGAATAGAAAAATATCCACCACGTCTATGTTGTATAACCAAGTGTACAACATCCACAAAGTCCACGTCATGTAATCAAATGTATAACATCCACAATGTCCATGTAGTGTAATCAAGTGTATAATATCCCCAATGGTCACACTATGTAATCATGTGTCAAACCACAAAGGTCCGGATCCAAGGTATAGTAGCCAAAGGAATCCTCATTGAGTCCCAGAATCATCTCAATGGAAACTAGATAAAGACTTGGGTGGAGTCTAAGGGTCATATCAACAGATCATGTCTAATGAGATTCCAATAAAAGCAAATCCAAGTGGTATAATGGCCCATGGAATCCTAGGAAATCATAATATAAGGAGAAAACATGTAAAAGGAATCCACTACCACAATCAAGGACTATGAATTACCATGGAATCAGAATCCAAGGAGCTCATCCAAGACACCCACTACAATAATCAAGACCCGTGGAGTAAAAATATCCATTGATTCCCATGGAATAAGGATCCACTAAGATCATCCAAGGAATCAAATACCATAATCAATTAATTATCTCATTTCATCCAACATTTCAAAATATTTCACATTCCATGAGTTCATCTAACCCATTTCCACATTTACCATATAATTAGTTAAATAAATTCACATCATTTCATCACATGGAAAGAAGGCACTGCCTTCTCTGAACCATTCATTTAATTCCCATTTAAATAAAAAAGTCTCACAAAAAAATTGGTGAGATCGGAATCACCCAATGAGATTTTATAAAATAAGGGAGATACAAAGACTCATCCCATGGGTGGCCTAGGTTGGGGATAACAACATCAAAAAATTACAAAGGTACTAGTTGGAACCTAAATAGACATTTAATTAATTTTTGGGGTAACACTAAAATGTCCAGTATGAGGCACAACTGCAATAGGGTATATAAAACACCAAGACTTGAAGAAAGGTATAGACCACATATCATATACTCATGGTAGAGAACTCATTCATTATTAACATATGATTCGGTCCAAACTAGAAGAAAAAGGGAAAATGGATGAAAACCTTGGAAATAGGGTATATAAACATGCACTAAAATAACTCATTAGATATGAATACAAATGAATAATGACATAAGGTGAATGATGAAATTACCGACGTGTATCCAATGAGACAGGCAGAGGAATAAATGGAGTTTGAATCACAAAATAATACCAAAGCCTAGGTTTAGGCTTCCAAGATCACTCCTACATAAGATAATGGAGGGGGTGAGATCCATCATAGCCTTGGGGTCTAGATCCATTATAGCCTTGGGGTCCAGATCCATCATAGGCTTGGTTCCCCACTGCGATGATGGCAGGTCCTTCTACTACCCTAATGGGGTAAGGATCAAGAGGGCAATACGACATGTAGTTGAAACCTCCTCCCACTGACAAATAGATAGATCATGCAACAATCAATGTTCTAGTGCCAGAGGATTATCCATCTCTAGGTCATTATAATCCACCCCAACACAGAGCTCAGTGATTTCGATATGGGTGTAACATTCATAGACCAGCATGTGGGATGAAATATCCTCCCCATATAAATTTATTTTACTTGTTCATGTACATGTTTTATGTCTATTGAAATAAAGATACTGTTATTACTATCATCCCTTTTTACATTTTAATCCTATGTTTCAGTTTTCTTTAATATTTTAGGAACAGTTTATATTTTAAAAGATTTCAAAATCAACTAATTAAAACATAAGAATAATTATTAAATTTCAAGTCACTAAATTTAAAACATGTAAAATATATAGTATAAAAACAATCTAAATAAAATTTAAAAGATAGACTAAACATTTAAAAGGTTTTTGAAAATAAAATGAGTTGCATAAATAAAATAAATAAATGAAAATGGAAGGAATGTAAAAAAAGATGTTAACTACCATTATAATGGTTCAAAAAAATACTAAATTTTAATTTTTAATAACATATTGATGAAGTTGAAACATTTTAGATTAAAACTTGACCCTAGATATTGAACCCTGTTAAAGACCCATTTTCTCTTTAATGACCATTTATCTCTTAAAGACCCATTTTCACCAAATGATATTTATATCAACTTGAAGATCCACAAAAAAACCATAATTAGTTCTAAAAAATGTCTCAAATTTGAGAGTCACAAAATCTATTTCTTAAAAACATAACATTTTCACATTGATGCCCCTTGGTGACAAATGATTATAGATATGATGAATGCATGTAAAAGGATACATGTTAAAGATGAGAACTAGATCTCTATAAAAAATATTCACCATGATGAGATCTCATTTATGATGATGGAGCAGTGAGAGGATCTCCACTGGAAGTTATTGAGAAGCAGTTATTTGGATGAAAACCAAGGTTCTCCAATGTCACTCTAGGGTTACTCAGAAGTGTGAGAGAAAAATAAGTAATTACGAGGAGGATCCAAAGAAAAAATTATCAATTAATCACATAAAAAATAGGGAGAATGACTGTGGAATAATCAATTATCTGGACAAGTAGGTAGTGGTGAAATGAACCAAATGAACTAGTGAATGCCACATGCCACAGATGAACAAACCAAGTGCTGAGCACGATCCATGTGTACAACCCAGATGAATTTTTTTCATTATATCCAATGGCTTATCATTTTTTAAACCCTTTAGTCACTAAACTTTCTTTATATCTATTCACTTCAACTTCCAGAACCATTTTTCTCTTAAAGACCCATTTTCAGCGAATGATATTTATATCAACATGAAGATCAACTAGAACCCACACTTAGTTCTTAAAAATGCCACAAATTTTAGCACCACACAATCTATTGCTTAAAAGAATAAAATTTTAACTTTAAAATTTTATTGACATAATTATAAATAACATAAAACAAACACAATATATATATATATATAATAATATACAAATAAATATATTTATAAATATAATAACATTTATAATTAATGTTTTTTTTAGAAAAGTGGAAGGCTTTCTACCACCTTTGGACTGGACCGAAAGGTTGAAGCGTGCCTTCTACATTTCAAGAATATTTTTAAAAATATTTTTAACCCACACACATTTTAAAAAAAATTAGAGAAACAAATAAAAAACTCACGAACAATCACATAAATATTAATATATTATATGATTTTTTTATAAAGAAGTAAAAATTTTAAACGAATCTTCATAATGGAAATATTATAATTTCATAATTAGAAAATATATATAATCAAGGAATGATTTTAATCAGTAAAGATGTTGAAAAATTTCAATGAATAATGAAAATTTGTAATCCACTGTATGTTCTTTTTGTCAAATAAAAAAAGGTAAAAATGGAAGATGACGAGACAATGTTTTGGTCCTCCCCAATGTTTCATTTAATTGTTTCTTTTTGTGTACATTATTGTTATTTCGGTATTTTCAAAGGTTATAACTAAAAGTATGTATAATTTTAAATTGGTTTCTTCAACCTGCTACTTGTGTTTACTCACGGAGCTAAGGGAAGAGATCTCACCCCTATATGAAGGGAATTAGGAAATATATATTCTCCATGAATGATCAAAGGTGTTTATTACCATTTAATGATATGGGATTGACCCAACCACCATATAGGGTAGGAACCAAGATGTTATACACTAAATCTGTAAGCCACTTTCAGATTTCCTATTCAGTTCCCATGAAAGCTTGTCTTCTTGGGCTGCTGTTTCTCTGAGCACTCCAAGTAGGAAGATGTTTCTAGTGATGGACAAGGTTATATATGTGAAAATCCTTTCCCTTAGGTATTTTATTTCATATAGTTTTTCATTTAACCATTAAATCTATACTATGAAGTAACACATGCCTAATGCAAAGGGTTGATATTTTTAGTGTGTGTGTGATGTATTGGTTGATGTTATATAATATGATCTTCAAAATTATATTTGAATTCATGGCATATATTTCCATGAAACTCAAATGATAATCTATTATCATTTATTATTTTCCTATATTGGGTGTCATTTATTATCTGGTTTCTTGAGATGAAACGTATTAGAGGTGAAATATTCATATTATTAATGTTTTCTAGACAAATAATTTCTTAATATATAATAACACATGAATAAATGAAACTGAAATTAATGATTGTACTTTATTTCCTATATAATATAATTCCATGGGATGATAGTAGATATAGATGATTAACTTTGTCCGAACCTCCCTCTAACCAAAAACTATCTTTCATCTTCCCCATTTTCATTTGAGGTACTAGCATACCATGGAGAGATGGTGGATCTCTTCCAAACATTGAATGATTCATGTGAAGCCCATGGATACACATTAGAGGTGGGGTGCTTTTGTTTTCCACTTAGTGATCTCTCTCATACTTACCTGATGGTGTTCGAATATGACCTGGTTCCTCTTTTGTGTAAGGTATACCCATTTTAGCGAATTTCTTCATTTTAGTTTTTATCACAAATTTCATATTTTCTTGCATGTAGATTCTTAATGAAGGGTTATTAATTTATTTTGATTGTTCTAATAAATGTCATTAGAATCTCTCAGAACTCTTTAATTATTACAGTAAAGTCACATAGAACTATGAATGACATGTAATAATTTGTTTTAATTATTCATTTCTTTAAATATACATGAAATCAAAAGTACACACATTTAGTTCTTGGATGTGAACTCCAACATGACCTTTGACAATAAGGCCTCCGTCCCATGGATCAATGAGTAAGTGTTCCATCATCCGATGCATGATGGATGTTAAGAATTCATCTGCATTGTTAGATATCCATTTTTTATAGTGGAACTTCACAAGTTATTCGACCCTAACAAATAACCGATCTTTTTAATATGAATACCACCATGCTATTATCTTTTAGGGACATTTTCAGGTTGTTAAAGGGTAATCACCGCCACAACTAGACTTTCTGGTGAACAATTCATCCAAAACATATGCACTTACATCATTGCCTCCAAAACTCTATCTCGCATCCATAAGTTTCCCCTTCAGTCTGTATGACTCCTTCCTCTAGAACATGACTGTTTCCACAAATTAAATTGTCGAATGAACCTCTTGTACACTCCCATAATTGGTTGCACCATTATATTGTTTTTGCCAAGCAGTCATTCGTTCTGCTACACCACCCATCTTCTGCTAAGTGGAATGACACTACATCCGCTAAACATTGTATGTTTAGTTGTGTTCAGTGTACTACATTTGTTGGCCTGAATCTTGTGATCCCATGGTGTTAATGAACTGTCTCCATTCAATAAGTGTAACTCTTAGAGACTTATGACTTGGAGTTAAAGGACCCAAAGTTTTATCAAATAGAAATTCCCTTCTTATAACTATGTCACATAAAATCACATTAGAAAACACAATGCCACATCATGCTTAAATGAACTACTAAATAATATGTATTTTTATAGCCCAGTGGTTAAACATAATTTTTCCACTTCTATGTTTTGAATTTCTAAAATCTGACATACATGGTTGTGATCGGTAAGATATTTGAAGTCTAGTAGGACAAACTTAATTTTTTGGTGAATAGTAACTTGCCCTTATGAACAGTAATATGACCCTTGTGAATAGTAATATGACCCTTATGAATAGTAAACCAGCCAAGTGAATAGTAATCATTCCAATGATAGTATAAATAAAATTTATCCATCTTATAAGTGAAAATATGATATAATTATATCATAGTATAAGTAAATAAAAATTTTAAAAATTATTAATTAAGTGTTGGTATTTTTATAAATCATAAATATTTTATGATTATTTGAAAATAAATTTTATTTTCACAAAATGTATTCATAAATTACTATTTTTATGTCTTATGATTTTAATATAATTTTATGAGACCTTAAGTAATTTTTCAAAGTGTTATAAAATCAGTTATAATTTTAAAATTTGCATTTTCCAATTAAATGATGACTTTAATTTAAAATTAAATTAATGATATTTAGATATTTATTTTCATAAAATGGATTTAATTTTTGAATTATACACATAAAAAAATGGTTATGTTGAATTTTTGTAATTTTTCTGAAATACTTGAGTTTTTGTTGAATATTAAAATACGATAATTTATGATAAATGCTAAATACCGGAATTTTTGAGTCATTCTTGAGTCACTGATGATGTAAGTGACCATTGGTTCGAAATAAAATGCACTAATTACTGTATTTAGTCACATTAATCCTCAATATTTATTATCTTGAGCAAAATAATAAACTAATGATTAAAATAATAAGAAAACGCCCCTCCCCTCCACTATAAATACCACCCCTCACACCCTCTTATCCTCACACCTCTCAAGTTTTGATCCTTCACTATATTCTACACAATACTCTTCCCTAGTCCCTCCAACACATCTAGGAGTTCTTGGTCTCATAAAAATACCAAGCCTAGGTGCCTTGAGGTGGATCTCAAGAGGAGGATTCAAGAGGTAAATCCTCCCTCTTTTCTTTTAATTTCCTTTCAATTTCAATTTATTTTCTTATTCTCTCATCACCTCCCTTCATCCAAATGGAATGATAACTCTGGTACCTTACATATACTATAATTATATCATGGTAATGGAAGATTCAAAATTAAAATCTTTCATCCCTTTCTCCCTCTCTTATCTTAAAAATGAAATTGTCGCCCGTGAAGTGTCAATTTATCGACATTGTGGGTGGTGAAATTTCATTTTCAATAAATTCCTTCAAGGATGTTAATAAAACCATTAAATGGTTTAAAAAAATTAAAAGTGTATTTTTTAACCCCTTTTATGTTATGGAACTATCTTATACACGTAATACTAAATAATAAAACAAAACAAGTTCGTTGTGATAAAAAACGACCAAAATTAAACTAAAACGATCATCATTAACATTTATATAAGGAATCATCCTCCTAGTATATAACCAAATACTTAATAATATTATTTAAACTTATTTAATATCATTATAAACATATAATAACAATTCTGGATGTTTATCCTCATCATACACGAACTTCCATTCATGTATACAAGTGAATCGATCATAAAAACTAAGAAAACGAACACTCTCGAACAATGAATTTAAACACTATAACTCATAAAAAAGCCTATAAAAGAACATAATAAAACCATAATGAATCATACTCATGTATAAAAGTTTATGGAATTTTTAATTAATGAATCTAATCTTACTATACATGATATTAATGTGAATGAATCTTTCAGACAAAAGGTAAGGGGATTTCTCAAACCCAACTACCTTTATTTGATTTTTCCCTCTTTCATCCCATTTTCAGTATGGTTATTCCATAAAAAAAATTATCAATCATTATATTATCTTTTCTGGGATATAAATGTTTTCTACTAGATTTTATGACAAACACAATGTTTTCCAAGAGAACTTTTCTTTCAAAACACACCTTTTACTTCTAACTCAAGGTTGATGATTCTTATATCAAGTATGTTACTTCCCATTTCATTTAGGAAACCAAATTTTATGAATGTATGCTTATTAAACGAAACCCATTACTTTACATGGGGTATTTATGTTCATTATTGATATATTTTCTATGTGGTATGCATGATAATGTAAATATTATGATGTGACATGTGTACCTAGAATTATACAGTGCAATGTAAATGTTATGATGTGATGGGTGTGCCCGAAATTATATAGCACTCCAATACATTGTGTAATTTGAATAAACTCATGACTAAAGTGAAATATGTGTGAATATGATTCTATCTTTTTTCACAACTATGTGTGTTAGTGGACCACTAAGACATGATGTTTTATTTTTATACATTGCCACATTCCAAGTCTTTTTATAATGCTTCATCTCATGATTGTGATCATATGAATATGTTATGTTGATAATGATTATTCCCACCCCATGTAATGTTGTTTCTTGTACTTATCTATCCTCTTACTAGGATTTTAGCACATCCCTTTTTGACTTATATCCTCAGGAGACTACATGTACTAAGGAGAACACAAGGGAAAATCAAAATCTAGAGAATAATAAATTAAATAAATGTATACATTTTATATTGTAAAAGTTATGTATGGTCCTAGTTTTCCCAAGACACTCAAACTTTGGATTCTCATTGTGTAATGTTTTTATGTTTTTATCATTAAAATTATGTAATAGTAATGTAAGAAAAATAATAGTCACTATAGTTGGTATCAGATGATAGTTTAGTTAATTTATGAATTAGGATTAGAGAACCTTAGTGAAAACCTTTAGTATGAGACTAAGTATAAGTAATCACCAAATATTATTTTCTAAACATAGGGATCCCACAATATATAACTTTATACTTAATTTCACAAAATAATAAATTATATATTCAATACTTTTTGACTTAGGTTTTTTTCTAACATTTTCTATTTTAGAAAATAGTTGGAACTAAGAGAAACCAGGGCAATAACCCATGAGAGGGACAATGAAGTGATTTCCTGAATGACATATCTAATGATTTGTGAGGTGGAGTTCAAAATTTCATGGTGATTCTTCCCCAACTATCTCATTTTATCAATAATTACAAAAATAATGTGGAACATCCTCCTTCACTAAAGAGGGAGAAACTGGTTATCGAGTGTTTTATGCGGCAACGACCACCAACATTTAGTGGATCTTTTGATCCACTAGTTTTGGAATAGTTGGACAACTCAATGGAGAAGATATTATATGTGATTCATTATTTTGAGATGGAGAAGGTGAATCTTTCTGTTTATTGTCTAAATAGATAGGCCGATCAATGGTGGGATTTGATTAAGAACACCAAGCTGAGGGGCCAAATTGAAGGGGTGGACTGGGGAGACTTTAAGACAATGTTTCTTAATAAGTATTTCCCTCTAAATAAATGAACTAATATGGAGATATAATTCATATATATGAAGAAAAAGGAAGTAGAATCTATTACGACCTATGAAAAATAATTCACAAGTCTTTCAAGGTATGCTTTAGGTTTTGTTATCAATAATGATAGAAAAATTGATAGACTCTTTAGTGGTTTAAAACTAAACCATTGGAAGGATATTTCAATTTGATAATTTGGGAATTATGAAGAAGTTTTTTTTAATGTAAAAGTAGATATGAAGTTTGGATAATGGTCACATGGCTATGGTGATAAGAAATGAAAGATGGAGTTTCAAGTGGGAGGATCTAATGAAAAAGCTTGAAAGAAAACTTAACCACCCACATGTCAAAAATGTGGGAATAAGTATCATGGGAACTACCCCAAAGGGATGGGGAAATTATTCAAGTCTGGAAGAGAAGGCCAACAATATCATGAATTTATAAAAGACATGAGGAAGTAGGATAATGTAGTGGAGGAAATGAGAGCACCACCCATGGTCCAATGATACAACTGTAGGGATCAAGGGCACTATGCAAGCTAGGGATCTAAACCTCAAGTCCTCGAGGGTAATCAGTGTCATAAAAAACCAAAGAAAAAGAATAAAGGGAAGTATTATGTCATCACCACTATTGAATTGGAGAAAGAAAATTAAGTCATACAAGGTACACTTCCTATTCACTCAAGAATGGAAAAAGTCTTATTTGATTATAATTATATGCATTCCTTTATATCTCATAAGTTTTCTAGAACAATTGAATTGAATCCCCAAAACATTAAGTAGATATATCCATAAAAACCCCAAGTGGTGCAATCATTAAAACCCAAGTGTTGGAATATTCTCCTATTAGGGTATGTGGGAATATTCTTCCCGCGAATCTTGTAATACATACCTTGGTGGAATTCGATGCTATACTAGGAATGGGTTGGATCTCAATATATAGAGCACATATAAACTGTCATGAAAAGTAAAATGTATTTTTTAATCCAAACCATCCCATGATCCTCTATAAATACATGTAAGATCATGAATATCCTTTGAAAAATCCTTCAATGGTGAGGGAGTTGATTCCATATGATGAAGCATACATCACTCTAATGGTTGAGTCAAAGGAAAGTATCAAACTAGTGTAAATTCTCATCATGAGGGAATACAATGGTGTATTTCCCAAAGAGTTACCTAGACTACCCCTAGATCGTTAAGTATATTTCTTAATCGAACTCATACCCGGAGCTACTCCTGTCTCAAAGTGTCCCTATAGGATGGGTCTTATCAAACTGGAGGAGTTAAAGAAGTAGTTGTAAGAGACTTTGGACAAAGGGTTCATATGCCCTAGTGCATCACCTTGGGGTGCGCCAGTGCTCTTTGTCAAGAACAAGGATAGATCAATGCTCTTGTTTATCAATTATTAGGAACTCAACAAGATAACCATAAAATAACAAGTATACTCTTCCAAGGATTGATGAATTGTTTGATTAGTTGATAGGATCTCGGTACTTCTCAAAGGTGGATCTACGTTCGAGATATCATAAGATAAAGGTGAAGAAGGAAGATATTTAAGAGACTTCCTTTTGTAAAAGGTATGGGCACTATGCGTTTTTGGTGATTCCCTTTGGACTTACTCATGCACCTGCGATATTACTGGATTTGATGAATAAAGTATTTATAAATTACCTCAAAAAATTTGTGGTAGTGTGTATTGATGACATTCTCATCTACTACAAGATCAAGGAGAAATATTGAGAAAATCTAAAACTTGTGCTGGATAAATTGAGAAAGAAGAATTTGTATGCCAAGTTCAGAAAGTGTGAATTATGGATACAACAAGTTATGTTCTTGGGACATGTGATCACAAGTGAGGTAATTTCTATGGACCCTTCAAAAACCAAGGCAATTGAGGAATGACCCAGAACCTCTAGTGTCATAGAAATCCATAGTTTTCTTGGCTTAGAAGGGTACTATCAACATTTGGTGAGAAATTTATCATGATTGTCAAGCTCACTAACTAAGTAAACAAGGAAAGGGGTAAAGTATGTCTAGATGGAAGAATGTGAGTAAATCTTCAAGGAGCTAAAAAGAAGGCTTATCACTACACATGTACTCACATTACTAAAAAATGGAGAAAGTTTTGTGATATACTGTGATGATTCAAAGAAATTCTTGGGTTGTGTACTTATAAAAAATGATAATGTGATATCCTTCATCACACAGAAGTTGAAGATCCATGAAAAAAACTACCTGATTCATGATCTGGAGCTAGTAGCTGTGATTTTTACCTTGAAAATCTAGTAGCGCTACCTTTATGGTGAGAAGTGTGACATATATACCGATCACAAGAGCCTAAAGTATATATTCACAAAAAAGGAGCTCAACAAGCATCAAAGGAGATGGTTAGATCTAATCAAATACTATGATTTATCTATTCTTTATTATCTTGGTAAGGAGAACAAGGTAGCTAATGATCTTAGTAGAAAATAATCTTCTACTCTATCCTAGTTTTGGATCGAGAAATAATCTATCTTATTTGACGTGAAATAGATGGAATTGTAAATCATAATGGTAGGGAATACATATTACCTTTCCCAAATGATTTCCCAACCATCTATCAAAGAGAATATTAAAGAGGCCCAAAGGGATGATCCAGAGTTGCAAAAGATGGCGAATGCAGTAAATGAAGGGAAGATGTAAGAGTTCCATATCAATGATGATGGTATGATTCGATCTGGAATGAGACTTTGTGTGCCTTCATCACCTAGGATAAAGATAGAGTTATTGGATAATGCACATAGCTCAACTTTCTCTATCCATCCTAGTAGCACCAAGTTGTACTGTGATCTCAGAGAATACTTCTGGTCAGACAAAATGAACAAGGAGATCATAGATTATATATCAAGTTACTTGATATGTTAGAATGTTAAAGTAGAGTAACAAAAGTCTAAAGGGATAATTAAATCATTACTTATACCCATGTGGAAATGGGAGAACGTCACTATGGAATTTTTCACTAGTCTCCCGAACACATCCAAAGGATATAATGCAATATAGGTTGTGGTGGACCGAATCACCAAAACTACTCAATTTATCACTATTTGGAGAGATCTCTCACTTGAACAACTTGCTAAGATATATGTGAAGTGGTGAGACTACATGGGGTTCCACTCTCAATTGTCTGTGATCATGATCCAAGGTTCATATCTAAATTCTGGAGGAGTCTTCAACATTCCTTGAGTACTGAATTGAATTTCAACATGTCCTATCACCCCTAAACTAATGGACAATATGAAAGGACTATTTATTCAATCGAATATATTATAAGAGACTAATCATTAGAATTAAAAGGTGGATGGTATATCCATATCCCCTTGGTTTAGTTTTCATACAACAATATCTTCCACTCAAGTATTTAGATGGATTTATATGAATCTCTGTATGGAAAGAAATGTATAAATCCAACCTGTTGGGATGAAGTTGGAGAAATAAAGCTACTTGTACTAGATCTTGTATAAGAGATGATAGAAAATGTTTAAGGAATATATCAACATATCGAAGCTTCTCAGAGTCAGCAAAAGAGTTATATTGACAACCATCGAAGTGACTAGGAGTTCATTGTTGGAGGTAATGTCTTCCTTCGAATATCACCATGGAAGAGATTCATGAAATTTGGAATGAAAGGGAAGTTATGCCCAAGGTACATTGGCCCCTTTGAGATCCTTGATCGTATAGGATCTGTGGCCTATCAGCTTTCACTTCCACCAAATATGGCTCAAGTTCATGATGTGTTCCACGTATCACTCTTGAGGAAGTACATACCAGATCTCTCACATGTATTGGACTCAGAGGTGGTACAAATAGAAGAAAACCCCTCTTATGAAGAGAATCTAGTGAAAATTATATATCGGAGAGATATGGTTTTATGAAATAAGACAACACACCTTATCAAAGTATGAAGAAGCAACTTGGGAATCAGATGAGGCGATGAAGGAGAAGTACCCTCACCTATTTTTGTAAAACAAAATATTGAGGGAAAATTTCAAAAGGGGGGAAGAATGTAATGACCCAAAGCTTTATCAAATAGAAATTCCCTTCTTATAATAATGTCACAAAAAATCACATTAGGAAACACAATGCCACATCTTTCTTAAATGAACTACTAAATACTATGCGACCTTTATAGCCTAGTTGTTAAACATAATTTTTCCACTTTTGTATTTTGAATTTTGAAAATCTGACATAAACAGTTGTGATTAGTAATATATTTGTATTTTGATAGGAAAAAAATTAATTTTGGGGGAATAGTAACTTACCCTTATAAATAGTAATGTCACCCTTATGAATAGTAATATGACCCATATGAATAGTAAATCAGCTAATTGAATATTATTCATACCAATGATAGTATAAATAAAATTTATCCATCTTATAAGTGACAAAATTATATAATTATATCATAGTATAAGTAAAAAAATTAATAATTATTAATTAAGTGTTTGTATTTTTATAAATAATAAATATTTTATGATTAATTTAAAAGAAAATTTATTTTCACAAAATGTATTCATAAATTAATATTTTTATGTCTTATTATTTTAAGATAATTTTATGAGACCAGAAAGTAATTTTTCAAAGTGTTATAAAATCAGTTATAATTTTTAATTTTTTATTTTCTAAGTAAAAGATGATTTTTATTAAAAATTAAATTACTCATATTTAGATAATTATTTTTATAAAATGGAGTTCATTTTTGAATTCAACACATCAAAAAATGGTTAAGGTGTTTTTTTGTAACTTTTTAAAATACTTGAATTTTTTGTAAATATTAAAATACAATAATTTATGATAAATGCTAAATACCTGAATTTTTGAGTCATGCTTGAGTCATGAATGATTCAAGTGACCATTGGTTCAAACTCACATGTACTAATTATTGTATTTAGTCACAATAATCCCCACTATTTCTTATCTTTATAAAAATAATAAACTAATGATTAAAATAATAAGAAAACACCCCTCTCCTCGACTATAAATACCACCCCTCACACCCTATTTTCCTCACACCTTCAGGATTTGAGACTTAAATATATTCTATCCAATAATCTTACCTAGTCTCTCCCCCACGCCTAGGACCTCTTGTTCTCATCAAAATACCATGTCTAGGTGCCTTGAGGAGGATCTCAATAGGAGAATTCAAGAGGTAAATCCTCCCTCTTTTTTTAATTTCCTTTTAATTTCAATTTCTTTTCTTATTCTCTCCTGACCACCCTTCATACAAATTTCATTAAAACTACAATACCTGTAATATACTATAATTATATCATTTTAATGGAAGATCCAACATTAAACTCCTCCCCCTCTCTCTTATCTTAAAACTGAAATCATCGCCTGTGAAGTGTCAATTTATCGACATCGTGGGTGATGAACTTTTATTTTCCATAAATTCCTTCAAGGATGTTAATAATGTTAGAGTTGGTGTCCTATAACCAACTGTTTTTACTTTTATTACCTGAATATTTAATGTATTTAAATATTAAACATCATATTACATATTGTTCATTGTTTTGAATTATTATGATGTAATAATGTCCTAGAGTATTTTTCGCATTGACAAGGCCATAGTAGTTCCCCACTATGATGAGAACCATGAATTTCTGTGAAAATATTCTTAAATATAGTTCTATGGCTGGATGACATACTATGCTGGTATACATAGTATACAAACCGTTAGGTGTGATTACTCATAAGGAGATGAGACTTCTTCTCATAAAGTTCTCACTTGGTAATCTCCAAGATGAAAGGTTATGAGAAAAGAACCACCTGTAGGAATTCCACATGTTTTGGTGTCATTGGATATTCCTATCCACGAGCATGTATAATGGTCCTTAAACTTTAATATTATCATTAATTTATGTCACAACTTACTCACTTTGATTTATTGACAAAAACTATCACGCCTTATGTTGGTGGGATGTAGGGTATGTTGGGTGTGTCATGAGTGACATGTTATTAATGGATAAGTCGAGGAAGGATTTGTCCCTTCCATTTATGGAATTTGATACCTCAGCCCTCTGATTTAAATATAACTATCACCCTAAATTCCATGTCCATGGTGTCATTATAATAAAAACCGGGTTTAGCGGCGGTTTTGTGGCGGTGGTTCACAAAACCGCCGGTAAACGTTTTCACCGAAAGGTTTCACAGAGGTGTTTAATAAACTGCCACGAAACCCATATTTTTTTAAAAAAACAAGACCCTTCCCTACCCCCACCCCGTGTTTCCACCAAACCCTCGATCGCGACCCCATCTTCCCCTAACCCCCTCGGCCCCAGCGACCCTCGCGCCCTCCCTTCTTCCCCTAACCCCCCAGCCCCGACGACCCCCAACCGTCCGACGACCCCGCGACCATCTTGGGTAAGATTAATTTTAAATATATATATGTACTTTTTCACATTGATATTGAGTGGATTCAAATTGAGTTATTAGGGTATGAGTGACTTTATGATTCTTATCCTTATGTTTAGATCTAATATGAATGTTTTTTTCATTAAGAATGAATTTATAATGATACTGGGGAGGGAAATATTAAGGACCAATATGGGATGAATTTAATTAGATATCTCGATCATATCCTGGACATATTAGAAAATACGTATTGACTCAAACAAGTTGAGGGACTACATCAGGTCAAGGTGGTGCACTTAAGGTAGATATTTCCTCTTCTGAATAACATTATTTCTTAGAATGTTCCCTCAATGAAATTCAATATTAATTCTCTAATGGTTTTTGTCCTCTTACATTAAATTTTTGATTTTTTTCATTTATAGAGGTTGGCTTAATAGGTTCTGAAAAAGAGGGGTAACGGATATAATGATGTATTTTCCTTTATCAGCAACACATAGAGTTGGTGTTAGTGGTATTTTTAGAAGTTTCCAAAGCACGTTATCTTGAATTTTTTCATGGGTGTGTATACCATATTAGCATGACTTGGGCCATGGAGCATCTTATAATCTTGTGTGTTCTCCTCTTGATTCATTATTAATATCATGTTTTTAGGTACTAGAATACCCCTTCATAATAAAACATATTAACCAAATCACCAAGAGACCCATTTAATCATTAAAATTTATAAAATATAAAAAGTACCATACTTTTCCAATTATCACATATGTGGTCATCACAAACTAAAATCATGGAAAATCTTTCTAAAATGCGCTTGATGATTGGAAGAGTTTATGATTCTTAGAGATTAATGATTCCAATTAAGAAGAAAATAAATAAAGTTAGAGTTATGATATGATATCAATTGAGACATGAAAAATATAACATTGGTCATACACAGAGATTTTTAATACTATCATAGACATGATTCTATCATATGGTGTTCTGTTTTGATAACTTTCACATTGTAGGCCTGCTTCGACTTGTTTCTTAAGATACTCCATTGATGATCCTTGGGGATTTTCTCAGGTTGTATTTATTGAAAATTTGATCTTGGATGATTGTGATTATATTTAGAGATCATTTGAATACAATGTAATGAATAAGTTATAAGAAATAAATTTTAATTCTATGACAACTATGAAAAAAATTCTATTTTGGTAGTGAAAATGAAATATGGGGGTTTCAAGGTGAAATGACCATTTCAGTAGGCATTTCAAAATTGATGTTTTTCACTGTGACATAGATTATGGTTAAAATACCATGGTAGAGGTAGTTAACACATAAGGTTCTGGTGGTAATCCATTGGGATCCCAAAATGGTAATTTCAATGGTTTCTGCATACCATGGTGGGAATGTGAAATTGCTAGGGCTGGATTTCAATGATTTCTAGGCATCCACCATAAGTATTGAAAAAACATTGTAAATTTTACCATAGTAATAATACATTAACACTGGAATAATGAAATTTTTTTTTATAATAAATAAATATATAATTAAAATATATTGAAGAAAAATGGATACTGGTGACACTACAATAAAAACTGGGTTTTGCGGCAGTTTTGTGGCAACGGTTCACAAAACCGCCATGAAACATTTTCGCTGAAGGGTTTCATGGCGGTTCATAAGTTCTGAACTAGTGTCAGTTAATAAATATTTTAAATTTATTATGATTTAATTAAGTATAATAGTTTGTGTTAAAGTTGTAAATTCATTTCTAAATAATTACTTCAAACTAACTGAGCTTAGGACTTGAAATATACATAAATGTTTGAAGTAAAAATTGGACATGTCCTTTGTATTATATGAAATCCAAATTTTATGGTTTGCATTATTTTTTTTAATATGAGTTGTTTGAAATATCGAAGATAAATTTTTATAGTACTAAACAAAAAACGTATTTAAGTGAAAATAACATACATCATTCATTAGTTTTTAAAAGAGATTTTAATGAGAACCCCACTATGGAAATCCAAGTGGATGAATTAAAATTGCACAACCTAATGATATAATGAATAAAAAAGGTCTCTCAAAATTCAAGGAAATAAGAAACACCATTAAATTCAAATAGAGAGGTAAATTAAAATAGATAGTGAAAAGATTGAAAAACATAAAGAGCGATGAAACATGACCAATTTTCATGAACCGACCTAGGATACCCATAATCCGGGTACCCAATCTAGCCTACGATAAGTCTCAAAGGGTTTCATATAAGGGATAAATATTTCTAGTAATGTCGTTGTACCAATGGTATGAAAATCGTGCATCTTTGGTGTGTTCAATGACATCACTTTCAATGGGGTGTTGTTTGAGGCAACATAAATGTGTGGTCAATAGTGTTATGATAAGTGTGTAACCCGATATTCTTACTGCTCCTCAATGAGGTGTTGACGCTATCTCCTAGGGACCAGACTTGTTCGGTTTGTCTGGGCATGCTAAGTAAGTGGTAAATGTGATCAATGTATCATCTTTATTATATTATGCATACTTTATGATCAATGAGTCATCTTTATTATATTATGTTTCTTTAATCTTACACTATCGTATATATGAAACTCTTTCTCTATTTAGTAGTAACTATGTGTTTTAATTTTTTTTTATTATTATGTAGCCACATTGTGATATACATGGATAAAAGATGGATCACATTACCAAGGAACACACCTCAATATGTTAAGGGTCCGAATGAGTTTATAGATTTTTCAATTTCTAATCGATCCGTTGAAGGGAGAATAAGATGTCCATGTCCTAAATGTAAATTTAGAACATGGTTGAAGATAGATGAAGTTTATTAACATTTAATACTGAAGAAATTCCCTGATCAATATTTGTGTTGGATTTGGCATGGAGAATCGAACAATACAGAAAGATTGTGGACTGATGTTAATCCACAGAATGAGGTCCCAAGTTCGTCGACAATGGAAATTGAAATGCAAAACCTCATAAATGATGCATTCGACACTGCAAGACACCACTATGAGAATAAAAACATATCATAACAACCAGAAGAGGGTGCTACAAATTTCAACATGACAAGTGGTGTTTTTGAGACTGTAACACAAGAAGATCAAGATTGTGACATATCATTGGATCCTCCTCTTGATTCTGTGGAGCCAAATGTAAGGGAAAACTTCAGTGAGGAAAATGCGTTTCATGATTTAGTTGACGATGGAAATCAAGAGTTGTATAGTGGGTGTTTGAAATATTCAAAGCTTTCATTTCTACTGAAGTTTTACCATATCAAATGTCTATATGGAATTACAAATAAGGCAATGTACATGTTATTGGAATTGATTCGTGATGCATTTCCTGAAGCAAAAATCCCAGAATCTTTTTATGATATGAAAAAAGTTGTTAACAAGTTTGATCTGAATTATAAAAAAATACATGTGTGTCCCAATGATTGTATGCTTTATTGGGTAGAGGATTCAAGTAGACAGAATTGTAAGAAATGTTCTTCTTCTAGATGGTAGTCAAAGGGTGATGTTGGAAGTCTAACTGAACATAATTTCATGGAGAAGAAGAAAAGGAACACACCTGCAAAAGTTTTGCGTTACTTTCCTTTGAAGCCTCGATTGTAAAGATTATTCATGTCATCAAAAACCGCTGAACACATGAAGTTTCATTCCTTAGATAATAACAATGATGGGTTAATGAGACATCCACAAGATTCCCAATCATGGAAGAAATTTGATTCATTACATCGATATTTCTCAGTAGATCCTAGGAATGCTTGATTGGGATTGGCTGCCAATGAATTCAACCCATTTGGGACTTTGAGTACCAGTTATAGCATTTAGCCAGTTGTTTTGATCCATTATAATCTACCTCTATGGATGTGTATGAAACAAACATATTTTATCATTTCAATGATTATTCCTGGAAAAACAATGCATGGAAATGATATTGATGTATACCTGCAGCCTTTGATTGAAGAATTGCAGGAGTTATAGAGCAACGGTGTTGAGAAATTTGATGTTTCTTCTAAAAAAATGTTAAAATGCATGCTGCTTTAATGTGGACCATTAGTGACTTCCCTGGGATTGGGAATTTATCTGGTTGGAACACTTATACAAGTTTGGATTGTCCTGTTTGTAACTTTGATTTCGATCCCAAATGGCTACCACATAGTAGAAAATGGTGGTTCTTGTGCCATCGAAGATTTCTTGATGCATCTCATAGATTTCGGCTGAAAAAACCAAAATTTAATGGTTCAATTGATCGTAGACCACCTCCAAAGTTATTAACCAGTTCTGAAATATTGACACAACTTAAAAATATTAAACCAAAATTTTGGAAGGTTCATCATTTGAATGATAGCGGAAAATGAGTGTGAAGTGCATCGTCAAGTGAAATCAGAACGCAACAATGGAAGAAAAAAAGTATATTCTTCAAACTTCCGTATTGGGAATTTAATTTGTTACGCCACAATCTTGATGTGATGCATATTGAGAAGAATGTATGTAATAATTTTATTTTCACATTACTTAATGAGCATGGAAAGTTGAAGGATCATCTCAATGCTTGCAAAGACTTACAAGTAATGAACAAAAAATGTGTTCTCTGGCCAGATGAGAATGAAAAGTATGCTCCGGACATTTTTTCAATGAAAAATAGGGATAAAGATACGTTCCTTTGAATTTTAAAGAATGTGAAGGTATTTTATGGGTATTCGAGTTACATCTCGAGGTGTGTTGACTTGAATAATCGTAAGTTATATGGATTGAAAAGTTACGATTCACATATTTTGTTACAATAGTTACTACCATTGGCATTGCGTACATTATTACCTGAAAAAGTTACTACTTGTGTACTCCAATTCTGTACATTTTTCAGGCAATTATGTGAGAAATCTCTACATCCATTTCATCTTGACAACCTCCAGGAGAGGTTTTTATTGACCCTTTGTGCAATGGAGATGATCTTTCCTCCATCGTTTTTTACTGTCATGATGCATTTAACTGTGCATTTAGTTTAAGAAGCTAAATTAGGAGGCCCCATTCATTATCTATGGATGTATCCAATTGATAGGTATTTTATTTATATGTTTCTAGTTAAGTAAAAAAAATTGTCATTTAAATAAATGAATAATATTATTATTTTATTTCACAGATATCTTCGGCATTTGAAATAATACGTGAGAAATAAAGCTCAACCAGAAGGCTCTATTGCTGAAGGCTATTTGGATGAGGAGTGTCTCACCTTTTGTTCTAGATATTTGGATGATATTGAGACAAGATTTAATCAAGTTGGACATGTTGATGACACATCAACTCAATCTCAAATCCATCAGAAATCAAAAATATTTCCTGCTGTTGGCCGATCAGTTGGGAGGACCTCATATGTGACACTGACAGAATTGGAATTATTACAGGCACATAGATATGTGCTGCTAAATAGTGAAATTGTAGATCCATTTATTGAAGAGTGGATGATACAAACAAAGAGACGAATGAGAGGCCGAACATGAAATGAGAAAGATATAACGAAAGCTGTGAATAAAGAGCTGGTAGAATGGTTTTCACGACGTGTATGTTTATAAATATTACAATAAATACAAATATTAGTTTGACACATAAAATTTGTAAATCTATTAAATTATATTTCTTCTTTTAGATCATGAATACTGATACTCGAGCAGACTTTTCAGAAGATTTGAAGTTTCTTGCTAGATGTCCTATAAAACAAGTTATAAAGTTCGACGCTTATAATGTGAATGGCTTTAGATTTCGTACAGTCGATTGAGAAGTGGGTTTGAAAACACATAATAGTGGTATATTTACATTTGCTAAAGTGGGATACTATGGAAAGTTTCATGATATTATTGAATTAAACTACCACAAACATTTTTCTGTTGTTTTATTCAAATGAAAATGGGTCGATATTATCAGAGGTGTTAAAAGAGATTTCTTGCAATTTACTTCTGTAAACTTCTCTCGCTTAATGGATGTTGGTGATCATGAACTGCATGATCCATATATCTTAGAATCGCAAGAAAAAATGTTATATTATGTGAATGATGTTGTGGATGAAGGGTGGAGTGTAGTTACTCACGTAATACAAAGATATTTGTATGATATGGGTGATGAAGTGGAAGGTGTTACCTCTGCAATTGAATTTCATCAACAACAGGAAGGAGAATTATTTGTCCATCATGATATTGAAAATATTAGTCTAGCAAGGATTAATGAAGTGGATGAAGTAATTGAATAGGAAACCGACATGATTTAAGGGGAAAATGATTATATTTACAATTATTTATTCACTCAGCAACCACTTGTTTCATTTCTGCAGTCATTCATTATCATTGTTATATATATTTTGTTTGTTAGTACTGGGCATCTATTATCATTTTTAATTTTTTTTTTCTGTATAAATTTTTTGAAATATATATTCTGAACTTAATTTTATTTTATTAAATGACAGGAATTCCAAGGAAGAAGGGATACACTATTTGATTAAAAGTCACTATTTCATTTTTAATTTTTTATATAGAATTCATTCTTTCCCATCATGTAACTGTATGATGTAATTATTGGAATGGATTTCCTGCTTCCCTATAGATCCATTATTGATTATTATCACTATAGAATTATGGTCGATTGTTTGTATGATGTCTCCTGTTTCATCATGTTGGGGATACCAAGTTAGAAATAACATTTTATTTGTTTGTATGATGTCTCCTGTTCCATTTTCTGGTTTGATTTGTTTCTCAGGGTAGTGGGGCAGTAGAAGAAAAATTTCAGTTTTTTTATGGTCAGCATTTCATGGTGGTTTTAACCGCCGCTAATGCTTTACTTGTAAACCATTAGCAGCGGTTAAAACCGCCTCGAAATGTAATCGGTTTATATTTAGCGGTGGTTTTCACCGCCGCGACAGAGGCGCATCAAACGCCTGAATATCACGGCGGTTTTAACCGCCGTGAATAAAAAAATATCCGGCACCCGTCAAACCGCCGCTAAAGTAACGAAAACCACCGTTAAATGAGGCATCTACGACGCTTCCCTTAAACTGTTGTGAAATGGAGAAAATTTCCGCTAATAGATTCCTGACTCCCAGTTTAGTGGCGGTTTCTGTAAACCGCTGCCAAACCATATAACGGTGGTTTAAACTGCCGCTATATGAAAAAAACCCGCTAGTAATGGCCGGTTTTGTTGTAGTGTGTAATGATGAGTTTATTTCAGGTATTCAAAGAATGATGTATTAAGCAAACAGTTTGATAACACTATCATGAAACCTGCTTGATGAGATACTGAGACAAATGGATTATATTACACATTGAGTGTTCATATATGGATTTCATCATTGCGACTTTATGTTCTTTCTCTTGGGTGCCTTGACCCATTGCTAGATAGTAATTTTGGACTTTAGGCAAGACCGTGTAATGCCAATGAGAAATAATCCTAGATGGTCACACACTGTGTTTCTTGTGGTCTCGATTAAATTCTATTTGAATTTAATTAATGGAAAAATATTATTCTCTAGACCATAGAAAAATTTTATTCAAGTTAAAATGATCACATAAATTAAATAAAATATATTATTTATTTTATTTAATATTTAATAAATATTTATTTACTATTTTTTAAACAAAATATTTATTTAAGAGAATAAATTATTTATTTATTTATTTATTCAAGTGTTCAATAAATTGAAGTGGAGTTCGAGAAAACCAAGCTCAATCCGGTAGTAAAATAATTATTTGAAAGATGGTAAATAATTATTTAAATAGTTGGAATAAGAAAAAATAAAAATAACATAATTATCAATATGTTTCATGGGACTTCATTTATAATTCTATTTTGCACATGTTGGCACACCATGAATAATGGCGTTGTTATTGTTATTATGTATCATGTGTTTTCTATAAGGTTATGAATGTATTTAATTGTTGTTATGCAATTAAATATTGTAATCAAAACCACATGTTGTTAAATAGATAGGTACGTCTATTGTGCCATTATGCCCCGTGAACCGAATTGCTGGTGGTGAGAGAATTGTTGAGCGAAAAAAATTTCTCTCTCGAATCCTCTCATATCCCCTATCAAGAATGAGAGACGTTCTTCAAGACCAAAGAAAAGGTGATCAAGAACGAATGATGCAAGACAGTCGTTTTTTCGCACTAGCACCAGAAGAATGAGTGGTTTCGATTAGAGGCCATTGGAACACGTGTGGATCACTGATAGAGGGAATCTGGTTTGGATCCTTGCAAGCACAACGAGACAATCCAGAAGGGTCATTCTGGACGATCAACATCATCAATGAAGAAAGTACTAAAGATCCAGGTATTTAATTTCAACAGAAGTTATTTAAATTAATAATAAACATGATGTGCAAGATCCTCTCTCTAGGATCTGGTGCCCTTTTCTTATTTTTTCTAGATCTTTGATCTTAATCTTTGTATAATGGCATTTATCTTCGTATTGATCCTGGATTGGTCATCAATTACAGCAAAGGAAAAGTTGGTTCCTTCCCAACGACTACACTTCCGCTGCATTCAGATCCTTTAAGTGGTATCAGAGCGGGGTTCGTCATCATTTATAATTATTTAAATAATTCATTTATGATTTACGATTTAATAATTTAGTTGTTAATTCAAGGTTAATTGTTCTTTTAATATGGATTTCAATATTTGTTCTTCCTCTTTCGTTTCTCATAGATCTAAAAAAAATGAATAATTTTTCGATTAAAATTAAAGCGAGGAACTCATTAGGAGGTGATGAAGATTCTGTCTTGGTGACACAAAAGTACACTCAATGTGTTTAGACTTTCATGTTGTGTTCTCTATCATAC
Organism: Viscum album; assembly: GCA_963277665.1. Lineage (NCBI taxonomy): Eukaryota > Viridiplantae > Streptophyta > Magnoliopsida > Santalales > Viscaceae > Viscum > Viscum album. The sequence continues at coordinate 1,162,898,811 of OY728122.1, read as the reverse complement.
ATGTCGTGTAATACGGAATACACACTGTGTAGTTGTGTTTAGTGCATCGGGAGTAATTCGTAAATTACTCAAGCCGTGTGCATTTATTACACGTAGTGTAATTAATTTTACATCAGGTGTTGATCGGGACATATAGGCACACACTTACTAGATTACACACCTTGTGTCCACTGAACACAGTGTGTAATATCTTCGTGTGAGGGTCCAATCTGTGTATCCCATACATGGATTGAACCAACTGCTAACCATGTAATAGAGAGACTACACAGTGTGTGGCCCACTGGACATACTGTGTACTCCGAAATATCTCAAGTATGTCTCACATGCCAAGTTCCTAGGCACGTACTTCGGGAAATACGATGAAGGTAGTGCATGCTGTGTAGTCAGAACTACACGTCGTGTATTTTACCAAGTTACAAAAAGTTAAAACTTTAATGTTTGTGTAATGTTCAGAACTAATTATCATGTACAAATCATTCTATAGGTTGTTACTCTACGCATTGAAGCATCATATATTCCATATGTCAAAAGAGTAAAACAATATAAGAATATAATACACGATGGGTAGATTATAATAGGTATTCACCAGGTTACCTCCAAGGTAAATTTATGTACAAGGATGAGAATCTCAAAGAAATTCATAGAAGGAATTAAGATAAAAGGTTTGATTAATTAAATATAACAATTAATTGATGCGAGATCGATTTATCTTAATAAGAATGATTAAATTATTTAATTCTAGTTTTATTCATTGCATAACTCATTGCATGTATGTGGATGATTATGAGCTTGACCAGACCTTTGTATGTGATTGGTTTCCATTTTAATTTATTTATTAAATTAAATTGTTGGCATGAAATCCATCTCTCCTCATTAATATAAAGGGAATGTATGCCCATGGTTTCTTTTATGTAAACCCCATTTTTACCCATCACTATCATGTGAGTTAAAAATTATATGTAATGGATGGATCTACCAAACTAGTGGAGGCAGTTCAAGCTGGATCTAAGACGAAACCAATCCAAAGAGATACAAAGGTGGATAGGTGGAAATCTATAAACACAAACCCAAAAGGTTCAAGGTGTTTCTCCCCTAAGTCAAGGTTAGTTTAACAACAAATAGATAAACTAACCATTAGAAAATCTCATGATCATGCCCTTTACTTTATTTTATTTCTGTAATTTTCATGATTTGTCATTATGGATGTGTTATCGCAATCACATAATTAATTAATTAAACAAGAATGCAAGATGGAACTAAAATAAGACAGGCTTACGCATAAATATTATCAATACATGGTTACTCACTTAAGTAAGTTAAAATTAATATTAACAAACATGTGATAAATATAATAATCAATTTATTCATAAGAGATACAAATCCCTCAATAAAATATTAAGTCAGACTAAGCCTCTCGTTACTTGATTAAGGGAAAGACTCAATAAAACTATGTGTTTGAACAAACCTTGTTGGGACACTTAATTTTATATAGGAAGCCCTTATGAAATTTTTGGGTTGACTTTACTATATTAGATCAAGAGGAGTAGCCCTTTCTAGACTTGGTGTAATATTGGAGGAAAGTGTTGAGGAAATCCAAGTCAGGATTCCATGATTGGGGATTCCACTCAATGGATCAAGGAGCTACATGCCCACAGTTGTAAAAGACATACCTACATAAATAACTTCAAATAGCTTGACCAACCCTTTTTGGGGTTATGCGAAGGGGAATATGGATCATTTACACTAGAATGTCCAAGAAATAAGACATTTTGAGTTTAATGGTAAGGGCCATTGGAACTGAATAAAATATTTAGAGAATTAATAAAATTAATTTATTATTTCTCATAAAATGTAATCAAGAAATTACTAATAAATATACTCTTTTTATTATAGAATAAAATGATAAGATCAAGCACATTATCCTTATGATCAATTCTGGATAAAGACAACATTCTCCGTGTTAGTAACTTCCAATAATGGTTAGATGTCTTTAGGTTGTTCTATTCCATGAATGAAAGTCTTATGTGCTCGAGTCAGCATTACTAGATCCACCTACCAATGAAGAATGTGATGATAATTTCCTAGTCTATGAGAAACATATGAATGATGCAGTTGAAATTCAATGTTTGATGCTTTAATCAATGTCTATTGAACTCATAAAGTCTCATGAAAACATGGATTCATATAGAATACTCGAGCATCTTCAAGGCCTTTACTAGGGGAGAGAAAGACATGAAAGTTTTGATATATCCAATGAACTATTTCAGAGTAATCTAGGAGTGGGTTCCCTAGCTGGGCTTCACATAGTCAAGATCATTAGCTACGTTGACCTCCTGGAGGTTCTAGGATTTAAACTCCTCAAAGAACTAGGTACTGATCTCATTATCACACCACTCCCTTATATCTTCTCCAATTTTGTTGTTAATTTCAATATGAAAAATATTGAGAATTCTCTATTTGATCTTTTTTATCCTCATTTTCCAAGTGGACAAAGATATGATGTGCGACAAGACTTCTGTCCTTATGGTGAATAAGAGGAAAGGGAAGACAAAGAGATTTAAGCCCAAAGCTTCTTCACACCCTTCCATGAAAAGTAAGATCAAGGGGGGGGGGGGGGGGCAAGGTAATAAGAAGCTATTTGTTTTTCATGTTGAAAGAAGGGCCACTACAAGAAAAATTTCACCCAACCAAAGAAAAAAGGGGAAGCTTCAGGTGTGTTTGTTATCAAGTGAAATTTATCTGTTTCTACAAATTGGGTATTGGATAAAGTTTGTGGTTCCAACATATGTCTTCAAATATAGGATCCAAGTAGATTTAGGAAATTTGTCCAAGGGTAGGAAGATCTATGAGAAGCCAATAGAGCTAGACTTGTTGTTGTAGCTACTGGGGACTACCACCTCACATTACTGACTGGGATGATCTTGGTGTTAAAGGGTTTTTATTATGTTTCTTTTGTGACCAAAAACATTATTTATGTATCCATACTAGATACTTATGTATTTTTTTCAATTTTGGAAATTAATATTTCTTCTTTTACAAAGATAGAATTTTTTTGGTAGGGAACATTTATACAATGGTCTTTACATGTTCGATTACACAAACCAAGTAATGGAAATCAATAACAAAGATACTTCACCTGAATCATACCACACCCAACTTGGGAATCACCAACTAGGTCATGTAAATTAGAAACACCTGAAAAACTTACATCAAGATAGATATTTAGATTCTTTCAAACTAAAACCTCTTGGTGTATGTCATGCATGTCTACAAGGAAAAATTACCAAAGCCCCATTTAATGGGAAAGGTGAAAGGGCCAAAGGTCTTCTTGAATTGGTTCATACCGATGTGTGTGGACCATTTCCAATTGAAATAAGGGGTGGGTACTCATACTTAATAACTTTTACTGATGATTTTAGTAGATATGAATATATCTACTTAATGAGGTATAATTCAGATTCTTTTGATAAGTTCAAGGAATAAAAGAATGAAGTTGATAACAAGCTTGGTAAGAAGATTAAGAAAATACACTCAGACTAAGGTGGAGAGTATCTTAATCAATACTTCATTGATTACTTACGAGAGTTTGGGATCCTATCCAAAATCACTCCTCCTTACACGCCTCGATGGAATGATGTAAGCGAAAGGAGGAACCACACCTTGTTGGACATGGTGAGATCAATAATGAGTCATTAAATTCTTCAATTATCCTTTTGGAGTTATGAATTACAAACAAAATAACACATACACAATCCAGTACCAACTAAATCGATAAATGGTTTTCCATATGTTATTTGGAGTGGAAGAAAATCCATGTTATCAAATTTACATGTGTGGGGTATCGAAGCGTTTGTTTAGGCCTCTTAAGGTAATAAACTTGCACCCTGAGGCATAAGGTGTACCTTTATATGATACCCCAAGTAAAAAAGGTGATATTACCTATATGACCCATTAGACAAAAAGGTTATAGTGGAAAGATACAACATATTCCTTGAGAGGGAGCACATCTCCAAAAGAGATGGTGGTAGAAAGATAAACTTCAATGAAGTCGAGGCTCAAGGTACACAAAAGTTGGTACAGAAGCAGGTTCCACAAAACCCTATGGAATAAAGATATGTTCCAGAGACACAATTACTGTATAATAGTACAAGGGAGGTTATAGAATAAGAAAAGTATAGTTTTCTCATTATCAAGGATGGTGACTCATTATTAGTTGATAATAATGATGCTCTAAACTACAAGGAAGTGATACGTGGCACAAATGATTCCAAGTGGAAAGAAGCCATGAATTCTAAAATGGATTACATGTACCAAAACCAAGTATGAATTTTGGTAGATCCTCTTGTTTATGTAAAGGCTATTGGTTTCAAATGGGTATTCAATAAGAAACTAGACATGGAAGGACAAGTTATTACCTATAAGGCACAACTGGTTTCAAAAGGGTTCGATCAACATCAAGGAATTCACTACAAAGAATCCTTTTCACCAGTTGTGATGATAAAATCCATCATAATTCTATTGGACATTGCTGCTTACCATGACTATGATATTTTGAAAATGGATTTCAAAATAGCCTTCCTTAACAAGAACCTTCAGGAAGATGTCTACATGACATAACCTGAAGGGTTTGTGACTCCAAAGGATGCTAATAAGATATGAAAGTTGAAAAAAAATCAATTTATGGATTAAAGAATGAATCCAGGTCATTGAACATTCATTTTGATGAATCCATAATGGAATTTGGTTTTATAAAGAACAAATGTGAACCTTATGTCTACAAACAGTTTAGTGGTAGTGCAATAATTTTCTAAATATTATATTTTTATGACATATTACTTATGGGAAACAAGATACCAATCTTACAGTCTATTAAGGAATGGTTGAATAAATGCTTCTCCATGAAAGAAATTGGTGAGGTGGCATATATTATTGTGATCAAGATCTGTCATTATAGATCCAAGAGATTTTTGAGCCTAAGTCAAAGTACATACATTGACAAGATACTAAAGAGATTTAGTATGGAACAATCCAAGATGGGATTGTTTCCAGCATCACATGGAATTCATATTTCTAAGAAAATGTGTCCTCAGATACATAAGGAAAGAGAGATAATGCAAAGGACTTCATACACATCAGTGATTAGGCCAGTCATGAATTCCATGCTATGTACTTGGATAGATGTCATCTGCACATTATGAATGGTAGGAAGATATCAAGCAGACCTTGGTGACCACCATTGGATGGAAGTCAAGACTATCATTAGGTACCTGAGGTGTACTAAGGATATGTTCCTAGTTTATGGATTATATGATGAACTAGTCATTAGAGGATATGGAGATGCTAGTTTCCAGAGTGATCAGGATGACATGAAGTCGCATATGGGATACATCTTCACTTTGAATGGAGGTGTTGTGAGATGGAAGAGCTCAAAGTTGAGTTTGTTCATAGATTTTACTGTAGAGTTCGAGTATATCACAACTTCTAAGGCAGCTAAAGAAGCGGTTTGGATGCAAAGATTCATCCAAGATCTAGATGTGGTACCTAGTAGTAAAGATCCCATCACAATCTATTATGATAATACTACATCAGCGGATCTTGCAAAAGATCCAAGGTCACATCAGTGGAAAAATCACATACTTTGTAAGTATCATCTCATGAGGGATTTTTCATAGAGAGGTGAAGTTTCAGTGAGTATAATTTCTATAGAAGACAACATTGTAGACCCCTTGACTAAATCCTTGACTCAGTAGAAACATGATCATCATGTGAGGTCTATCGGACTGAAAGTCGTAGCCAGTTGGCTCTATTCCAAGTGGGAGTTTGTTAGAATTTGTGTCCTAGAGACAACTATTTGTCCTTTAATTACAAGAATATTTAATGTATTTAAATATTAAACATCTTATTATATATTGTTCATTGTTCTGCATGACTATGATATAATAATGTCATAGAGTATTTTTTGCATTGACAAGGTCATAACAGTTCCTCACTATTATGAGAACCTTGAAGTGCTATAAAAATAATCTTAAATATAGTTCTATGGTTATATGGAATAATATAATGGGACACATAGTATACAGATATTTAGGTTTGATTACTTTTAAAAAGATGATACTTATTCATATGAAGTTCACACTTGGTAATCTCTAAGATGAGAGGTTATGAGAATAGATCCACCAATAGGAATTCTGCATGTTTTGGTGTCATTAGATATTCCTATCTACGAGTATGTGTAATGGTCCTTAGATATTAAGATTATAATTAATGCATGACACAACTCATGCACTTTGATTTACTAACGAAAATCATCACACCATATGTTGGCAGGAAGTAGGGTACGTTTGGTGCATCACGAGTGACATGTTATTAATAGATAATTCGAGGAAGGGTTTGTCCCTTCCATTTATGGAAGTTGATATCTAGGCCCTTTGATTGAAATAGAATCATTGCCATAAATTCTATGGAAATAGTGTAATGATGAGTTTATTTTAGGTAGTCAAAGAAAGATGTATCAAGCAAACAGGTTAATGACACTATCATGAAACCTTCTTGATGATATATTGAGACAAAGTAATTATATTACACAGTGAGAATTTTTATGTGGATGTCATTGTTGTAACTTTAAGTTATTTTTCATAGGTTCCTTGACCCATTGATAGATATTACTCTTGGACTTTATACAATCATATATAAGGCCAATGAGAAAGAACCCTATAGGGTCACACACTAAGTGTTTCTTGTGGTCTCAATTAAATTATATTTGAATTTAATTATTGTAATAAATATTACAATCAAGATCGTGGAATAATTTTATTCAAGTTAAATTCATGGCATAAATTAAATAAAATATATTTGTTTAATTTATTGAACATTTAATATATATTTATCTACTAGTTTGTAATTAAAATATTTATTTTAGAGAATAAATTATTTATTTATTTATTCAAGTGTTCAATAACTAGAAGTGGAGTTCTACCAGACCATGGTCGGTACAGAAGTAAAATAATTATTTACAATATGGTAAATAATTATTTAAGTAGTTTGCCCAAGACAAAATAAAAAAAACCTTTTTATCATTATATGGCATGAGATTTCATTTATGATTCCATTTTGTGCAAGTTGGCACACCACAAATAATGGTGTTGTTATTTTTATTATGTAACATGAGTTTTATCTAAGGTTATGAATGTATTTAATTGTTGTTACACAATTAAATATTTAACTGAAACCCCATGTTGTTAAATAGACAGGTACGTCTATTGTACCATTATTCCTGGTGAACTGAATTGCCGGTGGTGAGAGAATTTTTCAGCCAAAAAAATTTCTCTCTTGAATCCTCTCCTATCCCCTCTCAAAAATGAGAGCCATTCTTCAAGACCAAAAAATAGGTGATCAAGAACAACCATTGAAAGGCACTCGCTTCACTGTGCTAGCACCCGAAGAATGATTGGTGCCGATCAGAGGCCATAAAAACACGTGTGGATAACCGCTAGATGGATTCTGGTTTGGATCCTTGCAAATGCAATGAGACAATCTGAAAGGTTCATTCTGGATGATCAACAGCATCAATGAAGAAATTACCAAAGATCCAAGTATTTAATTTCTATAGAAATTATTTAAATTAATTATAAACATGATGTGAGAGATCCACTCTCTAGGATTCGTAACCCTTTTCTTCTTTTATCTATATCTCTAATCTTAATCTGTGGATACTGGCATTTATCATCGTATTGATCTCGAATTGTTCATAAATTATGGTAAAGGAAAAGTTGGGACCTTCCAACTACGACACTTCCACTGCGTTCAGATCCCTCAAATAAAACCATTAAATTGTTGAAAACATATTGTAAAATTTATGTTGTAACCCCTTTTATGTTATGGAAATAACTTATACACATAATAAAAAATGATAAAACAAAACAAGTTCATTCTGATAAAAAATCGCCAAAATTAACATAAAACGATCATCATTAACTTTTATCTAATGAATCATCCTCATGATATATAACCAAATCCTTCATAAGATCATTTAAACATAAGTAATATAATTAATAATAGATAATAAAAATTCTGTATTTTTATCCGCATCTTACACAAACTTCCATTCATGTATACAAGTGAATCAATCATGAAAACTAAGAAAAAAAACACTCCCAAACAATGAATTTAAACACTATAACTCATCCAAAGTCCTATAAAAGAAAATAATATAACCATAATGTATCATAATAATGTATAAAAGTCTTTATAATTGTTAATTAAGGAATATAATGTGATTATACAAGATATTAATTTGAAGGAAGCTTTCAGACAAAAGGTAAGGGGATTTCTCGATGCCAACTCTCTTTCTTTGGGTTTTCCATCTTTCACCCCATTTTCAGTATGGTTATTCCTTAAAAACAACGTCTTCATCATTATCTTATCTTTTCTGGGATATACAAGTTTCCTACTAGAGTTTATGAAAAATACAATGTTTTCCAAGAGAGCTATTCTTTCAAAACACACCTTTTATTTCTAACTCAAGGTTGATTATTCTTATATCAAGTATGTTATTCCCCCTTTCATTTGGGAACCCAAAGTTTATGAATGTGTGCTTATGAGATGAAAACAATTCATTTCCATGGATTATTTATGTTCATGATTGATATATGTTCTACATGGAATGCATGATAATGTAAATGTTATGATGTGATGGGTGTGTCCGAAATTATATAGTGCAATGTAAATGTTATGATGCGACGGGTGCACCCAGAATTATATAGCACTCCAATGCATTGGGTAATGTGAAGAACCTCAGGAGTAAAGTGAGATATGTGTTAACATGATGCTATCTTTGTTCACAGCTATGTGCGGTAGTTGACCATTAATACATGATGTTTTATTTCCATGCATTGCCACATTCCAAGTCTTTTCTTAATGCTTCCTCTCATGATTATGATCTTATGCCTATTTTATGTTGATAATGATTATTCCCACCCCATTTTATGTTCTTTAATGTACTTATCTAACCTCTTACTGGGATTTTATCTCACCCCTTTTTGATTTATATCCTCAAGAGACTACATGTACTAAAGAGAACACAAGGGACAATCAGAAGCTAGAGAAGAAGGAATTAAATAAATGTTTATGTTTTATGTTGTAAAAGTTATGTGTGGTCCTAGTCTTCCCAAGATACTAAAACTTTGTGTTACAAACCAACCTAGGTCGATCCTGAACCGGTCACCTGAGTCAGTCTACAACATGTCTCTAGGGGTGTTCCTGATCCCCCCCGGATGACAACTAGTACCAGACATCAATTTTGAATGGTAGGGAATGATTTGGCCCAAGAAGAGAAGACAAATGAATAAATAAACTAAATAGAAATAAATAAGTACCTTAGAGAAAGAAAAAAAGGATAAAACTAAACAACTCAACATACCTCCATGTGACCTTCTAGGTCACCACCTAACATAGTACCCCACTTACTGGACAATCGATTCAAAACTAAAACCTGAAACTGAAAAGATAAGATAGGCATGAGCACAAAAATGCTTAGTAGGAAATCCAAAGATAAACCACTAAATCCAATGCCTCCTTTCCTAAAACAATCCATTAATACATGTTTGAAAATAAAAGTATACAAAATAGGGTTTTCCCATTTTCAAAATAAGCACATGGTTTTACCATTTGAAAATCCAACACATGCTACATATCATTTCTAAAACCATTTTACATTTTATAAGTAAGACCCATGAGAAGAGATACCAAAGTTGTGTTAAAATAAAATAGGTAAATAGATCAAGCTGAAAATAAACTAGTATGACAGAAAATAAACAAGAGATGTAAATAATTAAGTAACCATGGGTGATCCTAAACATCCCTAGAAGACCCCTGGACGTACTCGGTTCAAAACCACCTGTCGTCTTATGGTTAAGTAGTTGAGTCTATAACTAACTGGTCGCCCTCACAGAAAAAGAAACTAGTGGAAATCCCCATCCGGCCTCTATACCTACTAGTGGGTATCAACCCGTCTAATCAGGGCTGGTAAGCAACAATCACTCGATCAACTAAAAGATGTCCAGGAACCCATGGTGGTTATAATAACAATATTGTGTAAGTAGGAGGCCCTCGCACAGGTGACTAGCCTTACCATGTTGTCACTGCATTTGCTTACCCCAAACACGGACACTCTATATCATAACCCATAAAGGGATATCCCCCTATAGAGGTTCCCCATATATATATATCTACATACATACATACTTTCATTATATCATCAAAGGTTCCAACCGGGCCGTCATGCCATACAATCATCAGAACCATTTAAAACATTTTACAAAACAATAGAGTTTCCAAACGGGCACACAGTTATCAAAACACCATCCATTCAATGAATCAGCACAAACATTACACTAAAATTGAAAGTTCCAAACAAACCTTTAACTTGAAATGTCCAAAAGTATTACCCAAAAAAATCACACAAACACCACTTTTGCCTTTACAAATCCAAATGAGAATATGCTCAAACATTTCATTTCAAACTATTTTAGAAACAACACGAAGAACCCAACATCATTTGGAAAACAAGAATCATTTTCACAAAATTACCATTCACTTTAAACCAAACCCAAATACACAACAAAACACTTTGCACCCATGATTCGCATTTCTGACATCATTTAATAAATCATTTACTCATTTAGTAAAACATTTCAAATGGACCAAACAAAGGCTTACATCATGATCTCACCAAGTTCACATGCGAATTCCATTTTAAAATCAAATGCATACCCAAAAGCTTTAAAAAAACTACTTTCGCACCTTTCAAAAACTAACTCGCACCACTTGCACAACCAAATGAACTATTTTCACAATTAAAGTTATAATTTTCACCATTGAATAAACCATCATGAAAAACTGTTAAACAATTTTAAGAAGCAACCCATGGCCTAAAACACAAAAAATTACTCAAATCTTCTTTTGTGACTAAATGCACATCGACGCCACACTAAAACACAGTTTGTAGTCCTTGCACAGTTAAATACACTAATTGCAGAGTTCATAAAAACACTAATAGAGGGAACACTTTGGGTTTTCATAAAAGAATGCTCTCCATATCACATAACATGCTACAACGATAAATCACGCATATTAAACCTCCTTAAAAACTAAGTTCGCACTGAATAAATTACCTAAATAACATGTTAAATTAATTAGATAGGCAAAATCATTCATCAAGTGATGTTTATACACAAAACTACCTATACATATATAATGAGATAGTTCTTTCAAAAGATATTTTTAACAATTTTAACTAATATAAAAATACTACAATGAGTTATTTATAATACTTTTGGAGGTGTAAATGGTATTTAAAAATTAATTTGAAACACACAAGTGCCATGGATTGTCTGGGAAAGGAAAAAATTGGAAAACACCCACCTCAATGGCATGCGACCACAACACTACTTCAGCAGAAGGAAGAACAACCTCTTGTGCCCCAATCACACACCTAAAAAAACTAGTAAAACCCGCCAATCAACACCCGGGATGTTGGGGTTTGGCCAGCTTAAATAAAATCAACAAAGATGAAAAGAGACATACCAGAGGTGAGGTCGCCAGATAGAAGAACTTGCACCGACGAGCTAGAGGGAGCCAGAAAGGGAAGAGCAGGGAAGGTTCGGCTGGCCGGAACAGGGGAGAGGAAGCACTAAGGGAAAAATGACCTTTTGCGGTGGGTTATTTGCGACGGGAATAGATCTCGTCGCAAAGAGTCCATCGAAAAGATTATTTGCGATGGGGACAGCAACCCATCACAAATAATAAGTTATTTGTGATGGGAAAAGGGGTCCTGTCGCAAAAGGTTTGGCGCGGTTTGTGCGCCAAACCACGGGAAGGGTATCTGCGACGGGGGGTGCCTCCCCTTTGCAAATACCCGACAACGGTAAATTCTATTTATGGCGGGATATTCCCATGTCACAAATAGTGAGTCGGCAGGTCACTATTTGCGACGGGTCCCGTTGTAAATACCTTTTTAACCACCGACAATAGTTAATGTGGCCGAAGATATTTGCGATGGGAGACCCATCGCAAATAGTCCCATCGCAAATAATCTAACCTATATATACCCACATCTGTTTTTTGCCTTCTTCCTCTATATTCCTACTTTCTCTCTCTCTAAACTCTAATTTTAGAGTTAAAATTTATCTGAGTTAATTTTTTTTACTAACAGATTTTGATGTTGTTTACACCTATAAGAGATCAAGTTTAAAGGTATTTATGTTTTATTTAATTTAATATTTATTTCATTTTTTATATTAATTTTAATTATTGTTAAGTAGTTGTAATTAAATTAGATTTAGATTGTTTGTTATCAGTATTTATTTGTAGTAATAAATTGAAATTATTAGTGCTAATTATTAATAATTAGTGGTAATTAGGAATTATTAAAGATAATTAGCAATGAATATAAATAATTAGCGGTAATTAGTAATTTGTTGCGGTAATTAGCCATAATTAATAGTAATTAATACTAATTACTAATAATTAGCAGTAATTAGTAATAATTTGGAATAAATAGTAATAATTAATAAAAAATAGTAACAAATACTAATAATTAGTAATAATTATTAATAATTAGTAATAATTACTATTAATTAGTAATATTTACTAAAAATCAGTAACAAATACTAATAATTAGTAACAAATACCAATAATTAGTAACAAATAGAAATAATTAGTAATAATTACTAATAAATAGTAATAAATACTAATAATTAGTAATAATTAGTAATAATTACTAATAATTATAAATAATTAGCAATAATTAGCAATAATTAACAAAAATTAGAAATAATTAACAATAATTAGCAATAATTAGTAATAATTAGTAATAATTAGCTATAAATAGAAATAAATAGAAATAAATTGTAATAAATAGTAATAATTAGCATTAATTAGTAATAATTAAGAATAAATAGTAATAATTAGTAAAAAATAGTAATATATACTAATAATTAGTAATAAATACTAATAATTAGCAATAATTACTAATAATAAGTAATAATTACTAATAATTAGTAATAATTACTAATAAATAGAAATAATTACTAATAATTAGTAATAATTACTATTAATTAGTAAAAATTAGTAAAAATTAATAAAAATTATTAAAAAATAGTAACAAATACTACTAATTAGTAACAAATACTAATAATTAGTTACAAATAGTAATAAATAGTAACAAATAGTAATAAATAGTAATAAATACTACTAATTAGTACTAATTAGAAATAATTAGAAATAATTAGTAATAATTATCATTAATTAGTAATAATTAGTAATAATTAGCAATAATTAGCAATAATTAGCAATAATTAGCAATAATTAGCAATAATTGGAAATAATTAGCAATAATTAGCAATAATTAGCAATAATTAGAAATAATTAGAAATAATTAGAAATAAATAGAAATAATTAACAGTAAATATAAATAATTAAAAACAAATAGAAATAATTAGAAAAAAATACTAATAATTAGCAACAAATAATAATAATTAGAAATAAATACTAAAAATTAGTAACAAATACTAATAATTAGAAACAAATACTAATAATTAATAACAAATGTTAATAATTAGTAACAAATACTAATAATTAGTAACAAATACTAATAATTAGTAATAAATACTAATAATTAGCAATAATTAGTAATAAATACTAATAATTAGTAATAATTAGTAATAATTTGTATTAATTGGTAATAATTAGTAATAATTAGTTATAATTAGAAATAATTAGTAATAAATAGAAATAATTAGTAATAATTAGAAATAAATACCAATAATTTGTAATAATTTGTAATAATTAGTAATAAATATTAATAATTAGAAATAAATAGTAATAAATAGAAATAATTACTAATAATTAGAAATAATTACTAATAATTAGAAATAATTAGTAATAATTAGTACTAAATTGAACTAATTAGTAATAAATTGAAATAATTGGTAATAAATAGAGATTATTGTAATAAATTGTAAGAACTCAGCACAATTTCCTATAGATTAGTGGCACTCCTTTTTCTCGATTACTCTTCTCCTTTCAACTCTAACTGACTAAAAACATTATGAAAAATGTGCTCCTAAGTATGCATATCCAATCTCGTATGCATGAGATTAAATATGAATTCATAAGACAACATTTTCTAGATTATGTTTTCTGGCGGTGACTGTTGCAAGAAGATGATTCATCGACAAAAGGGGGATCTTTTATCTGACGATTCATTTACTTTCATCTTTCTCACACTAAAATCACAATGAAGAATCTAGTCAGAGGTATGCTTATGAATTATCATATGTACAGGAATGGATATGTGTACCTCTGAGTACATTCTTCACTTTGATTTTAGTGTAAGAAAATTGAAAGTAAATGAGCCGTCAGACAAAAGAGCAGCAACAAAGACAGTAGAAATTGTGTCATCTGTATTTAGTGATAATTAGTAAGAAGTAGATGTAATTATATATCTTATCTTTTTTGGATAGTTTTTTTCTTGTATAAAATTATTCAAACATATTAATGATTTTAAATTTTGTAGAAAAATATGGAACAAGGAAGTCAACAATAGTCATCATTAGATGATCGTGCTTGGGTAAATCAGTGCTGAAATCCAAACGGTTCTGGTTTAAATCCTATATATATTGAGGGTGTTGAAGATTTATTATCATTTGTATCATCAAAACCAGAATTTTTTTCAAAAGGAACAATCAATTTTCCTTGAAAAAAATGTGCTCTGATAATGTTTGACACGTTTGACAACATTGGGTGACATCCCTTGCGTTTTGGTTTTCAACCAGATTATGTTTTTTGGTACCAACACGGAGAACACAGTTCTAGAGAAGATACTAATAATGTTATTCTATATCTATCATGGTTTAAAAATTTAGTACATAATGTTGCGGGTCTATCTATTCGACAAACTAAAACTCTAGATGATATGGATTTAACTCCCAAGTTGGAATTATCTGAATTTTATGAGTTGTTGAAGTCTGATGAGGATACATTATATATTGGTTGCAAGATAAGAAAATTAGAAGTAGTTTCCAAATTTATGGCTATTAAATCAGATAATGGAATGTCAAAAAAATGTTTTGATCAGATTTATTATTTGGTTAAAACATAGTTACCTGAATGAAATGTGTTTCCTACAAATTACTATGTGAGAAAGAGGTTGGTTCATAATATGGACCTTAGTTATCAGAAGATTCATGCATGTTCAAATGATTGCATCTTATATTCTGGTGAAAATGAGTCATTGAATAGTTGTCACACATGTAGAAAATTAAGGTATAAAGAAGCTCAAACGGGGAAGTCTAGATCGATTACTATAAAACAATTGAGATATTTCCCGCTTACACCTAGGTTACAGTGTTTATTTATGTCTCAGTACACAACAACAATGATGTCATGGAACAAAACCAAGATTTCAACCGGTAAAAGATTGAATCATCAATATGATGGTGATTTATGGAAACATTTTGAATGAGTGCATCCATCTTTTTCTTTAGAATCCCGAAATGTGTGAATGGGTCTTTCTACTGATGATTTTTATCCTCTTGGTTCTTATGGTAGTCAGTATTCATGTTGGCCTATCTTTATAACTCCGTACAATTTACCTTCATGGATGTTGATGAAAGAGCCTTATATATTTTTGAACTTATTAATACCTGGACATCCAAAAAGAATATTGATGTTTATTTGAAACCAATGATTGATGAGTTAAATTAATTATGGAGTAATAGTTTTAGTACATATGATGTTGATAAGAAACTAAATTTTCTACTAAAAGCTGCATTGATGTGGACAATTAGTGACTTACTGGCATATGGCATGTTATCTAGATGGAGTACACATGGCCCAAAATCATGTCCTTACTATATGAGAGAAAAAAGAATTTATTCTCATCAATGGAAAAAGACTTTCTATTTTAACTGTCATCACAAATTTCTTCCATCTGATCATCTTTTTCAGAGGAAAAAATCTCATTTCATAAAAGGTAAAATTAAAAGGGATAGACCTCCAAAAATGATATTAGGTACATAGTTAAAATTAGTTGTATTTTCATTACCTCCCATCACATTTGGACCAACAATAAACCAATAGAAAATTCATGGCTTTGGGAAAGAACAAAATTGGATAAAACAGATCATTTTTTGGGATATGCCATATTGGTCTGATTTGTTTTTCCGCCACATGTTGGATGTAATTAATATTAAGAAGAACCATTTTGATAATTTTTTATAGTTTTGGATACACCAGGTAAGACCAAAGATAATGTAAAGGCACGATTAGATCTTTCCCAAATTTATAGGCGACCAGAACTTGAACTATTTGAAAATGTCAGATCACAAAGGTTAAGAATCCAAAAGCAGCTTATACACTATCCAAAGAGAGTCACTTATTATTTTGTTAGTGGATTAAAAATTTGAGACTTTCAGATGGCTATGCTTCCAATCTGGACAGATGTGTTGGGAATGGTCATATTACCGGATTAAAAAGTCATGATTATATTTTTATAATGGAAATAATTATGTTGATTGACTGACTAAAAATTAATTTTTTATTGAGAATAACCCCCTTTTAAGGGATGAGGAGGAACCCATCATGACATCAAGACTTATATAGGACAAAAGGCCCCAATAGACCAAAAGCTCAAGACCACAAACAACCCTCACTACAAGAAATAAGCACCACCCAGCAATAAAAAAACATTAAGTCCAAATTCCAATGTCTCAAAGCTAAACGGCTAGTTTTCCCATGCAAAAGCGCACGGGCCTGGAACCGATGGCCAAAACCATACCCTCTCAAACGTCAGCTTCCAAATAGCCAATAAACAATGAGAATTTATTACCCTACACCTCATCTGGAAAAAATTCTTGTAGACAATTAGTTGGAGACACCCTTGAGCTGTAGACCACCGAGTCCAAAACCTAATTCAAATCATTTAAAAACAAACACCAAGAATAACAACCACCATCCCAAGTAAATCCTCAAGACCACAAACCTGCAGAACTTCAACAAACACACGGATTCACAAGCAGAAAATATAATCCTCATCACGACCACCAATGATGATATCCATCTTGCCAAATCAAATAGCTCAAGGAGAAAATATGGAGGAATCCACGCCTCACACCTCCACTGAAAACCCTCCACTGCCTGAGCCAAAAAAGACAACTGCTCATCCACATTGAGGTCTTCATAGTTGCAAATTCCCAAAACCAGAAAAAATCCGAACCAAGACACCACGACCCAATCGCCAAACACTAACTCTGGGACTCGCTAGAGGATCATTGCCAAGGACTGTCACACACCACCAAGATCGAAGCGAATCCAAAAAACCAGAAACAACTGCAAAAAATGAAACCAAAACATCATCAGACACGTGACAGAAGACCCGTCACAGCCATATCACGTCGCCACCGGCCCAGGCTCACGGAGGAACAAAGAACACCCTACACACCCACTGGAGGTTGGGAGACATCCACATGCTGCTGAAGCTGGAGCTTGTCCATGAATTGACACTGTGCTACTGTGGAATCCCTATCCAACGAAAAGGATTCAGACGAGGAGCAGGCTGGCAATGATGCAAGGAATTCGGACAGCCGAGCCAGAGAGCCCCCACAACAGGGGGTCCGCCACCACAATCCACCGAGCACGAGATGGAACGCCGCACCAACCCGAGGCAAGGATTTTTCAATGACAACATAATACAATGCACTAAGAAAACTATAATAAGATTTTGTTGTAATTATATGAAAATTTGAAAAATATTTCCTCCGAATTTCTTTGACTCAATGGAACATTTGATATTACATTTTCTAGGTGAAGAAAAATGTGGAGGTCCGGTATAGTTTCGATAGATCTACCCATTCGAGAGATGCATACATAAATTGAAGAAAAAGGTACATAACAAAGCATCAGTTGAAGGCCCAATTATTGAAGCTTATTTGTAAGAGGAAATTGATTTTTTTCTACTCTCATTATTTTGAATCTGAATATCCCTCAAAACAAAACCTCATGGGACCGAACGAGAGGAATGTTGATGTTGAAATGGGTAATCAATTATTAGTTTTTAATTATCCATAGCCTGGATTCGGTGGAGTTCATGAATGATGGATTTTTGATGATGAACATCAGAGAGATCATACATATGTTCTACTCAACTTTGAAGAAATGAAATCATTTATACTATTATTTCTTCTATCACTTATTAAATAATTTATTTTACAATAATTAAACTTATTTTATTTGTAGGTTATATGATAATAATATCAAGAAACAACTTCCACAAATTACAGCAGCTGCTCTTGAAGAACGCCAGTAAAAGAAATTTCTCAATGGTTTCAAAAACTGGTAACATAAATTATTGAGGGTTTAACATATCAATTCGGTTTATTATTTATTATATTGATAATTTTTTTACAAATCTTTAGGTGTATCAACATGTTGATAAAATTGGTAAGTGACTGTGTATATTGAGTAACCCACCATCCCAAATGGTTAAATATTATAATGCCTATGTGGTGAATGGTTTTCAATTTCATATACGTGCATATGGGGAATAAAAAAAACAATAAACAGTGGAGTTTTCTTGAGAGGATCTAATCAAAGAGAAACTAAAGTTGACTTTTATGGAATGCTGGATGAAATTATTGAACTATGTATTCTAGGAAAAAATTACATAATGATGTTTAAATTTTAGTGGTTGGATACTGAGAGAGGCTTGCATGTTCATATGACTCATGGAATCATTTATATTAAATATAAAAGTCTTCTTGTAGTAAATGACCCATTTTTATTGGATCAACAGGCACATCAAATTTATTACACAAAGTACTATGCTAATTCAAGAGACCAAAGTGATTAGTGGAGCATAATAAAAATCAAATTTCAGGAAAATCATTTTACTCAAAGTGAATATGGTTTTACTGAAGTGAAAGAAATTGAATGTTTTCACGAGACTACTCAAAATCAATATTTTTTCCAAAGAGACATAAATATCGATTATGAAACCCCACAAATAAGGGTCGATGGTGATGATGATGTTAATGATGTTACAAATGAATTTGAAATGACAAAAGATGATAAAACTGAAACTCATATGGATATTGATGATGCCGAGGAGGAATATGAAGACATTGACGTCATAAAATATGAAGATGATGATGAAGGTGAACATTGACACAATTAAATGCTGGTTATAATAATAACTAATATATATATATATATATAATAGTTATTTTCAACTATTTTTTAACAACAATCATTTTATGTTTCAGATGGATGATGATATATTTCATCAGTTGCATGAGTCTGAGCTACGTTTGGATGAGGATGATTTGGGAGCATCTGACCCCCAACCTATTGGTGGTTCAGGGGGTATGCGGAGGGGGTGTGGTCTTGCATGACTGATGATTCCTAACCCTATCACCGAGTGATGTTCACATCTTGGCTTCGATCCACACACGTGGAGGTATGGTAACCTGCATATTTTAGTTAGATTTCATTAATTTATTTATATACTAATTGTTTGATTATTTGTTCTTGCTTCATAGTTTTGTGCATATAGCTATTGGATAGGGGAGCTCTATCTTACACAATTTTCTTTCTTAGTCATGGATCACATGGGAATAAGTTCCTGTTGATGTGCAGATTAGCATGTTCGATCATTGGATCATACATAAATAAATAATATTTTTTTAAAATTTATTTCATTAATAACTTGATATTATAAATTATTTGCATGGTATATGGTATCCCATCAATGACAACATGCGTGACGCTATCCACGCAGCATGGGAGGTGTCTATGTGTGACTGTTTCCATTAGTTTTTGCACAATTTGAGAATAACGACCATGATGGAAGAATGAGTGATTGTATTTGATGAGTCGTGTAGAGCCCACCGACCAGAGTACATTTATTCTCATATTTGGGATGGATTATGTTCACATTGGTTGGGTGGTGGATTTCAGAGGAGATCTTCATTGGGCCGATCGAACTGGGGGAGACAGGAGGTGACACATCGAGCTGGTAGCGGTATATTCAATATGCATAGAGAGCTTCTGGTAAGTAATTTTTTTAAATATTTTATATAACTTTAAATATAAAAATTTTATTTTATATTCATATAGGCAGTTGAGAAGCCCGATATTATGTAGTATGACGTTTATCAGAGGACGTACAGTGATCCAACCACTGGAGAGATTAGAGGTGATCGTCAGCGTCAGATTGTGGTCAATATTATTTTTTTCAGTTTGAAAATTAAATGCATATAATATTTTCACTATTTTAATTTAAAATTGGAACTGAATGAGTCATATGAGGCCATGACCTCTCAAACACAGGCTGAGAGTCAGGATGAGACGACTGATCAGACTAGTGCTCACCATTTTGATGAGGGGTCATGGATGCAGGCGACCCAGTATGCCTTCGAGAAGGGATGAGTAGTTGGTATCGACTCTCGATTGACTGCTGGGACTTATTTTGGTACTTCTACGATGTTGGCGTCCAACTCAAGAGGAGCTCATGGAGAGGAATCATCTTCTAGCTCACAATATCAGGAGGAGCTACGAGCTCAGAGTGAGCTTATAGAGAGTTTGCGTAAGGAGCAGGAGGAGATGAATCAGCAGCAGCATCAACATGAGGAGGAGCGTCGACAATAACAAAAGATGTACAAGAAGAAGATGCATCGATGACAGCAGTAGCAGAATGAGCAGATGGAGTACATGCACCGTCTGACTTGTAGTTTAGGGATGGATTTTACTCTACCATCTCCTCCAGCTCTTCCACCTCCAGAAGACCATCCCCCTAGTGATTTTTTTGTCATGTTAAAAACATTTGAATTCAAAGTTTGATGTAATATTAACTATTTACAGTTTTTGTCTTTTATATTGGTGCGAATATTGCATAATTTAATTTTTTTTTAATATTTTATTATTTATTATTTATTATTAGTATTATTTTTTTATGTTTATTTATTTTAATAATAATAATAATAATATTTTATTGTTTTTTTATATTTTTTGAGCATATTGAGAATTTTAATATTTTATATTATTTTTATTATTTTAATATTATTAATATTATTTTTCATAAATATTAATAACAATAATAACATTCTTACATTATTAGTATTATTTTATTATTAATATTATAATATTGTAATTTTTTATATTATTAATATTGGTATTATTATTATATAATATTATATTATTTATATTAATAATAATATTATTATTATTATTTTATAATATTAATTTATCATAATTTTATTGAATATATTTTTTATTAAGTATTTACGAGGAGACCTTTTATGATGGGTTCCCGCTGTAAATAGTTTATATATTTTTTTAAATAATTATTTGTGACGGGAAAATGGGCTCATCGCAAATACTTTTTTTGCAACAGGCCCGTCGCAAAAAGGTTTTTTATATAAAAACAGAGAACTTTTTGCAATTACATTTTCTATATTGGGATATTTGCAATGGGACCCCGTCTCAAATACCTCAAAATCCAGCAGTGAAAGGGCGAGGGATGTTGGCTGGCGTTTGGGTTGCACTAGCCAGATTGCGTTGAGTAGGGGAGGTCACCGAAGCGGGCTGGCCAGAGGCTCGCTGGTGGTCGAGTGCGCCGCTGGCTGGCAAAAGGTAGAGGGTGAGGTCGGGTGGCCAAAATGACTAGGGGGGTGAGGGCAGCGGTCGGGAGCCAGCCAGAGCGTGCTGGTGAGGGAGGGAAGTGAGGGGAGGTGGGTTGGCTGGCCAAAGGTGTGGACCAAGAGGGCAGAGTGGGGCGGAAAGCGCAGGGAGTGGTGAGGGTTAAGGCCAAAGCGGACTGGGGGGGAAGGGGGTCGTCATAACTACACAACGACAAGGGAGGGGCGAGGCGCATAGGTTGGTTAGGGTTACCCAAAAAAAGTTATAATAATTATAGTAACATAAATAGTAATAATAATAATAATAATATAACCAAAAATAATAAAAATAATAATAATTATTATAAAAATAATAATAATAGAAATAATAATAATAGAAATAATAATAATAATAATACCATTAATACAATAATAAAAGTTTTAATAATAATTTTAATCACTTGTCTCAAACACAATAACAATAATAATAATAATAATAATATAAATAATAATAATAATATTCTTAATAATAATAATAATGACAATAATAAAAAAATAACAACATAATATTATTATTATTATCAAACATTCTTTTAAATTTTTATTCCATTTATTTATCTTATTCTCGTTTCGTTTTATTTATTACGAAATCGTGTTAGTTATTCTAAAAACTGGGTAACCACGTGCTCGTTGCACAACTTAATAAACCGCGCATAAGTTGCATGCCTCAACCCAGACCACTTGGGAACCTGCACAAGCACTTAGGGTGACTGCACGGTTACTGTTAACCATGTAGTGCCCGTACACAAGACGGAAACCCACCAAAATCATTAAACATAAAAAAATTTAAATCGGGACCCGACCCGAACCTTGACGCGTGTAACCAAATCCAAGGAATAATAAAATAAAAATAAATTTAAAAGTCAAGGTGTGTCAATTTTCCCCACCAAGACACTTTCTTCCCCCAGAAAGTCACCCAATCGAACAATAAACAAAACAAGAATCGAAGCTTGATTGAAACCAAAATAAACCACCACACAAGAGAATGGGAGAACACGAGAGGGTTCTACCCACCACATGAACTCAACTAGTGTGGAAATTTAACACCTAAACACACCACCCCGAGAAGGGGTCCAACATGGGAACTCCTAAACTGAAATCATTCACTTTCCCCACATGGTCCGAATAAGACCCCTGAGACTTAGATTGAAAGCTTACTACAAAACAACCTAGCAACCTGAGGATGAGAAATGAACCCAACACTTCCCATCAATTTCATGAAACCTAACATCCCCCTAACAAACACAGCTAATACCAAAATCAAAATTAGAATGGGTCTATTTATTCACAGGCCCAACTCCCTTCAAGGAATCCAAATGATTTAGAAACCACACAAAGAGTAGATAAGGCCATTTGAATTGTGGTAGAACGAGCTCATCACACCACCACAACAAGGATGATCTTACGATGGAATTGAGAAAAGAACAAGTAAAATTTGGATATTTCCTTCCCAGTTTCTTAAAAAAACAGGGCCAGGGCCTCACACACCCTTGGAAACTCCTAACTGTGCGTGAGAATCACCCCAAGACTTGTGGTTGGGGCCCTGATGGCGGAAGCATCTCCTGCCTCACAGTCAGGTGTTTGCATCCTTCGGCCCCCAACTACTTCCTCGAACGACACTTATTTTGGAACCTTTCCCAGTGACCCGAACAGTCACATGATGCTAGGACTTCAGCGGGATGAGACAAGATGTCTTAGGATTCTTGAACCGAACACTCTAGTGGTATGCAAGAGAATGGTCCAATGAACTAGAAGCTGACACTGAAGAATGGGATTCCTCCGAAACAGATTCCTCTGGCACACCCCGCTGGACAATGGGGAACCTTAGAAAAAACAAACCACCACCAACTACACCCTAAACTCCAACGACCAAGAGACATCCCATCTTTACTAGTCCAAAAATAGACCCTTAAATAAACCTGAGACGGTACAAACCTTAATGATCCTGGGAGTTCCCAGCAACCTAAAGACCCACTCTAATTCCACAAACCACACAATTGAATCTAAGGGACAATGATTACTTCAATAAATAGGCAACACACGAAAAGAACTGGGAACTCAGCATAGCACCTTCACAACTTTTGGAGACTTTTTGGGTGGCATATTGAGAACAACCCAAAAAACACAATTGAAACCTGAATCAAGCCAAAACTCAATCAAAAGAAATGATCCAAGCACAAAAAAACTGGTTTAGAATCCAAAAAAACTCAAGCACAACCAAAAACCTCCTTTCAAAAATCCCATTTCATACATATTTTCAAAATGGTAACAATTTCAAGCAATATTCAAATTACTGAAACCCACTTTTTAATCCAAATTCAATTTCCAAAATTTCATTTCACTTTTAGAATCCACCATTTCCCATTAAATTTTAAAACTGATATATGGTATCTTATGAACCATCAAATGCGCGTTCATTCGATCCTGCTTACATCAACCACGGACAAGTTCCCCCATGCACTCTCCATACATACCCACGCGCATGTGACCCTCCCCAAACAATACCAAGGTAGAAACATCATTTTTTCCTTATCAAATCCAAACACATACCAAACCTTCCAAATCAAAACACTTCCCCTTTTAAAAACCCACTTTACCCATTTAAAACCATTTTAGGAAAGCACTCCCATTCCAAAACGATTTTCACTTTAAAAGTCCACTTTCAATTTCAACACACACACACATCAACTGAAATACAAATGAAACATAGCCAATGATAAACCATCAGAATGATGAACTAGTGTTTATGCCTAACCCAGTGATATGGTGGTGAGCCATGCCCCGTGTAAGGCATAACACTAAGAGAAAATTAAACTTGGCACTTGGACTCCACATGGTTCACCACCCCACGTGAGGCCACAAAATTACCTAATTCACCTCCATTGTCATTCCTAAATACAAAACAATAGAAAAAGACTCAAAACTCGAACCACCCTTGGAAACTAGAGGATTGGTACGAGAAATATTTCACGACGATCTTCTCGCACCTACCTCCAGAGTCCCGACAGTCCTAATCTCCATCTACCAGACACCCTAAATAACAATGTCCCCTTCTGATACCATTATGTCAGGAACCAACCCAGGTTAATCCTGAACTAGTCACCCGAGACAGTCCGCAACATGTCCTGAGGGGCGTTCCTGATCCCCCTGGGATGGAAACTAGTGTCGGGCATCAATTTAGAACAGTAGGGAATGATTTGTCCAAAGAACAGAAGACAAATGAATAAATAAACTAAACAAAAATAAATAATTAAATCATAAAAAAAGGATAAAATTGAACATCTAAACATACCTCCATGTGACCTTCTTGGTCACCACCCAACATAGTACCACACTCGCAGCACAAGAAATTCAAAACTAAAACCTGAAACTAAAAAGATAAGATCAGTGTGAGGATGAAAATGATCAGTAGTAAAGCCAAAGATAAACCACTGAATCCAATGCCTACTTTCCCGAAACAATCCATTAACACAAGTTTGAAAATATAAGAATAAAAAATAGGGTTTTCCCATTTTCAAAATAAGAACATGCTTTTACCATTTGAAAATCCAACACATTCTATATATCATTTCCAAAACTATTTGATATTTTATAAGAAAAACCCATGACAAAAGATACCAAAGATGTGTTAAAATAAAACAGGTAAACATATCAAGATGAAAATAAACTAGTACAATGGAAAATAAGCAGGCGATGAAAATAATTAAGTAACCATCGGTGATCCTAAACTTCCCTAGAAGACCCCTGGACATACTCGGTTTGGAACCACCTACCAACATATTGTGAATCTCTTAAGTCTATAATCAACTAGCCACCCTTGCGGAAAAAGAAACCAGTGAAACTCTCTATCTGGCCTCTATACCTACTAGTGGTTAACAACCCGTCTAATCAGGGATTGTAAGAAACCATAACTCGATCAACTAAAATATGCCCAAGAACCCATGGTGGTTACAATGATAATACTGTGTAAGTAGGAGGCCCTCACGCCTGTGACTAGCCTTACCATGCCGTCACTGCACTTGCCTACACCAAAAACGGAAACTCTATAAGATAACCCATAAAGGGATATCCTCCTATAGAGGTGCCCCATATATATATACATACATACTTTCATTATATCATCGAAGGTTCCAACCAGGTTGTCACGCCATACAATCATCAGAAGCATTTAAAACTTTTTACAAAACAATAGAGCTGCCAAACGGTCACACAATTATCAAAACACCATCCTTTCAAGGAACCAACAGAAACATTACACTAAAACTGAAAGTGCTTAATGGACCTTTAACTTGACATGTCCAAAACTATTATACAAAACATCACACAAACACCACTTTTTCCTTTACAAATCCAAATGGGAATATTCTCAAAGATTTCATTTCAAACCATTTTAGAAACCACACA
Organism: Viscum album; assembly: GCA_963277665.1. NCBI lineage: Eukaryota > Viridiplantae > Streptophyta > Magnoliopsida > Santalales > Viscaceae > Viscum > Viscum album. The sequence goes on along the minus strand of OY728122.1, from coordinate 1,162,872,676 downwards.
AAGAACTCAACATCATTTGGAAAACAAGAATTATTTTAACAAAATTACCATTCACTTTAAACCAAACAAAAATGCACACCAAAACACTTTTCACCCATGATTTTAATTTCAAACATCATTTAATAAATCATTTACGCATTTATTAAAACATTTCAAAAGGACCAAACAAATTCTTACATCACGATCACACCAAATTCACACATGGATTCCATTTTAAAATCAAATGTATACCCAAACGCTTTAAAAAACCACTTTCCAAACTTTCAAAAACTAACTCAAACCACTTAAACAACCAAATGAACTATTGTCACAATTAAAGAAATCATTTTCACTATTAAATAAACCACTATGAGAAATTATAAAATTATTTTAAGAAGAAACCCACGACCTAAATCACAAAAACTTACTCAAATATTCTTTTGTGACTAAAAGCACATCGACACCACACCAAAACACAATTTTCAGTCCTTGAACATTTAAATACACTAATTTTTGGGGAAGACAGGAAAGTGACGAACACACAAACAATTGAAAAGTTAACGGATAACAAAAATAAAATCTTTCCCCCCAAATAAAACGGATGCGTAGCGACCCGAAATTAAATGTGCAGAAAATAAAGTTGACACTATAAATTTTTACTTAGAAAACTCGAAAGGGAAAAACCATGGGTCATAGTCCAGAAAGAGGGATCCACTAAAATCAAGAGGTACACGGTAGAGACTCCCCAAAAATGGAAGGGATCTCGAAATTAATATGCAAGAATAAAAGTGTGGATAAAATATGTATAATTGTAAAGATGATCGTCAAAGAAAGGAGATCACCAAATGGGATTTGATCTCGGTGTGGTTGCTGCTGGTGATGTTGAAATGCCTTGCCTCTACCTCCTTATATAGGAAAAAGAATCAGCGTTAAATAATGTCACCACGTAAAAAGAGTGTCACTGTATGAATTAATTCACGCGGTCTTGGACCGCATTAAAAACACCCCATTAAAAGAGAAACCACATGGGCACCATTTGAGGAGGTGTTACGTGGTGCACCAACCAGGAAGGTGCCCAACAAACTCCCCCTCTGACTCAAGTGGGGATTACCTCCAACCCTACAATCTATCGAAAATTCTCAAATTTTCCTCTGGGTAAACTCTTGGTAAACATGTCTGACTCATTGTCATCAGTGTGGATCTTCTCAAGCTCTAACTATCTTGAATCAAGGACATTGTAGATCCAATGATATCGAACATCGATATGTTTCGACCTCCTATGAAAAGTGGAATTCTTTCCTAAAAAAATACCACTCTGACTATCACAAAAATAAAACATACCTGTCCTGATTTAAATTGATCTCTCAATTAAACGTTTTCATCCACAAATTTTTTTTGCACGCCTCAGTAGCTGCAATAAACTCTGAATCTATGGTATATAAATCAACACATCTCTTCAATCTAGACTGCCAAGATACAGCTCCCCCTACAAAAGTGATCAAATATCCTAAAGTAGACTTCCTCGAATCGATATCTCCTTCTATATCTGAATCTGTAAAGCCACAAAGCATAGGTTCCCCTTTGCCAAAACACAATCTCAGATCAGAAGTACCACATAGATAACAAAAAATATACTTCACTGGTCTCCAATGCTCTCTACATGGATTTTATAGAAAACAAATGACTAAACCAATTGCATGAGCTATATTAGGTCTAGTACATACCATTGCATACATCAAATAGCCAACAACAGATGAATAAGGTATGTTCTGCATCTCCTCTCTCTCTTTATCAGTAGAAGGAGAATGACTGGTACTGAGCTTGAAATGTAAAGCAAGAGGAGTAATAAACACTTTAGCTATATCCATAGAAAATCTCTGAAGAACCTTCTAAATGTATCTCTCCTTAGATAACCAAAAATTCTTGGCCTTCCTTTCATGGGAGATCATCATGCTAATAATCTGTCATGCTGGCCCCAAGTCTTTCATCGCAAAAGACTAACAAAGATCCTTCTTTAATATATCAATTCTAGAAGTATCATGTCCAAAAATGCACATATGATCAACATAAAGAAAAAATATAATAAAATCATCATCAGTAAATCTATGAACAAAAACACAATGATCAGAAGATGTCTTCCTAAAACCCTGATGAGAAATGACAGATTCAAAAATTTTATACCATTACCTCGGAGCTTGCTTCAAACCATACAAACTATTCTTCAACCTGCAGACATGATTTTCTTTACCTGTTTCAACAAAACCCTCCAGCTGCTCCATATAAATCTCATCCTCTAAATCTAAATGGAGGAAAGCTATCTTAACATCCATCTGCTAAATCTGTAGATCTAAACTAGCATCCAAACCAAGAACAACCCGAATGGAAGACATTTTTACAAAAGGTGAGAAAATCACATCAAAATCAATACCTTTCTTCTAACTGAAGCCTTTGACAACTAAAATTTCTTTGTATCGTGGAACAAAACTAGATTCTTCTTTTTTAATCTGATAAATCCATGGATTTTGAAAATCATTCTTCCCTGTCAGTAACTTCACCGGCTCAAAAGTATGGTTGTATTGTAATGATGTCATCTCATCATCCATTTCTACAACCCATCTATCCTTCTGTTCACTCTCCATTGCCTCATAAAACTATTCTAGTTATCCCCCTTTAGCGAGGAGAACATAATCATCTAGTGAATATCGATTAGAAGTAGTGTGATGTCGAGATGACCTCGAGAGTGGAACTGCGAGTTCATTAATAACCCCTGGAACTGGATCATCAGAAATAAAAGGTGCATCAGAAACATCAACTCTAGCCTGTTCACCTTGAGAATCATTTTGTACATCAACATGATCATCAAAATCAACAATATGAGGTAAATTTAAATCAGAACATGGTTCAAGACTGACAAAACCATCAGAAGTTGGAGAAGTAACTTTTTCTCCATTATCAATTTTTGCAATAGTCTGATCCTCCTTAAACACCACATCACGACTTCTGAAAAGTTTCTTCAAAACAGGATCATAGAACCTGTACCCAAACTCATCATTTCCATAGCCAATAAAAATACACTTGCATGTATTACCATCCTGCTTGGATCTCTCATCTCTAGGCACATGAACAAAAGCCTTGCAACCAAAAACACGCAAGTGATCATACCTCATCTATTTTCCATACCAAAATTTGTTAGAAGTGTCTATCTGGAAAGCAACCGAAGGTGAAAAATTGATAATATAAGTAGCAGTAAGTAAAGCCTCACCCCAAAAATGTCCAGGAAAATTTTCTTCTGAAAGAAAACAACGAACTATTTCCAACAAATTCCTGTTTATCCACTCAACAACACCATTCAACTGAGGTGTCTTGGGAAGCATCTTTTAATGCTGAATACCTTTCGTCCTCCAATACTGATCAAACGGACCAAAAAAATCTCCTCCATTGTCAGTGTGAATACATTTCAATTTCTTGCCTGATTCTCTTTCAGCAGAAACATGAAATTGCTTAAAAGCACTGAGCACCTGACTTTTGGCATTCAAAACATAAACCCAGAGCTTTCATGAGTAGTCATAAATAAATATAACAAAATAAAGACCACCACTAAAGATCTTATATTTCAAAGGACCACAAATGTCAGAATTTACCAATTCAAGTACCTGTGACTTCCTGTGTGAAGGATGACTACTGAAACTCACTCTGCTCTATTTTCCAGCCATGCAATGATCACATGTTTCCAATTTGACACTCTTCAAATCTAGAAAAAGATTTCTCTTGGAAAAACAACCAAGACCTTTCTCACTGATGTGATTAAGCCTCTTATTCCACAACTTGGATGAAACACTGCACTCATCAACACAAGCAGTATCACAAGAAATATAAGCTCTAGTCCAGTACAAACCTAATTGATTCTTCCCTCAATCCACAATCAAAGAGCCTTTGGAAATATTCCATTGGAAATCACCAATAGTACTAATAAACCCTTCATCATCAAGAACGCTGGTAGAAATGAGATTCAAGCGAACCTCAGGTTCATGTCGAACATTCTTCAAAATCAGCTTACTTCATATACTGGTCTTTAAACAAATAGTTTTGATGCCTACAATGTCATCATGTCCATCATTTCCCATATTCAAAATTCCAAAATTACCTGGTTTGTAAGATGTAAAGAACTCCTTCTTTGATGTCATGTGAAAATAGGAACCACTGTCAACAACCCAGTAAGAATCATCAGAAGCAATGTTAGTGGAGTCATAAATAATAACAAGATCACCCCCTATAGCAGCGACAACATGATCATCTCCATCGCCATTTTTCTTCTGTGGATTTTCCTCCCATATGTTCTCTCTTTTTAGCTGATAACAAAATTTCTTAACATGACCCTTCTTACCACAAGGATGACATTAAAAATCTGTCTACTTTGGTCTGGATTTGCTTCTGCCTCTGCTCTTACCTCGACTACTCTGCCCCCGGTCCTGGCTTCTCCCCCTGTTCTCTATGACTAAAAGCTCTAAAGACGATTTCTCCTGAGTACATCTCCTGACTTCTTCATTTGAAATAACAGACTTGACAAAACTAAATGTCACAACACCATTATGAGCAGAACCGGTTAGAGTAACACGTAAATTATCCCTTGAATCGGGTAATGTGTTAAGCAGCAAAAGAGATAAAACCTCATCTTCAAAATTGATACCCATGATAGAAAACTGATCAAAACATACTTGATATTCACTTAAATAATCATAAATAGACGTACCTTATTTGTACCTCAAGTTCATCATTTGCTTGAGAAGAAACAATTTGTTGTTTCCCATCTTGGAAGCATAGGTCATCTCAAGCTTCTCCCACAATGTTCTGGAATGAGAGATGTTGACAATGTGGTTCATCATGTTGTCTTCGAACCATTAGAGAATGAATCCACAAACCATCTCATGCTCGAATTCCCATTCTTCTTCAGAAATTCTCTCCAGATTCTGGGTTCTAAACACTGGAAGATGCATTCGCTTGACAAAAAGTAGATCCTTCATTTTAAGTTTCCACATGTGGTAGTTGGTACCATTTAGAAAAATCATCTGACTGTAATTGGCGTTTATAATAAATATGAAAAAAATAACCAAACCCTTTGATACCAGATGTTGCGAAAGATGATAAAGTGACGAAAATGCAAACAATTGAAAAGTGAACACGCAGCGGAAATAAAATCTTTCCCCCCCAAATAAAATGGATGTGAAACGACCCGAAATTAAATGTGAAGAAAATAAAGTTGATACTAGAAATTTTTACGTGGAAAACCCGAAAGGGAAAAACCACGAGACCTAATCCAGAAAGAGGGATCCACTAAAATCAAGAGGCACACGGTGGAGACTCCCCAAAAATGGAATGGATCTCAAATGTAATACTCAAGAAGAAAAGTGTGGATCAAATATGGAGAGTAGTAAAGATGATCGTCGAAGAAAGTCGATCACCAAATGGGATTTTCTCTTGGTCTTGTTGCTGCTGGTGATGTTGAAATGCCTTGCTTCTGCTTCCTTATATAGGAAAAAGAATCAGCGTCAAATAATGTCACCACGTCAAAAGAGTTTCACTGCGTGAATTAATTCACACGGTATTGTCCCGCATTAAGAACACCCCATTAAAATAGAAACCACGTGGGCACCATTTGAGGAGGTGTTACGCGATGTTCCAACCAGGAAGGCACCCAACACTAATTGCACAGTTCATAAAAACAATAGTAGAGGGAACACAAGGATAAATCACGTACATTAAACTTCCTTGAAAACTACACTTTCACCAAATAAATTAACTAAAGAACATGTTAAATTAATTAGATAGGCAAAATAATTTATCAAGTAATGTTTATACATGAAACTACCAACATATAATGAGATAATTTTATCAAAATATATTTTTAACAATTTTAACTAATATAAAAATACTATAATGAGTCATCTAAAAAACTTACTGAGGTGCGATTGGTATTTAAAAATTAATTTGAAACACACAAGTGCCATGGATTGTATGGGAAAGGAAACATTTGGAAAATTCCTACATCAATGGTGTGCGACAACGATGCCACTTAAACAGAAGGAAGAAAAAACTCCTACACACCAATCTCATACCTAAAACAACTAAAAAAACACACCAATCAACACCCGAGATGTTGGAGTTTGGTCACCTTAAATAAAATCACCATAGATTAAAAGGGAAATACCATAGGTGAGGTTGCTGAACTGGAAAATTTAAAGACCCAGAATTTCCATGTAATTTTTTTTAAATAAATGGGAATTTTACGAGTCTGAGAAAATTGACGGTGCATGATTCCAAGGCCCGGAGTGCTTGGAATGAATTTATGAACTTCTTTTCAGGTACGTTTAGTAAACGTGCGAGCAGGTTTTTATAACTTTTGAACTGGTGCTCGGAATTAAAATATGAGGGCACTGTTGAACTCAAAGCACTGGTATTCACTTAGGGAGACCTTCACCTCGACCGCAGTAGGTTGAGGGTATAAGTTAGTTTTTCACTTATTCGTGAAATAATAAAATAAAATAAAATGGTGTAACATTTTATTTTTATTTTATTTTGAAACTACCATGTGGATGTTTCACAGGTGGGGACCACTAAACTAAAACCTCCCATGAGAGGTTATGGAGGTGGAAACCACTGATCCTAACCTCCCATTAGAGGTTATGGTGGTGGGGACCACCCGAGGCTTAAACCCCCTTTAAATCCCCTCTTAATGGGGAGAAACCTATTGAACTCCCCCACTTAATTTGTGCCACCCCCTTAATTAATTATACCAACTCAATGCAATTAATTATTCCAATTTGAAATTTTTTCTGAAAATTAAATTGGGGAAACACAACTTAATTGGCTACTTTGTTTTTTTGGTGGAATTGAGGGGAAAGAGCCTTGGGAGAAAGCTCTCCAAAGAAGAACGCCAACGAAGAACGCCGACTTCGACTCTGACATCTTCCATGGGACATTCATTGATAAGGAACATCTTCAACGTCAATGAACAGACATTTGAGGAAACACCGACATCACCAACGTCCGACTATTCCCAACGACATCGTCTCCTTCCCCGTGACCAATCTTCAATGAATCGAATGAATGAGGTATGGGTTGATATTGAATTCTTTTAATTTCTCAATTAAATTCCTCGTTCTTGGAAATCATGGTGATCATGGATCAACAAAAACGAGTTGATCCACGATTCGTATGAAATTTTTGAATTTGACGTTCTTCATTATTGTTCTTGTTGAGCCGTTTTCCACTGCTCTAATGCAGAGGGTGCGGGCCAAACAAACATGGCACGACCCCTCCGTCATTCTTTTTGAATGGTGTATCCTTCGTGATGAAAGCAGGTGACTTTGGTGACGGTGACGAGTGCTGGCAGTTGGCACCGGTGGAACTCAAGAACGGCTGATGAAGGCATGATGCCACGCCGCCCCACGGCCTCACCGCGCCGCCCTCCCGGCCGAGCCATCCGCGGCCTCATTGAGACACCCCATGGCCTCCTCCCTCCCGGCCAAGCCGCTCTGGCCGAGACGCCCCGTGGCCTCCGACCTCCAGCAGAGCCGACCTGCATCCTCCACCCTCTGGCCGAGCCACACCGTGGCCTCTTCCCTCCGAGCCGAGCCACTCCGGCCGAGCTGCCCTGCAGCCTCCGCCCTCCGGCCGAGCCACCCTGCGGCCTCCGCCCTCCCAGTCAAGCCGCCCTGCGGCCTCACGCTGCCAGCGATCGAGCCGCCCCGTGGCCATGCGCCACCCGTAGCCGATCCGCTCCATGGCCGAGCCGCCCCGTGGCCTCGTGTCACTCTCGGCCGAGCCACCCCGCTGCCTCGTGCCACCCGCAGCCGAGCCGCCCCGCGGCCGAACTCCCGCTGCCATCTGCGGCCCTCCGTGGCCTGCCGGACCGCCCAACGGGCCGGGACACCCAGTACGGGCCAGGCCAGACCTCGCGAGCTAGGCTACCCAGCGGTCTAGGTCGACCCAGGCCGGGTCGGTCCGATCGGGTCAAACCGGACCCGAACCCACTTCGACCCATTTACACTCTTTTGGCCAAAACTTTTTCACCAGACGTCTGTTTGACGAACCATCCATGTTTCTGGAAACCTTGGAGTGAGACAGTCCCTTTGGTATACCCCGATAGAGATTTGGATAAGGATGAGGTATGTTTGGGTTGGATCGAGCATGAATCCAACCGGGCCCTCAAGACTAAAAGGCTAATAACTCACAGACCGGGCGTCCGATTGACGCACCATCTGTTGCATTGAGACCCCTATAACGTGGCGTTCCTTTGAGATACTTCGTCATTGGACATTCTAGCAGTTGGAGTATCGACCAGTGGCTTGGGAGGCAGACTCTCCCAGAGACGAGCAAGCCTAGTGCAGGAACCCAGTAGCTGGTTGTGATGTGAAGACTGCCTAGAAATCCTGTGTGGGTTAACTCCTAGGGATCCTGTGTGGGTCAGCTCCTAGAGATCCTGTGTGGGTCAGCTCCTAAAGATCCTATGTGGGTCAGCTCCTAGCGATCCTATGTGGGTGAGCTCCTAGAAATCCTGTGTGGGTCATCTCCTAGCGATCCTATGTGGGTCATCTCCTAGCGATCTTGTGTGGGTCATCTCATAGAGATCCTGTGGGGGTTAGCTCTTAGCGAGCCTATGGGGGTCAGCTCATAGCGATCCTGTGCGGGTCAGTTCCTAACGATCCTGTGTGGATCATCTCCTAGCGATCATGTGTGGGTCATCTTCTATAGATTATGTGCAGGTCTGCAGTATAGCCTCATAACGAAGTAATATAATTTAGTATCTATAACTAATCATCTCTACTATTGTACCTTAGTTATACCTGGGGTGTGCTGATTTCATACTTGTGTGGTACTTTTCTTCGTGGTAATACCTTGGTGGTATTCTTCTGTATGGCGTACGTGTGTGGTACTTTACTTTGAGGGTTTTCTTACTTTGTGGAGTAATTGAGCTTTGGGCTTTTGGGTTAGACCCTCTTTTTCCTCATGATTGAGATGGGTATACTTGTTAACTTAGGTATATGTATGGTAATATACCTAAGTAAGGTTGACTATTGACTTCATGCTTTGAGGTTTATCCTTTGTGGATTTTGTGAGACCTTGAGGGTCTCGGGGTCCCTACTGAGTATCGCTATAATCACCCCTACACAGGCTATGCCCGTACCTTGTTGTGTTTGGTACAGATGAGAGTCATCATTGATCGAGACAAAGGGTACTAGGACTGGATGGTTCTCAAAGGAGTAACTTACGATGAGTCAGTACACGGAGGATATGGACAGATGTGGAGTGCTGAGGAGGTGATTTTTACCTACCCTTTAGGTAGGAACCTTGGAGGATGACCCCACATCTATCTTCCTTTTTTCTCCAGTCTACTTGTACTTTCAGTTTCTTGTACTTTCCAGTTGGGCTTTTATTCTGGCTCCTTTAACTTACAGTACTCACTTTGTTTACTATTAAGTTTACTTGAGTCCGTATCTTTTTGTGTTCTTGGTTGTGTGTGATTACAGGTTATAAGGAAATTCCTTCCTAGTTTTAGGTATTATGCCTTTCAGTGCTTGTCTCCAGCCCCTGTCCTATGGAAGGCATGCTTGGGGTAGTCACGACATGAGCCCCGGGGGACGGGTCATGAAAAATTGGTATCAGAGGAATCAGTTCTACCGTAGAACATAGGCCTATGATCTTTCTTTTAACGGCAATAGTGTTAAGTGTAGTGAGTGTGGTTATCAGTTTAGAGAATCCAGTGTTAGTGTAGCGGCCAACGTATCCATACACTAGGACCTTGACTTCTAATTTTTGACTCAGTGCACGAAAACACTGATTGCGTGTGTGTTTCCAAGAGTTTTCTTTGTGATCTCTTGAGTCATCTCACCAGGTATAACTTATTGACCATGGCACACCTGTTTCTTTTCAGGATGCCTCCACAATGATAGTCAGCTAGGGTTCTGAGAGTAGTACGCACTGACAGCCCACCGAACGACGAGGCCTCGGTGCAGGGCCCCTTTCCAGTAGAGGCACTAGCGGTACCATTACCTGTTGGGCCACCGATGCCATCAGCCCTAATAGTAGAGGGTGCACACTACTTAATCACGTTGCACAAGTTTCAATGCTAGAGGCCACCTAGGTTCAGGGGATAGACAGACCCACAGGCGACTGAGGATTGGCTGGAGGCTGTGGTGAGAGTCTTCCGACTGGTAGGGACACCCACCGATCTCATGGTGATCCTTGTCGCCAGCCTTCTATAGGAATCAGCAGGCATATGGTGGTGCTTGATGCTCTAGGTTCATGATGAGGCGACGCTTCTCTGGGTAGACTTCGAGAGCCTGTTTTAGGCAGAGTTTGTCCCAGTGACTCTTCGCACAGTGCATATACATGAGCTTCTTCATCTACAACAGGGCATCGTAACTGTAGCTCAGTAGTAAACAAGGTTCACTAACCTCTCATGCTACTCCACAGATATGGTGCGAGACCCATTCTTCAGGGCCTGAACCATCGATCATGGACTCAGGAGGGAGATCAGGGCTTTGATGATCTCACTCAGCATCTCGACACAGGAGGGGGTATTAGAGAGAGCCCTCTTAGTGGAGAGTTTCCTTGCTGAGTAGTGACTAGCAGCGAGACCCACCACCGGATGTCACGTAGTAGAGGCTTATGCAGAAGGCATCAGAAAGATGTCACAGAGGTCCAAGAGGACCAGAACTACAGGTGGACAACTGCATGACTCAGGATCGGTTGTGCGGGGCACCTGAGGTGGATCCAGTCATACCAGGAGCGGGTAGTGTTATGCATGCAGTGGGTAGGTTCATATGGCTCGTGACTATCTAACATGTCGTACAGATGATCAGTTAATGGTCGAATGACCACCCAGGAAGAGACAAAGGTTCGATCGAGTTGGTATATAGGGAGTAGGTAGACGTGGAAGAGGAGATGGCCATGCAGTTGGCGATGGGAGACGATTCGAGATGTTACCGCCACCACCACTAAGTGGTCCACCCCGGCCACAGGGAGTAGGTGGACAGGGGTGATCTTAGCTCCAGGCAGCTGAGACCCACGATCATGGCGCTCCGGAGATGATATGAAGTACGATCTATGTCTACTCCACCTTAGTTGTAGTACTCATAGACATAAGTGCCAGTCATTATTTTATTGCCACTGCCCTTGTTCGGAGCTCAGAGATTCTGATGGAGTCGTTGGCTCGATCCTTATGGCTAGAGACTCCTACGCGAGCATATTCGACGATTACGCACTGGTGCCAATAGTGCGAGCTTACTCTATGAGGCGAGAGCTTCTGCTGAGATCTCCTAGTAGCACCGTCGAGGCCTTATGACATCATCTTGGGTATGGACTAGTTATCTACAGTCCATGCTCAGATTGATTGTATTAGGCGCAAAGTGCGGTGTGTCAGCATAGATGGGACAAGGTTTACCTTCACCGGTGAGAAGGGAGCCTTTGCAGCATAGGATGGACTTACCCAGAGGAGAGTGCAGCCGATTACTCATCAGTTGGCTATCCTTACCCTCAGAGCGGTTGATGTGGAGAGTCTGAGTTAACCTGTAGTGGTGGAAAAGTACGTGGATGTCTTCCCTGATGAGGTCTCATGTCTACCTCCTTACAGGGAGGTGGACTTTTACATTTACTTGTACCCCGGGACGACACCGATATCTACACCAGTGTATTAGATGGCTCTCGCAGAGCTTCGCGAGCTACAGGTATGGCTAGAGGACTTTTAGGAGAAGGGATTCATCCAACTCAGTGTTTCCCCTTGGGCAGCCCCAATTCTATTTTCCAAGAAGGTGGATGAGAGCTTGAGACTTTTTGTCAACTATCGGTGCCTGAACCAGGTGACCGTGAAAAATAGGTACCCACTTCTGAGGATTGACAACCTCTTTGAACAGCTGAATAGAGCACGATGGTTCTCAAAGATATACCTCAGGTTGGGCTATCACCAGCTCAGAGTGTGAGATGAGTATGTGCAGAAGACGGCTTTCAGATGTCAGTACGACCATTATGAGCTCTTGGTTATGCCATTCGGTGTAACCAATGCTCCAGAAGTGTTCATGGGACTCATGAACACGATCTTTCAGCCATACCTTGATCGCTTTGTAACTAGTCTTCATCGACGACATTCTGATCTACTCAGCTACTGAGGAGGAGCATGCATATCATTTGCAGGTAGTACTGGAAACACTTTGAGAGCACCGGCTTTATGATAAGATCTCAAAGTGCCAGTTCTGGATCCGAGAGGTTCACTTTTTGGTACATGTCATCTCAGAGGCTGGAGTTGCAGTGGATCCAGCGAAGATTGAGGCGGTACTTTCTTAGGAGTCACCCATGAGTGTGACGGAGGTACAGAGTTATCCTAGGTTTGGCTGGATACTACCGGAGGTTTGTGCTATATTTCTCTAGAGTTGCAGCACCACTTTCAGCGTTGAAAAAGAAGGGGCAACCCTTCGTGTGGTCGGAGAGATTCTAGCATAGTTTTCAGGAGATGAGGAAGAGGCTGACTAGTGCCCCCATCTTGAGGCTTCCAGAGGAGGGCGTAGGGTACATAGTCTACTGCGATGCATCAGGGACCAGACTCGGATTTGTCCTGATGCAGGAGTGAGTAGTGATCACATATGGTTCTCGACAGCTGAGACAACATGAGTAAAACTACGCTACCCATGAACTAAAGTTAGTAGCAGTGGTCTTCACCTTGAAGATGTGGCAGCACTATCTGATGGGCGAATGTTTTACAGTATACTTAGATCACAAGATTCTCAGGTATATCTTCTCTCAGAAGGACATGAACCTGAGACAACGATGTTGGCTTGAGTTCCTCCAGGACTATGACTTTGAGATAGTCTATACTCCTGAAAAGAAGAACGTTGTAGTAGATGCACTCAGTATGAGATCTGGTATACAGCTACTAGGCGAGGCGACGAAGCCGCTAGCCACTTTGCAAATATCCTTTGTGGATAGAGATGAAGCGGATTTTCTTTAGTCTCTTACAGTCACTCCCCCACTTCTTCAGCAAGTCAGGGAGGCATAGCGTGGGGACGCTGACTGCGAGACACGACGTGCTCAGATATCCACAGAACAGGCACCTGATAGATTTTATGAAGGTGGGGATCATGTCATCCTATTCAGAGGAAATACCATGGTACCAGTGTCACTTCGGGGGGAAGTGTTGAGGGAGTTCCACACATCCCCTATAACAGTACATCTTGGAGTGGCGAAGATGTACCAGGATCTCCGACAACAACACTGGTGGCCGGGAATGAGGAAATCAGTAGCAGAGTTTGTCTCTCGATGCCTCACTTGTCAGCAAGTGAAGGCAGAGCATCAGGTACCAGTAGGCTTGGTTCAGCCTTCGGAGGTCCCAGAGTGGAAGTGGGATGAGATATCCATGGACTTCATGACAGGACTTCCACATACATCCAGAGGGCATGAGTCGATTTGGGTGATTGTCGACCGACTCAGCAAGTCGGCCCACTTCCTACCGATTAGATAGCAGGGTTCAGTAGAGAGCTTGGGATGCCTCTATGTGCAGAAGATTGTGCGGCTACATGGAGTACCCTTGACGATTGACCCCGATCATCATGCACATTTTACTTCCTGACTATGGAAGGGGTTCTAGGAGGCTTTATGGATGTAGCTTCGTTTGAGAACCGCCTTCCATCCTTAGACAGATGGTCCGAATGAGCGGACCATTCAGACCCTCAAGGACATGTTATATGCTTGTGTCCTCAACATCGGTCGCAGCTGGGAGGATCACTTGCCTTTGGTAGAGTTTTCATACAACAACAGTTATCACTCCACTATTGGGATGACACCTTTTGAGGTGTTGTATGGGTGACCTTGTAGATCACCTTTGTGCTAGACAGACCCAGGGGAGTCAGCACACATGGGACCAGAGATGGTATGGGCTACCATAGAGAATGTGCAGATCATCCAGGAGTGGATGAAGACTGCACAGAGTAGGAAGAAGTCTTATCCTGACAGGAGACAGAGACCTCTAGAGTTCGAGGATGGCGACCATGTCTTTCTACGAGTCTCAACTCGACCTAGTTTACGAAGATTTGGTCGAGGTTTCAATTTATCTACGGAGTTCAACGGTCCTTTTTAGGTCCTCAGCAGAGTTGGCAAGATGGCTTACCACTTAGCTCTTCCTCCTCAGTTGCACTGGGTACATGACTTCTTCCACGTATCATAGCCGAGGAGATACGTGCATGACCCTTCCCACATCATCGACCAGGGCGAGCTGGACATCGATGATGGGGCAACTTTTACGGAGGTTATAGTTGAGATAGATGATCGATAGGAGTGGATCCTTCATGGGTGGTCGATACCTCTGGTGCACATTCATTGGTAGCACGAGAACCTTCAGGAGAGCACATAGGAGTGGGAGGCTGAGATGTGTGCTCAGTACCCCCACTTGTTTACTTAGTTTTGTGATGTGGCTTACGAGGATGTAAAGCTCTGAGGTGGGGAGAATGTAAAGACCCATAATTTCCATGTATTTTTTTTAAATAAATGAGAATTTTATGAGTCCGTGAAAATTGACGGCATGTGATTCCGAGCCCCAGAGTGCCCGAAATGAATTTTTGAACTTTTTTCGGGTACATTTAGTAAACGTTTGAGGAGGTTTTTCTATCTTTTGAACTGGTGCTCGGAATTGAAATCTAAGGGAACCGTTGAATTGGCAGCACCTGTATTCACGTAAGGAGACTTTCACCTCGACCACAGTAGGTTGAGGGTGGAAGTTAGTTTTTCACTTATTCGTGAAATAATAAAATAAAATAAAATGGTGTAACATTTTATTTTTCTTTTCTTTTGAAACTCCCATGTGGATGTTTCATAGGTGGGGACCACTGAACTAAAACATCCCATGAGAGGTTATGGAGGTGAGGACCACTGATCCTAACATCCCATGAGAGATTATGGGGGTGGGGACCACCCAAGGCTTAAACCCCCTTGAACTCCCCTCTTAATGGGGAGAAACCTCTTGAACTCCCCCACTTAATTTGTGCCACCCCCCTTAATTAATTATACCAACTCAATGTAATTAATTATTCCAATTTGAAATTTGTGCCAACAATTAAATTAGGGAAACCCAACTTAATTGGTTACTTTGTTTTTTTTGTGGAATTGGGAGGAATGAGCCTGGGGAGAAAGCTCTCCAACGAAGAACGCTGACTTCGACTCCGACATATTCCACAGGACATTCGTTGACGAGGAATGACTTCAACGTCAACGAACTGACGTTCGAGGAAATGTCGACGTCACCAACGTCCAACTATTCCCAACGACATCGTCTCCTTCCCCATAGGCAATCTTCAACGAATCAAATGAACGAGGTAGGTGTTGTTATTGAATTCTTGTAATTTCTTGATTAAATTTCTCATTCTTGGAAAGCATGGTGAATGTGAATCAACCAAAACGAGTTGATCCATGATTCGTATGAAATTGTTTAATTTGACATTCTTCATTCTTGTTCTTGTTGAGCTGCTAGCTTCCGCTCTAATGCGAAGGGTGCAGGCCAAACAAACATTGTCTTACCCCTCCGTCGTTCTTCTTGAATGGTGTATCCTTCGTGATGAAAGAAGGCGACTTTGGTGACGGTGACCAGTGCCGACAGTTGGAACCAGTGGAACTCGAGAAGCGCCAATGTAGGCACGGTGCCGAGCCGCCTCTCAGTCTCGCCGCGCCGCCCTCTCGGCCGAGCCGCCCCGCGACCTCCGCCCTGCGGCCGAGCCGCCCCGCGTCCTCCGCCCTCCCTGCCGAGCCGCTCCAGCCGATCCACCCTGTGGCCTCCGCCCTCCGGCCAAGCCTCCCCATGGCCTCACACCCTCACGACACCCCCCATGATCGAGCCACCCCGCGGCCTCGCACTACCCGTGTCCGAGTCGCCCCGCGATTTCGCGTCGTCCGCGGTCGAACCCCCGCAACCCTTCGCGGCCCCTCGCGGCCTGTCGGACCGCCCAACACGGATCGGGCCGGACCTAGCGGGCCGGTCCGCCCAGCGTGTCGGTCCAAACACAACGAGTCGGGTCGACCCAGGCTGGGTTGGTCTAACAGGGTTGAACCGGACCCGGACCCACTTCAACCCATTTACGCTCTTTTGGCCATAACTTTGGCACCAGACATCCGGATGACGAACCGTCAGCGGCGCTGAAAAACATGGAGTGAGACGGTCCCTTTGGTATACCCCACTGGAGATTTGGATAAGGTTGGGGTATGGTCGGGTTGGATCGGGCACGAATCCAACTGGGACCTCGGGATTAAAAGGCTAATAACTCATAGACCAGACGTCTGATTGACGCACCGTCTGTTGCGCTGAGACCCCTATAACGTGGTGGTCCTTTAAGATAATTCTCCATGGGACTTTGTGGAAGTTGGATTATCGATCAGTGGCTTGGGAAACAGACTCTCCCAAAGACGACCAAGCCTAGTGCGAGAACCTAGTAGCTGGTTGTGACGAGAAGACTGACTAGCGATCCTGTGTGGGTCAGCTCCTAGCGCTCCTGTGTGGGTCAGCTCCTAGCGATCCGGTGTGGGCCAGCTCCTAGCGATCCTGTGTTGGTCAGCTCCTAGAGATTCTGTGTAGGTCAGCATCAGAGCCTCTTAATGGAGTAAGATGATTTAGTAGCTATAATTAATCATCTCTACTACCGTACCAAAGTTATAACTGGTGTGAGCTGAGTTCGTACCTGTGTGGTACTTTTCATCGTGGTAATACCTTGGTGGAATTTTTCTGTGTGGCGTACCAGTGTGGTACTTGCCTTTGTGGTTTTCCTTCCTTTGTGGAATAATTGTGCTTTGGGCTTTTGGGTTGGACCCTGCGTTTCCTCATGATTGAGATGAGTGTACTTGTTAACTTAGGTATATGTATGTGCACATACCTAAGTAAGGTTGATTTTTGACTTCATGCTTTGAGGTTTATCCTTTGGGGATTTTGTGAGACCTTGAGGGTCTCGGGGTCCCTACTGAGTATCGTTATACTCACCCCTGCACGGGCTAAGCCTGCACCTTGTTGTGTTAGGTGTAGACGACGGTCAGCGTTGATCGAGACTGAGGGTACCAGGATGAGACGGTGCTTGGAGGATGACCTTTCGAAAAGTCGGTAGACGGAGGAGGACCTTTGGTCACGTACTGCCACTAGCTCGTTCATGGTTTGAGCAACTCTAAGTCGTGGCATTGCACACACCCATACCCACACACTTACACACACACACACACTCACTGATACACCCACACACACCCACACCCACATGTGCACGAACCTACACTCACCCCCCATACCCATGCGTACTTGCACACCCACACCCCCCCACTCTCCCTCTTTAGAATTTTTTTTGTCATCGCTAAAAAAGTGCTAATGATTTAGGCATCTTTAAAAGTCGATTGCATGTGTCAATGCTGAAAAAGTGATGATAAGGACACTCTTCATCACCATTATAAATGTATACCTTCATTTGCACTTTTTTTAGCATTTGATAAAAGGTGATTTTATCAACACTGAAAAACAACGATAAAACTAAAAGAATAAAAATTCCGCTTATTTTGGTACAATGCTTATGCCCCATATCAACGCCCCCACCCATACCCAGACACGTATGCACACATCGACACACCCGCACCCACATGTGTGTGCACCCACACTCAGACCCCCCCCACCAATGTGTACTTGGACACTCACACTCCCCCCACCCCATGCGTTAGAAATTTCTTTTGTCATCGCTAAAAAAGTGCTAATGATTTAGGTGTCTTTAAAAGCAGATAACTTTTGTCAGTCCTAAAAAAGCGTTGAGAGACACTCTTTACCATCACAGGTAAAATATACCACCATATTTTCTTTTTTAGCATTGATAAAAGATGACATTATCAATAATAAAAATACACTTATTAAATAAGAAAAATACATTTTTTCAACTTCTTTAGATACTATGGTCATGTCCTGGATTCAAACATGTGCAAAGCGAATGCTTTTACCACTGCTCTATATTTTTTTCTTATATGTTTTATGATATATCTATGTATTTATATATATACTTACATACATCTTTTTTATCGATTATTTATTTATATATTTATCAAAATATTTTTAAATACATTTATAAAATATATGTTATGTGTCTGTGTTTGTGTGTGTGTGTTTATACACAATTAAAAATGAACTAGGAAAACAATGGAAATTAATTTAAATGAAAAAATTAAATCCGCTTCATCTCCAGTAATACCAACATTTTTTCACCGACGCGATTTGTGATGGGGTCTGAATGCTCTTGAACTTCAAATCGGGAGTCTTCTCTTCGAAAGAGACAGAAGTGATAACCAGAAGATTCTTCAATATTTTTTTCAATCTCTCGTTGAAAGTGTCTTCCGTATCTTAGCCCCTGATGTATTCCGTCTGATGATAGTTTTTGTCTATCCACAAAGTACTTCACGCATCGATATAATGTCACATGAACTAAGGCGGTTATAGGTAGCTTGTGAAGTCCTTTGAATATACCATTGATGAACTCCAAAATGTTTGTCATCATGTGTCCATACATCTTCCCCCCGTCGTATGCCAATGCCCATTTCTCTTTTGGATTCCGCATCATATAATCATAAACTTCTTGATTAGCCTAACTATTTTTTTCAAAACGTTCTTCAAATTGTCGTTGGTCTGACTCATATGCTACAAAACATATACGATATTTCACATAAATCGATTTTATCTTTATATTTTAATAGATAAAGAATAAAATACATACTAAGCCTCATGATTGCCTTCTTCATCAGTTCATTGTGGAATTTTTTATGCACATTGCTAGCAATGTGTCTAATGTAGAACCGATTATGTGCATTTTGGTATCTCCATGTATCAGGATCTGCATTGATTGCCTCATTAATTGCTCGATGGCGATCAGATATCAAACAAACTCCCTGAATGTTGGTGAAATGGTTGCCGATACAAGCCAGAAACCAACTCCATGATTCATAGTTTTCTTTCTCTACAATGGAAAAGGAAAGCGGAAGAGGTGAAAAATTTCCATCTTGGGTTTTCGCAATCAATAATATGCCCTTGTATTTTCTATACAGAAATGTTCCATCAATCTGAATAAACTGTTTGCGAAAACGAAATGCGGAGATACAAGGAAGGAATGCCCAGAACAACCGATGAAATTGAACACGAGATGGATCAAGTCGATTATCATGAGACACATGTTCGTTTGTATCCAGATAGAAGACAACTTGGTTATGATGCCTCAGTATGGCTTGAAATTGCGGCAATACTCGATATGAGTCATTCCAATCACCATATACCTTCACAATTTCCTTCTCTTTCGCCATCCATGCCTTATTATAGGAAATCTTATAACTGAATGTCTGTATAATCCTCTCTTGCACAAGGGATATTGGAACATCTTGACATGTCCTAATCATCTCAACTACAATAGATGACACAAATTCTGCATCCAATGAATTATGATCTTGTGTGAGACTTGGCTGAACGCAAGTATGAGCCGCCTCAATCCTTGAGATTCTCCAACCTCCAAATGTAATGTCTGGAAGAGCCCTTAAGAGAAATCTACAATCATCCCCATACTTCACACACCGTATAACATATTTACTATGGCATGATTCTTGAACTACACAGTTGAAGTGTCTCTCAATATGAAATCTCTTTAACGTGCTTTTTAAGGCATCTTTACTAGGAAAATTCCTTCCAATATATAAGGTTTTGTACACCTCACTAAACCTATCTGGTACAACTCCAGGGAACTCAGTTGTCGGTGTGAGAACATTATTATTGAATTCTGGCATGCGTGTCATTGCTTCTGACCAAGATGAAAAGAGTGGTGGATGATTTATTGACCGGGGTTGATGTACAACAATTGCATTTCTCAAAACCTCCTCTCTATCTTCTGTTGGTCCCTCCTCATCAGCACTGTTGTCTCCATATGATCCATTATTACGAAACTCCTCATCGGAATTCGGATTGACATGTATATTCGGGAGATCATATAGGTTGTCCTCTTCTGATGCATCATTTGGAATAGGCTCAATTTTATGGGGTATATTGTCTTCAACCACTCTTGTAATTCTACGTCTTCGTACAAGTGGACGTTGTTGTTGTACAGTAGCAACAAAAACGTATAACTCCATCATGGTACCATCTAACTGTTGATAAAATAAATTAATTGCTTGGACCCACTGCGCATCAGCAACCAATGGACAAGCTATATGCTACAGTGTTGTTCGAAATTGCAAATATCTATAGCTCATAGACATGATCTCTTGATCGGGTCCCAGATTTAAGGAAACACAAATTCTCTTTTGAAGGTCACTTATGGTAACACAATCAACTGTACTAACCACCGTAATTGGTTGTGTACTGTAAGAAGCTCCTTGCTCAGTTTGAATAATCTCCCCATAACAGTACACACAGGCAAACATGGATCTCTACGTCAAAAATGTTTCTTTCATCAAAATTATTATAGTGTAACAAATATTAACAATTATGTTTGACCATATGATGTTTATTAGAATGTAATTTTAGGGCGACTTTCTATACCCTAAATTAAGCTACTGATGTTTGACTATATGATATTTATTAGAATATAATTTTAGAGCACCTTTTTATTTACTGTGTTTGTTCTTCTTCATTTCACTTTATATGTTCATCAGTATCGTTAGCTTATCATTATATGGATACATGTTTTAATCCCATGTTATTTATTAATTACTCTAAAATTAACTAATAATAACTAATTGTTAATTATTCTATTATTCTATAATTAACTAATAATAACTTTAATTCGTCAATTTATATGTCCTTATTTGATTCTATAACATTATATTTATCATTTATCACTGATAAATATACAGATTTGCTTTTTCTTCTCTTAGATATTTTAGTAGTTTATAAAGAAAATATGAATCATCTTAAGCATATTCCCCGGCAGTCTCAAACCAGGATGCAGAAAGGCCCGTTATCGTGCACCAGTTCCCGTTCGAGTCTAGCTCAAAACAGTTTTTTCGGGTTTTACCCCTATATACATCTGTGCCAGAACCACATCCACTTGTTTGTATCCAGACAGGAATTTAATTGCGTAGATAACCACATAATCTTTAAGCTACCAAAATTTCTAAATAATTAATCCTAAGTTAATCTATACTTAATATATACTACCTAACAATAATTATTTAAAACTATATATAACTAATTACAGAAACTAAATAACCAAATATTAAGAACTACCTAAACTACTTAACAAATGAAATATTTAAAACTAAAAAAATTAAATTAATTAAATAAAAACATTAAATTAAATAAAGAAACATACCTCTAAATGAAGTTTCGTAAAAACCCGCACAGCAAATGAATTTTTTAGAGAGAGAGAGAAATTTGGAGAGCGGAAGTGCGGATGGAGAGAGGAAGACAATGATCAAGTGAGGAGGGTGGGGGTGGCTGCCCTTTTATAGGGAGTTCAGGCCAAGGTGGCATCGCGGAAGCCGCCTTTCGACTCTGTGTATGGGCAAAGGCGGCATCGTAGAAGTCGCCTTTCGCCTTACCTTGAGGCGAAAGACGGCCTCCCCCCGACCGCCTTTGCCATGTCATCGATCCGGGACAATGGCGGCGCGGGGGAGCAAAGGCGGCATCTGCGATGCCGCCTTTGTAGCATATTTTTTTTAAAAAATTTGACCTAGGCAGTTTTTCAATTTTTTTTTATAAGAACGTATTTAAAAAAAAACTCGAGGGGCGAGGCACCTAGGTAGGTTAGGGTTATTGAAAAAACAAAGTTATAATAATAATAGTAATATATGTAACAACAACAACAACAACAATAATAATAAAACCAAAAATAATAATAATAATAATAATAATAATAATAATAATAAAAATTATAAAAAATAATAATAGAAATAATAATAATAATAATAATAATAATACGATTAATACAATAATAATAATTTTAATAATGATTTTAATCACTTTTCTTAAAAACAAAAACAATAATAATAATAATAATAATATCAATAACAATAGTAATATTCTTATTAATAATAATAATGATAAAAATAAAAATAAAAATAATAACATATTATTATTATTATTATTATTATCAAACATTATATTTTAAATTTTTATTCCATTTATTTATCTTATTCTCCTTTTATTTTACTTCTTATGCAATCGCATAACTTATTCTAAAAACTGGGTAACCGCGCGCTCGTCGCACAGCTTAATAAACCACGTGCAAGTTGTCCACCTCAACCCAGACCACTTGGGCATTAGCACAAGCACCTGGGGCGACCGCACGGTTACTGCTAACCATGTGGTGCCCGTGCACTGGACTGAAACCCACCAAAATCATTAAACGTTAAAAAAATTAAATCGAGACCCGACCCGAACCTTGACGTGAGTAACCAAAGCCTAGGAATAATAAAATAAAAATAAATTTAAAAGTTGGGGTGTGACACTTTGGATCCTCGTTGTGTAATGTTTTTATGTTGTTTATCATTAAAATGATGTAATAGTAATGTAAGAAAAAGAAGGGTTTCTATATGGAGTTTCCAATGCTTTGACCCGAAAATAAATTTCACACCAAAACCCAACATTTATCTCTTGTGGTCATGCTCGCAAAGTGTTGAGTCACCATATATAATTTACCGCTCATGGTCAGACCGACAGAGAGTCGGGAGGCCATCTAAAAATTATAGCCTACAACTTAACAAATAAAGAGTCGGAGGAACCATTTGAAATTTCTCGCCCATGGCCAAACTGGTTGAGAGCCTAGGATACCTTTTGGCATTTACCACCCATGGTCAAACTAATAGAGAGACCCGACGCCATCTATCATTTTACCGCCTATGGTCAGACCAATAGTGAGCCCAAGATGCCATTTAGCATTTAACACCAATGGTTACATCAAATGTGTGCTTGGGAGGTCATGCAGTTCACACTATCTCATTGAAAGATGATAGATGATGTACATTAGCATTGGCCAAAGTAGGTTGTGTCATGTGTCATGGTTGTCTGGTTATCCGATGATGACCTGGCGTGATTGATTGCATGTCACATATTACTAATTTACTTATATTTTGTGTATACATACACATATATGATGGCATATATAAGGGACATCATTGGTGGTTCCATACCGAATTTTATGTTCATAGATGCACGAGTACCTTAGTGTACATGCAGATCCTTATGTTTTGCATTCATGTATCAAGTTATACATGAGATCTGGTTGGATTGGATGTATGAGGTTGAGAGACATAACCGATGAGGGAGTCATGTTTTTTATGGTGATGTCTCCCCTTATATTATTATTTTAGTTCGCTTTTGTCCTAGATTGACCAGGTGGGTGATCTTTGTGTGTGTATACATGTTCAACATGGGACCATTGTACAATGGTTTGATTAGTTATCTATTATTTCATGTGATGATACCAAGAGTACAATATCTCTATGTTGATAATAGACTCTCGGTGCTCAACAATAGTCTCTAGGGTACATGGAGCCATGCCTAAGGTCATGTAATGCCACTAGCTCGGTCATGGTTTGAGCAACTCTGAGTCGTGGCGTTGCACACACCCATACCCACACACTTACACACACACTGATACACCCACACAAACCCACACCCACATGTGAACGAACCCACACTCACTCCCCCATACCCATGCGTACTTGCACACCCACACTCACCCCCACACTGATCTCGCGCTTTAGAATTTTTTTTGTCCTCGCTAAAAAAGTGCTAATGATTTAGGCATCTTTAAAAGTCGATTGCATGTGTCAATGCTGAAAAAGTGATGATAAGGACACTCTTCATCACCATTAGAAATGTATACCTTCATTTTCACTTTTTTTAGCATTTGATAAAAGGTGAGTTTATCAACACTGAAAAACAACGATAAAACTAAAAGAATAAAAATTCCGCTTATTTTGGTACAACGCTTATGCCCCATATCAACGCCCCCACCCATACCCAGACACATATGCACACATCGACACACCCGCACCCACATGTGTGTGCACCCACACTCAGACCCCCCCCACCAATGTGTACTTGGACACTCACACTCCCCCCCACCCCATGCGTTAGAAATTGCTTTTGTCATCGCTAAAAAAGTGCTAATGATTTAGGTGTCTTTAAAAGCAGATAACTTTTGTCAGTCCTAAAAAAGCGTTGAGAGACACTCTTTACCATCACAGGTAAAATATACCACCATCTTTTCTTTTTTAGCATTGATAAAAGATGACATTATCAATAATAAAAGTACACTTATTAAATAAGAAAAATACATTTTTTCAACTTCTTTAGATACTATGGTCATGTCCTGGATTCAAACATGTGCAAAGCGAATGCTTTTACCACTGCTCTATATTTTTTTATTATATGTTTTATGATATATCTATGTATTTATATATATACTTACATACATCTTTTTTATCGATTATTTATTTATATATTTATAAAAATATTTTTAAATACATTTATAAAATATATGTTATGTGTCTGTGTTTGTGTGTGTGTGTTTATACACAATTAAAAATGAACTAGGAAAACAATGGAAATTAATTTAAATGAAAAAATTAAATCTGAAAATAAAAAATATTAATTTCGAAATGAAATCATACTAAGCACTTTAAATAAAAAAAAAGATCATAACACATCTGATTTTAAAATTCCATTGAATTTTCTAAATAAAAAATAAATCATAATGTAATAAAAAGTCAACCAATACCAAGAAGTAAACTATAATTAAATTACACCGCTTGGAATATAATTATTTTTATTGCTCGATATCTTGTTTGCAACGGTTATTAAATGTTTTCATGTAGTAAATAAATAAGAAAATAAAGACTGTTATGGAAAATGTATGAAACAATTAATATAAATTTTATTATTTACTAAAATAAAAAATGACGTTGAAAATCGGCAAAACATTCAGGTCTTGTGTATAATTGTACTATGAATAAATTAAATAATTGAAACCCGTAAATTCATTTCCATAATGGAAATGACAGTAAAGATTCCAAATCTGTTTCAACTTTCAAGCATTGGACAAAGGCGTTTATTTTATAGCTATTGAAAGAGGCGCGGGGCGGTCCGGCAGCCGGTGCTTGTGTTTAAACCAGCAGCCTTGTGTTTTTTTTATAATCGGCTGCTTCAACCCGCTGTTTGTGCTTACTCAGGAAGCCATGGGAAAGGATCTCACCCCTGTCCGAAGGAAGATTGTGAAGTTCTTCAAGGAGAGAGATTGTCAGAAACGCCTCTCAGCCATTGAGTAACCACCTCTCATCCATTCAGTTGGGGAATTGTAAGTCTGATGATATGTCTTATGTTGGGGGCTGCTTTCAAAGCCTCGGAAACTGAAGCAGTTGATGAGAGGCTTGTTTGGGATACATTACAGGGCCATCTGTTGAGGACACATACTGGGTAAGTGATGGATCAGAAAGCCTGTGGGTTATCGTCTCAGAGGAACTAGAGTGGGCGTCATCCGGTTCCTGCAGGGAGCGAATAAGCCTCCTCAGAGTTGTATGGGCTAACTTAGGATAGGGGGTTTTTTATTTTTTATTTTAATTTAAAGGGTCTGTTTTTTTTTTGATAAATGGGTGTGTCTAGCGCCAAATGAATTGGCGCTAGACACTTTTACCCTAGAGGCCCAAATGAATTGGCGCTCTTGGGTTTTGGTTTCCAAATCCCAGACAACCCCCCCAACCCTTATATATACATATATATCTTATTTATTATAATTATAATTATAATAAATATATTTATAATAAATATAATAACTAAAATAAATACAATAAATTTATAATAATGTTTATTATAATTATAACAATTATATAATTATAATAAATATATAATTATAATAAATATATAATTATAATAAATATAAAATTATAATAATTATATAATTACAATAATTAAATAACAATAAATATAATAAATATATAAATATAATAATTGTATATTTATAATAAATATATAATTATAAATATAATAATTATATAATTACTAAAATTATAATAATTATATAATTGTAAATATAATAATTATATAATTATAATAAATACACAATTATAATTACAATAATTCTATAATTATAAATATAATAAATATACACTTATAATTATTAAACAATTTTTAATAAATATATAATTATAAATATAATAAATATATAAATATATAATTGTTATAATTATTAATAATTATATAATTGTTATAATTATAATAAATATATAATTAGTGTAATTACATAAAAATTATAAATATATAATTATTGTAGTTATATAATTATTATAATTATATAATTATTGTAAATATATAATTATTGTAAATATATACCTATTATATATATATATATAATTAATAAGGTTTATATATATAAAGATATGATTATAATAATTAATATATAATTAAAATATAATAAATATATAGTTATAAATATAATGAATATATGATTATAGTAATTACATAATTATAATAAATATGTAATTATAATAATTATATAATATTTAATAAAGTTTATTTATATAAAGACAAATAATTTTAATAATGTTTATTTAAATATAAATTTATAAATTTTAAATATAAGGATTATTTATATATAATTATTTATAAATTTATAAATTTATATATAATTATTTAAATACATAAATAAACCATATTAAATTTATTTATAAATTTATATATATATATATAAATAAAAATTATTAAAATTATTTATATTTATTATATATTATTATAATATATTATAATTATATATATATAATTACATTTAATAAAAAATAATTACAATTTTAAAAATATATTTATAAATGTAAATTTAAAAATGTGAGATTATTTATAATTATACTTATAAATATAAATATAATTATATAATTATAAATCTATATTTAGATAGTTATATATAAATATATAAATATATTTAATAAATTTATTTATCACATTAATAAATATTTATTTATTTATAATAAAAGTATAATAAAATAAATATATAAATATAATAATTGTAAATATAACAAATCCATAATTATAATTAATATATAATTATAATAAATATATAATTATAATAAATATCTAATCATAATAAATATATAAATATAATAAATATATAATTAAAAATATAATAATTATATAATCACAATAAATATATAATTGAAATAAATATATAATTATAATAAATACATAATAATAAATATAATAAATGCATAATTATAATATATTTTTTACAAATATATATTTAATATATAATTATAATAAATATGTAATTATTGTAAATATAAGATTATAATAAATATATGATTAAAAATATAATAAATATATAATTATAAATGTAATAAAAAAAAGATCTACTTACAATGTAATTAAATACCATACAGAAGTTATAATAATGTCAAACAGCCTTAATAAATGAGTGAAAATTAAAGGGAGAAAAAAAATACATTTAAATTAATCACCACTTAATTAAACAGTTGAAACCTTTCAAAAGACTAAAAGGACGGGATTTAAATCGTCTTTAAGTTGGGCACCCCAACCTGACCCTCAGGTTGGGTTTCAGCCAATGGATGCCCGCCACGTCGCTGGAAATTTCCGGTGGAAATTTCCTGTAGAAATTTCAAAATTTTGCGACGTGGCGACAATCCATTGGCCAACCTCACCCTCACGTTCAACAGTGAACCTGAGACGATTTTTTCCGGAAAGAACGACCATGTTGACTGCAAGAAACACTTAAATGAGACTTTGGGGTGGCCCACCTATATTTGTGGTCTTCTTCCATTCTGATATTTTTTCTTTGATAAAAACAACATGCATATTGGATTACAGATTGTCTTTCTTCATTGAAAATTTTCATCATTTTTAATGATACAAATTATAAGTCGATTATATATATATTTTTTAATATATCCGTTATGGAAATGTATTTACCGGTTTGATTTATTTGGAAAAGAAATCGTAGAATATATTAATATAGATGTGATTTTTCGCAATTTTTTTATTAATTTATGAACTTTAAATTTTAATTATTTTATTTATTGTTAGTCATAATACAATTATACACAAGGCCCACATGTTCTGTCAGTTTTCGCCGTATTTTTTTATTTTAATAAATAATCAAATTTATATTAATTCTCTCATATATTTTCCATAATAATCATCATTTGCTTATTAATTTTTTAGATTATAACAT
The DNA here is from genome assembly GCA_963277665.1 of Viscum album. NCBI lineage: Eukaryota > Viridiplantae > Streptophyta > Magnoliopsida > Santalales > Viscaceae > Viscum > Viscum album. Next base: position 1,162,844,495 of record OY728122.1, on the reverse strand, counting down.
TTGACTAATATAACATTTAATAACCGTTGCAAACAAGATATTGACTATAACTCAATTGGATAAAAATAACTATTTTCCAAGTAGAGGAATTTAAAATGGTTTATTTATTGATATTGATGGACTTTATTACATTTATGATTTATTTTTTCATTTAAAAAATGAAAAAAACGCCCACCAATACATCACACACACACAATATCAACACTTTGCATTCATGTCTGTGTAACTTCATAGCATAGCTTCAATGTGAAATGAAAAATTGTGTGAAAGACAATACCAGGGGGCTAGGAGTTGCAGTTCTGTAACCTTGTCCATCCCCACCAACACCTTCCGGTCCTGAGTGCTCAGAGAATGTATCCGAAATCCCATCAGCTGCTTCAGTTTCCAAGGCTTCCAAAGCAGCCCCCCCAACAGAACACATCCCATCAGACAAGGAAAGATATTTTGGAAGCCAAGGAAATTTAAAGTATATTAGATCAACTGCACGACACATACTGGAAAGATATTTTGGTAGGCAAGGAAATTTTGTGCTGGAAATAGTTGAATCTTACGAACAAAATAAACCTCTTGTAACAACACAAAGTAAACCATACAAAAAATGGACAAAAACATCTAAGTTGATATAGAAGAAATGGAAATACTGATGAAGGAGAAACAACATAGGGATGAGATGTTTTGAAGAAGAAACTTGCAGGGAATGGTCGAGGAAGTAGATGTTAGAGGGAGGATATTTCAGAAATGTAAAATAAGAAATTAAGTAGGGAACATTTAGACAAAGTGAAATGTGTTGGGGACACATGTAAATGGAGGGAACAATCTTTATATAACTCTTGATTATAGAAGTTTTCGTAAATGGAAATGAAAAAACATACATCATATAAGACCTTGTGCATAATGAAGATGAAATTTGACTTAAAAAATAAAGGTGATCGGAATCCAGACAACATTCATGATATATTGAAATTCATGATTTCTTTATTTCACTCCGTCACAGCTTGCCTACCTGGCTCCCCCAATACCACCAATCGCACTACCGTATCTATATCCCATCTAGTAACCGTGGGTTATCCACTTTTGCGAGCTAAGCAGAAGGCCTCCTCTGGTTTGTAACCAAACATCAGAGGAGGCCTTCTACTTAGCTCCCAAAAAGTGGCCAACCCATGGTTACTGTGTGAGATATAGGGACGAGAGTGCCACTGGTGCTGTCAGGGGAGCTAGGTAGGAAAGCTCTGGTGGAGGGAAATAAAGCAATCATGAATTTCAATAGATCGTGAATGTTGTCTGGATTCTGATCTCCATTTATTTTTTAAGTCTAATGTTTTCTTCATTCCACATGAGGTCTTATGTGATGTATGTTTTTTCATTTCCAATGATAAAACTTCTATATTCACGAGTTATAAAAAGGCTGGTCCCTCCATTTACATGTGTCACCAGTACGTTTCACTTCATTTAAGCATTCTCTACTTAATTTCCATTTTACATAGCTGAAATATCCTTCCTCCGACATCTACTTCCTCAACCATTCCCTATAAGTTACTTGTTCAAAACATCTCATCCCTATATTGTTTCTCCTTTATCAATATTTCCCTTTCTTATATATCGACTTAGATGTTTGTCCATTATTTGTATTTTTTATTGTGTGTTGTTACAAGAGGTTTATTATACATCACAATCTTAGTTTAAAATAAACGATAAATAATTTAAATAATAAATCAACTCTAAAGTGCATCCCCTCTAACTTGTTCTTCAGGATTCATTCATTTTAGTTTTACCCAATCCCATTGGATTCATAATCATCATTAAACATTTTAATTCCCAAAACAAGTTACCAAACATAACTCATTTTTTTCAAAGAAAATCAATTTTATTAAACATGATCTCCAAAAATAAATCTTTTAGGCATTATAGAAAAAAGGGTGTAAAATTATACAATAGTCAACAGGTTTACTAAATTCACATTCTATCCCATAAATAATCAATTTAATTTAACAAAAAATTACCTAGACCAAAACCTAATCAAATTTCATTTTATTGGAAAATATACCAATCATTAAAGTTCCACCTCAATATCATCAATGATTTGGAAATTACATCTTATAATCACTGACTTAAAACTTTGATATATATATATGTTTATCAAACCTAGATAGTTAGTTTACCTATTTTTTCGAAGGAAGCAGTAATGTTTAATTAAACCAACTAAGGGTTAAATTCTCATATGAGGAATTCCATTGTGGATCATCATTCACATAGGTAAAAAATACATAAACTAGGACATGAAATCAAGAAATGTCACAATTTAAAATATTTATTTTAAATTGTGTTAATGAGAAGCATGGCTGACATGATTTCGTAATGTAGCTATTGATTTTTTTAAGACATTGGGTTAAGTATAGAGACCACATACCTTATGCAAAATGATTCCCACTCATCCAATATTGGCCACTTTTTCAAATAGAATCAGGACAAACGATGAAACCAGATAAACACCCCTAAAACAAGGTATATTATCTTAATTAAAAAAACACCATGTGAAAACGAATGAAATCATCAATAGAAGGAATAATAGAGGTAGACTCACCAAGGGATCTTGATCACAAGTGATGACGACTGATTCAGACACAAATTGAGGGAGATCACCCCATCGGGAGAGGAGAGAGAAGGAGGCATCATGAGAGAGGCCTATTGCCAATTTCAGGGCCAAATTCACACATAAGAAGAGGGGGAAGCCTGGGTGAAAAGACAAGTATTCCCTCACAAAAACTATCTAAAGGGACACCATATAGTTATTGCCCACCACCAGCTAACTGGTGTGTCTAGTAGCCCTCAAAATTCATTTCTGATTGTCAATGGAAAAATATGTTCCCTCCACTAAATGGAAAATATAGAATTCCCCCCAAGACTCATGGAAAATCCATACACTCAAAATTTTAAAAAACCGCACCACAGTACTACTCATTTCCAAGAAGTCCTAATGATCGAATGGCCCGAAGGCCTTATTTTTTATTGATTTTTGATAACCCCCCTTTCGAGGGATGAGGGGGAACCCTTACAAGGCCCGTAGGATTTGATATTACATGACCCGTATGTCAAAGAGGAAATATCCAGACTATAACAAACTACACGGAACTGCTCCTTCCCAGTATCTGCATCGTGATATTAGCTCTCCACCATCGGTACAGTAGCAGCCGTAACATTAACCAAATTATACTGATTTCCAACAATCATTCAAATTGACTTATTCCATTTTTAGACACAAAATTCACTCACAAAACATAACTCCAAATATTGGATATAAGGCCACCCAATCTCAAGATAATGCTTATATTCCCCCTCGAACTCTAAGATGACACTCCACAACATTCATCCAACCTAAGGAACCCATGTGCTATCATGTGGACTATTGTCCATCTCATTGTTCTCCCTAAAATTGGAATTTAAATCATATGGATGATTTTTAACCTTAACGCCTCTTGTTATTTGATTTTTCCTCCTGAAGTACATTCTTTATGGTCAAATGACACAATTAACATGCTTCCCAATGCATTGTGTATGATCATGCATGAGAGTACATGTCAATGACTACACTACAATCATTCCCATATTCAAATCCAAATGGATGTGCCTCCACTTTAAATCACAACCTGGAAACAATAGTTATACCTTGAAAATCCATCTCATCCATTGAGAAACACTTATCATCCATCCAGATAGGGAATTAGATGTTTGAAAAAATGTCTTATATTGGTGGGGGGGGGGGGGGGTTCTTTCGAAGCCTTTCAAACTGAAGAAGCTAATGATATCCTTGTTTCAGATACATTATGTGAGAACTCCAGGCTGGAAGATTTTACTGGTGATGGAGAAGGATACATAACTATAACTCCAAGCCCCCCGATATTGTCTTTCATATAATTTTTCATTACACCATTAAGGTTATGTTATGAAGTAACACATGCTTAAATGAAAAGTGTCGATATTTTGTGTGTGTGTGTGATGGATTAGGGGAATCCATACAAACTTTAAGGAATATTATTCGAGAGAACGATTTCAAGGATGCAAGATCGACAAGACATAGGAGAAATCTATTGAGTGGTGTGGAGATATCTTGTGTATGTGCACCATGTTAGGGGAAAATCCTGGCCTTGAGATAAAAATGCTTGCAAAACAATTTGGGAGAAACCCAATGAAAAATAAAAGTGATATTAAGCAGAATAAATAAATCAGTACAAAATATTTTTAATATGGGAAAACCCCCCAATACAGAGGATTAAAAAACCATGGAGAAATTCCAAAGAAAATTCACTATGAATCATAGAATACAAAGAATACAAGTATTTCACAAAACTGAATTAAAAATGAGAGGATAGAAAAACTATGTGAAATTCACACCCCCAATACACCTCTTCCTTCTATCAGATAAATATCTCATCAACACCAAGTATCTAAGGATCCATCTGTGATGAAACATCAACCTTCTGTCAATGAAACATTACAACCTCAGAGATATTCATCTAAACATGCGTCATCCTCAAACCATCACATGACACCCAAATAATTTCTCTCTATCATGATCTCTCCATTATGATGTATCACTGATATTCAACCGGTACATGCTTCATGATCACCACAATCAAGAAGAATCTCAATACATGGACCCGATCATTTATCACGTCGTTGCTACTTCACACCTGTTTAACACCGATGTGCCACACATACTACTGCCAATGCGATAACCCCATTTTTTCTCTCGGTGGACTACATATTGAACTTCTTGCCAATAAACTATCTACACATGCAAGACAATTGCTTTATCTTAGTCGCATCACATGGTCCACCGCAAACTTAGCAGACCCTTTGATCTTGGTAGAATACATCTTGAGCAACTCTCCCTCTGTTCACTACCAGCCGCTTTGACTTTTAAAGCCTTTATTGTTTCCTTGTTCAAAAATAGATAATATATGAAATAATATATCATAAATATCAAACTCTCAATGTATCTACCATGTTATGATTCAAACTCATATCTAATCTAAATTAATATAAAAGATATATCTCCCCATGAGAAACACATGCGGCCTTATCTGTGTGGTAGGATAACAGATATCTCATATTCAAAAATTATCTTATCTCAAATTTGGAAACACCCATGTGCAAACAGAACCCCAACAATCTCCCCCTTCAGACCATCAATGGAGATACCATCCAACATAATTAGTTGGGTTGAAAGCCTATTTGTATCACATCAACCATCATCTCATGCAGAAAAATGATGACACCATTTTGCAGCTCTAACAGAAACCTGAAATATCATCCTCCAAAATAAACCCAATTTCTGAAGTCTTAATCATACATGAATCTGAATCTCCCTATCCATCAAGGTTGAAAAATCTAATATTTATCACCCCCATAATCTTGATCACCCCATAATCTAGAGAAGCTATAGGGAAAACATGCTCCCTCTGCTCAAAATCATGAGCATCTAAAGCATAACCTTGGTCTTGAATTTTCAATTATTTTTTCATTACTCACACATTTTGAATAAAAGGATTAGGTTTATGACCCAAAACACCTCTCTCAATATTCTTTGTCTCCCAAATCTTATTATGCCTCATGTCATCTAAAAAAATCCATAATTCCCACCACAAACTACAAGAACGAACCATCAACTCTGATACCACTAGTTAGGGGAGAATCCAAAACTCGAGATTAAAACGCCTATGAAACAATTATTGAGAAACCTAATGAAAAATGGAAGCAATATTAGGTAGAATAAATAATTCAGCATGCAATATTTTTAATTTGAAAAAACCCGCCAATGCAGAGGATTAAAAAACCATGGGGAAATTACCAAGAAAATTCACTATGAATAAGAGAATACAAATAATCCATTTAATTACCTAACTTTCCTTCTATCTCATAAACATATATCCAACACCATGTACCGAAATATCCACATATGAAAAAATAACACCCTTCTATTGATGAAACATTACTACCTCATAGAACATCATCTGAACATGTGTCAGCCTCGCACCATCTAGTGACACCCAAATAATTTCTCTCTATAGTGATATTTCCATCATTATGTACCACCGGTATTCAACTAAGACACACCAATTGATCACCATAATCAAGAATACTCTCAATACATGGCCCCAATCATTGATCACGTTGTTGTTGCTTCGCACCTATTTAACACCGATGCACCACACATTCCACCGTCAACACAATATCCCCCTTATTGATCTCAGGGACTACATCTTGAACAATTTTCTAAGAAACTCTCCACATGTACAAGATAATTTCATCATCCTCATAGTGTCATACAGGCCACTAGAAACTAAGTGGACCCTTTGATCTTGATGGGCTACATCTTGAGAAGATCTCCTTCTGTTTGCCACCAGTCGCTTCCCCTTTTAAATCCTACACTACTTCCTTTTGCAGAAATAGATAAGATATGGAATAATATATCTTAAATATACATATCACCATGTATATTCCATGTTAATATTCAGAATCATATCTCATCTAAATAGATATAAATGTTATATTTTCCCATGAGCAACACATGAAACATTATCTATGTGATATGATAAAATATATCTCATATTCAAAAACATTGTTACCTCAAATTTGTAAAAACCCACATGTAGGCTAAACCCCAACACATCACCCAAGTAACATATCCTTTATTACTTTGAATGTGAGTCAATAAATGATTCAAAAATCACTAAAAATAAAGTTTCATGTTGCTTGGTTCATAATTACGATATTCAGGTGAATAAAAATATTTGGAAGTATGAGAATGGACTCATCGCATTCTCTCTCAAGGATGGATTATATTCTGAAGTAGAAAATGGGAGCCTTGTTTCTCATACATTATCTAGGTACTCCAAACAAGAAGATGTTGCTGGTGATGGTAGGACCATCTCGGGGATTCTTGTTACCCAAGATAAATTATAGAAATGTTTCCCTTTAAGTGGGAGTGCTTAACAGGTTGGACTGAAGCACACTGAATCAAACCCCGTATTAGATGGGCCTAAAATCATAAATACATTTAAAATCAAATTATATGTGGTGTTCAAAAAACAAGTCTCATCCGCACCAGACTGGACCGACCCATGAGCTAGGCATAAAATAGTAGATTTTAAAAAAAATAGAAAAAATATATGTTTAAAACTATACCCTTATCTCTTGGAAAACAACTAAAAAAGAATTTCAAACAAGACTTCAAATCATATAAAACCATTGTTATTATTTATATGTAAATTCAACTTAAATAAGATCAAACAACCCTTTTTGCTAGAAGAACAAAATCACACACTTTTTAACATTTTAAACCACTTCAAAACCAATCAAAAAGACATTAATGTTTGTAAAAAATGGTTTGTTAATTCATTGAAAAGAAACATTAAAAGAAGTGAATACATAAAACTAAATCATTTTAAACCAATAAATCATTATGTATATAGTTTCATTTTAAATCAGTGTCAAACAATGATTTAAATGATTAAAATTTTCTCTCTTTTATTTGTGAAAAGCATGTTTTAAACATAAAAAAACAATGATTTATATTAAAAACAAAAACTGCACCTTTTCTACCAATGAAAAACAAAATAAAATGAAAAAATTATCACAACATTTAAAAAAACCTACTTAAAAACTTTTTTGTATCATTTCAAAAATTAAACCAAACTAAGATAGTAAATAAATTAACAAACAACAAAGCCTATCTATAAAAGTAAAAAATTAAACCACTTTAAAATCCAACCCAAATGAAACAGTATGATTAAAAAAATTGTTTTTAACACCTCAGTGAATCCACAAAACTTAGGTAAACCTCAAATTATAAGGCTTAATGCCACTATATATTTATATAATAAATAGAAAATAATATAAATAAGGTTCAACAACCATTGAAACTCAATAAATTCAAAATTAACATAAAAAATGATTTTTAAAATTACAAAAGAAAATGTTAACCAACATATATACTAAAATAAATTCAAAACACTTTTTTTTTCAAAAGTACAAAATGGGAAAAGGAATAAAAGTTTAAACAATAAATAATAACATAAGAATGAAAAATGAATTTATGTTTTCATTTTAATTTAATCATAAATGTTTAATCAAAATTAAAATTTACCATTTTTATGTAGATCAATTAAAATATCATTTGAATCCCTCACTGAATCATCCTAATATTCGTCTTCATCTCCTTATTCTTCACGATCTATAAAAATTTGGATAGACATATTTAAAATAACATTTTGGTTGATTTAAAAAACTCACTTCTAAATAGTTAAAGATATTACCAATCAACCAAACATATCAATTAGTTAAGAACACACTTCTAAAAAACACTTCTAAAACTAAATGAGAAATATAATTTTTAAATAATAATATATATTTTAACAAATAAATTATTACTTTTAAGTTTAATAAATAAAAAATAAAAAATGGCATAAAATGAAAATTGTATGTATTACTAGAAATAATATTAAATAGACTATAAATAAAAAATTTATTGTTTGTAAAATTGATAAACCAGTCAACCAAATATAAATTTTATGGATAAATCTCAAATCTCAAATTAGACAAAAAAAGTATTGGTAAATCCCCAATATAAATAACTTTTGAAAAGTTAACAAAACTATCAATAAAAATAAAAAATAACAATCATATTTAAAAAAAATATTATAAAAAAATCCACATACGAGGGGGTAAGTGGCAGTAAGGGAAGGTAGGGGTTCTTGGAAATTGGGGCACACAACATAGACACCCACTTAAGTAGGCAGGTGAGAGTGGTGAGGTGCCATATGGAATGCCTCCGGCTATTGGGATATGTAAAGCGAACCGAGGTGATAAGTGGGGGAGGAGGAGAGGAGGGTATGGAAATGACTGAGGTGTGATGTCGGTGCGGTGCAGCATGAGATTACGGGGGCGAGGGACCTCATACAGACGAGAATCATAGTGTTAGGTTGTGTACGGAGGAGTGGTACGTGCAGAACGATAATTGGAGCGGTGGAACTGATGATAGGGTTGATAGGAAAAGAGACAGTGAAATTGGGGTGAAATTGGGGGTTGGGGTGGGGTGGGCATGGGTGTTTCCTCTACTGGCCATGCTACCCAAGCCCAAGGGCTCATTGGGCTTTCCCCCAAGCCAGCCCTAGGTGATGGAGAAGGTTATATAATTGAATCTCATAGCCTGCTGGCATTGTCTTTCACATAAGTTTTCATTGCACCATTAAGGCTATGATATGAAGTAAAACATGCATAAATGAAAAGTGTTAATATTGTGTGTGTGTGTGTGATGTATTGGTGGATTCTATTTAAGATATATAAAACTCTGAGGAGGCTTATTTAGTCCCTACATGAATTAGATGACGCCCACTCTCATTCCTCTAAGACAATAACCCACAAGCTTTCTGATCGATCAATTACCCTATATGTGTCCTCAATGGATCAAATAGGCAAGGAACCTGTGGTTATAGTTTCATGTGTGGTGGTTCTAGAACAAAAACTCAAACCATGAGATCTTGGTTTGGGAACGATCTATCAGAATAAAATATTAGTTTGCAGACTCCTTATCATGATGTTTTTTGTTCTTATGTTTATGCTATGTCATGATGGCTGTGAGGAATAAGGGTTTATCCTTTTCCCCACTTAAATTTTATGTGTGTGTGTGAATTTTGTTTTTTCATTCGAACTTGTTTTCATATAAAATTGATGCCATGTTTTCTACCATTATAGATTGATCTTTTTTCTTTCATCCAAATGGATTGGAATTATTTTAAATATTTAGATTATTATATAGGATTATTGGTTTTTAAAATGCACATTTCCCACTTGGGCTTCCTTCATTTTTCCTTAGCCTTTGTCCAGCCTATTGCGCACATGCTCCTGTGACACCATGGTTATCCTCTTGTTTTCATTCTTGGATGTTGATTAGCCTCTCCACCCACTGCATCATCACCATCCATTATCACCGTCCATCTCTCCCAATGGGATCGAAGCATGTTGAATGATCATTTTATTTATTATTTTTCTTGTAATATTTTATTTCTTGTATTCTATTGAAATGTTTCCATAATTTTCATCTTCACACTATAATGATCCAATTTGGTCCTATTGTTGTTTGGTATTCTGCCTCTGTTCATATCTCCTTTCAACCTCACAAAGTTGTATTAGAGCCTTACAGTAACATCCCAGAAATTCTAAACTTGGTTTTTATTAAAAATGTATTATATTAAATGGATTAATTTATAGTTAAAAAAACTAAAAATGTATTTATTATAATTTATTTGAAAATAATAACTGAAATTAAGTATTTTAGTTAATTTATTCAAAACTTTTATATCTACTTGAATTTGAAAGACGATATTTTCTATCAAGAACATATTTAATAAAATATTTTAAATTAATTTACTATTATAATTATTTTGATAAATAATAAATTATGTTACAAACCAATTCACTATCAATATTCAAATTTTTATATATGCTAATAAATATTTAATCTAAAATATGTATAATTATGTTATTATAAATTTGACTTGGTTATATTTTCAAAAATAAGATATATATATATATATATGAAATTATAACGAGTTTTAAATTATAAATTTTGATTAAATTAATGTTTCATAAAATTATTAAAATTATGAAATATGTTTAATAAAACAATTATAAAATATAACAATTTTAATCTAATGTTAAAATTATACTTTTAAGAATTATGTTTTTTTAAACTGAATTATAATTTGTTTTATAAAACCTAGAAGATTTATAAATTATGATAATACTGATTCATTAAATAAATATAATTAATTTTTAAAAAATTTAATTTTCAAAATATATGATATAAGTATATATATATATTTGTTTTGAATTATTTATAATGATTAAATTTTTTATATATAAAACTTTTAATTTTTTAAGGTTTTGTTTATAATAAAAAAAATTCAATTATATATAATAAGTTAAAGGATTATAAATAATGAATTTTTATAATAATAAAAATATATGATATAATGATACAAAAATAATAAAAAAAATAAAAAAAAGAGAATGAGAAGGGGGATTAGTGGCTGCATAGCAGGGTTTCATGGCGTGGGTAATATGTCATAGACATGAGGAGTAGTTGGGGAGAAGGGTCTTGAGTCGAGGACAATGCTGGGATTCAAGAGGGAGAGCCATGATGAGGCTTGAAGAGTGATCGATGGGGAAATTAGGGTTTGACTGTGGATGCAACATCATCTGGAATGAAGACCGACAGCCTGAGAGGTTGGTCCAAGTAGTTTGACCGTAGGTTAGGGTTTCCGAATCAAATATAGAAATCCTGATCTGAGGGTCTCAGATCTTCTCCCACCTAGTAACATAGGCGTGCATCTTCCTTTTTGTTGGTTTTTTATATAGATCTGAATATTCTCATGTCATCATTTTTCTCCATATATGGGTGTTGGGGTGATAGCATTATATTCGTCTGATTATTAATCATTCTACCCCTTTTCCAGTTGACTGTTTAGAAATTATTATTATTTTGGGTCAATTGCTACCTACTATTTCACTTTTTAATTTAAAAACCATTGATGAACGAATTTGATCCATTATTTTATTTATGATGGAATTGGATGTCCTGTTTTTGGTCATTTTAAAATGAATCTATCAATATTTTCCCAAGTTGTGTTTCCATTTTTCTTCTGATGAATGGATTACACCCAAATGTGAATTATAAAAATAATTTTTTCTATCCCTGGATTACCCTGTAAGCCTCGTGTAGCTATTTTAAGATCCCCATTCAGCGATTTGTCTTTATATAATTATATATATATATATATATATATATATCACTTCACAGAGGAGATTATGGCTATAAAATCCATAGAAAATATAAACTTCTAAACCATTGTTGGCTTGTGTGTGTGCAAAAAGTAGAAGGATAAAGTCTTCTTCTACAATTCAAGTAAGGGATATCCTTTATTTAAAATATGTTTGAGTTTTTTGGCACAAAGGTTTTAGTTTCCCCTTAAAAATTCATTTTCTAATAATTGTTTTATATATTAAGATACACCTTAGAAATGGTTATATTAGATTTATTTAGAATTATGGTCCTTGATTTTCAAATTGGATGTATTCTTTTTATGATTCCTAATCAGTAAGGGGTAATCATATTTTTATTTTAAACATTAAGGGTTTTCTTAAAATCATTCAAAATTTATAGTAAGTGTTATGTTAATATTATTTTCTGGTTTTGATTTCTTATTTTATTAAATACTATAAGGGGTTATTTAAGTTACTTGCATCTCTTGCTACTATTTATTTATTATTATTGTGTATGCACAACTTGTTTTCAAATTTTAGTGCGTGTTGGTGCTTATGTGTGTTCTGGGGTGTTTCTAGCATTCATAAGTGGTTGTGTTCTTTTTTTGTATTCATAATCTGGTCGTAAGAAAGGGTGTATTTAAAATGTTTTCAATTTTGATTTTTATAAAATTATGATGGGCTAATTTATTTTCAATTTATAAGGATTTATACATACATGTAACCACTATTTTACATGTGTATGAATATGTCATCATTTCTAACTATATTTTTTCTTACATTATTTTATTTTCAAAATTAAAAATGTAAGAGAGAATAAATTTACTGTTATTTTGAAAATCATATATCAATAGTCAAGTTGTCTAACTATTTATTTTTAAGAGAGAGTTCATACATTTTTATCAAGATGTTTCAAAAGTGTTACATTAAGAAATTGATCAAACAAATCATGTTTTGGCATATGATGATGTAATAAATTATCTACGTACTTATGGAAATAATTATATTTATATTAAAACTATGTTTTATTTCTTCTTAAATACAGAAATATTTATGTATTAAGGTTTCATCGTAAAATGAATTCATTCATCTTTAATGTTACATAATAATTGTTGAGTATATACATGTGTATGAAAATAATTTATTCAGACACATATCATATATGTATTTAAATTTTCAGACAATTATAAGTGTTTAATCAAGTACACAACATATCATAAAAAAATCTGTGATGATTATTTATATTAATGCAAATAGGTATTTCATAAAATGAATTAGGGCATCATTCTTATCACATTTATAATTTTATTTCCATGTTTCTAAAAAAATACGCATACATTTCATCACATATTATTAACAATAAGGATGTCACATCTACATATAATCATGGCCATGCAATTATGCACAATGAAATACCTTGCATTCATAATCATGATTTCAAATTAATTTTTTAGGTTTACTTTTAAGATAAATAATCACATAACTGAAATGACTTAATTAAGATGTTTATTTATAAATTTAATATGCATAAGAATTGTATTAATTTTACATGCATGGGTGATTAATGTTTGTTTATATATATTTATACTTTAATTCATTTATGTCCTTATAAAAATTGTCATCTTTAAGGGTATCTAGCTATGTTCCAACTCTCGTTAAATTTGAATATTTTTATTTATCAAAATTTTCATCAAATATTAAATTATCCCACGAATTAGGGTATTATAAATGACATGTCATATAAATGTATATATATATATACAAATATATTTATTTATATATGGGAAACATTAAGTTAATTTATTTTAAAAATTAAACTCATGGTATATATATATATGTATAAAAAGGATATAATGTTTATTGACATGTTATAATACTTAAATTCATACTTTAAAAAAATTCAAAGAACATGTCATCGTGTTATTTTAAACATAGGATGTTGCATCTGCATACAGTCATGGTTGTGCGTCAAGCGTAACATCGACACATTTTCATTCATAATAAACTCATGGTTTCAAATAAATTGTCCAAGATTATCAAGCACATGGATTTCTTTAGGAATTGAAATGTTTTATTTATAATTTTATGTGTGAAACATATTTATATGTTGTAAAAGATTACTTTCAACAGAAGAAACTATATATGCATTTTTGACTAAATGTACATTCATTTCATTACTCATTTTATTGATGGATGACAAACAAAGAAAATAATTTTACGTATGGGATTGATCTTTTATGATATTAAAGGGATTAAGAATTAAACTTTTCCAAGTGATATGGGGCACTTTGGATTGTTTAAAGAATATGTACCTCAATAATTTATCAATGAATTTATTTTAATCTATTATTAAGATTTAAATAAATCAAAGTGGTATGAAACAATTTGATTTAAAGACATATTTTTATTAGACATATGAGAAATGCATAAGACATATTATGTGATGGGTGAGGCCCGCTATAACCTCTCGGTGCATCGACTGGTCTCATGAGAGTAACTAGCATTTTGGAACGAGTCTTTGACAGAATGATCATGTTTTTTGGTACTATGAATTCAGACATGCATTGGACTTACTATGCGATGGGTGAGGCCCACTATAGCCTTTAGGTGCATCAGCAGGTCTCATGAGACAAACTAGGTCTTGACACGAGGCCTTGGAAAAATGGTTATGTATGATCTCAGCACGAGGACTTGAAAAAATGTTTATGATGTCTTGCATTATGAATTCCCTCATTATGAATCTAGTAAGTGAATGTTCAAGTGATTATTCGACTAGTAGAATAACCATGGTTAAGAATCATTCTCTTATGAACATGTATTAATCAGTTATACATTTTCAAGTGCACATGGAATAATGATTTATACTTATGTATATCATTTATTAATAAGGGTTAATTGTTTGTTTCCAATCCATAAATAATGGTTAAGAACTTATCCAACATTTCATGATTTGCATACATATGTTTTGATGTCATTTACTATGCAAATACAAACAAGTAACATTTCATGTGAAAAACTGTATCCGCAGACCTGACCTGCTATACATAATTAAGTATGGTCATTATTTAACTTATAAGTGGCATTTCATACATTTATGATCAATTATGTGCATGTTTTATAACATATTTTTTTTTAAATCTAAAACAACTTTAGCAATTCTGAGCATAAGTTTATCCTAAAATCCATTTCAGAATCTCATAAGAAAATGATGATGACATGTTTTGGGAAATGTTAATTTCATGATTTTGATGCATGTGTTTTAAAGAAATGTTTTTAAGAAAAATTATTTCTTAATGGTTTGTTTTGAAACCCCTTACTTGGCATATCCAATGCTCACCCCTAGCTTAAAATTATTTTTCCCAGGTCACTGTGTAGTATCAAAGTTGGACCCCATCATTTTTACTCGCATAGAAGCGAAGTTTGGCCTTTGTTTGTTTAATTGAAACTCTGATAAATTGTAAGCCTGAATCTAACTCTCCAACACCTATACTGGTAAAAGGTCTGATGATATATAATGTTTAAGTATTTTAATTAATTTAATTAAAATGGTTATATCTATTTGAATTCGAAAGACAATATTTTCTATCATGAACATATTTAATAAAATAATTTGTATGTATTGATTATTATAATTATTTTGATGAATAACAAATTATGTTACAAACCAATTCACTATTAATATTCACATTTTAATATATGCTAATAATTATTTAATACGACATATGTATAATTATGTTATTATAAAATTGACTTGGTTTTATTTTCAAAAATAAGATATATATATATATATATATATGAAATTATAACTGAGTTTTAAATTATAATTTTTTATTAGATTAATGTTTTATAACATTATTAACATTATGAAATTTGTTTAATAAAACAATTATAAAATATAATAATTTTAAAAGAATTTTGAAATTATACTTATAAGAATGATATTTTTTTAAATTGAATTATAATTTGTTTTATAAAACATGAAATATTTATAAATTATGATAATATTGATTCTTTAAATTAATATAATTAATTTTTATAAAATTTAATTTTCAAAAGATATGATATAAGTATATATATATTAGTTTTTAATTATATGTAATGATTAAATTATTTTTATATAAAACATTTACTTTTTTTAAAGTTTTGTTTATAATAAAAAAACAAATTTCATTTATATATAATAAGTTAAAGGATTATCAATAATGAATTTTTATAATAATAAAAAAATATTATATAATGATACAAAAATAATAATAACAAAAAAGAGAGAGAGAGAGAATGAAAAGGGGGATTAGTGGTCGTGCAATAGGGTTTCACGACGGGGGTCGCGGGTTGCGGATGAGAGAAACAACCTAGGAGAAGGGTCTTGAGTCGAGGCCAATGCTGGGATTCGAGAGGGAGAGGCAGGAAGAGGCTCGAAGAGTAATCGATGGGGAGATTAGGGTTTGGGTGCGGATGCAGCTTCATCCGGAATGAAGACTGGTGGCCAGCGAGGTTGGTCCGAGTGGTTTGACAGTAGGTTAGGGTTTCCAAATCAAATCTGGAAATCCTGATCTGAGGGTCTCTGATTTTCTCCCACCTAGTAAGGCAGGCATGCATCTTTCTTTTTGTAGGTTTTTCTATATAGATCCAAATATTCTCACATCTTCGTTTTTAGGATTTTTTTTTACGTTTAAAAAAAAAAATTTCCCGAAAACGCTTACGACATTTTTTTTAAAAAAAATGCACCTCAAAGGCGGCATCCCGGATGCCGCCTTTGCATTTCGGGGGCAAGGCGGCATCTGTGGTGCCGCCTTTGCGCTGCGGCATCCTCGATGCCGCCTTTCTCCTAAAAAAATATTTTTTTTGAAAATTTTTATTTATATATATATATATATATATAAACAAAACAAAAAATTTCAGCAGAATTTCTCTGCTATTAAAGATCCAGCGCTACATCCATTACAGCAGTCTGGATTCTGACAGAAACTCTTACCCAGGCCTCCCTTTTATAGGAGAGTTTGCCCTGAAAATCATTCTGCATTTTCGATGTGGGATTCAGGTTCTACCTTTACTGTGCAGTACATTCTGCATTTCCGATGTGAGATTCTGTTTCAAGTACGTGACTTTGAAATACAATAAAATATAAACTATAAGGCCAATATAAATGAAATTTTAAACATTGATTAAACATATAAGAAATAGTTGAAAACAAAAAGAATTTCCTCAAAAATATTGATGAAAAATAATCTATAACCTTTCAAAACCGCCTACTTGAAACTTAAAAATGTTTCAAATATGTGAATTTGAAAAACTGTAAAATATAAACTATAAAACGAATATAATTGAAAGTTTAAACATTGATTAAACATATAATAAATAGTTGAAAACAAAAAAAATTTCCAAAAAAATATTGATGAAAAGTAATTTATAAGCTTTCAAAACCGCATACTTGAAACTTAAAATTTTTCAAGTGTGTGAATAGGAAAGACCATAAAACATAAAATAGAAGACCAATATAAATGAAATGTTAAACATTGATTAAACATATAAGAAATAGTTGAAAAAAAATCAATTTCCAAAATTTTTTTAATGAAAAATAATTTATAATCTTTCAAAACCGCCTACTTGAAACTTAAACATGTTTCAAGTACGTGACTTTGAAAGATTATAATTATATTACTAAATAACTAATTAATTATTATATAATTAATAGTTATATTAATAATTAACTAATTAATT
Organism: Viscum album; assembly: GCA_963277665.1. Lineage (NCBI taxonomy): Eukaryota > Viridiplantae > Streptophyta > Magnoliopsida > Santalales > Viscaceae > Viscum > Viscum album. The sequence continues at coordinate 1,162,826,951 of OY728122.1, read as the reverse complement.
ATTATATAAGTAATAATTAATGAGTAATAATTAATAATTAATAATTTAATGAATAGTTATAATTAATATTTATATTACTAATTAACTAATTAATAATTACTAATTACTTATTAATAATTAATAATTACTAATTACTAATTATAATGAATAATTATACTAAATATTTATATTACTAATTAACTAATTAATAATTAATAATTACTAATTACTAATTAATTAGTTATAATTATTAATTGTATTTCTAATTAACTAAATATTTATTATATATGTAATAATTATATTACTAATTAATTATTATATAATTAATGATAATATTATTAATTAACTAATTAATTATGACATATTTAATTATTAATAATTACTAATTAATAATTAAAAATTATAATGAATAAATGTAATTAAAAATTATATTACTAATTTACTAATTAATTGTTATATAATTAATAATTATATAACTAATGAACTAACTAACTATTATATAATTAATTATTAATAATTAATAATTAATCATTATAATGACTAATTGTAATTAATATTTATATTACTAATTAACTAATTAACAATTAATAATTACTAATTACTAATTACTAATTAATAATTAATAATTATAATGAATAAATGTAATTAAAAATTATATTACTATTTTAGTAATTTATTATTATATAATTAATAATAATATTACAAATTAACTAACTAATTTTTATATAATTAATTATTATTAATTACTAATTAATAATTATAATGAATAGTTATAATTAAAAATCATATTACAAATTTACTAATTAATTATTATAATGAATAATTATAATTAAAAATCATATTACAAATTTACTAATTAATTATTATATTATTAATAATAATATTATTAATTAACTAATTAATTTTTACATAATTATCTATTAATAATTACTAATTAATAATTATAATTACTTATTATAAATAATTATATTATTTATAATTAACTAATTAATTATTATATAATTAATAATGATATTACTAATTAAATAATTACTTATTATATAGTTAATAATTATATAATTAATCATTATATTACTAATTAAGTATTATATAAATAATAATTAATAATTAATAGTTATAATGAATAATTATAATGAATAAATATATTACTAATTAACTACTTATTTATTATATAATAATTTTTAATAATTACTAATGAATAATTATAATGAATAATTATATTACTAATTAACTATTATATAATTAATTATTAATAACATTAATTTAGTAGTTAAATAAATTATTATATGTTTAATCCATGTTTTAACTTTAAATTATATCGGTCTTATAGTTTATATTTTAGTCTTTCAAAACCGCATACTTTAATCATTTTAAGTTTCAAGTAGGTGGTTTTGAAAGCTTATAAATTATTTTTCATGAACATTTTTTATGAAATTCTTTTTATTTTCGACTATTTGTTATATGTTTAATCCGTGTTTTATGTTTCATTTATATCGGTCTTATAGTTTATATTTTATTGGCTTTCAAAGTCACGTGCTTGAAACATTTTTAAGTTTCATGTTGGTCGTTTTGAAAGCTTATAAATTATATTTCATCAATATTTTTTACGAAATTCTTTTTATTTTCAAATATTTGTTTTATGTTTAATTCATGTATTAAGTTTCATTTATATTGGTCATGTAATTTATATTTTATAAGCTTTCAAAATCACGCACTTGAAACTTCTTATGTTTAAAGTAAGTGGTTTTGAAAGCTTATAAATTATTTTTTATCATCATTTTTTATGCTTTTTTTTGTTTTCAAATATTTTTTATATGTTTAATCCATGTTTTAAGTTTCATTTATATTGGCCTTATAGTTTATATTTTATAGTCTTTCAAAGTCACGTACTTGAAACAGAATCCCACATCGGAAATGCAGAATGTTCTGTGCAGGAAATGGAGAACCATAATCCCACATCGGAAATTCAGAATGATTTCCAGGGTAAGCTCTATTATAAAAAGGAGCTCTGGGTGAGAGCTTCTGTCAGAATCCAGATTGTTGTAATGGCAGTACTGCTGGATTTTAAATAGCGGATAAATTCTGCTGATTTTTTTTTTGTTTTTTTTTTGTGTTTTGTTTTGTTTATATATATATATATAAACAAAACAATACAAAAATAAATATAAATTCTAGAAAAAATATTTTTTTTTTCTGTTTTAGGGGAAAGCCGGCATCTAGGATGCCGCCTTTCACCCGAGCCCAAAGGTGGCATCAAGGATGCCACCTTTGTGGCGTATTTTCGAATTTTTTTTTAACCTACCCTGTTTTTAAAAAATATTTTTTTTAAAAAAATTATTAAAAAAAAACTCCTCATTTTTATCCTTCTATGGGTGTTGGAGTGACATCGTTATATTTGTCCAATTATCAATCTTTCTACCCCTTTCTAGTCGACTATTTAGAAATTATTATTATTTTTGGTCTATTGCTATATATGGTTTCACTTTTGAATATGAAAACCATTAATGGAGGAATTTGATCCGTTGTTTGATTGATGATGGAATTGAATGCCCTGTTTCTGGTCATTTTAAAACGAATCTCTCAACATTTTCACTAGTTGTGTGTCCATTTTTCTTCATATGAATGGATTACACCCAAAGATGAATTATACAAATAATATTTTCTATCCCTAGCTTACTCATTAAGGAGTAATTTTTTTTTAAATGGGTTTTTGAATTTTTTTTACAAAAGGGATAGGGTTGGCAGTCATTTACGCATCTTCAACCCAAGCGAGATGCGTGAACCCCGTTCACGCATCCTATAGAAAGTTTTTTTTTCTTTTTTTGTATTTTTAAAATTTTTATTTTTATTTTTTTTGTTTATATATATATATATATAACAAAAAATTTCAGCAGAATTTATCTGCTATTTATTATCAAACAGTTCTGTCGTTACAGCAGTCTGGATTCTGACAGACACCCTCACTAATGCCTCTCTTTTATAAGAGGGCTAGCTCTGGAAATCATTCTGCATTTTCGATGTGGGACTCAGCTTCTATCTTCCCTGCGCAGAACATTCTGCATTTCCAATGTGAGATTATGTTTCAAGTACGTCACTTTGAAAGACTATAAAATACAAACTATAAGACCAATATAAATGAAACTTAAAACATGGATTAAACATATAAGAAATTGTTGAAAATAAAAAGAATTTTGTAAAAAATGTTGATGGATAATAATTTATAAGCTTTCAAAGATACCAACTTGAAACTTAAAAATGTTTCAAATACATGTCTTTGAAAGACTATAAAATAAAAACTATAAGACCAATATGAACGAAACTTAAAACATGAATTAAACATATAAAAAATAGTTGAAAATAAAAATAATTTCGTAAAAAATGTTGATGAAAAATAATTTATAATCTTTCAAAACCACCAACTTGAAACTTAAAAATGTTTCAAGTATGTGGCTTTAAAAACTTATAAAATAAAAACTATAAGACCAATATAAATGAAAATTAAAACATGGATTAAACATATGCGAAATAGTTAATGATTAATTAGTTAACAATTAGTGAATTAGTAATTAGTAATTATTAATTATATAATAATTACTTAGTTAATTTCTAATATAATTATTAATTACATAATAATTAATTAATTAATTAGTAATATAATTATTAATTATAAAATAATTAAGTATTTAGTATGTAATATAATTATTAATTATATAATAATTCATTAGTTAATTAGTAAATTAGTAATATAATAAATAATTATAATTATTCATTACAATTATTAGTTATTAATTATTAATAATTAATTATATAATAATTAATTAGTTAATTAGTAATATAATTATTAATTATATAATAATTAACTAATTAATTATTAACTAATTAATTTTTAATAATTAATAATTATATTGGTAATTAACTACTTAATTATTATATAATTAATAATTACTATTTATAATTAATAATTATATTAGTAATTATAATTCTTAATTATATTAATAATTATAATTAATAATTACATTACTAATTATCTAATTCTTTATTATATAATTAATAATTATATTACTAATTTACAAATTAATTATCATATAATTAACAATTAATAATTAATAATTAAAAATTATAATGAATAATTATAATGAATAATTATATTACTAATTAAATAATTAATTATTATATAATTAAAAATTAAAAATTATAATTAGTAATTATATTACTAATTATAATTAATAATTATATTACTAATTAACTAATAAATTAGTATATAATTAATAATTAATTATTATAATTAATAATTATAATTAATAATTATATTATTAATTAATTATTGTATAATTAATACTTATATTACTGATTAACTAATTAATTATTATATAATTAATAATTAATAATTATAATTAATAATTATATTAGTAATTATAATTCATAATTATATTACTAATTATAATTAAGAATTACATTACAAATTAACTAATTCTTTATTATATAATTAATAATTATATTTCTAATTAACAAATTAATTATTATATAATTAACAATTAAAAATTATAATTAGTAATTATATTACTAATTATAATTAATAATTATATTACTAATTAACTAATTAATTAGTATATAATTAATAATTAATAATTATAATTATTAGTTATAATTAATAATCATATTAATAATTAATTATTGTATAATTAATACTTATATTACTAATTAACTAATTAATAATTATATAATTAATAATTAATAATTAATAATTAATAATTAATAATTAATAATTAATAACTAATGATTATAATAAATAATTATAATTACTAATTATATTACAAATTAATTAATTAATTAATTATTTATTTTAAATTAATAATTATATTATAGAATAACCAATTTATTATCATATAATAAATAATTAACAGTTCTAATTAATAATTATTTTAAAAATTAACCAATTAATTATTATATAATTAATAATTAATAATTATAATTAATAATTATAATTAATAGTTATATTAATAATTAACTAATTAATTATCAATTAATAATTATATTACTAATTAACTAATTAATTATTATATAATTATATTACTTATTAACTAGTTAATTGTTGTATATTAGTAATTAATTATTATATAATTAATAGTTAATAATTACTAATTAAATAATTATTAACTAATTAATAATTATATTACTAATTAACTAATTAAACATTAACTATTTCTCATATGTTTAATCCATGTTTTAATTTTCATTTATATTGGTCTTAGAGTTTTTATTTTATTGGTTTTCAAAGTCACGTACTTGAAACGTTTTTAAGTTTCAAGTTGGTGGTTTTGAAAGATTATAAATTATTTTTCATCAACATTTTTTACAAAATTCTTTTTATTTTTAACTATTTTTTATATGTTTAATTCATGTTTTAAATTTCATTCATATTGGTCCTATAGTTTTTATTTTATAGTCTTTCAAAGACACGTATTTGAAACATTTTTAAGCTTCAAGTTGGTATCTTTGAAAGCTTATAAATTATTATTCATCAACATTTTTTACAAAATTATTTTTATTTTCAACAATTTCTTATATGATTAATCCATGTTTTAAGTTTCATTTATATTGGTCTTATAGTTTTTGTTTTATAGTCTTTCAAAGTGACGTACTTGAAATAGAATCTCACATCGGAAATGCAGAATGTTCTGCACAGGGAAGATAGAAGCTGAGTCCCACATCAAAAATGCAGAACGATTTCTAGGGCTAGCCCTCTTATAAAAGAGAGGCATGGGTGAGGGTGTCTGTCAGAATCCAGACTGCTATAATGGCAGAACTGCTGGACATTAAATAGCAGATAAATTCTGCTGATTTTTTTGTTATATATATATATAAACAAAACAAAACAAAACAAAAAATAAAAATTTTAAAAATACAAAAAAAAGGAAAAAATCTTTCTGTAGGATGCGCGAATGGGGTTCACGCATCTTCCCAGGATCGGGGATGCGTGAACGGGGTTCACGCATCTCGGACCCATTTTTAAAAATACAGCCAACCCTATCCCTTTTGTAAAAAAATTCAAAAACCCATTTAAAAAAAATTACTCCTCTTTAAGCCTTGTGTCTCTGTTTTAATATCCTCATTCAGTGATTTATCATTATATATATATAAATAAATATATATATATCACTTCATAGAGGAGATTATGGTTATAAAATCCACATAAAATATAAACTTCTAAACCATTCTTGGCATGTGTGTGTGCGCGAAGTAGAAGGAGAAAGTCTTCTTCTATGATTCAAGTAAGGGATATCCTTTATTTAAAATATGTTTTAGTTTTTTGGTGAAAAGGGTTTAGTTTCCCCTTAAAAATTCACTTTCTTATAATTGTGTTCTATATTAAGATAAACCTTAGTAAGGGTTATATTAAATTTATTTAGAATTATGGTCCTTGATTTTAAAATTGGCTATATTATTTTTATGATTCTTGATAAGAAATGGGTAATCCTATTTTTAATTTGATCATTAAGGTTTTTCTTTAAAATCATTCAAAATTTATAGCAAGTGTTATGTTAATATTATTTTTTGGTTTTGATTCCATTTTTTTAAATTATGTAATGGTGTATTTAATTTACTTTCATTTCTTGCTGCTGTTTATTTATTATTATTGTGTATGCAAAATTTGTTTTTATATTTTAGTGCATGTTGGTTCTTGTGTGTGTTTTATGGTGCTACTAGCATTCATAAGTGCTTGTGTTCTTTTGTTGTACACATAATTTGGTCATAAGAAAGGGCGTATTTAATTTTTTTTTAGTTTTTATTTTTATAAAATTCCTATGGGATAATTTATTTTCAATTTATAAGGATTTATACATATATATAACCACTGTTTATACATGTGTATGAATATGTCATCATTTCTAACAATATTATGTCTTACTTTATTTTATTTTCAAAAGTAAAAATGTAATAGAAAATTAATTTACTATTATTTTAAAAATTGTATTATACACTACTACCAAACGGGCAAGGGAAGCGCCACCTTATATCAGCGCTAAGAAAAAACTGCTGATAAAGAAACCTTGTATCAGCGCTAAAATTTTAGCGCTGATACATGGTAACCTTTATCAGTGCTAACACAAGCGCTGATACAGGATGGATTTATCAGCGCTTTGTTAGCGCTAATAAAACCTTAGTCCATTTTTTTATAAAGTCGATCGCACAGTGCCCTCGTTTTATCGCGACCTAAAGCTCTCGCGGTATTGGAACCCTGCGACTCCCCTCCGCCGCCCGCTAAGTTCACATTGTCGGACCTCTGCCACCCTCGAGCTTCTCGTTGCCGGACCTCTGCCACCCGCTGAGCTTTGTGTTGCCGGACCTCCGCCGCCCTCGAGCTTCGCTTTGCCGAACCTCCACTTCCCGCAACGCCCTCGATCTTCACGCTGCCGGACCTCCGCCGCCCGCTGAGCTTCGCCTTGCTGGACCTCCCTTTAAGGAATGTTTTCCAAATCATTTATTAATATTGTTCTCCTCTCCCATCACACATAACCATATGTTGATTTGGAATTATATATTTAATGGATATTTGAGATTATGATGGTTGTAGGCTACATGATTCATCCTTTTCTTCTTCATGTTTGTCTCTAGGGTAATGCCCCCTGTCGAAGCTCGAGTTTGGTCCAACTTCTTCTAATGGTTCTAGAACTATTATTCTATAAATCATATCACACTATTAAAACATTGTTAATTGAAGTTTTGGGATGTGAGGCTTTCCCATCAATGGTGTTCTAGTGGATTTTGTGTTTAATTATTTCATCCCAAGGTTTCATTTCCTCCGGTGGTGATGATTCTGCTTCATCATAGATTCATGAATGTTCTTCCTACGTATTGTGATGGGGTTCTTGGGGGTGATCATCCAATATATTTCTATTACTCCTAAGGTATCACCTTTTTTCTAATGACTACGGTGGGTTTTTAGGTGATTTGGTATTTTTTTATTCTAGATCCTAGAAACCATTCAATTTGATGGTGGTATGGCTGGATATGTTATATAAATTCTTCCAACAATCACCATTATGAGAATGTGTGGTTTGAATTATAGAATATATATGCTTTGATTTAATTATATTATTAGGTTATGTTGGGTTGGAAATGGGTTATTAGGTTCCTAAGGTGATGGATTCTAGTTTGTTATCTTGTTAGTGAAGTTGTTGATGATCATGTTGATCAGGCGCATCACGGTGCAGGTATCAAGGCACGAGTATCATCATGATTTGAGGCATGATTCAATAGTATATTTTTGTTTGAAATTTTAATTTAGTGGTGTTTTATGGGGTATTTTTTATAATTTCACATACTATTTGAACATATGTGGCTATGACATATTTATTTTTTCTTTTATCATTACTCCATTATTATAGGATTTTCTATTAGTATAGTTTTTTTTACTGTAAATCAAAATGTGGAATCTTTGGGGAATGTTTGACATGGGTTGATTTTCTTTAAAAGGGATGGTTTATTCATGTAAAATATCTCTTGAGAAACCTATTATTGGTGGAAATATTGATATGCTCATCATCAATGGAAATCAATGAGTTTACACTATCAGAGTGAAGTTTATGAAAAATTCAAGGTCCTTCACACTTGGATTCTAGTTTCACTAGATTCCTCCTAGGTATCATCGATTCCCTTAGATCCAACACCATGTCACCATAAAGTAAAGAATGAAGGAAAAAAAATTTCTTTAAGGACAACACCACCCAGTTCTGATGCATTTCTAGGTCATCCAATGCTTGAACCCTATTTTCTTCAAGGGGTTCCCCCCTTCTTTCCTTCATGCAATATAAGTGACTTTGTCTGGCAGTGCACTTATATGGCATGATGCCCAGACCACCAAGATTTCTATCCTTGCCACCCCTACCTCCATCTCTGTCCTTATCCCTCGTTGAGGTTACTGACTGCTTCTCTGTAGTGGTTAGGCCCCTTCCTAGCAGTGTTTGTTTTGTCTCCCTTGGCTCTGAGCCTCTCATCTAGCTCCAAATACTTATTGATCCAGAGAGAACTCCCTCACTATCCCCCAAGTTTCATTACCCATCCTTCCCCTACCCGTTTGGATCCTCATCTCCCACTCATATGAAGCTTACCAACCAGAAGGGATTATGAACATGTTCAAAATCAAGGGACCTCAATGAGAGATCATACCCCCACTTCAATAAGGCTACTAGCTCTAGATCCAATGCCAGAGCCCTGTCCTACCCATCATTATTATCTTCATATGTAATGCTCATGGTCTTAGTTCCCATGTTAAATCAGACTTCCTCACTATAGAAATAAAAAAACATAATTTCATTGTTGTTGTTGTCAAATAACACAAAAAACCATATAATAATCATAGAATTCTCCTGGAAGATTAAGTTGCATGGATTTATACACTCTGACCCCTCCAACAGACACAAATGGGTATTTTGGCACAATAAATATGTTGTTGATACTGTTCAAGATTGTAATCAATTCATCACTACGAAGGTGTCCAACGGTGACACCTCCTTCCTTATGACTTTTGTTTTTGGAAGCTATGACCCTCTTCAAAGGGAATCTCTATGGAGTGAACAAAATACCTTTGATCTCGGCCACCATCCATTGTTTGTTGGGGGTGACTTTAATGTAATTTCCAACCCAAAGGAAAGGAAAGGTAGAAGCCCATTCTAGAGGAAGGCCATCATGGAGTTTGTTCAGTTCATGGGTGGGAAGGGCCTCATTGATCTCAGCTTCTCAGGTGACAGTTTCACCTGGTGAAACAGCTGCAGGGGCCATCACTGCTTGTGGAGTCTATTGGATAGGTGTATAGACAACATTAAATCCACTAACATATTATCAAATACCATGTTTTTCCATCTTTCTTGAGGTATTTTGATTCACTCCCCCCTGTTGGTTTCTATTTCTTCTTGGCATGATCATCAGGAACGGTTTCACTTCCACCAGCAGTGGGTTAACATCCTTGGGTACGAGGACCTGGTTTGTGAAATATGGAATGAACCCTTGTAGGAGTATCGGGCCACCTTCAACCTCAATGACCTGACCTCAAACCCTGATAGGTGCGTGTTCGCCCCTTCCTCCTCAGGAACCTTCACCACCTGGGACTACTGTCGCATATGGGCTCCTTCAGAGTATTATGATTGATGGAATGATACCTTTGGTTTATTGGATTATTAACACCAGTTGGAGATTTATGTGTGACTATATACTTATTATATTTTCTTATTATTTCTTACACACCACCACTTGAGTCGGGTAACCTGATTGAAATCCATATTGGTACTTTGGTTCTGATGTGGATATGGTTTTTTATGTGTTTGTGACATGTATATGTGTGGATATATGGGTATTTAGGCATGATGCTATTGAATGTAGGGCAGAGACCTAGGGGTGGTAGATGTATCATTCTTGATTATTCTTATGTTTGGTCTGGGGTGATTTGAGGAAACTATAATGAATCTAAAGTAATTATATTTAATGAAGATGAATAAATACTAATGGTTAGGCTCTATTAATCTCTATTTTTATAAGGATGTAGTTCTCTTCTACTGTATTTGGAAGTCTTGTTTTGTGTACTTGAACCATAAATACTAATATTTGAGATTCAAATAGGATGAAGATGAATAAAGATTGGATAGATGATAATTGTTTGACAACAGAGTATGAGAATAGAGTGAAAGAGTTCATCAAATTTGCAAAGGATCACGCAAAGGATCCTTCTCAAATCCTTTGTCCGTGTTTACGTTGTTGTTATTCTAGACTACTTACTCTAGAGGAGTTGGAAGAACATTTGATATGTCACGGAATAGATCAGAGTTATAAATGTTGGAATAAACACAAAGAAAAAGTGAATGTAGCTACTGGCTGGGATAAAAATGCGTTTTATGGATCATCAGATATGAATAAAAATATGGATAACGAAGAAGACCGTATGGAGGATGTGATTACAGATGTTAATGATGATGAAGATCGTATTGAGGAAATGACAAAGGCAATTGAAGATGAACTCCGTGATTTCCTAAAATTGTTTGAGAAGTTAAAGAGTTGTGCAAAGACTCCATTGTATGCTGGTTTCACTAAGTATACAACATTGTCAGCTGTACTGAAGTTGTATAAATTGAAAGCCGGAAATAGATGGAGTGATTTCAGTTTTACGGAACTACTTGCTCTCTTGAATGACATGCTCCCGGAAGATAATGATCTCCCAAGACAGACATATGAAGCTAGACGAATGCTACGCTCGATGGGTATGATTTCTGAAAGAATACATGCCTGCCCGAAAGACTGTATATTGTTTCTAAAGGATAACAAATAACTTATATAATGCCCAAAGTGTGGTGCTTCTCAATACAAGAAAGATAAATCCAATCCTACGAAAGTTTTATGGCACTTACCAATCATTCCAGGGTTTAGGCGTCTATATGGAAGTGAAGAAACTGCAAGACAATTGTCGTGGCATGCAAATAAAAGAAATAAAGATGGGAAATTACATCATCCTACCGACTCTCCTCAATGGAAGAAAATTGATCACGAGTATCCTGAATTTGGAAAAGAGCCGAGAAACCTTCGTCTTGCGTTATCTATAGATGGAGTGAATCCTTTTGGTTTTCAAACCAGCACTCATAGTACATGGCCTGTTATGTTGGTAAATTATAACTTGCCACCCTGGTTATACATGAAGCAGAAATTCATTATGTTATCTATGCTTATATCAGGACCAAAACAACCAGGTGACGATATTGATGTTTATCTGGATCCTTTGATCGAGGATTTGAAGTTATTGAGGGATTCATGTGTTATGTTGTATGATTCTTATAAAAGTGAATACTTTACATTGAGAGTGATGTTTTATGGGACAATATATGATTTCCCTACTTATGGAAATTTGTCAGGCTATAGCATTAAAGGAAATCAAGGGTCTCCCATGTGCAAAGAAGATACAGAATCAGTTAGGCTGAAACATTCATCAAAATCTGTGTTTCTAGGACATCGTAGATTTCTACCTCGTCGGCATAAGTACCGATCTTGGACGACATCATTCAATGGAAGTTTAGAACAACAAGCAGCACCATCTCCACTAACAGGTGATCGGTTGTTTGAGAAAGTAAAAGATCTGAACACTATTTTTGATAAATCATTTTCGAAAAACCTTACAAAAATCGGTTGGAAAAAGAGATCAGTTTTTTTTTGAATTACCATACTGGAATTGTTTGTACGTTAGAAATTTTCTTGATGTGATTCATGTGGGAAAAAATGTATGTGACAGTGTTATCAAAACATTTCTAAATTCCCCTAACAAAACAAAATATGGAATTAATTCAAGGATGGACATGGTTGACATGGGAATACTAGAATAGTTGGATCCCGTGAAGGGTGAAAATCGAATGTTTCTTCCTCCAGCTGCTTATACTCTTTCTAGGGAGGAGAGATATCAGTTTTGAAACTTCTTCAATGATGTAAAGGTTCTAGAGGGGTATTCATCAAATATCAAGAACATTATGTCAATGAATGATTTGAAGTTAAAAGGTTTGAAATCACATGATTTCCATGTTTTGATGCAAGATCTAATTACTATAGCTTTACGTTGCATTTTTCCCAAGAATGTTCATCATACGTTAAACAAACTTTGTTTCTTTTTCAAATCTATATGTAGCAAAGTTTTAGACTCGACAAAATTGCCAGCTATGGAAAAAGAAATTTCCATCATATTATGTGAATTAGAAATGTTCTTCCCACCAACATTCTTTGATAAGATGGTTCATTTGATGATTCACTTGGTGAGAGAGATTCGACTTTGTGGTCCTGTCCACTATAGATGGATGTATCCTATTGAAAGGTATATGAATATTTTGAAAGGGTATGTCAAAAATCGAAGTCATCAAGAGGGTTGTATAGTGGAGCGATATATTGTTGAGGAAGCCATTGAATTTTGTACCGAATACCTATCTGATGTGGAAAGAATTGGTCTCCCGAAATCTCGTCACACTGAACGCATTGAGGGTGAGGGAATTTCTGGAAGAGAAGTTGTGACAATCAGTATTACAGATTGGGAGCAGGCCCATCTTTATGTTTTTCATAACTGTTTGGAGGTTTCTTCATATATTGAAACTCAAAAAGAAATTCTTATGCAGTTGAATCCATCAAGGGATGAAAAATGGTTATCAAATACACATAATCACCAGTTTATAGGATGGGTTCAGGACCATATTTTTAAGCAGTTGGATGAAAATCCGAATTCAATTTCAGAACAACTTCGATGGCTAGCCGTTGGACCAAGTGTGTATGTATTATCTTACAGTGGTTATGTAATTAATGGTTATAAATTCTATACAGATGAACATGATGAAGATAGCACAATGAAAAATAGTGGAGTTACACTAGTGGCTGAAGCGATGCATGTTTCTGGTAGTAAGGACAGAAATCCAATTTATGCAAATATGTCATACTTTGGCATTATCAAAATAATATGGGAGTTGGATTATACAACATTCCAATTGCCGATTTTTCAATGCAAATGGGTTGATAACAACAGTGGTGTTAAAATAGATGAATGGGGATTTTTGAAAGTTGATTTTAGTAAAGAAGGGTACAAAGTTGAACAATTTATAATGGCATCACAAGCGGTACAAGTTTTTTATGTTCCAGATCCCACAAACCGAAAGTGGTCGATTGTTCTATTTTCTTCCAAAACTACTGAAGGTTCCGATGAAAATTCAGTTGAGGACGATCCTTTCAGTGGTACGTCGCAATCATTTCTGAGCGGTCCCAATGTAGATGATGTTTTTTATGTTAGAGGAGACCACAATGAAGGGATTTGGATAATCGATAGAGGTGTCAAATCCCACCAACCTTTGAAAAAAAGAAAGAGAGTTCAATAAACAGGTTATATTTTGTTTGTAATATAGATCTTGTTATCTCATGTTATTATCTTATCATTACTGAATTTATGTAATCTAAATTAAATTTTCAACCACTTTTGAAGATAATGTCTTCTACACATTCTAGTGCTCCTAACCTTGAGGCTGAACAAGTCTCTCAAGCTGCTGCTGCTGCTGTTTCTCCTGCAGCTGCTGCTGCTCCGGCTGCGGCTCCTGTTGCTCCTGTTGCTCCTCCTACTATGGCTCCTACTGCTCCTGCTACGGCTGCTGCTACTCCTGCTGCTGTGGCTCCTGCTGCTCCTAGTGTTGATGTCCAACAACCATCAGCACATGCTGTTGATACCATTTCAGATGAACATATAGATGATGTTTATATTGATGAAATGGTCTGGAATGAAGGACTGACATCGCATAAAACACAGGAGCATCATAGTTTGACGGTGTTAGCCAAAGTTCTTAAGGTGAAAATAAGAGGCATCAAATTTGAAGTCGGATGGAATGCACGATGCTAACATGTGAATCCCAACAAGGCTATGTTTAGCAGCTACATTGGAGTTGTCACTCGGCAACGTGTGCCGATTGACATATATTCATGGCACAATGTTGTGTCCGGGATGAAGGCTGTGATCTTTGAAGAAATTACGGTAACATTATGAATTTATTTCTTTAATTTACTAGAAAATAAAATAATGAAACAATGTCTTACTCTTCCCAATCTCTTACAGAGTACATTTATAGTAGACGATTCACACAAGGATTATGTACTAAGGCTTGCAGGAAGGATTCATCGAGGGTTTTGTACTATTTTAACAAGATGTCACCTGAAAGATTCCAAAGGTAAAATAAACCCGCACCCACCCATTTTCTACGCTCACCTGATATCCCAAGAAGCATGGGATGCATTTATTGGCCGCCGTGGGGATGAGAAGTTTCAGGTACATTGTGGGTGATAATATGTTGTTTGATGATACCTGTATTCATCACTTTGATTGTCAATATTTCATTTATGAAACAGAAACTCTGTACTGAAAATAAGGAAAGTGCATCAAAACCAGCATACCCCTATTGTAAAGCAAGGATGGGGTACGCTTCATTAGAAAAGAAAATGGTACGTATTTTAAATTTACAGTAATATTGTTAGGTGCCAATAAATAAAATCATAATTATCTTTCTATGTTTATATCTAGATTGATGAGTCTAAAACCAAATACACTTCCATCCCACGTCATGTGCTATAGAAGGAGGCACGTGTGAATAAGGAAGGGAAGTTAGTAGATGAGAACACACCAAAAGTGTAGGAAATAAGTGTAAGTATGACACGATGATAAAAATATTTGTTTTAAATTTCTATTACATAAAAATAATTAGTTATTTTCCAATATCTGACAGTCACAAGAATCAGCTACTCCTGTAGAGGATACAGACCTATTATCGATGGCTTTGAAGCAGCCTGAAAAATACGGTCGTGTCAGAGGTGCGGGTTTTGGGGTGACACCCCGAGTATATTTTGAGAAGAAGAAAAAAACAGATGATACAGATGAAAAATTGGAACAAATGAGCGAAAAAATAGCAACAATTGAAGAACAATTGTAATGGAAGTGAAGCAACTTTTATGGGTGGGAAGAAAAGGGAAGACACAAGTCAGGAACAACCAGCGCATGAACATACCACCCCACCCCCACCAGCTTTGAGGTGAGCCATTCCCGTCAAAGAACTATCTTAGCCATGGTAATCAATATTCTAATAATTGTTCCCATGAAATGTGAATTAGAAAAACACTAATAATTTTTCTGTACTGATCTTCTACAGGGTGATAATGATTCAGATTTATATCTATCAACACCCACCTATCACCTTGTAGCGAGGGCTATAGTTTTCAATATCCCAGACGCCACGCTGCATAATAGACCACTTCCAAAAGATCACCTGAAAGTGACGATTACTGTAGCTCATGAGCCAAATGCAGAACTACATATTCAACTTGTTGACGATGAAATTCATACAGTCGAAAAAGTTATTGGGACATTCATTGCATGGCCGTCACAACTTGTAAGAGTACATGCAGAAAAATAGGAATTTATTTCCTTTTTTTCAAGATAAACCTTTAACAATTAATGAAAAAAGGGTATGAACCAATGATTGTTGTTATAGACGGAGAAAGGGAAGGGGTGAAAAATGTCGACTCAAAACCATATAAAGGATCGACCAACCGATCCTAAGGAGCTACTGAAATCACAATAACAATACCTATTCTCTATCCACATTTACTGGCATTGAAGACTCATGTGGATACGAAGCTAAAATACGGTAATAGTCATATTGTGGTTTTTGAAGAGAATATATACGGAGAGTAAAGTCAAGATTTTGTTGCTGCTGAAAATGTAAATGAGATCCTTGAAAACAGTTGTCTAGGCGTCACAGTTATAAATGTATATATGAGGTATGTTTCCATGAATTGATGTTCTAAAAGATGATCTAATGTGAAAATTATGACTAAATGCATTTTATATTGTTGATAGATGCATTTATGAAAAACAGTTGAAGGAATTTTCCCATGAGCCAAGATTTGGACTCTTTAGTCCTCATAACACATCAACACACCTAACAAAATTAGATCCATCAAAAAGGGATTAAATAGTGAAAATCTTGTTGAAAACATTTGAAAGAAAGATTACAGATGACAAACTCTTCCTAATACCAACCATGCCGGGGTAAAACTCTATGATTAAAGCATATCAATTATATTTTCACTTCATTTATTACTTATTCCTTTTTTTGTTTTTAAGAAACATTGGTTGCTAATTGCAGTGAACTTGGATACTCTAAAGATTTATTTTCTGGATTCAAAGCAAGGATATCCATCAAACCGACCACACATGATGGAGTTTGTGAATCTGTAGACACTACATCTTACGTTTTAGGTTTAAACATCAAGTAATATACTTTATATTATCTTTTATTGAGGATTCTGTTATGATAGGGAGGTGTATCATTATCGTCTAAAAAAAGGAATGAGGACAGGGGCTAAGCATAAGGAAGCGAGCAAGTACTATGTCTGGACAAATATCAGGGTATAAATAATAAAATTTCACTATCCAAACACATCTCAACACAAGTTAATTATTCTCCTAATGATCAATTTTTTTGCAGTGTCCAAAACAAACAAACGATAATGATTTTGGTTATTATGTTGGTAAATTTATGAAAGAGATCATTTTTCATCAACAAACTAGCATCCCTAAAGAGGTATTTTCAAAAACATCTACTAGTTCGTTTAATTTATTTATTAATTATTTATTTTTATATTTTGCAGTACTACTCTGACTTCCGAAAAGCATCATACTCACAAGAAGATATGGATGTGTTCAGAAACGAGTGGGTCACATACCTGATGGAATATTTTACATAAATACAACGAATATCTGACTTGGGGACATGTACAATTGGTAGTCATTTTTGAGAGGGGTTAAGGAGATCAAAAGATAAAACGTTGTTGTATGTAAATGTTTGTAGGAAAATTGTAATTGTTATTAAATAAAACATCCTATCTCCAATGAGTAATTTTCCCATTTTAACAGATGATATGCACCAGCAACATGAAAGAATGCTGAACCACTCAAAGGTTCTCTATTTTGTTCAAAATGGACACAATTTTAAGTGAAAACAACAACTGACCTATGAAAATCCAACCAAATGCATTCATATTGTCTTGTTATTTTATAAGAATGATCCATGGGTCCTTTTGGATGTGTATGAGTCATTCCCGCCTCAATACGAGGCACGGTGTGGCCGGTACCACTCAAAGGGTATCTCTTTTGTTTAAAATGGACACAATTTTAAGTGAAAACAACAACTGACCTATGGAAATCTAACCAAACACATTAGGATTGTGTTGATACTTTAGTATAATGATTAATGGGTCCTTTGTGACGTGTAAGAGTCATCCCCGCCTCAATCTGAGGCACAGTGTGGCCGATAGCACTCAAAGGGTCTCTCTTTGGTTTAAAATGGACATAATTTTAAGTGAAAACAAAAACTGACCTACGGAAATCCAAACAAATGCATTCAAATTGTGTTGATATTTTATAATAATGATCCATGGGTCCTTGGTGAGATGTACGAGTCATCCTCACCTCAATCTGAGGCACGTTGTGGCTGGTAGCACTCAAAGAGTCTCTCCTTGGTTGAAAATGGACACAATTTTAAGTGAAAACAACAACTGACCTACAGAAATCCAACCAAACCCATTAGGATTATGTTGATCCTTTAGGAGAATTATCCACGGGTAATTTTTGATGTGTAAGAGTCATCTTGGCCTCAATACGAGGCACAGTGCGGCTTGTATCACTCAAAGGGTCTCTATTTTGTTTAAAATGTATACAATTTTAAGTGAAAACAACAACAGACCTATGTAAATCCAACCAAATGCATTCGGACTATGTTGATATTTTATAATAATTATTCATGGGTCCTTGGTGACATTTAAGAGTCATCCCCGCCTATATTTGAGGCACGGTGTGGCCAGTAGCACTCAAAGAGTCTCTCTTTGGTTTAAAATGGACATAATTTTAAGTGAAAACAACAACTGACCTACGGAAATCTGACCAAACCCATTAATAGTGTTTTTATCCTTTAGTAGAATGATCCTGGGGTCCTTTGTGACATGTACAAGTCATTCCTGCCTCAATCCGAGGCACAATGTGGCCGGTATCACTCAAAGGGTCTCTATTTTGTTTAAAATGTACACAATTTTAAGTGAAAACAACAACTGGACTATAGAAATCTGACCAAATGCATTCGGATTGTGTTGATCCTTTAGGAGAACGATACATGGGTCCTTTGTGACGTTTAAGAGTCAACCCTGACTCAATCCTAGGCATAGTGTGACCACTATCACTCCAAGGGTCTCTCTTTTGTTTAAAATGGACACAATTTTAAGTGAAAACAACAACTGACCAACGAAAATCTAACCAAACTCATTCAGATTGTGTTAATACTTTAGGAGAATGATTCAAGGGTACTTTGTGACATGTACGAGTCAACCTCGTCTCAATATGAGGCACGGTGTGGCCGGTATCACTCAAAGGGTCTCTATTTTGTTTAAAATGGACACAATTTTAAGTGAAAACAACAACTAACCTATAGAAATCTGACTAAACATATTCATATTGTATTGATACTTTATTATAACGATCCAAGGGTCATTTTGGATGTGTAAGTGTCATCCCCACCTCAATCTGAGGCACGATGTGGCTGGTAGCACTCAAAGAGTCTCTTTTTGGTTTAAAATAGACACAATTTTAAGTGAAAACAACAACTGACCTACGTAAATCTGACCAAACGAATTCGGATTGTGTTGATATTTTATAAGAACTACCCATGGTTCCTTTTTGACGTGTAAGAGTCAACCCCAATTCAATCCGAGGCACGGTGTGGCTGGTATCACTCAAAGGGTCTCTATTTTGTTTAAAATGGACACAATTTTAAGTGAAAAAAAAACTGACCTACGGAAATCCAAACAAAACCATTTGTATTGTGTTTACCCTTTAGGAGAATTATCCATGGGTCCTTTGTGACGTTTTCAATTCAACCTTTCCTCAATATAAGGCATGGTGTGACCGTTATCACTCAAAGGGTCTCTATTTTGTTTTAAATGGACACAATTTTAAGTAAAAACAACAACTGACCCACGGAAATCCAACCAAACCCATTCATATTTTGTTGATCCTTTAGGAGAATGATACAAGGGTCCTTTTTGATGTGTATGATTCACCATCTCCTTAATATGGGGCACGGTGTGGCCGGTTTCACTCAAAGGGTCTCTATTTTGGTTAAAATGGACACAATTTTAAGTGAAAACAACAACTGACCTATGGAAATCTGACCAAACGCATTTGGATTGTGTTGATACTTTAGGAGAACGATCCATGGGTCCTTTGTGACATGTACAAGTTAACCCCGCCTCAATCAGAGGCACAGTGTGCCCATTATCACTCAAAGGGTCTCTCTTTTGTTTAAAATGGACACAATTTTAAGTGAAAACAACAACTAAACTACAGAAATCCAACCAAAACCATTAATATTGTGTCTATCCTTTAGGAGAACGATCCACGGGTCCTTTTTGACATGTACGAGTCATCCCCGCCTCATTTCGAGGCATGGTGTGCCCGGTACCACTCAAAGGGTCTCTATTAGGTTTAAAATGAACACAATTTTAAGTGAAAACAAAAACTGACCTACGGAAATCTGAACAAACGCATTATTATTGTATTGATAATTTAGGAGAACGATCCATAAGTACTTTGTGACATGTATGAGTCAACCTCACCTCAATCTAAGGCACTATGTGGCTAGTATCACTCAAAGGGTCTCTATTTTGTTTAAAATGGACACAATTTTAAGTGAAAACAACAACTGACCTACGGAAATCCTACCAAAACCATTCAGACTGTGTTGATCCTTTAGGAGAACTATCAAAGGGTCCTTTTTGACTTCTATGAGTCATCCCCGCATCAATACAAGGCATGGTGTTCCCGGTAGCACTCAAAGTGTCTCTATTTTGTTCAAAATTGACACAATTTTAAGTGAAAACAACAACTGACCTACGAGGATCCGACCAAACACATTCAGATTGTGTTGATGATTTAGTAGAAATATCCATGTGTCTTTTTCAATGTGTATGAGTCAACCCCGCATCAATACGAGGCACAGTGTGACCGGTATCACTCAAAGGGTCTCTATTTTGTTTAAAATGGACACAATTTTAAGTGAAAATAACAACTGACCTACGGAAATCCATCCAAACCCATTCGGATTGTGTTTATACTTTAGGAGAACAATCCACGGGTCATTTGTGACGTGTATGAGTCATCCCCGCCTCAATACGAGGCATGGTGTGGCCGGTATCACTCAATGGGTCTCTATTTTGTTTAAAATGGACACATTTTTAAGTGAAAACAACAAATAACCTACGGAAATCCAACCAAAATAATTATTATTGTGTTGATACTTTAGTAGAAGGATCCATGGGTCCTTTGTGACGTGAAAGAGTCAGCCCTGCCTCAATCCGAGGCACGGTGTGGCCGGTATCACTCAAATGGTCTCTATTTTGTTTAAAATGGACACAATTTTAAGTGAAAACAACAACTGACCTACGGAAATCTGGACAAACTCATTCGGATTATGTTTATCCTTTAGGAGAACGATCCAAGTGTTCTTTGTAACATTTATGAGTCATCCCTTCCTTAATCCGAGGCACGGTGTGGCCGGTATCACTCAAAGGTTCTCTATTTTTTTTAAATGCACACAATTTTAAGTGAAAACAACAACTAAACTATAGAAATACAACCAAATGAATTCATATTGTGTTGATACTTTAGGAGAATTATACAAGGGTACTTTATGACATGTAAAAGTCAACCCCGCCTCAATCTGAGGCACGGTGTGACCACTATCACTCCAAGGGTATCTCTTTTGTTTAAAATGGACACAATTTTAAGTGAAAACAACAACTGACCAACAGAAATCTAACCAAATGCATTCGGATTGTGTTGATCCTTTAGGAGAATGATCCATTGGTCCTTTGAGAGGTGTAAGAGTCATCCCTGCCTCAATATGAGGCACGGTGTGGCCATTAGCTCTCAAAGGGTCTCTCTTTGGTTTAAAATGGACACAATTTTAAGTGAAAACAACAACTGACCTACGAAAATCTGACCAAATGCATTCATATTGTCTTCCTCATTTTTAAGAACGATCCATGGGTTCTTTGCGATGTGTAAAAGTCAACCCTTCCTCAATACAAGGCACGGTGTGGCTGGTACCACTCAAAGGGTCTCTCTTTTGTTTAAAATGGACACAATTTTAAGTGAGAACAAAAACTGACCTACATAAATTCATCCAAAAAAAATCGGATTGTATTCATCCTTTAGGAGAACGATCCATGGGTCCTTTGTGACATGTATGAGTCATCCCCGCTTCAATCTGAGGCACAGTGTGGGCGGTAGCACCCAAAGTGTCTCTCTTTGGTTTAAAATGGACACAATTTTAAGCGAAAACAACAAATAACCTACAGAAATATGACCAACGCATTCAGATTGTCTTGATATTTTATAAGAATGATAAATGGGTCCTTTTTGATGTGTATAAGTTAACTCTGCCTCAATCGGAGGCACTTTGTGTCCGGTATCACTCAAAGGGTCTCTATTTTGTTTAAAATGGACACAATTTTAAGTGAAAACAACAATTGACCTGCGGATTTCCGACCAAACCCATTCGGATTGTGTTGATACTTTAAGAGAATGATCCAATGGTCCTTTTTGAGGTGTAAGATTCACCCCTGCCTCAATATAAGGCACAGTGTGGCCAGTAGCACTCAAAGGGTCTATCTTTGGTTTAAAATGGACACAATTTTAAGTGAAAACAACAACTGACCTACAGAAATCCGAACAAACGCATTCGGACTGTCTTGATCATTTATAAAAACGATCCATGGGTCCGTTTTGACGTGTACGAGTCAACATCGCCTTAATCTAAGGCACGGTGTGACCTGTATCACTCAAAGGGTCTCTATTTTGGTTAAAATGGTCACAATTTTAAGTGAAAACAGCAAATGACCTTCATAAATCTCACCAAACCCATTCATATTGCATTTATCCTTTATGAGAACAATCCACGGGTCCTTTTGGACGTGTAATAGTCATCCCCGCCTCAATCTGAGGAACGGTGTGGCTAGAACATCTCAAAGGGTCTCTATTTTGTTGAAAATGGACACATTTTTAAGTGAAAACTACAACTGACCTACGAAAATCCAACCAAATGAATTCAGATTGTGTTGATACATTTGGAGAACGATCCATGGGTCCTTTGAAACGTGTAAGAGTCAACCCCGCCTCAATCCAAGGCACGGTGTGGCCGGTATCACTGAAAGGGTCTCTATTTTGTTTAAAATGGACACAATTTTTAGTGAAAACAACAACTAACCTATAGAAATCCATAAAAACCAATTCATATTGTGTTGATACTTTAGAAGAACGTTACACGATCCCTTTGTGATGTGTACGAGTCATCCCTGCCTCGATTCGAGGCACAGTGTGGACCCTATCACTCAAAGGGTCTCTCTTTTGTTTAAAATGGACACAATTTTAAGTGAAAACAACAACTGACCGACAGAAATCTGAACAAACCCATTAGGATTATGTTGATCCTTTAGTAGAATTATCCACAGGTCATTTTTGACGTGTAAGAGTCATACCCGACTCAATCTGAGGCATTGTGTGGCCGGTACCACTCAAAGGGTCTCTATTTTGTTTAAAATGGACACAATTTTAAGTGAAAACAACAACTGACCTATTTAAATCTGAACAAACGCATTCAAATTATGTTTATCCTTTAGTAGAACGATCGAAGGGTCCTTTTTGATGTGTACGAGTCAACCCTGCCTCAATCTGAGGCACGGTGTGGCCGGTATCACTCAAAGGGTCTATATTTTGTTTAAAATGGACACAATTTTAAGTGAAAACAACAACTGACCTATGGAAATCCAACCAAACCCATTCAGATAGTGTTGATCCCTTAAGATAATGATCCAAGGGTCCTTTTTGATGTTTAAGAGTCATCCCCGCTTCAATCTGAGGCACGGTGTGGCCGGTATCACTCAAAGGGTCTATATTTTGTTTAAAATGGACACAATTTTAAGTGAAAACAACAACTGACCTACGTAAATCCAACCAAACCCATTCATAAAGTGTTGATCCTTTAGGATAATGATCCAAGGGTCCTTTTTGATGTGTAAGAGTTATTCCCGCCACAACTCGAGGCATGATGTGGCCTGTATCACTCAAAGGGTCTCTATTTTTTCTAAAATGGACACAATTTTATGTGAAAACAACAGCTGACCTACGAAAATCCTACCAAGCAAATTCAGATTTTGTTGATCCTTTAGGGAAATGATCCATGGGTCTTTTGTGACGTGTATGAGTCAACTTCGCCTCAATCCGAGGCACGGTGTGGCCGGTATCACTCAAAGGGTCTCTATTTTGTTTAAAATGGACACAATTTTAAGTGAAAACAAAAATTGACCTACGGAAATCCAACCAAACCCATTCGGATTGTGTTGATCCTTTATTATAAAGATCCAAAGGTCCTTTGTGACGTGTATGAGTCATACCCTCCTCAATCTGAAGCACAGTGTGGCTGGTATCACTAAAAGGGTCTCTATTTTGTTTAAAATGGATACAATTTTAAGTGAAAACAAAAACTGACCTACGGAAATCTGATCAAAAGCATTAGAATTGTGTTGATCCTTTAGGATAACGATCCATGGGTCCTTTGTGACGTGTACGAGTCAACCCCGCCTCAATAAGAGGCACAGTGTGGCCGGTATCACTCAAAGGGTCTCTATTTTGTTTAAAATGGACACAATTTTAAGTGAAAAAAACAACTGACCCACGAAAATCTGACCAAAACCATTTGGATTGTGTTTATCCTTTAGGAGAACGATACAAGGGTCCTTTGTGACATGTATGAGTCATACCCACCTCAATAAAAGGAACGGTGTGGCTGGTATCACTCAAAGGGTCTCTATTTTGTTTAAAATATGCACAATTTTAAGTGAAAACAACAACTAACCTATGGAAATATGACTAAACACATTCGGATTGTGTTTATCCTTATGTGAAAGGTCCAAGGGTCCTTTGTGACGTGTAAGAGTCAACCCCACCTCAATCCGAGGCACGGTGTGACCACTATCACTCCAATGGTCTCAATGTTGTTTAAAATGGACACAATTTTAATTGAAAACAACAACTGACCTATGAAAATATGACCAAACACATTTGGATTGCCTTGATATTTTATAATAACGATCCATGGGTCCTTGGTGATGTTTAAGAGTCAACCCCGCCTCAATATTAGGCACGGTGTGGTTGGTACCACTCAAAGGGTCTCTATTTTGTTTCAAATGTACACAATTTTAAGTGAAAACAAAATCTGACCTACTAAAATCTGGCCAAACAAACTCGGATTGTCTTGATCCTTTAGGAGAACGATCCAAGGGTCCTTTGTGACATGTATGAGTCATCCTTGCTTCAATCTGAGGCACGGTGTGGCCGGTATCACCCAAAGGGTCTCTCTTTAGTTTAAAATGGACACAATTTTAAGTGAAAACAACAACTAACCTACAGAAATACGACCAACCACATTCGGATTGTCTTGATATTTTATAAGAACGGTCTATGGGTCATTTTTGATGTGTACGAGTCAAGCCCTCCTCAATCTGATGCATGGTGTGTCCGATATCACTCAAAGGGTCTTTATTTTGTTTAAAATGGACACAATTTTAAGTGAAAACAACAACTGACCAACAAAAATCTGACTAAAACCATTCTCATTGTGTTTATCCTTTAGGAGAATGATACAAGGGTCCTTTGGGAGGTGTAAGAGTCATCCCCGCTTCAATATGAGGTATGGTGTGGCCGGTAGCACTCAAAGGGTCTCTCTTTGGTTTAAAATGGACACAATTTTAAGTGAAAACAACAACAGACCTACATAAATCTGACCAAACACATTCAGATTGTCTTGATCATTTATATTAACTATCCATGGGTCCTTTGTGACGTGTAAGAGTCAACCTATCCTCAATCCGAGGCATTGTGTGGCCGGTATCACTCAAAGGGTCTCTATTTTGTTTAAAATGATCACAATTTTAAGTGAAAACAGCAACTGACCTACATAAATCTGACGAAACCCATTCGGATTGTGTTGATCCTTTAGTAGAACGATCCACAGGTCCTTTTGAGGTGTAAGAGTCATCCCTGCCTCAATCCGAGGAACGGTGTGGCCGGTACCCCTCAAAGGGTCTCTATTTTGTTGAAAATGGACACATTTTTAAGTGAAAACAACAACTGACCTACGAAAATCCGACCAAACGCATTCACATTTTGTTGATCATTTTGTAGAACAATCCATTGGTCCTTTGAGACGTGTAAGAGTCAACCCCGCCTCAATATGAGGAACAATGTGTCTGGTATCGCTCAAAGGGTCTCTATTTTGTTTAAAATGGACACAATTTTCAGTGAAAACAATAACTGACCTATGAAAATCCATCGAAACCCATTCAGATTGTGTTGATACATTAGAATAACGATCCAAGAGACCTTTGTGAGGGTTATGAGTCATCCCTTCCTTAATTTTAGGCACGTTGTTCCCCCTATCACTCAAATGGTCTTTTTTTTAAATGGGCGCAATTTTAAGTGAAAACAACAACTGACCTACGGAAATCTGACCAACCCATTCGGATTGTGTTGATACTTTAGGAGAACAATACACAGGTCCTTTTTGATGTGTAAGAGTCATACCCGCCTCAATCCGAGGCATGGTGTGGCCGGTACCACTCAAAGGGTCTCTATTTTGTTTAAAATGGACACAATTTTAAGTGAAAACAACAACTGACCTATGGAAATCTAGCCAAACGTGTTTGGAATGTGTTAATCCTTTAGGATAACGATCCACAGGTCCTTTGTGATGTGTACGAGTCAAACCCGCCTCAATCCGAGGCACGGTGTGGCCGGTATCACTCAAGGGGTCTCTATTTTGTTTAAAATGGACACAATTTTAAGTGAAAACAACAACTGACCAATGGAAATCCCGCCAAACCCATTTGGATTGTATTGATCCTTTAGGAGAACGATCCAGTGGTACTTTTTGACGTGTATGAGTCATACCCACCTTAATTCGAGGCATGGTGTGGTCTGTACCACTCAAAGGGTCTCTATTTTGTTTAAAATGGACATAATTTTAAGTGAAAACAACAACTGACCTACAGAAATCCAAACAAATGCATTCGGATTGTGTTGATACTTTATAATAATGATCCACGAGTCCTTTTTGACATTTAAGAGTCAACTCTTCCACAATCTGAGGCACGGTGTGGCTGGTATCACTCAAAGGGTCTCTATTTTGTTTAAAATGGACACAATTTTAAGTGAAAACAACAACTTACCTACGAAAATCCAACCAAACCCATTTGGATTGTGTTGATACTTTATGAGAATGATACATGGGTCCTTTGTGACGTGTATGAGTCATACCCGCCTCAATCCGAGGCACGGTCTGGCTGGTATCACTCAAAGGGTCTCTATTTTGTTTAAAATGGACACAGTTTTATGTGAAAACAAAAACTGACCTATGGAAATCCAACAAAATGCATTTGGATTGTGTTTATCCTTTAGGAGAAAGATCCATGGGTCCTTTTTGATCTTTAAAAGTCAACCCCGCCTCAATATGAGGCACGGTGTAGCCGGTATAACTCAAAGGGTCTCTACTTTGTTTAAAATGGACACAATTTTAAGTGAAAACAACAACTGACCTATGGAAATCCGACCAAAACCATTATAATTGTGTTGATGCTTTAGTAGAATGATATAAGAGTCCATTTTGAAGTCTACAAGTCATCCCTGCCTCAATCAAAGGCACGGTGTGGCCGGTATCACTCAAAGGGTATCTATTATGTTTAAAATGGACACATTTTTAGTGAAAACAACAACTATCCAATGGAAATCCAACCAAACACATTCATATTGTGTTGATCCTTTATGAGAACGATACATGGGTCCTTTGTGACATGTACGAGTCAACCCCGCATCAATCCGAGGCACGGTGTGGCCGGTATCACTCAAAGGGTCTCTATTTTGTTTAAAATGGACACAATTTTAAATGAAAACAACCACTAACCTACAGAAATCTGACCAAACCCATTTTGATTGTGTTGATCCTTTAAGATAACTAACCATGGGTCCTTTTTGACATGTATGAGTCATCCCTTCCTCAATCAAAGGCACGGTGTTGCCAGTACCACTCAAAGGGACTCTATTTTGTTTAAAATGTACACAATTTTAAGTGAAAACAACAACTGACCGAAAGAAATCTGAAAAAATGCATTCGGATTGTGTTGATACTTTAGGATAACTATCCAAGGGTCCTTTTTGACATGTAAAAGTCAACCCTTACTCAATCCAAGGCATGATGTGACTGCTATCACTCAAAGGGTCTCTATTTTGTTTAAAATGGACACAATTTTAATTGAAAACAACAACTGACCTATGAAAATCCAACCAAACGCATTCGGATTGCCATGATCTTTTCTAATAACGATACATGGGTCCTTTTATATGTGTACGAGTCAACCCCGCCTCAATTCGAGGCACGTTTTGGCTGGTATCACTCAAAGGGTCTCTATTTTGTTTAAAATGGACACAATTTTAAGTGAAAACAACAACTGACCTACATAAATCCTACCAAACCCATTCGGATTGTGTTGATACTTTAGGATAACAATAAACGGGTCCTTTTTGATGTGTATGAGTCATCCCCACCTCAATCCGAGGCACGGTGTGGCCGGTATTACTCAACGAGTCTCTATTTTGCTTAAAATGGACACAATTTTAAGTGAAAACAACAAATGACCAACGGAAATCTGACCAAACGAATTTGGATTTTATTTCTCCTTTAGGAGAACGATCCATGGGTCCTTTGAGTTGTTAAAGAGTCAACCCCTCCTCAATCCAAGGCTCGGTGTCTCCGGTATCACTCAAAGAGTCTCTATTTTGTTTAAAACTGACACAAGTTTAAGTGAAAACAACAGCTGACCTATGGAAATTCGAACAAACCCATTTAGATTGCGTTGATACTTTATTAGAATTACTCACGGGTCCTTTTTGACGTGTACCAGTGATCCCCGCCTCAATATTAGGCACGGTGTGGCTAGTAGCACTCAAAGGGTCTCTCTTTTGTTTAAAATGGACACAATTTTAAGTGAAAACAACAACTGACCTATGGAAATCTATCCAAATGCATTCATATTGTCTTGATATTTTATAATAAATATTCATGGGTCATTTTTGATGTGTATGAGTCAACCCTGCCTCAATCCGAGGCACAATGTGGCCGATATCACTCAAAGGGTCTCTATTTTGTTTTAAAAGGACACAATTTTAAGTGAAAACAAAAACTAACACATAGAAATCTGACCAAACCCATTCTAATTGTGTTGATCCTTTAGGAGAATGATACATGGGTCATTTTTGATGTTTAAGATTCATCCCCGCCTCAATCCAAGGCACGGTGTGTCCGGTATCACTCAAAGGGTCTCTATTTTGTTTAAAATGTACACAATTTTAAGTGAAAACAACAACTGACCTATGGAAATCTAAAAAAACGCATTATTATTGTATTGATCCTTTAGGATAACGATCCAAGGGTCATTTTTGACATGTACGAGTCAACCCCGCCTCAATCCAAGGCACGGTGTGGCCGGTATCACTCAAAGAGTCTCTATTTTGTTTAAAATGGACACAATTTTAAGTGAAAAAAACAACAGACCTACGGAAATGTAACCAAACGCCTTTGGATTGTGTGAATCCTTTAGGATAACGATCCACAGGTCTTTTTGATATGTACGAGTCATCCCCACCTCAATAAGAGGCACAATGTGACCACTATCACTCAAAGGGTCTCTTTTTTTTAAATGGACACAATTTTAAGTGAAAACAACAACTAACCTACCGAAATCCGACCAAATGCATTTGGATTGTGTTGATAGTTTAGTAGAATGATCCAAGGGTACTTTGTGATGTGTATGAGTCAACCCTACCTCAATCTGAGGCACAGTGTGGCCGGTATCACTCAAAGGGTCACGACTTTGTTTAAAATGGACACAATTTTAAGTGAAAACAACAACTGACCTATGGAAATCCGACTAAACACATTCAGATTGTATTGATACTTTAGGATAACGATCCATAGGTCCTTTGGGATGTGTACGAGTCATACCCATCTCAATTTGAGGTACAGTGTGGCCGGTAGCACTCAAAGAGTCTCTCTTTGGTTTAAAATGGACACAATTTTAAGTGAAAACAAAAGCTGGCCTCCAGAAATCTGGCCAAACGCATTCCGATTATGTATATACTTTAGGAGAATGATCTATGGGTCCTTTTCAACGTGTACGAGTCAACCCTACCACAATATGAGGCACGGTGTGGCTGGTATCACTCAAAGGGTCTCTATTTTGTTTAAAATGGACACAATTTTAAGTAAAAACAACAAATGACCAACAGAAATCAAACCAAAACCATTCAGATTGTGTTTATCCTTTAGGAGAATGATCCATGGGTCCTTTTTAATGTGTAATAGTCATCCCGTCCTCAATCTGAGGCACGGTTTCCCCCTATCACTCAAAGGGTCTCTCTTTTGTTTAAAATGGGCACAATTTTAAGTGAAAACAAGAACTGACCTACGGAAATCCGACCAAACCCATTAGGATTGTGTTTATCCTTTAGGAGAACGATCCGAGGGTCCTTTTTGATGTGTAAAAGTCATCCCTGCCTCAATGCAAGGCACAGTGTGGACAGTACCACTCAAAGGGTCTCTATTTTGTTTAAAATGGACACAATTTTAAGTGAAAACCACAATTGTCCTATGGAAATTTGACCAAACGCATTCATATTGTGTTTATCCTTTATGAGAACAATCCAAGGGTCCTTTGTGATGTGTAAAAGTCAACCCCACCTCAATCTGAGGAACGGTGTGGCCAGTATCACTTAAAGGGTCTCTATTTTGTTTAAAATGGACACAATTTTAAGTGAAAACAATAACTGACCTATGAAAATCTAACCAAACCCATAAAGAATGTGTTGATACTTTAGGATAACGATCCAAGGGTCCTTTGTGACGTGTAAGAGTCATCCCGACTCAATCCGAGTCATGGTATGTCCGATATCACTCAAAGGGTCTCTATTTTGTTTAAAATGGACATAATTTTAAGTGTAAACAACAACTGACCTACGGAAATCTGACCAAACGCATTCGGATTGTGTTTATCCTTTAAGAGAAAAATCCAAGGGTCTTTTGAGACATGTAAGAGTCAACCCCACCTCAATACGAGGAACGGTGTGGCCGATATCACTCAAAGGGTCTCTATTTTGTTTAAAATGGACACAATTTTAAGTGAAAACAACAACTAACCTATGGAAATCCAACAAAAACTATTCGGATTGTGTTGATCCTTTAGTAGAACGATCCACAGGTCCTTCAAGACATGTATGGGTCATCCCCGCCTCAATCCGAGGCACGGTGTGGCTGGTATCACTGAAAGGGTCTCTATTTTGATTAAAATGGACAAAAGTTTAAGTGAAAACAAAAACTGACCTACGGAGATCTGACCAAATGCATTTGGATTGTGTTTATACTTTAGGAGAACGATCCGTGGGTCCTTTGTGACATGTACGAGTCAACCCCGCCTCAATCCGAGGCATGGTGTGACTGGTATCACTCAAAGGGTCTCTATTTTGTTTAAAATGGACAAAATTTTAAGTTAAAACAACAACTGACCTATGGAAATCCAATCAAAACCATTCAGATTGTGTTGATCCTTGAGGAGAACGATCCACGAGTTCTTTGTGACGTTTATAAGTCATCCCTACCTCAATTAGAGGCACGGTGTGTCCGGTATCACTCAAAGGGTCTCTATTTTGTTTAAAATGTACACAATTTTAAGTGAAAACAACTACTGACCTACAGAAATATGACTAAACGCATTCAGATTGTATTGATCCTTTAGGTGAACGATCCAATGGTACTTTTTGACGTGTAAGAGTCAACCCCGCCTCAATCCAAGGCACGGTGTGCCCGCTATCACTCAAAGGGTCTCTATTTTTTTAAAATGAACACAATTTTAATTGAAAACAACAACTAACGTATGAAAATCTGACCAAAATCATTTATATTGCCTTGATATTTTATAAGAACGATCCATGGGTCCTTGGTGACATGTACGAGTCAACCCTGCCTCAATCCGAGGCATAGTGTGTCCAGTACCACTCAAAGGGTCTCTATTTTGTCTAAAATGTACACAATTTTAAGTGAAAACAAAAACTGACCTACGGAAATCTGACCGAACACATTCGGATTGTATTGATACTTTAGGAGAATGATCCAAATTTCCTTTGAGACATGTATGAGTCATCCCCACTTCAATCTGAGGCACGATGTGGCTGATAGCACTCAAAGAGTCTCTCTTTGGTTTAAAATGGACACAATTTTAAGTGAAAACAAAAACTGACCTACGGAAATCTGACCAAATACATTTGGATTGTCATGATATTTTATAATAATGATACATGAGTCCTTTGTGATGTGTACGAGTCAACCCCGACTCAATCCGAGGCACGGTGTGGCCGGTATCACTCAAAGGGTCTCTATTTTGTATAAAATGGACACAATTTTAAGTGAAAACAACAACTGACCTACGGAAATCCGACCAAACCCATTCGGATTGTGTTTATCCTTTAGGAGAATGATACCCAGGTCCATTTTGACGTGTATGAGTCATCCCCGCCTCAATCTGAGGCACGGTGTGGCCGGTACCACTCGAAGGGTCTCTATTTTCTTTAAAATAGACACAATTTTAAGTGAAAACAATAACTGACCTACGGAAATCCAAACAAACGCATTCAGATTGTGTTGATCCTTTAGGATAAGGATACACGGGTCCTTTTTGATGTGTACGAGTTAACCCCGCCTCAATCCGAGGCATGGTGTGGCCAGTATCACTCAAAGGGTCTCTATTTTGTTTAAAATGGACACAATTTTAAGTGAAAACAACAACGGACCTACAGAAATCTGACCAAACCCATTAAGATTGTGTTGATCCTTTAGGAGAATGATCCACATGTTCTTTTTTATGTGTATGGGTCATCCCCGCCTCAATTCGAGACACAACGTGTCCGGTACCACTCAAAGGGTCTCTATTTTGTTTAAAATTGACACAATTTTAAGTTAAAACAACAACCGACCTATGGAAATACGACCAAACGCATTCGTATTGTGTTGATACTTTAGGAGAACGATTCAAGGGTCCTTTATGACATGTATGATTCAACCCTGCCTCAATCCGAGTCACGGTGTGGCCGGTATCACTCAAAGGGTCTCTATTTTGTTTAAAATGGACACAATTTTAAGTGAAAAAAACAACTGACCTACGGAAATCCAACCAAAACCCATTCGTATTGTGTTGATCCTTTAGGAGAATGATCCACAGTTCCTTTTTGACGCATAAGAGTCATCCCTGCCTCAATCCGAGGCACGGTGTTCCCACTATCACTCAAAGGATCTCTATTTTGTTTAAAATGGACACAATTTTAAGTGAAAAAAACAACTAACCTACATAAATCCGACCTAACCCATTTGGATTGTGTTTATCCTTTAGGATAAAGATCCAAGGGTACTTTTTGATGTGTATGAGTCATCCCTGCCTCAATCCGAGGCACGGTGTGGCCGGTACCACTCAAAGGGTCTCTATTTTGTTTAAAATGGACATAATTTTAAGTGAAAACAATAAATGACCTACGGAAATCTGATCAAACTCATTCATATTATGTTGATCCTTTATAATAACTATCCAAGGGTACTTTTTGACATGTATGAGTCAACCCCTCCTCAATCTGAGGCATGGTGTGGCTGGTATCACCCAAAAGGTCTCTATTTTGTTTAAAATGGACACAATTTTAAGTGAAAACAACAACTGACCTACGGAAATCCAAACAAAACCATTCGGATTGTGTTTATAATTTAGGAGAATGATCAACGGGTCCTTTTTGATGTGTAAGATTCATACCCTCCTCAATCCTAGGCACGGTGTGGCCGATATCAGTCAAAGGGTCTCTATTTTGTTTAAAATGGACACAATTTTAAGTGAAAACAAAAATTGACCTACGAAAATCTGACCAAACACATTCAGATTGTGTTTATCCTTTAGTAGAAATATCCATGGGTCCTTTTTGATGTGTAAAAGTCAACCCCTCCTCAATCAGAGGCACGATGTGGCCGGTATCACTCAAAGGGTCTCTATTTTGTTTAAAATGGACACAATTTTAAGTGAAAACAACAACTGACCTACAGAAATCCGACCAAACCCATTCGGATTGTGTTGATAATTTAGGAAAACGATAAACAGGTCCTTTTTGATGTGTACGAGTCATCACTACCTCAATCCGTGGCATGGTGTGGCTGGTATCCCTCAAAGGGTCACTATTTTGTTTA
Organism: Viscum album; assembly: GCA_963277665.1. Taxonomy (NCBI): domain Eukaryota; kingdom Viridiplantae; phylum Streptophyta; class Magnoliopsida; order Santalales; family Viscaceae; genus Viscum; species Viscum album. The sequence goes on along the minus strand of OY728122.1, from coordinate 1,162,792,998 downwards.
AAATGGACACAATTTTAAGTGAAAACAAGAACTGTCCAATGGAAATCTGACCAAATGCATTCAGATTGTGTTTATACTATAGTAGAATGATACATGGGTTCTTTTTGACGTGTACGTGTCAACCCCGCCTCAATAGGAGGCGTCGTGTGGCCGGTATCACTCAAAGGGTCTCTATTTTTTTTTAAAATAGACACAATTTTAAGTGAAAACAACAACTGACCTAAGGAAATCTAAACAAACCCATTCGAATTGTATTGATCCTTTAGGAGAACTATCCACGGGTACTTTTTGATGTTTACATGTCATCCCTGCCTCAATCCGAGGCACGGGGTGGCTGGTATCACTCAAAGGGTCTCTATTTTGTTTAAAATGTATACAATTTTAAGTGAAAACAACAACTGAACTACGGAAATCCAAACAAACACATTCGGATTGTGTTGATACTTTAGGAGAACGATACAAATATCATTTGTGACGTGTACGAGTCAACCCCACCTCAATCCGAGGCACGGTGTGACCGATATCACTCAAAGGGTCTCTATTTTGTTTAAAATGGACACAATTTTAATTGAAAACAACAACGGACCTATGAATATCCGATCAAACACATTCAGATTTCCTTGATCTTTTTTAAGAACGATACATGGGTCCTTGGTGATGTGTACAAGTCAACCCCACTTCAATCCTAGGCACGGTGTGGCCGGTACCACTCAAAGGGTCTCTATTTTGTTTAAAATATACACAATTTTAAGTGAAAACAACAACTGACCTACATAAATCCAACAAAAAACATTAGGATTGTATTGATCCTTTAGGATAATGATCCACGGGTCTTTTTTGACGTGTATGAGTCATCCCCGTTTCAATCTGACGCACGGTGTGACCGGTACCACACAAAGAGTCTCTCTTTGGTTTAAAATTGACACAATTTTAAGTGAAAACAACAACTTACATACATAAATCTAACCAAATGCATTAGGATTGTCTTTATATTTTATAAGAAAGATCCATGGGTGCTTTGTGAAGTTTATGTGTCAACACGGCCTCAATTCGAGGCACGGTGTGGCTAGTATGACTCAAAGGGTCTCTATTTTATTTAAAATGGACACAATTTTAAGTGAAAACAACAACTGACCTACAAAAATTCGACCAAACCCATTCATATTGTTTTGATCCCTTAGGAGAACGATCCAAATTTCATTTTTGACATTTACCAGTCATCCCTGCCTCAATCGGAGACACGGTGTGGCTGGTAGCAGTCAAATGGTCTCTCTTTGGTTTAAAATGGACACAATTTTAAGTGAAAACAACAACTGACCTACGGAAATCTGACCAAATGCATTCAGATTGTCTTGATATTTTATAAGAACGATACATGGTTCCTTTTTGATGTGTATGAGTCAAACCTGCCTCAATCTGAGGCATAGTGTGGCCGGTATCACTCAAATGGTCTCTATTTTGTTTTAAAAGGACACAATTTTAAGTGAAAACAATAACTGACCTACTGAAATTTGAACAAACCCATTCATATTGTGTTGATCGTTTAGGATAATGATACATGCGTCCTTTGTGACATGTACGAGTCATCCCCGCCTCAATCCGAGGCACGGTGTGGCCGGTTCCACTCAAGGGGTCTCTATTTTGTTTAAAATGGACACAATTTTAAGTGAAAACAACAACTGACCTACGAAAATCCAACCAGGCGCATTCAGATTGTGTGGATACTTTATTTAAACGATCCACGAGTCCTTTGTGACATGTATGAGTCAACCCCACATCAATCAGAGGCACGATGTGGCCGGTATCACTCAAAGGGTCTCTATTTTGTTTAAAACAGACAGAATTTTAAGTGAAAACAACAACTGACCTCCAGAAATCTGACCAAACCCATTAGGATTGTGTTGATCCTTTAGGATAACAATACAAAGGTCCTTTTTGATGTGTAAGATTCAGCACCGCCTCAATCTGAGGCACGGTGTGCCAACTATCACTCAAAGGGTCACTCTTTTGTTTAAAATGGACACAATTTTAAGTGAAAACAACAACTGACCTATAGAAATCTGACCAAACCCATTCAAATTGTGTTTATCCTTTAGGATAACAATCCAAGGGTCCTTTGTGATGTTTAAGAGTCATAGCCGCCTCAATCCTAGGCACAGTGTGGCCGGTACCACTCAAAGGGTCTCTATTTTGTTTAAAATTGACACAATTTTAATTGAAAACTACAACTGACCTACGGAAATCTGACCAAATGCATTCTGATTTTGTAGATCCTTTAGGAGAACAACCCACGGGTCGTTTTTGACATGTAAGAGTCAACCCCGCCTCAATCTGAGGAACAGTGTGGCTGATATCATTTAAAGGGTCTCTATTTTGTTTAAAATGGACACAATTTTAAGTGATAAAAACCGACCTATGGAAATCCAATCAAACCCATTCAGATAGTGTTTATTTTTTAGGAGAATGATCCACGGGTCCTTTGTGACATGTACAAGTCATACCCGCCTCAATCCAAGGCATAGTGTCGCCAGTATCACTCAAAGGGTCTCTATTTTGTTTAAAATGGACACAATTTTAAGTGAAAACAACAACTGACCTACGGAAATCCAACCAAACGCATTTGGATTGAGTTGATACTTTATGAGAATGATCCATGGGTACTTTGTGACGTGTATGAGTCAACCCTTCCTCAATATGAGGCACGTTGTGTCTGGTATCACTCAAAGGGTCTCTATTTTGTTTAAAATGGACACAATTTTTAGTGAAAACAACAACTGACCTACGGAAATCTGACCAAACCCATTCGGATTGTGTTGATCCTTTAAGATAACAATACACGGGTTTTTTGTGATGTGTATGAGTCATCCTTGCCTCAATACGAGGCACGGTGTGGCCGTTATCACTCAAGGGGTCTATATTTTTTTTAAAATGGACACAATTTTAAGTGAAAACAACAATTGACCTACAGAAATCCAACCAAACGCATTCGGATTGAGTTGATAATTTAGGAGAATTATCCATTTGTAGTTTTTAATGTGTACGAGTCAACCCCACCCCAATCTAAGGCACGGTGTGGCTGTTATCACTCAAAGGGTCTCTATTTTGTTTAAAATGGACACAATTTTAAGTGAAAACAACAACTGACCTATGTAAATCCAACCAAACCCATTCGTATTGTGTTGATCCTTTAGTAGAATGATCCACATGTCCTTTTTGACATGTAAAATTCATCTTCGTCTTAATCTGAGGCACGGTGTGGCCGGTATCACTCAAAGGGTCTCTATTTTGTTTAAAATGTGCACAATTTTAAGTGAAAACAACAACTGATTTACGGAAATCTAGCCAAACACATTTGGATTGTGTTGATCCATTAAGATAACGATCCACATGTCCTTTTTGATGTGTATGAGTAAACCCTGCCTCAATACTAGGCACGGTGTGACCGCTATCACTCAAAGGGTCTCTATTTTGTTTAAAATAGACACAATTTTAATTGAAAACAACAACTGACCTATGAAAATACAAATAAACGCATTCTTATCACATTGATATTTTATAAGAAGGATCCACGAGTCCTTGGTGACGTGTACGAGTCAACCCCACCTCAATTCGAGGCACTTTGTGGCCGGTACCACTCAAAGGGTCTCTATTTTATTTAAAATGTACACAATTTTAAGGGAAAACAACAACTGACCTACATAAATCCAGCCAAACACATTCGGATTGTCTTGATCCTTTAGTAGAATGATCCATGGGTCCTTTTTTGACATTTATGAGTCATCCTCAATTCAATCTGAGGCATGGTGTGGCCGATAGCACTCAAAGAGTCTCTCTTTGGTTTAAAATGGACACAATTTTAAAGGAAAACAACAACTAACCTATGAAAATCTGACCAAACACATTCGGATTATCTTTATCTTTTATAAGAATGATCCATGGGACCTTTTTGATGTGAACAAGTCAAACTCGCCTCAATCAGGGGCACAGTGTGGCCGGTATCACTCAAAGGGTCTCTATTTTGTTTAAAATGGACACAATTTTAAGTGAAAACAACAAATGAGATTCGGAAATCAGACCAAAACCATTCGGATTGTGTTGATCCATTTGGAGAACGATCCAAGGGTCCTTTGTGATGTTTATGAGTAATCTCTGTCTCAATCTGAGGCACGGTGTGGCCGGTACCACCCAAAGGGTCTCTATTTTGTTTAAAATGGACACAATTTTAAGTGAAAACAACAACTAACCTATGGAAATCCAACCAAACGCATTTTGATTATGTTGATCCTTTAGTATAATGATCCATGAGTCCTTTTTGACATGTACGAGTCAACCCCATCTCAATCTGAGGCACGGTGTGGCCGGTATCACTCAAAGGGTCTCTATTTTGTTTAAAATGGACACAATTATGAGTGAAAACAACAACTGACTTATGGAAATCTGACGAAACCCATTCGGATTGTGTTGATCATTTAGGATAAAGATCCACGGGTCCTTTAGGACATTTATGAGTCATCACCTCCTCAATATGAGGCACGGGGTGCCCACTATCACTCAAAGGGTCTCTCTTTTGTTTAAAATGGACACAATTTTAAGTGAAAACAACAACTGACCTATGGAAATCTGACCAAACCAATTATTATTGTGTTTATCCTTTAGGAGAACGATCCAAGGGTCCTTTTTGATGTGTAAGAGTCATCTCTGCCTCAATCCGAGGCACGTTGTGGCCAGTACCACTCAAAGGGTCTCTATTTTGTTTAAAATGGACACAATTTTAAGTGAAAACAACAATTGACCTACGAAAATCTGAACAAACGCATTCAGATTGTGTTGATCCTTTAGGAAAACGATCCACGGTTCCTTTGTGACATTTATGATTCAACCCCGCCTCAATCTGTGGCATGGTGTGACCGGTATCACTCAAAGTGTCTATATTTTGTTTAAAATGGACACAATTTTAACTGAAAACAACAACTGACCAATGTAAATATGAACAAACCCATTCGGATTGTGTTGATACTCAATTAGAACGATCCACGGGTTCTTTTTTATGTGTACGGGTCATCCTCGCCTCAATCCGAGGTACTATGTGGCCAGTATCACTCAAAGGGTCTCTATTTTGTTTAAAATGGACACAATTTTAAGTGAAAACAACAACTGACCTATAGAAATCTGACCAAACACTTTCATATTGTGTTGATCCTTTAGTAGAACGATCCATGGGTCCTTTTGTATGTGTATGAGTCAACCCCACCTCAATCTGAGGCACAGCGTGGTCAGTATCACTCAAAGTGTCTCTATTTTGTTTAAAATGGACACAATTTTAAGCGAAAACAAAAAATGACCTATGAAAATCTGACCAAACCCATTTGGATTGTGTTTATACTTTAAGATAACGATCCACAGGTCCTTTGTGACGTGTACATGTCATCCTTGCCTCAATCTGAGGCACAGTGTTGCCGGTATCACTCAAAGGGTCTCTATTTTGTTTAAAATGGACACAATTGTAAGTAAAAACAACAACTGATGTACGAAAATCTGACCAAACGCATTATTATTGTGTTGATCATTTATGATAACGATACATGGGTCATTTTTGAAGTTTATGAGTAAACCCCGCCTCAATCTGAGGCACGGTGTGGCTGGTATCACTCAAAGGGTCTCTATTTTGTTTAAAATGGACACAATTTTAAGTGAAAACAACAACTGACCTATGGAAATCCAACCAAACCCATTTGGATTGTGTTGATCCTTTAAAATAACTATAAATGGGTCCTTTTGTATGTGAACGAGTCATCCCCGCCTCAATATGAGGCACGATGTGGCCGGTATCACTCAAAGGGTCTCTATTTTGTTTAAAATGTTCACAATTTTAAGTGAAAACAACAACTGACCTATGGAAATATAACCAAATGCATTCCTATTGTGTTGATACTTTAGGAGAAATATCCACTAGTCCTTTTTGATGTGTAAGAGTCAACCTTGCCTCAATCCGAGGCACGGTGTGACCGCTATCACTCAATGGGTCTCTATTTTGTTTAAAACGGACACAATTTTAATTGAAAACAGCAACTGACCTATGAAAATCTGACCAAACGCATCCAGATTTCCTTGATCTTTATTAAGAACGATCCATGGGTCCTTGGTGACGTGTAAGAGTCAACCCCAACTCAATACGAGGCACGGTGTGGCCGGTAGCACTCAAAGGGTCTCTAGTTTGTTTAAAATGTACAAAATTTTAAGTGAAAACAAAAACTGACCTACAGAAATCCAACCAAACACATTCAATTTGTATTGATACTTTAGGAGAACGATACACGGGTACCTTTTGACGTGTATGAGTCATCCCTGCTTCAATATGAGGCACGGTGTGGCTGATAACACTCAAAGAGTCTCTCTATGGTTTAAAATGGACACAATTTTAAGTAAAAACAACAACTGACCTATGGAAATCCAACCAAACGCATTCGTATTATCTTGATATTTTTTGAGAACTATCCATGGGTCCTTTTTTCTATGTAAGAGTCAACCCCGCCTCAATCCGAGGCATGGTGTGGCCGGTATCACTCAAAGGGTCTCTATTTTGTTTAAAATGGACATAAATTTAAGTGAAAACAACAACTGACCTACGGTAATCTGCCCAAAACCATTCGGATTGTGTTGATCCTTTTGGATAACAATCCACAGGTCCTTTGAGACATGTATGAGTCATCCCTGCCTCAATCAGAGGCACGGTGTGTCCGGTAGCACTCAAAGGGTCTCTCTCTGGTATAAAATGGACACAATTTTAAGTGAAAACAACAACTGACATACAGAAATCTGACCAAACACATTCTGATTGTCTTCATCTTTTATAATAACGGTACATGGGTTCTTTGTGACGTGTACGAGTCAACCCCGCCTCAATCTGAGGCACGGTGTGGCCGGTATCACTTAAAGGATCTCTATTTTGTTTAAAATGGACACAATTTTAAGTGCAAACAACAACTGACCTACAAAAATCTTACCAAACCCATTAGTATTGTATTTATCCTTTAGTAGAAAGATCCACGGGTCCTTTGTGATGTGTACGAGTTATCCCTGCATCAATATGAGGCACGGTGTGGCCGGTACCACTCAAAGAGTCTCTATTTTGTTTAAATTGGACACAATTTTAATTGAAAACAACAACTGACCTACGGAAATATGATCAAACACATTCAGATTTTGTTGATCCTTTAAGATAAAAATCCAAGGGTCGTTTGTGATGTGTACGAGTCAAACCGGACTCAATCCGAGACACAGTGTGGCCGATATCACTCAAAGGGTCTCTATTTTGTTTAAAGTGGACACAATTTTAAGTGAAAACAACAACTGACCTATGGAAATCTGACCAAAACCATTAGAATTGTATTGATCCTATCTTATAACGATCCATGGGTCCTTTGTGACGTTTAAGAGTCATCCTTGCCTCAATAAAAAGCATGTTGTTCCCACTATCACTCAAAGGGTCTCTTTTTTGTTTAAAATGGACACAATTTTAAGTGAAAACAACAACTGACCTATGGAAATCCGACCAAAGCCATTATTATTATGTTGATCCTTTAGGATAATGATAAAAGGGACCTTTGTGAAATTTACGAGTCATCCCTTCCTCAATCCAAGGCACGGTGTGGCCGGTACCACTCAAAGGGTCTCTATTTTGTTTAAAATGTACACAGTTTTAAGTGAAAACAACAACTGACCAACGGAAATCCGACCAAACACATTCGAATTGTGTTGATCCTTTAGAAAAACGATCCATTGGTCCTTTGTGATGTGTACGAGTCAACCCTACCTCAATTCGAGGCATAGTGTGGCCGGTATCACTCAAATGGTCTCTATTTTGTTTAAAATGGACATAATTTTATGTGAAAACAGCAACTGACCTATGGAAATATGACCAAACCCATTCGGATTGTATTGATCCTTTAGTATAACGATAACCGGGTATTTTTTGACATGTAAGAGTCATCCCCGCCTCAATCTAAGGCACGGTGTGGCCAGTATCACTCAAAGGGTCTCTATTTTGTTTAAAATGGACACATTTTTAAGTGAAAACAACAACTGACCTTTGGAAATCTGACCAAACGCATTTGGATTGTGTTTATCCTTTAGGATAATGATCCATGTTTCATTTTTGACATGTACGAGTCAACCCTTCTTCAATACGAGGCACGGTGTGGCCGCTATCACTCAAAGGGTCTCTATTTTGTTTAAAATGGACACAATTTTAATTGAAAACAACAACTGACCTACAGAAATAAAACCAAACCCATTCGGATTGTGTAGATACTTTAGGAGAAATATACAAGGGTAATTTTTGATGTGTATGAGTCATACCCGCCTCAATCAGAGGAACGGTGTGTCTGGTATCACTCAAATGGTCTCTATTTTGTTTAAAATGGACACAATTTTAATCGAAAACAACAACTGACCTACGGAAATCTGGCCAAACACATTCAGATTGTTTTTATCCTTTACGAGAATGATCCATGGGTCCTTTTTAATGTTTAAGAGTAAACCCCACCTATATCTGAGGCACGTTGTGGCCGGTATCACTCAAAGGGTCTCTATTTTGTTTAAAATGGACACAATTTTAAGTGAAAACAACAACTGACCTACGAAAATCAGACCAAACCCATTTGGATTGTGTTGATACTTTAGGAGAACGATCCAAGGGTCCTTTGTGAAGTGTATGAGTCATCCCTGCCTCAATCTGAGGCACGGTGAGGCCGATATCACTCAAAGGGTCTCTATTTTGTTTAAAATGTACACAATTTTAAGTAAAAACAACAACTGACCTACAGAAATCCAACCAAATGCATTTGGATTGTGTTGATCCTTTAGGATAACGATCCATGGGTCCTTTGTGATGTGTAAAAGTTATCCCTGCCTCAATCCAAGGCACGGTGTGACCGATATCACTGAAAGGGTCTCTATTTTGTTTAAAATGGACACAATTTTAATTGAAAACAAAAACTGACCTATGAAAATCTTATCAAACGCATTTGGATTGACTTGATATTTTATAAGAACAATCTATGGGTCATTGGTGACGTGTAAGAGTCAACCCTGTCTAAATCCGAGGCATGGTGTGGCCGGTACCACTCAAAGGGTCTCTATTTTGTTTAAAATGTACACAATTTTAAGTGAAAACAACAAATGACCTACGAAAACCCAACCAAAAACATTCGGATTGTATTGATCCTATAGGAGAACGATCCACGGGTCCTTTGTGACGTGTAAAAGTCATCCCCACTTCAATATGAGGCATGGTGTGGCCGGTAGCACTCAAAGAGTCTCTCTTTGGTTTAAAATGGACACAATTTTAAGTGAAAACAACAACTGACCTACGGAAATCCGACCAAACACATTTGGATTGTCTTGATATTTTATAATAAAGATCCAGGGGTCCTTTTTGATGTGTATGAGTCAACCCTTCCTCAATATGAGGCACGGTGTGGCCGGTATCACTCAAAGGGTCTCTATTTTGTTTAAAATGGACACAATTTTAAGTGAAAACAACAACTGACCTATGGAAATCCAACCAAACCCATTCATATTGTGTTGATACTTTAGTATAATGATAAAAAGTTACTTTTTTACGTGTATGATTCATCCCCTTTTCAATCCGAGGCACGGTGTGGCCGGTATCACTCAAAGGGTCTCTCTTTGGTTTAAAATGGACACAATTTTAAGTGAAAACAAAAACTGACCTATGGAAATCTGACCAAATGCATTCGGATTGTCTTGATCTTTTATAAGAATCATCCATGGGTACTTTTTGATGCGTATGAGTCAACTCTGCCTCAATATGAGGCACGTTTTGGTCAGTATCACTCAAAGGGTCTCTATTTTGTTTAAAATGGACACAATTTTAAGTGAAAACAACAACTGACCTATGGAAATCTGACAAAAACCATTCGGATTGTGTTGATCCTTTAGGAGAGTGATCCACGGGTCCTTTGTGACATGTATGAGTCATCCTTGCCTCAATCTGAGGCACGATGTGGCCGGTACCACTCAAAGGGTCTCTATTTTGTTTAAAATGGACACAATTTTAAGTGAAAACAACAACTAACCTACGGAAATCCGACCAAACGCATTCAGATTGTGTTGATCCTTTAAGATAATGATCCAAGGGTCCTTTTTGACGCGTATGAGTCAACTCCGCCTCAATCCGAGGTACAGTGTGATCGGTATCACCCAAAGGGTCTCCATTTTATTTAAAATGGACACAATTTTAAGTGAAAACAACAACTGACCTACAGAAATCTGACCAAAACCATTAGGATTGTGTTAATCCTTTAGGGGAACGATCCATGGGTCCTTTGTGACATGTACGAGTCATCCCCACCTCAATTAGAGGCACGGTGTGGCTGGTATCACTCAAAGGGTCTCTATTTTGTTTAAAATGGACACAATTTTAAGTGAAAACAACAACTGACCTACGGAAATCTGACCAAACACATTACGATTGTGTTGATCCTTTAGGATAATGATTCACGAGTCCTTTGTGATGTGTACGAGTCAACACCACCTCAATCTGAGGCATAGTGTGACCGCTATCACTCAAAGGGTCTCTATTTTGTTTAAAATGGACACAATTTTAATTGAAAACAACAACCGACCTATGAAAATCTGACCAACGTATTTGGATTTACTTTATCTTTTATACGAACTATACAAGGGTCCTTGGTGATGTGTACAAGTCAAACCCTCCTCAATACGAGGCACGGTATGGCCGGTACCACTCAAAGGGTCTCTATTTTGTTTAAAATGTACACAATTTTATGTGAAAACAACAACTAACTTACGGAAATTCAAACAAAAAAAATTTAGATTGTGTTGATCCTTTAGGAGAACGATGCAAGTGTCCTTTGCGACGTGTAATAGTCAACCCCGCCACAATCCGAGGCTCGGTGTGACCACTATCACTCAAAGGGTCTCTCTTTTGTTTAAAATGGACACAATTTTAATTGAAAACAACAAATGACCTATGAAAATCCGACCAAACGCATTTGGATTGCGTTGATATTTTATAAGAAAGATACAAGGATCCTTTTTGATGTGTACGAGTCAACCCCTCCTCAATCTGAGGCATGGTGTGACCTCTATCACTCCAAGGGTCTCTCTTTTGTTTAAAATGGACATAATTTTAATTGGAAACAAAAACTGACCTATGAAAATCTGACCAAACGCATTCGAATTGCCTTGATCTTTTATAAGAACGATCCAAGGGTCCTTGGTGATGTGTAATATTCAACCCTACCTCAATCTGAGGCACGGTGTGGTCGTTACCTCTCAAAGGGTCTCTATTTTGTTTAAAATGTACACAATTTTAAGTGAAAACAACAACTGACCTACGAAAATCCGACCAAACACATTAAGATTGTATTTATCCTTTAGGAGATCGATTAACAGGTACTTTGTGACATGTAAGAGTCATCCACGCTTCAATATGAGGCACAGTGTGGCCGATAGCACTCAAAGAGTCTCTCTTTGGTTTAAAATGGACACAATTTTAAGTGAAAACAACAACTGACCTACGAAAATCCGACCAAACGCATTCGGATTGGCTTGATATTTTATAAGAACGATCCATGGGTTCTTTTTGACGTTTACAAGTCAACCCCACCTCAATCCAAGGCACGGTGTGGCCGGTACTACTCAAAGGGTCTCTCTTTTGTTTAAAATGGACATAATTTTAAGTGAAAACAACAACTGACCTACGTAAATCTGACCAAACACATTTGGATTGTGTTGATCCTTTAGGAGAATGATCCAAGGGTCCTTTGTGACATGTATGAGTCATCCCCGCCTCAATATGAGGCACGGTGTGGCTGATAGCACTCAAAGGGTCTCTCTTTGGTTTAAAATGGACACAATTTTAAGTGAAAACAACAACTGACCTACGGAAATCTGACCAAACGCATTTGGATTATGTTTATCTTTCATAAGAACGATCCATGGATCCTTTTTGATGTGTACGAGTCAACCCCACCAACCCCCTGGACTGCCCCCACCCCCTGGACACCAACCCACCCCCTGGACACCCCGCACCCCCCCCAGACACCCCCACCCCTGTAAAGCCCCCCCCCCCGACACCCTGGACACCAGCCCACCCCCGTAGAAAGCTCATCGGACACCCCCATCCCCCCAGAAACCCCCTACCCTCCCCCCTTGGACAGCCACCCAAACCCTTGAACAGCCCCCAACCCCCTGAATTCTGAATTGAATTCTTTATGTACTTAATTAACTTATGAATTATGTGTTAATGGTGTATGGGTATACTTGTTGTATGGGTATACTCGGTATAATTATTTTATGATTTATGTGTTAATTTTATATGGGTATACTTGCTCTAATTAGCTTATTGAGATGCTGAATTTTTTTGCAGGTGTTCGGGCGTGCTGCTACAGATTTTTTTGTAGCAGCAGATATGGCATTTATCAGTGCTTTTTTAGCGCTGCTAAATAGAGATTTTATCAGTGCTAAAATAGTGCATATAAAATACACCTTTATCAGCGCTAAAGAAGCGCTGATAAAGGGTTGTTTAATCAACACTCATTTAGCACTGATAAATTCTACCTTTATCAGCGCCTTTTTAGCGCTGATAAAGGTTTCATTTATCAGTTCTTTTTAGTAGTGATGAAAGCTCCATTTATCAGTGATAAAAAAGACTGATAAAGGGTACCCCTCTTTATTAGCGCCAATCTTTACAGTGATTTTTTAGCGTTGATAAATCCCATTTTGAGCGCTGATAAAGACCGTTTTTGTAGTAGTGAAAATAGCCAGGTTGTCTAACTATTTATTTTTAAGAGAGAGTTCATTATTTTTTATCAATAGGTTTAAGAAATATTATATTAAGGAATTGATCTAGTCAAATATTATTTTGGTACATGATGATATAATAAATTATATATGTACTTATGGAAATAATTATATTTATATTAAAACTATGTTTTATTTATTCTTAAATACGGTAATATTTATGTATCAATATTTCATTGTAAAATGAATTCATTCAGCTTTAATGTTACATAATACTTGTTGAGTATATACATATGTATGTAAATAATTTTTCAGACACATCATATATGTATATAATTTGTTTGGATAATTATAAGTGTTTACTCAAGTACACAACTTATCCTAAACAAGTTAGTGATGATTATTTATATTAATGCAAATAGGTATTTCATAAAATGAAATCATGGCATTATTCTTGTCAGGTTTATAATTTTATTTCCATATTTCTAAAAATAATATTCATACATGTCATCACGTCTTATTAACATTAAGGACGTTGCATCTTTCTATAATCATGGCCCTGCGATTATGCACAATGACATACATTGGGTTCATAATCATGATTTCAAATTAAATTTTAAGGTTTAATTTTGAGATAAATAATTGAATAAGTGAAATGATTTAATTAAGATATTAATTTATAAATTTAATATGTATAAGCATTGTATTAATTTTACATGAATGGGTTATTAATGTTTATTTATATATATGTATACTCGAATTCATTTATGTCCTTATAAAAATTTTCATCTTTAAGGGTATCAAGCTATGTTCTAACTCTTGTTAAATATGGATATTTTTATTTATCAAAGTTTTCATCAAATATTAAGTTATCCCACTAATTAGGGTGTTATAAATACCATTTCATATAAATGTGTGTGTCTATATATATATATATAAATATATATATTTATATATGGGAATCATTAAGTTCATTTATTTTCAAAATTAAAGTCATGGTATAAATATATGTATACAAAGGATATAATGTTTATTGACATGTTATAATACTTAATGTCATACTTTATAAAAAAAATGCACATAACATGTCATCGTGTTATTTTAAACTTAGGATGTCGCATCTATATACAGCCATGGTTGTGCATCAAGTGTAACATCGACACATATTTCATTCATAATAAACTCATGGTTTCAAATAAATTTTCTGAGAGTATCAAGCACACAGATTTATTCAGGAATTGAAATGTTTTATTTATAATTTTATGTGTGAAACATATTTATTTTTTGTAAAATATTACATTGAGAAGATAAATCTATATATTCATTTTTGAATAAATGTACATTCATTTCATTGCTCATTTTATTTAAGTATGACAAATAAATACAATTATTTCAAGTATGGGATTGATCTTTTTATGTTATTATATGGATTAAGAATTAAACTTTTCAAAGTGGTATGGGACACTTTGGATTGTTTAAAGAATATGTACCTCAATAAATTATCAATGAATTTATTTTCATCTATGATTAAGATTTAAATAAATCAAAGTGGTATGGGACACTTTGATTTAAAGAAATATTTTTATTAGACATACGAGGAATGCATAAGACACATTATGTGATGAGTGAGGCTTGATATAGCCTCTCGGTGCATCAGAAGGTCTCATGAGACAAACTAGAATGTTCGTACGAGGCCTTGACAGAATGATTATGCTGTCTGACATTATGAATTCACCCATGCATTGGACTAACTGTGTGACAGGTGAGGCCTACTATAGCCTCTCGGTGCATCGGTAGGTCTCATGAGATAAACTAGGTATTGGAATAAGGCCTTGAAAAAATGGTTATGTATGATCATGGAATGAGGTCTTGATAGAATGTTTATGATGTCCTTTATTATGCATTTCCTCATTATGAATCTAGTAAGTGAAAGTCCATGTGATTATTCAACTAGTAGAATAACCATGGTTAAGAATCATTCTCTTATGAACATGTATTAATCAGTTATACATTTTCAAGTGAACATGGAATAATGATTTATACTTATGTATATCATTTATTAAGAAGTGTTAATTGTTCATTTACAATCCATAAACAAAGGCTAAAAACTTATCTAACAATCCATGGTTTGCATACATGTGTTTTGATGTCGTTTTCTTTGAAAATCCAAACAAGTAACATTTCATGCAAAAAAATGTATCTGTACACTTGGCATGTCATACATAATTAAGTATGGTCATTATTTAACTTATAAGGGGAATTTCATGCATTTTTGATCAAGTACGTGCATATTTTATAACATATTTTATTTGTAAATCTTAAAAAAGTTTAGCAATTCTGAGAATAATTTCATCCCAAAATCCATTTTAGAATCTCACAAAAAAATGATGATGACATGTTTTGGGAAATTATAATTTCATGATTTTGATGCATGTGTTTTAAAGAAATTCTTTAAAGAAATGTTTCAAAGAAAAAATATTTCATAATGGTTGGTTTCTAAACACCTTACTGGTCATATTCAATGCTCACCCCTTGTTTAAAATTAATATTCACAGGTCACTATATAGTATCAATGTTGGACAACATCATTTTTATGCACACAAAAGTGAATTTTGGCCTATGTTTAATTGAAACTCTGATAAATTGTAATATTTTATCTAACTCTCTAGAACCTAGACTGGTAAATGGTCCTCTTCTATGTAATGTTTAAGGATGAGTACTTATTCTTACTTTCATTCTTTTCCTGTCGAATTCAATTTATGTTTACTGATTTCTTTATTTATATTTATGGTTTCTAGTTTTATTTCCACATGGTGATCTCATTCTTAAATTTCCACTATCTTTCTTGATTTCAATTATCTAATTCCACTATCTTGTCTTTATTTCTATACATTTTGTATCTCTTAGGAAAAAAACATTATTTAACCAATAGATTAGTCGGTTGTTGGGGGTGTACCTTAACGTTGTTCACAAGAACATATCATCCACTCTATGAGAAAACATGTCAACAATGAGATATGATATCGAGAAATTTTATGGTGACAATGACTTTAACTTGTGGAGAATTAACATGATATCCATTCATGTATAACATGACTTAATTGATGTCCTCTATGGGCCTATAAATCTTCTTATTATTTTAAATTAAACTTAATATCCTACTACTGAATAGGTAGATGTTTTTTCTGATGTTTTAGTTGAAGTAAATAGATCCATTTTTTCTTAATTAGGTGATATTGTCCTTAGATAATTATATTATGATTCTACTGCTACTGGAATTTTTCTTAAACTTGAGAAACTTTATATGACTGCTTCATTAGTAGGTAGGCTTTATAAAAAACATCGTATGTTTACATTAAAAATGAAACTTGGTATTTCTATTAAATCCCATCTATATGAGTTCAAAAAATTCATATTATATTTATCCAACATTAATGTTTCTATTGATTAGAAGGATCAAGAAATTATCCTCTTAATCTCATTAGATAATGCCTACAACGCCATCATTGAGACCATGACGTAAGGCTGATAATCTTTAACCATTCAAGAGTTTAAATCAACCTTCCATTCTAAGGAACTACATTCTAAACCTTGAATAAAAGGTGAGGAAAAGATCTTATTAAGTAGGGGTATACATCAAACTAAAACTAAGATGAAATAGTTTAATAAATTTAATATAAAAATAAATAAATAACCCAATCCTAGATCTAGTTATATGGATAGAAACGTCACCCATTTTCATTGTGGAAAACCGGGGCACATTAAAATCGAGTGTAGGAAAATCAATCATGAGTTAGAGTGTAAAACCCCCACTAATCAATCCCTTCTTGTAGACTCTAGTTATGACACTACTGAGGTCCTTAATGTTTCCACACATACACTCAATCAAGAGTTGGTCCTTGATTCAGGAATATCTTTCCATATGTGTCCATTTAGATAATCCTTTTTAGAATTGGTTGAGATGGTAGAATGAGACATACTCTTTGTTAATTAGAAGAGGTGTAAGGTTGATGGTATAGGATCTTTTTTTTGGAAATTGATGACCACCCTATCATTACTTTATTTGATTTTAGTAGGGTTCTCAATCTTCAAAGAAACCATGTTTCCTTAAGGGTCCTAGACCAAAGGGGATTTACCTTTAGGCATGAAACCAGTTTACTTAGAATCCCCAAAGTCTCTAGAACTATACTTAGGGTATTTTAAATCATTAGGATGTGATTCTTGAATGGAAAGAACCATTTGAGGTAGTTTGGTAGAGTTTATTCAACCAATATTGATAATACTATTCATTTTCATAGAATATTTGGACATGTTAGCTCTAAAGGGAATAAGGAAATAAATAATAAAGGGTTGTTAAGTTACATAAATCCAAGAAATCTTACATTTTTTAAATATTGGGTAATGGGAAAGGCCAAGAGGGTGAGTGTTTTAAGGTCTAATTTCTATGCCACCAACCGATTAGAATATGTACACTCTGATTTATGGGTCCATCTTAGACTTAATCCCATGGTGGAGGTTCTTACATTGTTACTTTCATAGACTAATTTTATTGGAATGTGTGGATTTACATTCTTAAAAATAAATATGAGGTTTTCCAGAAATCTAAAACCTGAAATTTGTTTGTTGAAAACTTAATCAAGAAGAAATTTAAAACTCTAAGAATAGACAATGGTCTTGATTACCTATCCATTGAGTTTATATAGTTTTTTAAATATGAACATGTTAAAAGACATAAAAAAAGTTAGGAAATCTCCCCAAAAAATATATTAGAAGAAAAAATGAATCAAACTATCTAAGAAAGAGTCTAGAGCATTCTTATAAGCTCAGGCCTCCCCAAATCCTTTTAGAAAGAGGCTTCTAGTACTGCTATGTACCTAATTAATATGTGTCCCTCTTATAATAATCAATTTAAAACAATATAAGAATCATGGAATGGTAAGAACCTATCCTATTCCTACCCAAGAGTCTTTTGTTATACAACTAATGCTCATATTAAGAATGAAAAGTTAGAACCAAGAGCTCTAAAATGCATCTTTATAGGGTATCTCGTTAGTGTTAAGAGGTATAAACTATGGGAAGAAAAAAATGGTTATAAAAATTTAATCATAAGTGAATATTTTTTCTTTCATGAGTATTACTCTCCTAAAACCAAGACTAACACATTAGGCAGTAGTGATCCAACCTTTGAACGGGCTGATGAAACCGATATTCCAGCCCAGTTTAAGGCTCTGGTGTAGCCTTATCCACCTTATGAATAGCCAGCTGCATAGGCTGATTCCTCTTCTACATCATATTCAGATTCTGAATCTGAGCCTCCATCCATTAATAGGGACTACCAACTAACCTGAGACAAGGAAAGTTTGGTTCCATGGCCTTCAACTCAGTTTAGACTACATGATATGGAATCTTATGCCTTTTGTGTAGCCCATGATCTTATATATGATGACCCTCAAACCTATATGAAATATATAAATGACAAAGACTCAAATAAGTGGGTATTTTACATGAATGAAGAAATACACTCTTTAATAAAGAATCATACTTGTACAATTGTAAACAAAATAACTAAGTCTAAAATAATTGGTTCCATGTATATCTTTAAAAGAAAAGAAGACGACACTAAGGGAAATAAAATCAAGCATAAAGTCAGGTCAGTTTCTAAGGGTTTCATTTAAATAGTGGGGATTGATTATAATGTGATATTTTCCCCTATTATTAAGAATTATTCTATTAGGATATCATTAACTTTTTCTACCTATAATGATCTTCGTATTGGAAAATTAGATGTTAAAATCACTTTTTTTACATGGTGATTTGAATAAAAAAATTTATATGAAACCTCATAATGGTTATACTAAATAACTAATATTGAATCAAGTATTCCTTTTAAACAAATCATTTCATAGACTTAGAACAAGACTCTGGGAAGTGATACATGAAATTTTATTCATTCATGTTGGATAACAAGTTTATTACAAGTCAATATGATACATGTTTTTATTTTAAATCAACCAAAAACCGTATGCTTTATCTGCTGCTATATGTTTATTACATAATTATCATTTGAAGAAATATTAATATCATTTATTATATTAAATTAATATTAAAAGGAAAGTTTTAAATTAATTATTTTGGTGAAACTAATCAAATCTTATATATAGAGATAATTAGGGACAAACCAAACATAGTTCTTTATTTATCTCATTATGCTTATGTCTTAAAAATACTCAAGATATACATGTTTGAATCTCTCAAACTAGTAACTATACCTATTGTTTATAATTTAAAATAGTTTTTAACACAATTATACACAAATACTAATGATGTACACATTATGTCTCAAATACCTTATGCTAATATTGTGGGCAGTGTCATGTATTGCATGATTTTTACTCCCCCAGATATTGGCTATGCAATCTGTACTTTATGAAAATTCATGGCCACACATGGGAAGCCACATTGGCTTAAACTTAAGTTTCTTTTAATATTCATGTCTTATAGATATAATATTGAGTTATATTTTGGTATAATCCTAGATACTTCTCAAATAACTCCGAGTTATGTAGATGATGACTATTCTGGAAACATTGACATTCGTAATTCTTTTATCAGTTATGTATTTACTTCCTATGGTAGTCCTGTTTCCTAGAAATGCAACATGAAGTCAATGTTTTCACTTTTAACCATGGAATCTGAGTATATTTACTTAACTATGGAAGTTAATGAATCATTCTGGATCAAAGGTGTGTCTTTTGAAAATGGACTTTATAATTTTGTTATCACGGTGTATTCTAAGATCCAACCTACAGTTCACCTATCTGTAAATTTAGTATGGCATGATAAATCTAGTAACATAGATATTAGGCTATATTTTATTATATATGTTGTGGAATTAGTGACCCTGTGTTTCAATAAGATACACACAAATACCAAACTGACTAATAGTTTGACTAAAGATGTGGTGTTGTATAAATTAATATTTTTTTAAATAGATTGAATTTGGATCCAATTTCAAAACCTTAGGTGTAATAACATCACCAATTTCAATTAAAAATGGTGGAGATTTTTGTATTATGAATTTTCATTTGAACTTGTTTTCATATTGAAATTATGGAATATTTCGTCTAATTATAGATTTATCTATTTTCTTGTATGGAAATTTATTGGAATTATTTTAAATTCTCAAATTGTTATACTAGATCATTTTTTAACTTCTCATTTCCCACATGGGCATACTTTAATGGGACTTGAACTTCAATAAGACTTTTACCCACATGCTCTAGTAACATAGTGGCCATCCTCTTGTTTTGATTCTTATCCATTGATTAGCCTCTTCGCCCACTATATCATTGTTGTACACCTATCCTAATGGATAATTGATTTGTTGTTTCATTAATTTGGAGATGTTTACATGATGATCTTTGGTTCACCATTATATTTTGAGGCACTGGCTGGTTTCGAGGGAAATGATCAACCATATACCTATTTGATTGTTGGGATTCATTCTGGTTTGGTTTCTCTACTGGTTCTCTGGTGCTCCCATATCTGATTCCTAAAAACCATAGACAGTTTCCTTCTGATCTCCTATGGAGAACCTTTGGGACTACAAAAATCCATGGTACACTGCTAGTGTACCACTCCTAGTGGGGCTTCGACGACATCACTCTTATTCCAGGTTGAGTACCCAAGTAAGAAGATATAGTCTAGGGAGGTTTGGGAGCTTTGGGATCTTCAACAAGCTTCCACTTTTTAGGATATATAAGAGAAAACATTGAAGAGAGTAGGATGGTCATACCCATTAGCGTCTAGTACTATAAGTTCATTATATTTTATTTAGAACAGTTGTATATTCTATTTTTCTATTATTGTTTCGCTATTTATGTATACTATAAATATGTTTCTATTTCATGAACATTAATTAAATACATTCCTGGGTGGTGGTGTTCTTTCCCTGCATGTAGGTCCCCACTAGATAGAAGAACATTAAATCATCATGTTCTTTATAATTTCTCTTGTAATATTTTATTTCTTGTATTCTATCCAAATGGTTTTGTGATTTTTGTCTTCGCACTAAAAATATATAGTTCAATTATATTGTTGTTTGGTATTCTATCACTGTTTGGATCACCTTTCATCCTCACAGTATGAATTTTTTCTTTCATGTATTGAGATTATGGATGCATGTTATTTTCAATGTTACTAATGAAAAATCTATTCTCTTATGCGTAATATGTGTTACCTTCTCTCACCTCTCTCTCCATCCTAAAAGTTTTAGATTTTTTTTTCATTTTTTGAATTTTATGGAAATAATACACCTTTTGATCATTAGTGGATTCATTAAACTATGTCCATTTATTTTAGATAATAGTCTTCTTGGAAATCATCATAAAAAAACCCATGATATAATTTTCAAATGGAACAAATAAAATTCATAATTTTTCAAACCTTCAATGTGTTCTTCGAAGAAATTTTTGAATCATTATTGTGCTCAGTTTAAATACTTCATTATATTATCTAATAAAAATCCTTATCAATGTTTCTCAAACTTACTATTCTATAACCACTCAATAAATGTAACTATGTAACTTTAAAGTGGATTTCGTTTATTTTAATGGATCTAATTCATTTTGTTAGTTCTTTGGTACATATCATCTCTTTAGTTTCTATGAAACTTTAGATGATCAAAAGTTGTATAAATGAACTTGAAATGAATATTTTGACCCTTGTTCTAGATTTTTTTAGATTTTGAGAAAATTAAAATGTGTTAATTCCATTCTATTTTTTATAATGAATACTTTGTAAAATCCATTTTTAATAGACCATGATCATAATTATTTAAATTTGTTTAAACTATTTATACTGGATTTTATTTTCAAAAAATTCTGGCATCTGTTAATCACATCAATGGTTTATTTTAAGAATCTCTTTGTTTTATTATTGGAATACATTCATACATCCATTGTGATGGTATATCTCAATTACCAAATTCCACTATTAAAATTAGGTTATTTGTAACAGGTTAATTTTCAAGGGAACTCAGCCCCTTGTAAATACAATTGAAAAGGAAATTATTTTCAATGAAACATTTTTTTTTGTCATAAAAAGATATCATTTGTGATAGAAAAATTGTTTCCTCAAAAATACATTGGGAACAAATGTGTGTCATCCAATGAGAAAATTTAGTGTGATGACTAATAATAATGGATGTAGAAATCGGTCACAATTAGTCATTGCATTGGATATTTTTAGTAGTAAAATAATTTTTCTTGCTAAAAAATTTGTAGAAAAACGTTTTTTGATGGAACAAAATCCACCACAATTAACACATCAAAATTACCTCCCTTCTTCCTCTCCCTCAAGTTTCTTCTCCCAAACCTTCCACAACACACGACGTCCAACCTACCCCCTCCACTATACTCCATTGTAGTTGACTTTTTCTTAATCAGGGTTCAAATAATCTTGGAATGGATTCGACTTGTCTCATATTTCTTTCTTTTTGCTATTTTTTCATTTTTATTGTACATGAATTTGTTTCGGAAAACCCTTGGTTAAGAAATTTATCATATTTTCATGGTTTAATTTGTATTTTGGGTTGATTTAAATTTATTATTCCATATTTTCATATTCATCAAGTCTATACGAGTTACCTCAATTGGTTTTAGGTATTTTTCTCATTGTTTAACCTTTTGACTTAATAAAATTTTATATTTGGCATTTTACATCACTGCATGTAACATCCCTTTACCGATTTGACAAGTACACATTTAACCTTATCATCGTTATTCCTTTTAATTAAATGGGTAGGGTTGAGAATGAATTGGGAATATTACTATAATAGTTAATTCACAGATTTGTTGGACTCTTAGCTTTAACTAGTCATTTCTACTAGTTGTAGGAGAGTTACACACCATGTAACTAGGTTACACGACATGTAATGGTTGTCGGGTGAATGCCATGAAGGGTTAGCATCATGAAAGTTACATAAAGTGGGAATTCATTACACATTGTGAGTTAATTAAATAATGGTTTTTAATTAGGTGTGTCGGTTTTTTCAGTGGTTATGGAAATTAAGTCTTGCATGACGTGTAATGGGGATACATGTCATGTAATACCCTGACTATAGTTTTAAAAAATCCAGCATGACTGATGTATCTCTTTTGGATCCACCCTAATTTTGTTTCTATCAACCCAAATCCTTACCCAGCCAATCTTGGAGATCTCCAAACCTTCTGGGTCCCTTTTTTCGATGTCGTATCATTGTTGTGTTAATGATGTGATTCTCGGGTAATAATTATCCCTTGTTCTTCATCTTTATCTCTTTATCCCCCTTTGGGATTTCAATAAATCATCATAAAATTGATGTATCTATGCTCCATGATGTTGGATCTCATTTCATGGAAGAGTTGTGAGGTCTTCTGCATGTTTTTTTCTATTGGACGCTTTCATTTTAGGTGTTGTGTTTCATAAAATGGTTGGTGGTTCCATCCCATTTGGCCAAATTGATTAACCTTAAATTGCTTGAATTATTTTAGTTGTTGATTTAAATTCAATTGTTCGAAATTGATTTCTATTGGTTTTTATTAAAACCCAATTCCAGTGAATTGAGATGTTTGAAATGGTTTGGGAAAGAAATTGGGAAACCCCCCAATTCCAATGAATTGAGGTGTATTTGAAAATGGATAGAAATGGTTTCAATTGAATTATTGAATTTGATTTTTGAAACAGAATTGATGGAATTTTTTTTAAATTGTAAAAATGACATAAAATATTTTGATAGAAACCCAGTGGTTTTGTCTTGTGAAAAAGTAATGTTTTTTTATTAAAACCAATTTTGGTTTTAAATGGAAAATTAGAATTTGTAATGTGGGAATGGGATTTAATTTTATTTTAAGCAGTATTACAATAAATTTCCCATCATTGACTATATGAGAACACATGCAAGCCTTAGGTAGATTGTGAGTTATTTGGACACACTCAATGACTATACAATGTTCTAAAACATAATGTAGAAGGTTATATCCCTTAGGAAATAGTGACAAGTCCTCTCTAACCAGTGTCTAGATGATGTGTGTGTACAAATATTTTTGTGATCACTTAGAGACTACAGAGTCCTATAGCCTAGAAATTTCATACCTATTTGGAATATGACCTTATTTCTCACTTGTTTATATTTGAGATATAAATGTATTCCAATGTTGTTAAACTACTTTACATGCCTTACGAATTTATATAAAATATTTTATATAAAATATTTTATTCAATCCATTTTTTATAAATATTCCACCACTTGTAAAGTAAACAATGTGATTAAAGTATTTTCCATCATTTGAAATATATAGAATTAGTTTTTTTAGATATTCTTTAAATTGAAAAACCTATTTATTTATAAAATTGAGTTCATTCCTTTAGTTAATATTTTTTTGGAATCTGTTTTGGAATCATTGGTAAGACCCTACTAGGATTTTTAGCTCACACCCTACTTGTGCCTTCAGGTGTTTTTATATTTTATCCTTCTAGGTTCGAGAAATGGAAAAGGATCAATTGAAGGTGGATCTATCAATTGAACCTTTGACATGGTTAATTATGTACATAGGGACATTGGTTGTTTTTTCCTTGTTTTGGTACTTGGGGTGCATTACTTTGGGCTTGTTTATTACTTGTTGACTTCTGGTACATTACTCCCATTGGATTTTCTTTTGATATAAATACTATATTGTTTCTTTACTTCCACATTATTGGGGAAAAAATAATTCTCACTTACATGTTTTATGATGCCAGGTACTAGTCGCTGACCCATGGGGATTGAGATATCCCTTCAGGATATGGTCAGGACGGACCAGTTATCAGGATACTAGGGTACCTAGGTTGGTTCATGAAAAAATTGTATCAGATCCAGTTTGAGATACTTCTTAAAGTCAGTATTCTTTTGGGAAATCTTATCAGGACGTAGGAGGTAGTTGTGATTGAGTTCCTGACTATCTATCATCGCAATGAACCTTAAGTTTCCAGGGATGGTCAGGTAATGTTGTCTTGTAGATTAGTTCTTGTATTTTCCCTATTTTTATTTGGATAGAGTGAAATAAAAATCTTGTTTGTTATTTATATTTGGATTAATTCACCTGAATGATCTATTTGAGAATTATTTAATGTATTCATTATTTTATGCTGATGTTGTGTAGTATCATGCCTCCTAGAAGGCATGCGAAGCAAATTCAGGAGGAAGATTTCGCTTTACTATAGTGAGAAAATCCTTTAGTGGACCGAATCTTGTTGTGGTGATCGTACACACTGTCCAAGCTCAAGGATAGGCACCACATCCAGTTCCCATTCAGGCTCTAGCTATGGAACCTTAGAGGGACATTCTCAAAGTTAGTTCTCAAGTGTTCCTTTTCTAAAAGCCTCAAATTTTAAAGGGCTCTATCAATCTTCAACATTATGAGGAATGGTTGGGTAACATATAATGTTTTTTTGAGTACTTGGATATACTAGAAGAGATCAAGGTGAAGTGTGACACCTTCGTACTGGAGGTTCCAAGAAGGAGATGGTAGGATATGATTGTGTAAAAAAGAAAAATGTGGGATTAGATTGGAAGGACATAAAATTTCTTTTCACTTACTAGTTTTATCCAAATTCAATGATGTTGTCCAAGACTACATAGTTTTTCAATATTGAGACGTATGAAAAAACCATCACTAAGTATTCAAATTTATTTTCTGATCTTGTGTAGTTTTCCCTTGATATTGCATCTAATGAGTGGGTGATGGCTAGATGGTTCGAGTTGAGACTTCGATCAGATATCCATTCTTAGGTTCTCTTTCTAAAACTACCCACATATGCTGATGTGATGGATAGGGTGATGATGGTTGAGATGGACCTAGCTAGTAAGTTACAATTTATGGTATTTCATTTTTCTCCTAGTGGAAGCAAGAGTTACTTTAAAGAAAATAAGAAGCATGGTGATTCTCATAGTGGTTCTTGATTGCAGGGTCATTCTAGACATCCTACAATTTTTGGTAGAAGTCCTTTGATATGCTACCCGTGTGGTCATATAGGGTATTGAAATAGGTTTTACACTAAGGAACCAATCAATTGTCTCTCTTGAGGACGTTTAGGGAACTTTCAAAAGTTCTACCTAAACTGTTCCACTCCGTACTATGGAACAAGATCATCATCACCTCCAAAAATTGAGAGGAAATAAAATGCTTCATGTATAAAAGGGCTCTTGCCATAGGAATCTGGAACAAAGATTCTTTACGTAGTGGAAGAGTCTCTAGAGGAAAATAATATGGTTCCAGTAACTGTGAGAGGTACCATTACTATAGCTTCATCATTAGTGACTACTCAATTTTAAACTGGTGCATCTCACTTATTTATTTCAGCTGGGATCATTAATTTTCTTAATCTTCCAATAGAGATTTTATCTCATGCAATGGATTTTAATACACCCCTTGTTATGAAGAGTGAGTGGGATCTATTTCTAGTTCTCGACATGAAATATATTAACATCATATTCAAGATGGATTGGATCATTGCTAATAAATACTTGATTTATTGTTACCTCCTATGGGTCTCCTTTTCTACATCCAATTTGGTTTTCCGTATCTTTTTGGGAGAATGGGACCTGAGGTCAAGCAGAGATGTACCATCTTATCCAAAGTTGGGGCAAGTGATCTTACTATTTTTTTTGATCTAGAGTGAGAATATTTGATAAGAGATCTCCCTCCAATTGAAATTGAGTCTTTATGTGTTTCCTTTGGACTTCTATGGATTACCACCGGTAAGGTAAGTTGAGTTTTCCATTGAATTAATGCATGGTACTCAATGAGTTTCTATTCCCTCATACCAAATGACATGAGATGAATAGTGAGAGTTGAAGTCCTAGTTGGATGATCTTCTTGAGAAAGGATTTATACACCCGAGTGTGTCACCTTGGGTGGTGCTAGTTCTCTTCTCTAAGAAATCTGATTGTTCTATTCATTTATGTGTAGATTACTGAATGCTTAATCAAGTTACAGTGATAAAAAAACTATATGTTTCCATGGATTGATGATATGTTTGATCAATTAATGAGAGCAGATTTGTTCTTGAAAATTTATCTTCAGTTTAGTTACCACCAACTAATAATAAGATAATATGATATTCCAAATACCACCTTTTGGAGCACATATGGTCATTATGAGTACCTCGTTATTCCCTTTGATCAAACCAATTATCTTGTAGTTTTCATGGACTTAATGAACATGATTTGCCATGAGTATATAGATACCATTGAGGTAGCATTTTGTGGATGAAAACCTTTTATACTATATGTCCAAGGAGGATCATATACATTATCTAATAACAGTTCTAAGATTAGTGAAAAATCACCAACTTTATACTAAGGTTTCAAAATGTGATTTATGGATTTGAGATGTGATGTTCTTGGGACACATGGTGTCAAAATTTTGTATATCAGTTTAACCTGAAAAGTTAATGGCTGTTAGGAATTGGTAACAACCATAATACTTTTTCGAGATTCAAAGATTCTTGGGCTTAGCAGAATATTATTGTCGATTCATGAAGGACTTCTCAATGTTATATTCTATGATGAAAACTAAAACTTGTAATGGAGTGAAGTTTTCTTGGAATGATAAATTTTAGAGTTATTTTGTTGAGCTAAAGAATCTTATGACTACTGCGCCAATGTTGACTCTTCAAACACCGGGTAGGGATATGTGGTCTTCTATGATGCATCAGTATTAGGCTTGGGCTGTGTTATTTTTCAAGGTAAAAATGTCATTTTATATGGATATAATCATCTTAAGTCTCATGAGAATAATTATCCTACCCATGTCATTGAACTTTTAGTTGTGATGCAGACACTTAAGAGTTGGCGACATTACCTTTATAGAGAATTGTTTTTGGTGTATTCAAAAGGTAATATCTTGAGTTATATCTTTTCCCAAAATTATTTTAATATCTTTCAAAGGTGTTGGGTGGAGTACATGAAATCTTTTGACTTTGAAAATTCCTACACCATAGGGAAAGGGAATGTCGTTGTAGATTCTTTTTGTAGGAAACTTCTAACCTAGGAAGTGAATGAATAATTGGAAGAGGGGAACTTTATGGATATCTTTGCATAGTTTCATGTTGGAGTATAGGAATTAGGGGACGAGGTTTCTTTATCGAGAATTTAGTTAACTTATACTCTTCACGTGAGGATTATTCTGGAATAATTACTTGATTATGAATTTTGTAGCATTATAGACTCTCTTTATGGTGGGAAGACAATTTCCCAGTGTCCCCTCTTCAATAGGGTTTTATATGTTATCAAAATCACCTCATTGTGCCATTAGCGGCAAGGAATGTTGTGATGGGAGATTTCTATAATTCCATATAGGTTGTTCCCCCAGGAACCACTAAGATGATTTATGAAATGAGGCGGTAGTTCTTATGGCTATGTATGATATGGGGCATTACTGAGTTTGTTTCTCACTATTATATGTACTAGTAGGTACATGCCAAGCACCATAAACCTTCAAGTTTGTTGCAACCACTTCCAGTCCCTGCATGGAGTGGGATGAAATCTCTATGGACTTTGTGTTTGGGTTTCCTCATACCCAGAGAAAGAAGAATGTGATATGGGTTATCATAGATAGGATGACCAAGTAGGCTCACATCATACCCATTCATGATACATTTAATGTGAGGGGTTCATGAATCTCTATGTGGAATATATTTTCCATTTACATAGAGTTCTGTCTGTTATAGTTTCTGATATGGATCCTAGGTTCACTTCTGAATTTTATAGAGGGCTTAGGGAGGAACAAGGATCTCTAGTCTATTTGACCATGACCTACTATCCATAGTCAGATGGCCCGATAGAGAGAGCTATAAAAATCCTGAGGATATGATTCACACTTTTGTTACCCAACTTTGGGGGATCTTGGGATGATAATTTGGAGATGGTTGTGTTTTATTATAATAATATTTACCAGTACTCAATCAGAATGGATTCTTCTTATGCATTGTATGGACATCCTTGTATGTATCCGGTGTGTTGGTCAGAGATTGTTTAAAGTTCCTTAGATGAACCCAGCTTGTTCCAAGAGACGAAAATGATGTTTCAGTTGATTCTTCATATAATGGTGATGACAAAAATCTAATATAAGTCTTATGAAAATATTCATTGTTGACCCTTGTAGTTTTAAGTTGGTAACTAGGGGTCCTTGAATGTTTCACCCCAGTTCGGTCATCGATGGCTTGGGAGGCAAGGGAAAAATTCTTGTCATATTGTGGGACCTTTCAAGGATGTTGAGAAGGTGGGGAAATTTGATTACCATTTAGCACTTCCACTATATCTTACATTGATACATAACATATTCCATGTATCATAACTTAGAAAGTATCTCTCTCATCCATCTCACGTTTTGAGCTAGATTGATCTTGTGATTGAACCTAATGTATCATTTACTGAGTAGCCAGTCAGGATAGTTGATTCTGAGACCCAGACACTTCATGGGAAAAGGATACCTTTGGTTTGTGTGCTATGAAAGCATAGTTATGATAGTCATGATATGTGGGAATGAGAGGCATAGACGAGAGAGAAGTGGCCTCATATTTTTAACATGGAAGCTTCTTCATAGGCTTTCTAGGGATAGAATGTTTTTATGGTGGGGAGGTTGTAACATCCCATTACTGATTTGAAAGGTATGTATTTAACCTTATTGTGGTTTTTCCTTTTCTTCAACTAGGTAGGGTTGAGAATAAAATTTTTAGATACCAATAATGGTGAATTCATATATTTTTTGGACTCTCAGCTTTAACTGATCATTTCTACAGGCTGTAGGAGAGTTACATGCCATGTAACAAGGTTACATGACGTGTAATGGTTGATAGGTGCATGTAGTGAAGGGTTCACACTGTGAAATTTAAAAGACATGGAATATAATTACACACCATGATTTAATTAAAGTATGGTTTTTAATTTGGAGTTTTAGGTTTTTCAATAGTTATGGAAATCAACTCTTTCACGACAAGTAATGTGGTTTCACATCGTGCAAATCCCCGATAACAGTTTTAAAATAGGAATCAAACCTGATCTATCTCTTTTTTATCCTCTCCAATTTCGTTTATTTAGACCCAAAGACATCCCCAGGAGATCTTGTAGTTCTCCAACCCTTCTGAGTCTCTTCATTCACCATTTGATCATCATTCCAATAGTGGTTCGATTCCCAGGTAAGAATTATCCCTTATTATTAATCTTTCTCTCTTTCTCCTCCTTTATAATTTCAATAGATCATCATGAAATTTATGGATCTATACTCCATGATGTTGGAGATAATTTCTTCATTGTGTTTCAAGGTCTTTTTAACCTTTGTTCTCATTGGCGGGTTTCATTGTGGGCTTTGTGTTTCATAAAAAGGTAGGTGGTTTGATTATGTTTGACCAAAATATTAACATTAAATTTATTGATTTATTTTAGTTGTTTATTTAAATTCAATTATTTGAAATTGATTTTAATTGGTTTTTATTAAAACCAAATTCTAGTGAATTGGGAGGTTTGAAATGGTTTGGGAAAGAAATGGGGGAAAACCCCCCAATTTCATTGAATTAGGGTGTGTTTTCAAATGGATGGAAATGGTTTCAATAGAATTATTGAATTTTATTTTTTAAATGGAATTCATGTAATTTTTTAAATTTTTAAAATGGATTAATTTTCTTTGATAGAAACCTAGTGGTTTTATATTTTAAAAAATACATATTTTTTAATTAAAACCTATTTTGGTTTTAAATGAAAAATTGGAATTTAAAATAGGGGAATGAGATTTAATTGTATTTTAACCAATCTTAAAATGAATTTTCCATCATTGATTGTGTAAAATAAAATGGAAGCCTCAAGTAGAATGTGAGTTATTTGGACACACTCTATGAAAATAAAAAATTATAAAACATAATGCAGAAGGTCGCATCCATTAGGAGATAGTGACAGGTCCAATCAGACTAGTGTCTAGAGGATGCATGTGTACACATATTTCTGTGATCACATAGTGAGCATGGAGTCCTACAACATGGAACTTTCATACATATATTAAATATTATCATGTTGATTTCTTGTTTATAATTGAGATATAAATGCATGAAAATGTTTTTAATATTCTTTACATGACTTATGAATTTATATAAAATATTTTCTATTGAAGGATTTTTTAATCTATTGTTTTAGAAATATTCCATAAATTGTAATGTAAATATTATTCATAATGTATTTTCCATCATTTGAACTACATAGAATGATTTGTTTAGTTATTCTTTAAAATACCAAACCTATTTATTTTTAAAATTTAAATCATTCATTTGGTTAATATTTTTTTGGAATCTATTATGGAATAATTGTTGAGACCCTACTGGGCTTCTTATCGCACACCCAATGTATGCCTTCAGGTTTTTGTAGATTTTGTTATTCTAGGTTAGAGCAAGGGTGAAGGATGACTATGTGGTGGATATAGGTGTTGAAAAATGGACTTGGTGAGTAGAGTCCTTTGGCACTTGAGCTATTTTTTCCCAGTTTTGGCACTTGGGTTGTATTACATTGGGCTTGTTTATTCATTGTTAACTTTTGGTACATTACACCCAGTGGAGTTTCTTTTGATATGCATATTATATTATTTACTTACATCCACATTATTGGTGGAAAAAACGTCCCCACTTACATTTTGTATGATTCTAGGTGCTAGTCGCCGACACGTGGGGATCAGGAATTCCCTTCAGGATATGTCAGGGTCGGATCGGTTATCGGGATACTAGGGTACCCAGGTTGGTTCGTGATACTATACGTATATTATTTCATGTTATTATTATAAATATTTTTCTTATGAAAATTATTTAGGGACATATGATATTGACAAAGTTTATATAAATATATTTAATTGTTTAATTGTATTGCATACTTATGGTGATGATTTTGGAGGAATTATGATAATACATTAATTTTTCAAAAGATGTCAAAAGATGTTTGATTGTTATTATTGATTGATTTTCATTTTTTTAAGTTCATTTGAATATTTACTTAAAAACATTTCGATATATTTATGTGTATATATATATTAACATGCGAATATATATATATGTATAAACATTTAAAAAACTTTTTGGATTTTTAATATATATATATATGTGTGTGTGTGTGTGTGTGTGTGTTTGTATGTTTGTATGTAATTATAATTGTATGTATGTAAAAACTTGATATGTATATTTGTTTTCAAAAAAGTGTCAGAATATATTTGAAGCATTTATATTAATTAATAAATCTTTTAATATATATATATATATTACCTTATGAATATACATATATAAATGTTTTAAAAAACTGTAAGGTTTTTAATATATATATATATTTATATAAAAAACATGTAAGGGTTTTAATATATATATATATAGACGTATGTATATTAACGTGTGAATATACATATATAAACGCTTAAAAAATATTTGTGGTTACACACACACACACACAAATATATATGTATGTATGTATATATATTAACATGTGAATATTAATTTATAAACATTTTATAAAATCAAATAAGGTTTTTGATATATATATATATATATATGTATATGTATATGTATCTATGTATATATTTATTTGATATGTATATTTGTTTCAAAAGACAAGTAAAAGTATATTTGATTAATGAATCATGTAATATATATATATATATATATATATTAATATCTAAATATGTATATATAAATGTTTAAAAAACATGCATGGTTATATATATATATATATGTTCATATAGATTTGATATGTATATTTGATTAAAAAAGTCTCAAAATATATTTGATGTATTTATATTAATTTTGAAATCATGACATATATATAGTAATTATTAAAAATGTAATAATAATTTATGTAAATTGTTAAAATCATTAAATAATCTATAATAATTAATAATTATTTTGTCAATATTATTAATAAATAGTAAACATTTGTGTAAATTACAAAGTATTATTATTGATTTTAAAATTTTAGGAAATTAAAACAATTTATAATAAGTTACAAAAGAAAAAATATGAAATACTAGTAATCATTAAGAATTAGTAATATTTATTATAAATTCTATTATATATAATAAATTATAAGTATTACATAATAAATTATTTTAATAATTACTAAAAATTAAAAAAACATTTTGTAATAAATACTATATTTTTTATCAAACCATGCAAAAAAATATAAAAAATAATATCAATTATTAAAAATTCACAATTATTTATATAAATGATGTATTAATTAAAATAAATATTATTAGTAATTCACATAAATATTTTAATATATATATATATAGATATATAATATGAAAAAAATATTAAAAATGTTACCCCCACGTGTGTTGTTACCAAACACCTAATGCACACAAATGTTATGTCTCTCCTAGGGTAAATATTATATCCCTGATGTAACTATGTTATCATATTTCTTATATGATACACTATTATGAAGATACATCAATTTTTTTTTGTGAAAAATTATAATAAAAATATTAAATGAATTACCATCGTGTGTGATGTTACCAAATTCCTGATGTGCACAAATATTGTGTCATGTCTAGGGTAAACCCTATATCCCTGACCTAACAGAAGTCTTTGATTTTACATATAATAAAAAATTTGGGAGATACTTAATTTTTTTTATAAAAAAGTAAAATAAAAATATTAAATGAAATACCGTTTTGTGAAATGTAACCAAACACCCAAAAGACACAAATGTTATGTTACACCTAGGGTAAAACCCATGTCTCGGACTTAATGATGGTATCATATTTCACATATGAGGCACCATTCAAGAGATATTAAATTATTTTTTGAATATAGAATGCATGTGATATAATATATTTAATATTTTTATTGTATATACAATGAGCCTCTATGGGAACCATAATTTAGTGCTAACCCCATACCCCACTACGATCATTTTCCAAAGAATATTCCAAGGTGCTAAAATATAAGTATAATTTTCAATTAGTCACAATGAGTAATATTTATTCTCATTTATATTGTTTTCAGGTAACTATGGACTTAGGAAGTAGACACAATTATCTATCACGCAATCATTATTGGATAAATCATCAAAAAAACCCAACGGATATGGTATAAATCTTGTCTACATTGAGGGTGTTGAAACATTTATATCACTATCATCATCGAATTAAGAATTTATTTCTAAATTAAAAATTAAATACTCATGTAATAATTGGGATATTTGGAGGTTCAAAATGTTTGACAATGTTCAACTTCATCAAATGCATTTTGGTTTTTGGAAAGATTATATTTTTTCGTATCAACATGGTGAGAAAATTATGTATAAAATACATTTTTTGTTTGTTTTGGATTCATCATTTCATAATTTAGCACATGAGGGAGTTGGCCCATCTATTCACGAAACAACATCTCTAAATGATATTCCAAATCCTGAATTAGTACCTTCTATTTTTTATAATTTTTTCAAATCTGCTAAGGAGGCCATATATCTAGGATGCCATCTGTCCCCACAGGATTGAAGCACATTAAATCATGTTGTTTGTTATTTTTTTCTTTTAATATTTCATTTTTTTATTCTATTAAAATGGTTCTATGATTTTCATCTTCACTCTGAAGAGATCTAGTTTAGTCCTATTGTTGTTTTGTATTCATCCTCAATTCAAATCACCTTTAAACCTCACAAAGTTATATTAGAGCCTCACCATATTTCTTTTTATGTTGAATTCGATTGTTGTTTGCTGCTTTTTTTATTTATAGTTATGGTTTCTATTTTAATTTCCACATCGTGATCTCATTCTTAAATCACCACTATATTTTTTTATTTAAATTATCTAATGCCATTGTATCTTCTATATTTCTCAGCATTTTGTGTCTCTTTGGACAAAACATTTTTTACCCAAGATATTGGTCAGTTGTTAGGGGAGTATGCTTAATGTTTTCCTCAATAAATCTGTATCCACTCTCTGGGTATTCTTCTAAACAATGAGATATGAAATCAATAAATTTGATGGTGATAATGACTTTAACTTGCGACGAATTAAGATGAGAGAAATGCTTCTAAAACAAGTCCTAATTGATGTCCTCTGTAGGAATAATAAACTTGTTATTACTGTAAATGACACTAGACATCCTACTACAGAATATGTAGATGTTTCCCTTGATGTGTTAGTTGAAGCACATAACTCCGTTTTTCTTTCCTTAGGTGATATTGTCCTTATAGAAGTAGCTAATGAATCTACTGCTAATAAAATTTTTCTTAAACTCGAGAAACATTAAATGATTGCTTCATTAGTAGGTAGGAATTATAAAAAACACCACATGTTTACATTCAAAATGAAACCTGGTAGTTCTATTAAATCCTATCTATATGAGTTCAACAATTTCATGTTAGAATTAAGCAATATTAATGTTTTTGTTGATGATGAAGATCAAGAAATGATCCTATCAATCTCTTTAGATAATTCCTACGACACCCTCATTATGACCATGATGTAAGGATAAGACTCTTTAAGCCTAGAAGAGGTTAAATCAGCCCTTATTTATACAGAAATACATTCTAAACCTAGAATTAGATTCCAATATCTTATCCTCTAGGGGTAGAACTTAGACTAAAACTAAGAAGATAATGTTTAATAAAGATAAGGGAAAATCCAATACATAACCCAAGACTAGATATTGTTCTAGGGATAGAAAGGTCACCTATTTTAATTATGGAAAACCAGGGCACATTAAACACAATTGTAAGAAAATGAAGCATGAGTTAGAGTTTAAAAAACCCACTAACCAGTTCTTTCTTGTATACTATAGTTATCACATTACTTAGGTCCTTAATGTGTCCACACATACACTGAATAGTTATTGGGTCCTTGATACATGATTCTATTTCCATATGTGTCCTTTTAGAAAATCTATTATAGAATTGGTTGAGAGGGTAGAAGGAGATGCCATATTAGGCAATTACAAGAGGTGTAAGGTTGATGGTAGAGGTTCTGTTTTGTTGGAACATGATGCCCACACTATCATTACTTTAGTTAATGTTTTGTGGGTTCCAAATATTCAAAGAAACCTAGTTTACTTAGGGGTTATATTCCAAAAGGGATTTACCATTATGGATGATATCGGTTGCCTTAAAACCCACAAAGGCTCTAGATATATACTTAAGGGATATTTAATCATTGGGATGTGTGTCTTGAATGGAAAGACCCATTCAAGGTATTTGGGTAGAGTCTGTTCAACCCATACATATAATAGTATTCATTGGTGTAGAATATTGGGGCATGTTAGCTCCTAAGGGATTAATTAACTCAACATTCAAGGGCTTTTTAGGGACATCACACTAAGAAATCATTCATTTTTTTTGAAGATTTTGTAATGGGAAAGGCCAAGAGGGTTATTTTTGGAAGGTCTAATTCCAAATCCACTAGCCCATTATAATATGTCCAATATGATCTATGGGTCCATATAAGAATTCCTCCCATGGTGGAGGTTTATACATTGTTATATTCATAGAAGACTTCTCTTGGAAGGTATGGATTTATATTCTTAAAAAGATTAGCTATTTTCTAAACTTTTAAAACTGAGAAAAGTTTAGTTGAAAACCCAATAATGAAGAGAGTTAAAAATCTAAGAACATAAAATGGGATTGAGTACCTATCCACAGAGTTCGTACAATTTTTTGAATCCGAAGGTGTTAAAATTCATAGAATAGTTAATGAAACTCCCAAAGAAAAAGGATTAGCAGAAAGAATGAATATAACTATCTTAAAATGAGTCCAGAGCATGCTTTCATGCTTAGGCCTCACCAATTCCTTTTGGGAAGAGGTTTATTGCACTTCTATATTCTGAATTAATATATGTACCTCTTATACTAATCAGTTTAAAACACATGAAGAATCATGGAATTGTAATTACCCTTCCTATCCCTACCTAAGATTCTTTGGTTGTATAGATTATACTAATATTAATATTGAAAAGTAATAATAAATAGCTATAAATGCATCTTTTTGGGTATCCTCAGGGTGTTAATACACTATGGGTAGATAAACATGGTTATCAAAAGTGCATCATAAGTAGAGATGTTCTCTTTATTGAGTCTTCCTCTCCTAAAACCAAGACTTACACATTAGGAAGTAGTGATCCTTACCATGACCAGGCTGATGAAACTATTATTCCAGCCCAGTTTGAGGATCCTTTAAATCATTATCCACATTAGGAACAAACTACTGCACATGTTTATTCTTCTTCTACTTCCAATTCAGATTCTAAATCTAAACCTCTAGTCCATAATAGGGACTACCAACTGACCTTATATAGGGAAATGAGGGTTCCAAGACCTTCTTCTTGGTTTAGTTAGTATGATATGGAATATTATTCCTTTTATGTTTACCATTATCTTATAGATGATGACCCTCAAACCTACATACAATCCATAAATGACAAATACTCAAAGCACTGGGTCTTTTCTATGAATGAAGAAATTCACTCTTTAAGAAATAACTATACTTAGAATATTGTAAAAAAATAAACTAATGCTAAAATAATCGGTTCCAAGTGGATATTTAAAAGAAAAAAGAAAAAACCAAGGGAATTAAAATCATGTAAAAATAAAGGTATTTTCTATGGGTTTCCTTCAAAGTGTGGTAATTGATTACTCTGAGATATTTTCCCCTATTGTTAAGAATTCTCCCATTGGGATCTTATTAGATTTTTCTACCTATAATGATCTGAATATTGTAATGTTATATGTTAAAAATTCTTTTTTAGATGTTGATTTGAATGATAAAATTTATAAGAAACCTTTTGATGGTTATCTTAATGAATTATAATTTAATAAATTCTTCATTTTGAAAAAAATAAATTTATAGGCTCAAACAAGCCTCTAGGAAGTGGTACTTGATATAACAACCCAAGTATTTATAGAATAATACCTTTTCATATCTATTAATATTTATGAATAATATATTAATTTTTTTGTTAAAGAGGGAACTTTGTTCGATAGCGTACTCGACACACAACAACTGGCTTCTCTAAATAAATTTCTATGCACACAACTTTGAGTTATACTGAAAAATAATATAATAAAAATATTATTTTAAATGGAAGTTAACATCTAGATGTTGTATTGGCGATAATGGACATAAATAACTAAAATATGACTATACATGTTTTTTAAATGTATTTACATTTATTCAAAAAAAATTAGAGGCTTTAAATGAGAATGAATCCAATTTTAAGTATAAATACTCTAATATTTTTAAAAGGTAGTTTTACCACCTTTTGATAGAGAACCCTTCTTAAATATAGTTTTTGTCACTTTTATACATTACATTTTAAAAAATAAACTTATTATTTATAAGTGAGACATCAAAATTTACTTCGGGTAAATTTTTGGTATTTTTCTGATAAAGTTCATTTTTAATGAATAGTGAAAAATACTGCATTTTAAGTCAAAAATGTCTATTCATCTAGTTTATTTATATGATTATATTTTAATTTTAATTTCTTTTAAAGTGTAATTATATTATGTTTTTACCATTTAATACAATTTATGTCATTGTAAGTAATTTTTATTTTTAATTAGATATAAACACATATCAATCTTTTGAGAGTTATTATTTCTTAAAAACACGCGTTTTGGTTTTGACAACGGGAATTAATTTTGAATTAATTTCTCCAACTTATATTTTTTGAATTTGGAAAAATGAATTCCATATTTGGAATCAGGAGGTCGAAATTGTGTAAATAGGTAACTTATTATTTTTAGGCATTATGAATAGTAACTTCAGTAAATATTTTATTTACCATGGTTAAATGGTAAATCTGGTAAATAAGGGTAAAAC
The DNA here is from genome assembly GCA_963277665.1 of Viscum album. Classification (NCBI taxonomy): domain Eukaryota; kingdom Viridiplantae; phylum Streptophyta; class Magnoliopsida; order Santalales; family Viscaceae; genus Viscum; species Viscum album. The sequence continues at coordinate 1,162,754,341 of OY728122.1, read as the reverse complement.
AATAATATTATAATAATATTAAATTACCCTAACATGTTTACTAACCATGTTTTATGAGATATTTCATAAAATTGGAATACTTGGGTCGATTTTAGGACCCCATGGAGCCACTTGTGTGTGAAAATGACATTTAATTATTTTTAATTTAATGTTAACAAAAATATAACCTAAACATATATATTTTAATATTTTTTATATGGGGTTATATTTAACACCCCAAGCTTCCACGGTATGTTTCTCTTGGAATAATATAGCAGCATGTGTTGTACGCAACTTCGAGTGCTAACACACACAACCAATCAAACTAGCCGTTGGGAATAGTAATAGACACTTTAAAATTTTATAAATTTTATTTTCAAAATGGACTTCATTTTTGGATTCGGAATATCGAAATTAACTTAGGGTGAATTTTTGGTACATTTCTGATAACTTTCATATTTTGATGAATAGTGAAAATTACTAAATTTTAATTAAAAACAACTTTTTTAATCAAAATAATTAATAGTGATATATTATTAATTTGAGTGGTTTTAAAGTATATTTAGAATATATTTTTACCATTTAATACAATTTTGGTCATTGGACATAATTTCACATTTAAATCGGACATAAACAAGTGTAAATCTTTTGATAATTATTATTTCTTAAAAACACGCTTTTTGTTTTGACAGCGGGAATTAATTTTAAATTAATTTATCTCACTTCTGTGTTTTGAATTTATAAAAATGGATTCCATATTTATAATCAGGATGCCCAAATTGTGTAAATAGGTAACTTTTATTTTTAGACATTTTGAATAATTACTTCGGTAAATATTTTATTTACCATGGTTAAAGGGTAAATCCGATAAATAAGGGTAAAAAATTATATTATAATAATAATAAATTACCCTAAAATGTGTCCTAAACCTATTGGTTTATACATGTCCGACCATGGGCATATTTGTGTAGATTTTGGGACCCCATGTATCCACTTATAAGTGATAATGACACTTTATATTAATTAAGTTAAAGTAAATACAAAAATGATATAAGCATATATCTTTTAAAAAAACAATTTTTACATAGGGTTATATATGTTATATTTTTGACTATAAATATTCATTAGAAATATAAAATGATTTCCTATATAATGGTATTTTATTTATAATTTTTAGACATTGAATAATTAAATTTATTTATGACACAATAATGATGCAGTATTTTCCTTATTAATGAAAGAATCAAATAATTATTATTATAAATGTTAAAATAAATATAATTTGAAAGTTTTGATGCCATAAAATAATTTTATTGATTAATATGACATGTTAGGATTTCTTAAATGAATTTTTTTCGAATTAATAAAGTTGTTAATACTTTAAGAAAAACCAATTATTAAATAGTGTCAAAATTGACATAAAAGAGTTTTTAAAACAAATATTATATTATTAATTGATATTTTGTTCCTAAAAATATATGGTTCGGCCAAAGGAATTATATCATGATAATTATACCATTAATGGACCACTTGGGGGTCTCTTAGATGTATATAATAAGTTTTTTAACTATATAATATAAAATTACAAAGAGACATGATAAATGTCAAACTAATTAACTAAGAGTTAAAACTTAAAGATAAGGTTAATAAAGTGACCCAAACCTGTCTAAAACCTATTGGTTGAGTTGTTTTAGACCCATACCAACATTAAAATTTAAATAATACACTTTTTTTCCATTATAAACCGAATATGAATTTATTATAAAATAATATTTCTAGCTTTTCCTAAGGTTCCCCTCACCCCTCTTATAAAAGGGCACTCCCCCTTCTCACTAATTCACACCTTCAAAGACTTTTGTCTCAGAAAACACCTACCAAAATATTCTCTCAAATTTCCTCAATTCATCCTAGAGGCCTTCCTTTAGTTAGAAATCCAACCTAAGGATCCCTTTTGATCAAATCAATAGGAAGAACCCAAAGAAGAGGTAATGTTTTTACCACCCTCTTTCAAGTTCTTTTCTTCTTCAACTTCTTCTTTCTTTATTTCCATTATAAAATAATAACTCATGTATCTTCTATATACTGTGATGTTATTATAAATATGGTACAACCATATTCAGTATTCTATCAATCCTTTGAATGACATTTCACCATATGTGCGTACGTATGGCTTACCATCTCCACGTCATGGTGAAATTGTTATTCAAAACATTATTATTTGGATGGGTATGATAATGATGTGTAATTGATGTAAATAATAAATATAACATGATAATGATTCTGTATATATGATATAACATCCAATTATATATTATTTTAATATCAAAAGAATGATATTGTCGCTCGTGCATGTATATATGATATAACATCCAATTATATATTATTTTAATATCAAAAGAATGATATTGTTGCTCGTGCATACGTAAGGACTACCGTCTCCACGAACGCGATGAGATTCATTCCTCATCATATCCATGCAAGTATAGTTCTCATTTAATGATTAAATATAATGTTTAAAGACTTTATATAATTCTGTATATGAATAATATACAACCTATCCATAAAAAACACGACTTATGTAACAAAACATATAAAAGAAAACGAGTAAGTTAACACTTGAAACGATGATAATAATAAGATATTGTTAACAAATCAATGTTAAAAGATAATATACGATATAATATTAATGTATATGATTCTTTTATAATTTAATAACAATTATTTCCCCATTATACAGGAGGTTAACCTACCCTCAACCAAGGAAAAGTACAAGTTAAGGGTTTATTTAACAATCTCTTCATTATCCAGGGTTCTTTATACATAATTATCTACTAGGACCTCTTTATCATCCACATCCATGTTTCTTAAAAATGTATTTCAAGATATTATTACAATTTTATAGAATATGGGTTAAATTAATTTACACCCTTGTTGACTTTTTATAATATGTTTATAAAGGAATCTTTCCGTCGTTTTCCAAACAAGGTCCATTTTAACCTTTTCGACAAAATTAAGGTAAGAATTTTTTTTAAATTATATAGTGGGTGTGGCTATTTTCTACCATTATAACATCATCAAATCTTCCCATACAAGCTTATAAGAATATTTTAAAAGTCATTGTTTTATTTTATAATTATGTGACTCTTAAATGATTTCAAAATAGAAAGAGATATTTCTCTAAAAAGGGTTTTGATTTCATCTATGTCAACATCCTTTGATGGATTTTATGTTTATTTGAAGTTGATTTATTATGATACAAAACTTCCATATTGTATAGAAGTTTTTGTGATATGTTTGACTGTGGATGTACTATTTTTATACCATTCATGGTTTATGTTTAAAGTATTGGAATTTTGTATTCTAGTTTTAATACGAATGTTTATGATATGTTTAAAACTTTTCATATGAGGAATGTATTTGACTTAGTAAGTGACGGGTGGAGCCCGCTATAGCTCCTTGATGCATCGGTAGGTCTCATGAGACAACTAGAAGTGGAATTGGCCGAGGCCCTTTCCCAATTTAATTTATGCTTTTGGCCGAGGCCTTAATCATTTTTAGACGTCTTGGATGAGGCCTTGACAAAATGTTTCAGAATTTCCGGCATTATACATTCCCCCATTATGGAAATAATATTGATGGTTCATGTGGTCATTCGACTAGTAGAATATCCATGATTATGTTTTATTATGGCGTTATTTACTCAGCTCATATTATTGCCATAAAAGTATTCATGTTTATTATTGGTAAAGGCATGTGGTTTCAATTATTTACCATGATTAAAATTTATGTCATTTTCCTTTGTATTACTTACCCTTACTGAGCGTTTGAGATCACCCCTTTCTTATGTTTCATTTTCCCAGGATATGAAGAAGTTAGTTATGAGTGACCTGCATAAATAATATAGGAGGCTTGGATGTTTCTAATGAAATATATTTGTGTTGTATTTCTATTCAAGCTGTAAAGTTGAACTTATGTATGAATATTATTTCCAATAATACTAAACTGATCGGTCTTTTGAGACATGATTTCCTTGTGATCATGCCAATGTTATGTAATAATGCACTGACTCTGGGTAACTAGGTTCGGGGCCTTACAGTTGGTATCATAGGAAGTTTAGTAAAAACCATGGAAACTATATTTAGATAAACTCTGATTAGAGCACATAGCCATAAGAGAGACTTTGAGGATTAGTATAGAAGAACTTCCTAGAATTTTGGTATTGTAGAGATTTTGTGAGATTTCTGAGCAATAAATCCCTGTCTGGATACGAGTATGTAGAGGCGGCTCTGGTACAGATGTACCTAGGGGTAAAACCCGAAAACACTGCTTTAAGATAGACTCGAACGAGAACTGGTGCACGACAACAGGCCTTGCTGCACTATTGGTTACGACCCTCCTGGGGGATATGCTTAGGGTAATTCTCATTTTCTTTACAAAGCATTATGAAGGGTTTATGAGTATATAATTCCTCAAAGAAATTTTATTTATGATTATGGATTATATCCATAAACTTTTGAATTTATGTTAAGTGTTTTAGAAGTTTGGAATTATATATTTCGATTAATAAAGTAATCTTGTTTATGACATTGTTTAGAAATGGCGTCTAGTGGAAGGAATGGAAACTGTATCAATTCACGCACTCCATGTAGGGATTTCCCTCCTGCTCAAGATAATTATAGTGGAGCTAGTTATGCAACTGGTGCTGATCAACTAATCACCATACTGGGACAAATCACTCAGGTTATGAATAATAACCTTACCCATATGGAGCACCCAGATCCACAACGTGGAGGATCAATGTTAGATTTCTTCATGAGGAAAAAACCACCAAAATTAAATGGGAGTAAAAATCCCTTAGTATCTGAGCAATGGATGAATTCCTTAGAGAAAATATTCCATGCCTTGGGGAGTAGTGAAATGGAAAAAATTATCATGGCAGTTTACCACCTCACTGGAGATACTGATCAATGGTGGTCATTGACTCAAAACACAAAAGAAGATGATGAAGTATCAAATATGGAATGGAGGGAGTTCAAAGAGATTTTCTTAGAAAAATAATTTCCTCGTGACCATCAAGCGGATATGGAAACACAATTTCTGAGTCTAAGGCAAAAGGAGGATGAGAATATTGCAAAGTATGAGGCTAACTTTACAAGGTTAGCGAGTCATGTTGTAGATTATATACATAACCCAATAAGTAAGATTGATCGTTTCTTTGATGGGTTAAAACCATTTCTCCATTGAGCATTAGTATCACAATCCTTCTCATCATATGAAGATATTGTCTCGTGTGCTATCAAGACAGAAAAGTAATTCTCTAAGTCTTATGACTTTAAATCAAAGAAAGAGAAGAAGAGATCTACTGAAGACTCTGGAAAAGGAAATGTTGGCCAGAGTGGATACTCAAGAGGGGGGTGAATTGAGTTCCAATTAAAATTTCTGTTAAAAACTTTTAGGATTAAAATCCCCCAAATTAGAATAGCCCAGTCAATTAAGGCATTAGTGATATAAGTGAGTTATTGTTTAACAGGTTTCTCAAAGGTTGATTACTCCTCAGTTGAATCAGTATGAGAACTAATTCAACTTTTGAAACAGGTTTACTAAACAACTCATATATACACACTAACCAGAACTAACTAACAGAGCGAATGTAAAAACATATTTATGTCTTTGAAAATATAAGCACAACGGATAGATGTTAAACAGAGTAAATCAAAGATGAACACAACAAATTTAAACAAGAGGTTCATTCATAAGTCAAGACCTAATCCTCTCCACTTGGTGATCACCTGCCACCAAGCAATTATATTAAAAGTTCTACACAACCTGTATCAGGCTTTACAACAGCTTTCAAAAACTGTCCAGGTTTTTCAACCTCTACCACAATTCTACGTGGGTAAACAAATAAACTACCAAGCCACACCAGGCTTCTTCCACAGTTATACGTGGGAAAAAAATGTAAGAATAGTTTGGTATGGGGATTTTCAGTATCCCTCAATTCAAGCACAAAAGTCAGTGTGTGTAACACAGACACACTGCTCATAAATGTAAAGTATTTAAACACATTAGAGCTAAAGATAATAGGTATAAGTTTGTAATGCTCTATTGTGTTGGAAAATCAGATATGGACTCGTTGGAATGAATGAAATGAAGCTTTGGTCCTTCTCTGCAATTTGCCTCTAAAACAGAGTGTCGCAACTTCCAGGTTGTGACTTCCAGATGTAAAGATGACCAGCTTCTAGGATTCGAAAACTCTTTACAGCACACTACTACAGATTGTAGAAGGTTATTTTCAATAGATCTTTGTGAAGCTCTTGTTCCTTTTTGGATTAGTGCTTGAGATATCCCTTCTTCTTTCCAGTATGTTCGGGGTCTCTTCTTTTTTGTGTCCCTCTTATGTGTCTTTTATATAGTCTCTTGTTTTTGTGTTTTGTTGTCAAGTAGGGGCCGAAAAGAGAAATGTTTTAACCACGTGTGGTCTTCCTCATACATCGTACTGTCTCCTGATATCCGGTAGAATTCAATCTCTACAACTGTGGACTTCATCGGTAGATTATTCAGCTGAGGGATTCAACTGTGGTCTTTCCAACTGTGAATTGTAGTCTTTCCATCTGTAGACTTCAACTGTAGTCTTTTAACGGTCACTGTTTATTCTTTGAAACAGTGGATCCTCATCAGTGAACTCTATCGGTAGGCTCAACAATATACCTTTAACAGTAAGCTTCTAAGTGGTAGTTCTGTAACATCAGACTACTTCAACAGTAACCTTTCCAACTGCAGAATTGAACAAAGAATTTCTCAATAGAAGACTTGAGAAGGAGTCTGACAATAGACTTATAACAGAAACCTTGTTACAGCAATGACCTTATGACAGTAACTCTTTGTCTGTGAGCTTTGATAAGTTGATCATCAGTAGTTTTGTGACAGTAATCGTGTTCCGGTAGCTTCCAACAGTGACTGTAAATCTTCAACAGTGATCTTCTAGCAATAGTGACTTAAGGTGATAGTAAGATATAACGGTGACTTTAAACAGAAGGCTCTTACCAATAGCCTTTAACAGTGAGCTTATATTTAGATAAATATGGACTGTAAGTTAATGCATCAAAGTCATGAGTCTTAAGAATATACATTGTTGAGAATAAGATAATTGTATAAGAAGATTAAAAGGATTAAAGACTGACTTAATATATCATGATCAATATTTAAACATGATTTGTGATTATTAAAATAGGTGAGTCCAACAATCTCCCCCTTTTTTATAATCACAAATTATGTCAGTATGTATTAAAATTTGTCAAGTATCAGAGATTAATAAGCACAGTATTTCGAGAGTTAGCACAGTATTTTCATATTAGTTTCTCAATTAGCACAGTAAGCATAGTAAGCACGGTATTTCCCCCCCTTTGTGATTAGAAAAAAGAAATAAAAATGAGAGAAAAAATGAGAAGGCTTATATTAATAACACAATACATTTCATGACAAAAAATAATACAGAGTCCCTATCAAAATACATAAAAAAACTCAATACACAACATCCGTAGGTAAGGGGTCTTTCCCTTTGGAAGTAGAAGATGGAGAAGAATCTTGTGGATCAGCAGGTTTAGGAATGGATGAAGGAATTACTGGAGGGGCAGCAACAGAAGCGCATGTGGGTCTATAGTGGGTAGATTGCTGAGGGATCAATGGAGTAAGGCTTCTGATAGCTTCAGTAGGAGACATGATGGAAGAAGAACCACTAGGTAGAGATGTAGGTAAGGCAGGAGGGATAATGATAGGGGTGCAGTCCACATGGAGAAAGGGGAGAAGAAGATTTCTGAAATCCATAATAATGATTCCTCCTCTTTCTATAGTAGATAAGAAATCATCTTTATTTTCCAAAAACTTATCCAAAGTAGGAGCCAATTCTCTCAGCTTGTTGACCTGCTCCCTGAATGCCTGAGTCACTGGAGGCAACTTCATATTCTCTATCAAGAGCTTGAAGTGGTTGGTCATTTGATACTTGGTATAGACCTTCTCAAAGTAGGCATCCACTTTATTCTTAATGTCCTCTTGAGAAAAAGTATCTGCCCGTAGGTGATCACGAACAAAATAGCTAACTTCCCTAGTGGTAGCAAGTATCTGAGTATCAGAGGTTCCACTAGTACTGGCCTTAGCCAAATCTTCCTGGATCACAGTTCTGATATGGTCAATGTTCACAGTGGAGCTGGATGAGGGAAGGGGTTTTACCGAGAAAGCTACTGTCTCTTTGAAAGACTGTGTCAAATTACTAACCACCTTCTGAACAAGTGCATCTTGACTGTTCAAATGTTCTTTGACTGATGTATTAAAAGCCTCAAATACTTCCACAAACTTCTTGACTACTTCTTTGATATATCTAATATCAGCATTCACTTGGGTTTGAGAACTGTTCATGGCAGTCAATGAAGCAATCGATTGTCTTAGAGCAACCACAGCTCCTGTCCAACTCTCAATTTGATTATGGCATACTTTAACTTCATCCATCATTTCATTCACTGGACTAGACACATCACATCCCATATATATATGTAGGGATTTCTCCACACTCCTCATCTCTTCAACCAGGATTTTCTTCAAATCTTCCACTGAATCTCTCAGTGCTTCTTTCATTTCATCTTTTAAGGACTCAAGGTCATCCTTGGTTGCTAAATTTTCAACTGCAGTAGGTAGGACAACTGAATCCCTTTGGGGCTGGTCTTCCTCATTATAATCTCTATAATTGATTCCACGTACCATATATCCTGGATCTGATGACCAACCTTCGATGTAATACAACATGGAAACTGAACCAATATGCTCCCCCTCACTTAGAGCATTCTCCTGAGGAATCTCCTATAACTATTCTGCTCGAGGTAACTCCACAACCTCCTCTGCAACTTCAGAAGATGAAACAACCATTTGCTCTGATAGTTTAATAGTAGGGTTAGTCCTATCCTTTTCTGAGTCATCAATGACTCTCTCATCAATGGTAGTAGATGCCACTCATGCTTCCTTATCAGGCACTATAATTTCTATATTATCAATTAGAGGGCTCAAACTGAGCTCCTTTTCTTCATTTTCCTCATCATCTGCTTCAGCAACAACCTCCTTTTCTTCATGAACAAAATGATCTGACTCGGTTGCCTCATCATTTTCAGAGGTTTCCTTGACAACATTATGATATGCTTCTTCTTCTTCTTCAGTGGTCTCAGTATCACTGTACTTCAGAACAGTATCTCTCCTTGGTAGTTCTTTTGGAGGGATAGCTGCTCCAAAATCTACATTCCTTACTGAACTATGAGGTAAATCAGGATTGCTCCCATCATTAATGGGGGTGTTCTCTCTTTGAGGGTCCACAGATCCTTCAGCCTCCTCCTTGTCAGAATAAACCGGTTATGACTCATCAGGCATCAGGCTTGGATCTCTTTTGTCTTTTGGACTAGTTGGATGAGTAATAGGGTCAAACTTTTCATACACCTTTCCTTCATCATTCACCCATGTCCTCTTCCAAGGATTCCGGCTAATTTTCATGAACTTTCAAATTACCTTGGAGATACAGACACTGTTCTTGGCTACTGTCATTTCTTCTTGACTTCCATCCACACCCTTTACCTTTAGCATAATTGAAATAATATTGTCATAGAATAAGGCATTGGACTTCAATCTTTCCTTGGTCATATCTTCCAATTGTACCATCAGTAACCTACATAGGTTAATCTTCTTTCCATGCTTCAGTAAGTACGTCAGGAATATGTCCTGGTACTTCAGTACATAAAAGTCCCCTCTCCTCGAACTAAGTACATGTTGAATGAATTTGAATAAGAGACTTTCTTCTCCATTCATCTCAGCTGCAATGATCCTTCTTGATTTTCCATCTCCTGTCAGTTCTTCTAGATATTTTTCATACTAAAAAACAGAATTGTCTGGAGGAGCCACTCCAGAGTAGTAATCAAATATTCCTTCATGAGGAACTCTCAAATAGGCATCCCACTCAGCAGAAGAGAAACTAACTTCATTTCCATTGACTCTGGACATTAGATTATGCACATACTCTTCCTCTTAGAACGTCAGATATTCATAGAATTCTTTCACAAGATTCGGTTAGTAAGTTCCATTGTTGTTGGCAAAGCATTCGGTCCATCCTTGGGCATCTAGTAATTTCAATACTAATGAATTTCCCGACAACAGCCATTCTTCACTTAACTCCTTCTCAGCAAAGATTTGTCTCTTGGTCAGATGCGGGTTTACAGGTCCCGACGGGGTGTTACTGGTGCCACTGGATTTGACCTGAGTTCTCTTAGGCCTTGGCACATCCTCATTGATAGTTAGGGTTCTCTTGGTTCTAGCCATAGAGATTAAGAGAGGTTCAAGGGCCCAGGTGAAGGGTTAGGGTTTAGGAATTTCGAGAGCAAGGTTCAAGATTGGGAGAGGAAGGTGGATCGAAATGTGTTCGTTGCCTTTGATTTTATCATTTAGGGATTAAAACAAAATAATATATAAATAATAAAAAGAAATAAAATGGTTCGAATTCCTGCAAAAATAAAAACAAACAGCGAGGTATCCAATAGTGAGATGTATCAGTGAGGTACACCAGTGAGGTGCAACAATGAGGTATAATAGTAAGATCCAACTGTGAGGTCCAACTGTGAGGTCTAACAGTGAGGTTCGACTGTGAGGTCTAATAGTGAGGTTCGACTGTGAGGTCTAACAGTGAGGTTCGACTGTGAGGTCTAACAGTGAGGTTCGACTATGAGGTCTAACAGTGAGGTCCCCTATGCTGAAATTAATCATACCTAATTCATGTTTGATGTAATTTAACCTCTCAGAATTCAAAGCCTTTGTGAATATATCAGCCAATTGTTTTTCATTGCCAATGAATTCAAGAGTGATATCACCCTTTTGATAATGATCCCTCAAAAAGTGATGTCTCACATCAATATGCTTTGTCCTAGCATGAGATACTGGATTTTTGGAAATGTTAATAGCACTTGTATTGTCACAATTTATAGAGACATGTTTGAATTGAAATCCATAGTCCAGTAAAGTATGTTTCATCCATAGAATTTGAGCACAAAGACTACCACCATCTATGTACTCAGCTTCGACAGTAGATAATGCAACAGAATTCTACTTCCTACTACACCAAGATACTAGTGACTTGCCTAAAATGTGACATGTCCCAGAGGTTCTTTTTCTATCTAACTTGAAACCGAAAAAATCAGCATCAGAATAACTCAACAAATCAAATGATTTTCCTTTTGGATAGAATAATCCTAAGTTGGGAGTATGTTTGAGATATTTAAAAATTCTTTTCACAATAGTTAAATGAGACTCTTTTGGATTGGCTTGAAAGCGAGCACACATACATACACTAAACATGATGTCAGGTCTACTAGCTGTAAGATAGAGTAGACTCCCTATCATACCTCTGTAGTTGGTTTGATCCACTGGTTCTCATGGTTCATCTGTATCCAACTAATAGGTGGTACTCATAGGTGTGTCAGTACCTTTACTACCATCCAAATAAAAACGTTTTAAAAGATCCTTAATATATTTTCTTTTATTCAAAACAATGCCATTTTTATTTTGAAAGATCTGAAATCCAAGGAAAAAATTGAGTTCTCCCATTAAACTCATTTCAAACTCATTTTGCATCATTTTTGAAAAATCAACACATAATGAACTTTTAGAAGATCCAAAAATAATATCATCCACATAAATTTGTACTATCAAATCATCTTTAGAAATCCATTTAATGAAAAGAGTAGGATCAGCTATCCCCTTAGTAAAACCTTTTGAAATAAGAAAAGAGTTGAGCCTATCATACCATGCTCTTGGATCTTGTTTTAATCCATACAAAGCTTTAGACAGTTTGAAAACATGATTGAAAAAATGGGGATTTTTAAAACCAGGGGGTTGTTCAACAAACACATCCTCAACTATGTATCCATTTAGAAAAGAACTTTTAACATCCATTTGATAAAGTTTGAAATTCAGATGAGCTGCATAGGCAAGTAGTATCCTAATGGCTTCTAGTCTAGCTACAGGTGCAAAGGTCTCCTCAAAGTCTATTCCTTCTTCTTGGATATATCCTTGTGCAACTAGCCTAGATTTATTTCTAACTATATTCACAGACTCATCTACTTTGTTTCTAAACACCCATTTAGTGCCAATGGTTAAGGTGTCCTTGGGTCTTTCCACTAATTCCCAAACTTTGTTTCTTTCAAACTGATTTAGTTCTTCTTGCATATACATTACCCAAAATTCATCATTGATTGCATCATCAATATTTTTGGGTTCAAGCTGTGAAAGAAAAGCTTGATGTTCAACCTGGTTTCTTAGAGAAGCTCTAGTTTGTGTTCCTCTATTTAAATCGCCTACAACAGCATCTAGAGGATGATTCTTGAGAGTCCTAATACCTCTAGGAAGGGTTGAACTAGATTCTTCATAGTTGTCTGTTGGTTCAAAATCAGCAGGTGCAGATTCTGGAAAATTTCCAAAACTGGATATTTTTACAGGGGATTCACTATTTTTATCATTAAGGTTCAAATTTGATAAATCCTCCTCAAGATTTTCAAGAGAAGATTTAGGCTCATGCGGATCAGTCTCATCAAATTTGATATGAACTGATTCTTCCACACAATTGGTTTTCTTATTGAACACTCTATAGGCTTTACTTGAAATAGAATAACCTAGGAAAATTCCTTCATCGCTTTTGGTAGAAAATTTGTCAAGATTATCTTTAGTATTAAGAATAAAGACTTTGCAACCAAAAACTCTAAAGTAATTAACCTTAGGCTTCCTATTATTCCAAAGTTCATAAGGGGTCCTTTTTAGAATAGGTCTAATTAAGAATCTATTAATAATGTAAGAATCTGTATTTACAGCTTCAGCCCAAAAATAAATAGGTAAGTCACACTCATTAAGCATAGTCCTTTCAATTTCTTAAAGGGTCATATTTCTTCTTTCTACAACTCCATTTTGTTGTGGTGTCCTAGGGGTAGAAAAGTTATGACTGTAGCCATTATGCGAGCATTAGGATTCAAACTCATGATTCTCAAACTCACGGCCATGATCACTTCTTAGGGTTTTAATCTTAAGTCTACTAAGGTTTTCTACAGACTTAGAATATTTGACAAAGTAGGACCAAGCTTCACTTTTGTGAGCTAGAAAGTATACCCAAGTATACCTAGAAAATTCATTTACAATAACATAAACATAGTACTTCCCATTTAAACTTGAAACTCTTGATGGTCCAAACAAATCCATGTGAACCAAATCAAGTGGTTGAGAAGTTGAGACTTCTTTCTTTGGTTTGAAAGAAACTTTGTGTTGTTTTCCCTTTTGACAGGGATTACACACTTTATCATTTGGGAATTCCAATTTAGGTAGGTCTCTAACTAATCATTTCTTAGATAGCTTCCTAAGTGAGTGCACATTACAATGTACTAATATTACTTTCCACAACCAAGATTCTTTATGAAAATCATTTAAACAAGAAACATTTTGTTTAGCTAAGGAGTTTAAACCAACATCATATACATTATCATTTCTACGTGCAGTGAAAACTAAGTCATTATTTGAATTAAAAACATTTCATGAATTATTCTAAAATTTATCATTAAGGCCATCATCACATAACTAAGATATGCTAAGTAAATTATATTTTAATCCATCAACAGAAAGTACTTTAAAAATTAATATTGTATCAGGGTTACCAATCTGGCCTAAGCCGATGATTTTTCCTCTTGCATTGTCACCAAAGGTGAAATTCCCACCATCAACTTTAATTATACTCTTAAATCACAAATAGTCTCATGTCATATGTCTTGAACATCCACTTTCCAAATACCATAGAGTGTTACAGGAGCTCTTTAAACAACTTCCCTGCAAAACAGATTAAACATGGGATAATTTTGGTGCCCAGATCTTCTTGGGTCCAGAAAGGATAGCCAATAAAACTTTGGGAACCCATATTTTCTTTATAAAATTTCTGAAATCAACAAACATATTTTGAGACATAAATACTTTGTTTCGTCCTTTAGAAAATTGTTTCTCAAAAGATTGTACAGAATTGGCAGTGAACTATCCAGATTTTGGAACAAATTTGGTTTTTCTAATGTGTCTCCATCCAAGCTGATATCCTAGACCAGTTTTATATTTTGGAGCAATATGTATTCCTAGAAACTGTTTCAAGGTATCCCTACTAGCAGTGAACTTCTAAATTTCCTTTCTCAAATTTTCATTAGATAATTTGAGCTGAGTATTTTCTTTCAACAATTGAGCATTCTTTTCTTTTTCTACACTTAGATCTATTTTAATATTACTAGTCAATGCATGTTGTTTCTTCAAATATTTGTATTTATCTTTTAGTTTATTGCAGGTATCTTCCAGTATATTGCAATATTCAAACAGTTCATCCTTAGACATATTTTCATCATTATCTGAGTCACTATTATCTTTATAATAATAATCATTTAGAATAGGGGAAACAAGTACCTTAGATATGTTAGTCATGAAGCACATGTTGGCATGATTCTTTTTAGAGTCAGTAGCTTTTGATTCACTTGTGCTGTCTTCAGAAGCACTCCAGGTTGCTTTCATGGATTTATTGTACTTCTTGTCCTTATAATCATATTTCTTTTTGAATTTTAACTTCGGACAGTCAGCCTTGAGGTGTCCTTTCCTCTTGCATTCATAGCATACTAGATCATCTTCCTTATCAGAATTCTTCCAATCCTTCTTCCACTTACCTTGTTGATCATACTAACCCTTGTAGTTTGGCTTTCTGAAAAACTTTTTCTTCCTATACAACCTCTTAAATATCCTGGCTATTTGGTCCATTTCTTCATCACTGTCTGAATCTGAATCTTCACTAGTTGAACTTACAGTAGGTACATGTATTTTCTCCTTGTCTTTACTCTTAGAGGCAGTATACTTAAATGCTACATATTTTCTTTTGGGTTCATTATCTTCTTATTTGTTCACCTTCAATTCCTCTTCATACATCATTAGTTTACCAATAAATTCCTTAACCTGTAGCTTCCTGATGTCACATGACTCTCGGATGGACATAGAAGTGCCTCTCCATCTATCAGGTAAACATCTCAATATTCTCATGAACTGCTCCTTTTATGGAACAACTTTTCCCAGTGAATTCATGGTGTTGACAATCTCATTGAACCTAAGATACATATCAGAAATGGGTTCATCAGGTCTCATTTTAAAATTATCATATTTAATAGTATAATTATTTAATCTCATTTCCTTCACATTGGTTGTTCCTTCATGAGAAACAGCCAAGGTGTCCCAGATTTCATGAGCTATTTTACATGCATAAATTCAGTTAAATTATTCATCTCCTAAAGAGCAGTAAGGGGAATTCCTAGCTTTATAGTTATTATTATAGTCAGACTTTGTAGCATCATCCCAGGTAGATATATCAGTTTTGGGAATTTCATATTCTGATTCTATAGTAGACCAAATATCAAAACCAATACTTTCCAAATGAATTTTCATTTTAATTTTCCATTGACCATAATTCACACCATTAAAGAAAGGTTTCATGTTAGTAGCATCACCTTATATTCTATTGTCCATAACTAGATTTTAGAAAATATTTTAAAGAGAGAAAATTTAGAACTAACAGAAATTTAAGATCTTTAAGTAAAACTAAAATCACAGTTTGAAAACAGAGGGTTTGAAAACCTTTTATTTATAAATAAGAATGAAACCTCTGATACCAAATTTTGGTTGGAGTGGATACTCCAGAGGGAGTGAATTGAGTTCCAATTAAAATTTCTATTAAAAACTTTTAGGATTAAAATCCCCCAAATTAGAACAGCCTAGTCAATTAAGGCAGTAGAGATATAAGTGAGTTATTGTTTAATAGGTTTCTCAAAGGTTGATTACTCCTCAGTTGAATCAGTATGAGAACTAATTCGACTATTGAAACATGTTTACTAAACAACTCAGATATATATACTAACCAGAACTAACTATCAGAGTGAATGTTTTTTTAACTTATACGGAGGGTGTGGCTATTTTCTACCATTATAACATCATCAAAGCTTCCCTTAAAAGCTTATAAGAATATTTTCAAATTAAATGTTTTATTTTATAATTATGTGACTCTTAAATGATTTCAAAATAGAAATAGATATTTCTCTAAAAAGGGTTTTTATTTCATCTATGTCAACATCCTTTGATGGATTTTAAGTTTATTTGAAGTTGATTTATTATGATACAAAACTTCTATATTGTATTGAAGGTTTTGTGATATTTTTGACTGTGGATGTTCTATTTTTATACCATTCATGGTTTATGGTTAAAGTATTGACATTTTGTATGCTAGTTTTAATACGAATGTTTATGATATATTTAAACCTTTTCATATGAGGAATGTATTGGACTTAGTAATTGATAGGTGGGGCCCTCTATAGCTCCTCGATGCATCAGTAGGTCTCATGAGACAACTATATGTGGAATTGGATGAGGCACTTTCCCAATTTGATTTATGGTTTTGGATGAGGCCTTAATCATTTTCAGAAGTCTTGGATGAGGCCTTGACAAAATGTTTCAGAATGTCCGACATTATATATTCCCCCATTATGGAAATAATATTGATGGTTCATGTGGCCATTCGACTAGTAGAATACCCATGATTATGTTTCATTGTGGCATTATTTACTCATCTCATATTCTTGCCATAAAAGTATTCATGTTTATTATTGGTAAAGGAATGTGGTTTCAATTATTTACCATTCTTAATATTTATGTCATTTTCCACTGTATTACTTACCCTTACTGAGCGTTTGAGATCACTCCTTTCTTATGTTTCATTTTCCCAGGATATGAAGAAGTTAGTTATGAGTGACCTGCAGGCATAATCTAGGAGGCATGGATGTTTCTAATGAAATATATTTTCGTTGTATTTCTATTCAAGATGTAAAGTTGAAATTATGTATGAATCTTGTTTCTAATAATACTAAACTAGTCGGTCTTTCGAGACATGATTTCCTTGCGATCATGCCAATGTTATGAAATAATGCCCCAACTCTGGGTAACTAGGGTCAGGTAATTACATTATATAAGTGATATATTATACTATAAATATTCATTGGAAAGATAAAAATATTTCCTACATCATGGTATTTCATTTATAATTTTTATACATTAAATAAATAAATTTAATTATGATCCAATGATGATTCAATGATTGATTCATTAAAAAAGGATTCAAATGAATGATATTATAAATGTTAAAATAAATGTAATTTGGTTATTTTGATATCATCCATGAATTTTTTGGATGATAATTACATGTTAAATTTTTATTAAAAAAGTTTTTTCGAAGTAATCAAGTTGTTTTAGATTTTTAATTAAGTCATGATATGAATAGTTTCAAAATTGACACAATTCATATTTTAAAATATAAAATATTTTATTAAATATTATTAAATTCCAAAAAATATAAGAATTGTCTAAATGGTTATAATAAGTATGAAATTTTATTAATGACTCTTTAATTGTATATTTTTCATGCTTTGATAACTATTTTGATTCTCAAAGTGTTAAATACTTGATAAAACGGTAAGAGTAAAAATGGGTTAAATAAAAAAGATAAATATTAAAAAATATCCAAAACCGGTCCAATTTTTATTGGATGATTTTATTTATACTTATATTCATCTTATATTCTAATTTAATGAATTTTGGACCTTTTTAAGCCAAAATTAATTTTATAATAAAATAATACTTTTAAACATTCCTATAGAGACCCTCCTCCCTCTTATAAAAGGGCATCACCTCTAACCCTTAGTCACACCTCTCTAGCCCAATTGTCTTATACAAAATCTGAAAAAATAATCTCCAAAAATACCTCTCTTCCACCTAGAAGCCTTAAATTATTTATAAGAAAATTCAATAAGGCCTTTTGGTTTAAACCAAAGGGAGTTACCTGATTTAAAGGTAACATATTCTCTCAAGTTCTTTTATTTTATTTTCCTTCTACACTAAATATTGTATTATTTTCTTTGATTAAATATCAAAAATATTATACTCAATATTCTAATATGTTTCTATGAGAAACATTCTAACTACACTTACACACACCTCTATCTAATGGATTTAGAACATACTATTTCTGTGGACGACAAACTACTGCCTTACGAAACAATGATTGTTCGATTTCCCCTACCACCTATTATGGTGTCCATTATGATGAAACTATAATTATATATGATATATATGATATTTATTTTATCTATATGCTACTTTAATTCTCATTCATAACATACCTTTATGCTTTTCATGTTGTATAAATACGACAATTTCATTTGTGGAATTGCGGACTACTGCTCCCTAAAAGTGATATGAATCATTAATGCTATACCTGGAACAAATAAAGAATAGAATTCATGAAATTATGTAACATATATAATATATATATTATACATTAATTATAATATATATATGTATCATTTATTTTTCATTCATTTAAATATGAAAAAAATTAAAGTATCGTTCATACGTACATACGACTTACTGTCTCCATGAACGGTGTATTTCATTTCTTATATCCAAATTCTAGGTAATATTCTAAATACATATATACTAGATATATATTATATATATGATATCTAAATAATTAATATCATTATATAGATAATGGAAATTTGACCTCATGGACAATTTATAATTATAACAAGTTCATTTTTGAGTCAAGTTCCAAACATCGACAAAATGTCCGATATGAACTAAAATAATTAACTAATTGCTATAGAAATATAATAAGTGATATAAAAGGAATAATAAATTTAAAAAAAGTTCTGAATAAAGTAGAAATTAACTTAAATTTATTATTCAAGAAGAATAAGGAACATACGAGTGAAGTCGAACACAAGGTAAGGGAACTTCTTAACATATTTTCCATTATTTGGGTTGATCTTATACTTATTGTTTATATTGTGCTATGATTATGTGAGAAATTAATTTTGATATTTTATCTTGTACTTATAATTTCTTTATGTGTACTTATAGTTAATACACATAATTGATCTATTTTATTTACAAAATGATCTTTTTAAGGGACTTCATCTCAATATCCTTTCATTGAGGAATGTTTGATAATATAAACCTCATTCTTTTACACGGTGTATAATAAACCCCTTTGACTTTTACATTCATTGATTGTGAATCTTTTATCTATGATGCATTTTACTAAACGAAAAAGGAATTTTTTTAACATATGCAGCGACAATGACCTCTCTGCCGCCGTAATAATTTTTGGGCTTCCTCTATAAGACTTAATGTTTTTAAAAGGAAAAAAGAAACCCCTTATTCCATTTTTGGGCGTTTTGGCATTGAAAATGGTTTTGAAAGTGGATATTACAATTTTAATATCTTGAAATTATTTATTTTTATTGAAAATGGTTTTTTATGATTAAAATTTTGATATTTGAAATATTTTATGTGTGATTATTTTATAATGGCACTTGGACATTTGACGGGGGGTTACATGATAAACTAAATGATGGGTGGTTCCGTGATAAACCAAGGATGGGTGGTTACGTTATAACCTCCAATGAATTGGGTATAGAAGTTGGTCATATGGGTATTCCATTTGTAATAATTATTTGTGGAATTCGACCATATGGTTATTCTATTTAAGTATGATTATGTCCCAAGTTTACCTTTTATATGATATATATTGCTTTATATGGGTTTTATGGTAATCTTTTGGTTACAAAAGAAGGGTAAGCAATGAGCTTATATTCAGTTAAGTGTTTTTGCTACTTCCTTAAGGTGAAAAGTATTACTTTATGATAAAGTATTCATGGTTTACATGTTGTTTTGAAAACTAATATTTTTCCTTCTTTGTGTATCCCTTACTGAGATTTTTATGCTCATACCAAGTTTTGAAATGTTTTTCATAGGACATAAGGTGGAATAGGGTCAAGGATGGGATCATGGAAAATTAGTGTTGTTTAAAAGATGTAACTAAACATGTTTCTTTTCTTTTAAGAGTTTTTTATTTTATGGAAAAATGGATACTGAGTAGAAGCGTCTACATATAATATTCAAGTTGTTATGTGTAAGTTATGACCTATTTTTCCAAATATCTAAACCTGAAAAGATCCTCAATGTGAATTACTAACTTAATTCAATATTATGTAATGTTTAATGATGAGGCCTTATAGTTGGTATCGGTCATCGGTTTAGATAAAATTAGAGGTTAGGGTGTTATTTAAGCATAAGTGAAATAACCATAATGGTTAGCATATTAAAAAGATTCATAGTTACATTAGATAAATTGAATGAGTTTAAGATAACATGAATACGTATATCTTAGTTTTTACCCTCCTAATAAGATATTATATTATTATTTTACTGATATACTCACACTGACCCTTTTGGTTTTAGTAAATGTATGGATCTAGCAGGAACCAATGTAATAATGGATGTGAAGGAAACTGTGGTGGTTTTTTTAATGAGAAACCAAATGAAATGGGAGCTAAAATGATAACTCTTTTGGTTATTCTTAACCAAATATCTGGAGTCATGATTGACCACTTGAACCTTGGTGATTTTTATAAGGCATCATATACACGAGAAACGAATCCCAATGGAAGTTCAGGTAATAATCATAAAGGTAAGTATATTCAAAAACCTATGTGTCAAGGATGTGGAAAGAAACACCAATGAAAATGCTTCAAAGGTATGGGAAGATGTTTCAGATGTGGTAATGAAGGTCATAAAGAAATAACCGACCATGGAAAAAAGAAGCATCTAGTTGACTCTAGGAAAGGGAAAGAAGTTATTTACGAAGGATCAATTGAATGTTTTAAATGTGGTGTGCACGGTCATTATAAAAATAGATTTCCTACGAAGAAGGTTCAAGAATGGGATCCATAGGATTGTACAAATATACATTTACTAATTCCTAATTCCATTTCAATTAAAGATGAGGAAACTAAAAATGACCTATGAATGGTATGGATTATTTCTTATCTCATGTTTTGAAATTACTGAAATATTTGGACATTATGCATGATTTTTTTGTAGGAAATAAGTATAAAAGAATAAGATATAAAAATAAGGATAAATGATCATGAAGAATGTTTTATGATTAATATTTCTAAGAATTGAATAGTTATATTAGATCTATGGATGATGATATGTTTAAATGTATTAATGATAGGATTACTTTGGAATACTTTTTATAGTATGTGTAACCATAAAGTTTGATATGTGATAATGTTATTCAAGGAATAATTATCTTTTCTTGTGTGGATATAATGGATAACCTTAGGGGTTCATGTGATCTTTTGTTTCTGAGGAAATTATGGTTTATTAGTTTTTGGGATGCAAAATTTGAGGTATGAAATAACCTTTGAGGTTAAAACATGTTATGGATATTTTTAAGGATTTTATCTCTTTTTTTTAATGTTATTATAATTATATAGTTTTTGAAAAAGGAAAACACGAAGACCGTGTGACAACCCGCCGCATATGAAAAAGCTGTGGGAATCAAACCCACAACCAATGTGTGTTTGGGATTTATTTTCTACCACTAGACTACGTGAAGTCCCTGGGTAGTATGACTTATTAGTTTTAGTTAAATGATTTTATAAATCAAGAATAAGTTGATTTGGGAAACTTATGTTTTATCAAATCGATAACCTTGGTATGGGAAAATGGTTTGGTGATTAAGTGATAAATTTTATTTTGGAATACTTTCACTCCTTTGGGAACACTATATACCTATGGAAAATTGAATGCTATGGGATTTCATTTCTGGAGTAATGGTTGAAATTTTATTTTGGAATGAACTATGTTTTTATTGTGGACATATGGATATTTGGGTTATTTTTGGAAATGATTAACCTATAATAGAGAATATGTGATTAGTTTAATTACACTTTAGTATGAGTTTTAAGAGTAGTCGATGTTATTTGGAGATAAATGTTAAGATTTACTATGAAAGACTATGTGAATAAATTCTTTTGAGTTTTGGGTTTCAATATTAGTTTGAAATATATTGAATAATTTTAAGGAAAATTGTGTATTGAATGGTCTTTGTTGAACTTTGGGAACTATTTTTTGAATTTTAGAGATTAAGAGTAGTATTTCTTTATCGTTTTGGGGATTATCTGATATCGTATTAACCATTTTGGTTTTGTTTAATGTCTAACGATAGGGGAAAAATATAGTTCATCTTTTTTGCATTATGTGATTCTCTAGAAGTTGATTTTAGAGCTTTTGACATAACCATTCATCTTTAATACTCATCGTTTGGAGAAAAGATGAGTTTGTGGTAGAAATTTAGTAAAGGATGAAAGTCTACATGACAAGTAAGTATGTTTCCTTATGTTATTATAAAATATCATAAATAAATTAATAAAATTTATGAAAATAATTTTAAAACAAAAACGTTGTTCATTTACTTTTCCTACTAAAAAAAGTCAATTTAACCCATTATAAGTTTGTGTTTTTCTGGTGGTTAACTTTCTCCCGATCATGTTTTCTATCACTCTCCATCAGAACATGACACTTAGTTTATCCTCCATATCCATGTTTCATACATGGAATCCCAGTATGTGTTATCTTGGGGGACCTTTGTACTTCCATTTATTTCTTTAAAATTGATAGTTTTATTGACTCTTTTTCCGATGTGGGATTTTCAATGAAGTTTCTCAGTACAATTTTAAAATTGCGAAGACACAATTTCCAAAAGGGGGGGAATGATGTAACAACCCGGGTATTTATAGAATAATAATTTTTCATATCTATTATTATTTATGAATATGATATTAATTTTATGTTATATAGGACACTTTTTTCGATAGCATACTCAACACACAATATTGGGATTCTCCGAAAATCTTGCATTGCACACAACTTTGAGTTATACTGAAAAATAATATAATAATAATATTATTTCAAATGAAAGTTAACGCCTATCTGTTGTATGTGAGGGAATGAAAATAACTAACTAAAATATGATTATACATGTTTTTTAAATGTATTTAAATTTTTCCAATAAATTTTAAAGTCTTGAAATGAGAATGAATCCAATTTTAAGCATAAATACTCTAATATTTTTAAAAGGTAGTTTTACCTCCTTTTGATGGAGAAACATATTTAAATTTAGTTTTTTCACTTTTATATGTTACATTTTACAAAATAAACTTCTTATTTAGAAGTGGTACATCAAAATTTACTTTGGGTAAATTTTTGGTATTTTTATGATAAAGTTCATTTTTAATAAATAGTGAAAAAACTACATTTTAAGTCAAAACTATCTTTTCATCTAGTTTATTTATATGATTAGATTGTCCTTTTAATTGGTTTTAAAGTGTAATTATATTATCATTTTTACCATTTAATACAATTTTTGTCATTGGAAGTACTTTCACTTTTTAATAAGATATAAACACATGTCAATCTTTTGAGAGTTATTATTTCTTAAAAACACGCTTTTTGGTTTTAACAACGGGAATTAATTTTAAAGAAATTTCTCAAATTATGTGTTTTAAATTTGGAAAAATGGATTCCATATTTTGAATCAGGAGGTCCAAATTGTGTAAATAGGTAACTTTTAGTTTTTGGCATTATGAATAGTAACTTTAGTAAATATTTTATTTACCATGGTTGAAGGGTAAATCTAGTAAATAAGGGTAAAAAATAATATTATAATAATATTAAATTACCTTAACATGTATCCAAACCCTATTTTATGAGATATTTCCGAAAATTGTAATATTTAGGTCGATTTTAGGACCCCATGGAGCCACTTGTGTGTAAAAATGAAATTTAATTACTTTTAATTTAATGTTAAGGAAAATATAACCTAAACATATATATTTTACTAAATGAAGTTTTATACGGGGTTATATAAGTTATCTCTTTGACTATAAATATTAATTGGAAAGATAAAAAGATTTCCTACATCATGGTATTTTATTTATAATTTTTAGATATTAAATATATAAATTAAATTATGACACAATGATGATGTAGTGATAAGTTTCATTAATAAAGGATTCAAATAAATGATATTATAAATGTTAAAATAAATGTAATTTGGTTATTTTTATGTCATACACTCATTTTTTGGATGATAGTTACATATTTTATTTGCATTAATGATGTTTTTTCTAAGTAATCAAGTAGTTTTGATTTTTTAAAAAGTAATGATATGAATAGTGTCAAAATTGACATAATTAATTTTTTAAAATATAAAATATCTTATTAAATATTATTAAGTTCCAAAAAATATAAGATTCTAAAAAATGGTTATAATAAGTATAATTATTAATGACTCTTTAATTAGATATTTGTCATGTTTTGGTAACTATTTTTATTCTCAAAGTGTTAAATGCTTGATAAAATGGTAAGAGTAAAAAAGGGTTAAATAAAAACGACAAGGATTAAAAAAATATCCAAAACCTATCCAATTATTATTGGATGATTTTATTTAGACTTATATTCATATTATATTCTAATATAATGAGTTTTGGATCTTTTTAAACTGAAAATAATTTTATAATAAAATAATAATTTCAAAAATTTCTAAAGAGCCCCTCCTCCCTCTTATAAAAGGGAATCACCTCTAACCCTTACTCACACCTCTCAAGACCCCTTGGCTAATCCAAAATCTGCCAAAATAAGCTCCCAAAGTACCTATATTCCACCTAGAATCTTTAACTTAGGAATAAGGAAATTCAAGAAATCCTTTTGGTTCAAACTAAAGGGAGTTACCCGATTTAAAGGTAACGTCTTCTCTCAAGTACTTTTATTTTATTTTCCTTCTCCACTACCTATTCTAGTATTATTATTTTATTACATAAAAACAACATTATCCTCAATATACTAGTATTTGTTTATGATAAATATTCAAACTACACTTACACACACCTCTATCCAATGGATTTAAAACATACGGTTTCTGTGGACGACGAACTAGTGCCTCATGAAATGATGATTGTTCGATTTCACCTACCACCTCTTATGGTGGCTGTTATGATGGGACTGTAATTATATATGATATATATTATTTTTATCTAATCTTTATACTACGTTAATTATCATTTATAACATACCTTTATGCTTTTCATGTTGTATAAATACGATAATTTCATTTGGGGAAGTGCAGACTACCGCCCCTCAAAGTGATATGACTCATTCAAACTATACATGGAACATATAAAGGATGGAATTAATGAAATTATGTAACATATATAATATATATATTATAATGGAATTATAATATACCTATTTATCATTTAGTTTTAATTCCTTTAAATATGAAAAAGAAATGAATGTAGCATTCATGCGTATGTACGGCTTACTGTGTCCATGAACGGTGCATTTCATTTCTTATATACAAATGCTATGGACTATTATAAATAAATATATACTGGATATCGTTGTGATCTGTGTCACCAGCATAGAGATGACCTGGATCATCTCTTTCTCTCTTTCAAAACCACTGCTTCAATCTGGATTTTCATTTTTGATCTTTTTGACATCTCCTTACCGCATGTTGATAATGTTGCAGATTTTCTGTACTCTATTGCAGCTGTTCATCTCTCCATGCAGCTTCAAGTCCTCTTCTTTGCTGCCTGTGCTGAAGGTTTTCATACCATATGGAGAGGGAGGAACATTATCAGGCATGGAAAGTCCGCTTTCAATAAAAATTCTGCTATTTCTAGCATTATTTCAACGACCAGAATTGCAAATCAGATCCATCCTAGACAATGTCACAACTCTATCAAAGATTTTGTAGTCCTGAGGAGGCTTCATTTGTCAGGAAACTTCCCCAAACCTTCAGGAACTATGGAAATCTTCTGGATACCTCCATTGGCAGGTTGGATCAAATGCAATCTTGATGGTGCCTCAAAAGGAAATCCTGGACCAGCTGGTTATGGCATTGTGTTCCGAGATGAAAATAGCAACTTCCTTGAAGGCTCCTATGGATCTTGCAGTTATGCTACTGTTCTCGAAACTGAGATGATGGCCCTTATTACTGCAGTGGATATGGCTCATGAAAGACACTGGAAAGATCTCTGGTTTGAAAGTGATTCCTCTACTATAGTGCAAGCTGTCCGGAAAAATCAGATCCATCTTACCTGGAAACTCACCCCGAAATGGATCAAATGCTTTGAAATTCTTGCCACCAAGAACTTTATCATTACTCATGTTTATCGTGAAGCCAATTCTTTTTCTGATAAGCTTGATTCCAAGGGCATCTCTGAAACCTCTAGAGTGCACCTGACCACACCTGATGAGGATTTGACTGATCTGCTTAATAGGGACAAGTGTAAAATCTCCTCCTTTAGACTCCTGTAATTTGCCTCATTTATTTGAATCTCTTGCTTTTCTTTTCTAAAAAAAATATATACTGGATATATATGATATATATGATATATAAAGCATTAATACCATTATAGATATAATGAACTTTTGACCACATGGATAATTTATAATTACAACAAGTTCATTTTTTACTCAAGTTCCGAACATCGACAAAATGTCCGATATGAACTCAAATAATTACTAATTGTTATATTAATGTAATTAGTGATATAAAAGGAATAACAAACTAGAAAAAGGTTCTTAAGAAATTATAAATTAACTTATGTTTATTATTCAGGTAGAACAAGGAACACACGAGTGAAGTTAGACACGGGGTAAGGGAACTTTTTAACCTAATTTCTATTCTTTGGGTTGATCTTATACTTCTTGTTTATGTCATGATATGATTATGTGAGAAATTAATTTTGATATATTATCTTGTATTTATACTTGATTTATGTTTACTTGTAGTGAATACACATAATTGATCTATTTTATTTACAAAATGATATTTGTAAGGGAATTCTTCTCAATATCCTTTCATTGAGGCATGTTTCATAATATAAAACTCCTTATTTTATATAGTGTATAATAAACCCATTTGATGTTTATTTTCATTCAATGGGAATATTTTGTCTATGAAGCATTTTACTAAACAACAAAAGGAATTTTTTTAACATATGCAGTGAAAATGACCTCTCCACCGTCGTAATCGTTATTTTTCTTCCTCTATAAGCCTTAATGTTAAAAAAAAAGAAACCCCTTATTCTATTTTTGGGTGTTTGGGTATTTAAAATGGTTTTTAAAGTTGATATTATTATTTAAATATCTTGAAATTACTTGTTGTGATTTCAAATGAAATTTTATTATTGAAATGTTGATATTTTCAATATTTTATGTGTGATGATTTTATAATTGTACTTGGAAATTTAATAGGTGGTTACTTGATAAACCAAATGACGGATGGTTCCGCGATAAACCAAGGACATGTGGTTACGTTATAACCTCAAATTCATTGGGTATGGAAGTCATCCATATGGATTTTCCATTTGTAAGAATTATTTGTGGAAGTCAACCCTATGATTATTCCATTTATGTATGATTATGTCCCAAGTTTAACTTTTATATGCTATATGTTGCTTTCTATGGGTTTTATGGCAATCTTTTGGTTACAAAACAAGGGTAAGAAATGAGCTTATATTTAGTGAAGTGTTTTTTCTACTTATTTAAGGTTAAAATTATTACTTTATGATAAATTATTCAGGGTTTACATGTAGTTTTAAAAACTAATAGTTTTCCATCTTTGGGTTTCCCTTATTGAATTTAGTTCATATTTCATAAAAATTGGAGTAATAAAATAACCAATTTCAATTGAAAATGGTGGTAATTTTTTAATTACTTTTTTTCATTGGAACTTGTTTTCATATTGAAATTATGCCATGTTTTCTAAAATTATATATTTATTTGTTTTCTTTTATGAAAATTGATTGTTTTTTTAAATTCTCAAATTGTTAAACTTGATATTTTGTGCTTCAGATACTCATTTCCAACATGGGGTTCCTTCACTAGGCTTTGGCCTTCAGCCAGTATAATTCCCATGCACTCATATAACATTGTGTCTATCCTCTTGTTTTTATTCTCTTCCATTGACTAGCCTCACCGCCCAATATATCAATTCCATCAATATATCTTTATGGATAATTGATTCGAAATTTCATAGTTTCAATAGCGTGATCATGGGGGGTGTTGATTGGACATTCTGTTTCAAGGCATAGGCTGGTTTTAGTTGCATTGACCACCCCTGCAATCTTTATCTTGGTGGGATTCATTCTGTTTTTTCTTCTCCACTGGTTCTCTCGTGCTCCCATATCTGGTACCCAAAAACCCTAGCCAGATTCCTTATATTCTCCAGTAGTGAACCTCTTTACCTACCGAACCTCGCGATACACTACTAGTGTACCACTCTAAGTGTAGCTTCAATGAAATCACTCTTATGTTAGGATGAGTACCCAAGGAAGACGATCTAGTCTATGGAGGTTTGTGATATTTGGAAACTTCTGAAAGCTTCAAAATTTTAGGATAGAAATGAAATTTTTTGAAGATATCAGGATGGGTGAACTCATTAGCATTCAACACTAAAAGTTCATTAATATTTCTTTAAATAATTTGTATCTTCAATGTATATATTTTTGTTTCTTCATTTATTTTTACTGTAAATATGTTTTCGTTTCATGTGAATTAATAAAACACGTGCATGGGTGGTGGTATTCTTTCCGGGCACATTGGTACCCATGGGACATAAGTATGTTAAATAATTATGTTCTTTATAGTATTTCATATAATGTTTCATTTCTTGTATTATTTTCAAATGTTTCTGTGATTTTAATCTTTGCATTGAAAGTATCATGTTTGGTCATATTGTTTTTTGGTATTTTTTCTCTGTTATGATCCCCATTCAACCTTAGAGTATGGAGTTTTTCTTTACATGTACTATGATTAGGGTTGCATGTCTATTTTAGTGGTACTGATGAATTTTTTATTTTCTTATACATACCAGGTTTTCCCTTCTCTCCTCTCTCCTTCCCTAATGATTTTTTTAGAATTTTTTATTTCGGGATTTTATGAAAACAATAATTATTTTGATCATTGGTGGTTTCATTAATCGATTTCCATTTATTTTAGCTATTGGTATTCTTGTTCATTGTTATAAAAAAACACATCCATGATAGATTTCTTAAGTGGAAAAAATAAAATTCATAAATTGATAATCCTTCTATGAGTTCTTTAAATAAATGTTTGTATCATTGTTGCACTCATTTAGAATACTCTATTATACTATCAACTATTAAAAACTGTATCAATGTTTCTCAAACATAATATTATCTAACCACTTAATAAATCTAATTATGTTAGAATAAAATGGCCTTATTTTATTTTGATGGATCTAATTCATTTTTTTGGTTATTTGGTGCATATTATCTATTTAGATTCTTTGAAACATTGAATGATCAAAAGTTGCTTAAAGTCACTTGAAAGGCATTGTTTGACCCTCGTTCTAGATGGTGTTAGATTTTGGGAAAATTCAATGTGTCAAATATATGTTATTTCTTAAAAATAATACATTCTAAAATCCATATTTAATATCCCATGTGATTAATTATTTAAATATGTTTAAACTCTATATAATGGATTTTATTTTCAATAAATTCTGGCATCAATTAATATCATAAATGGTTTATTTGATGAAGCACTTTGTTTTATTATTGGATTGCAGTCATACATATAGTGTGATGGTATATATTAATTACCAACTTACACTATTAAAAAATATTCTATTTGTTATGGGTTAACCGTGATGGGTACTTTGGCTATTGGAAATAGTATTGAAAAAGGAATTATTTGAGATGAAACAATTTTTATATTGTAAAAATTTCTCATTAGTGACAGAAAAATGTTTTTTCACAAATAAATTGGGCATGAATTAAATCCATACAATTAGAATTTTTTTTAATGTCTAATAGTAAGAGTTGTAGAATTATATCACTACTAGTTATTGCATAGGAACTTTTTGCGATGAGAATTAATAACTATTTAAAAACATTTGACGAAAAACATTTTGTGACAGAATAAATTACATCACAATTAAAGAATCACAATTAATATTAAATTAAAAATTTGACCTCCATTATCCCTCCCCCTCATGTTTCTTCTCTGAAACCTTCCCCAATGCATGATGTTCGAATTCTCCCCCCTTCGAAACAATCCCTTCTAGTCGACTTTTTTTTATCTTGGTTTGAATCATCTTGGTATGGATTCCTCTTTTTTCCTCTTTCTTTCTTTATTACCTTTTTCCAGTTTACCAAACATGAATTAGTTTTGGAAAACCATAGGACAAGAAATTTATCCAATTTTCATGGTTTATTTGTTATTTAGGGTTTATTTAAATTTATTATTCCCTATTTTCATGTTCATCGAGTCCACATGAGTTATCTAAATTGATTTTTGGTATTTTTCTCATTGTATAATTTTTATATTTAATATAATTTTTGGTTTGGTATTTTACGTCACTACACGCATATTATTTTATGTTATTATTATAAATATGTTTAATATGAAAATTATTTGGGACATCTGATATTGACATAGTTTATATAAATATATTTAATTATTTAATTTTATTGCATGCTTATGGTGATAGGTTTTTTGGGGAATTATAATAATACATTAATTTTAGAAAATATATCAAATGATGTTTGATTGTTATATTATGATTGGTTTTCATTTTTTTAAATTCATGTGAATATTGTTTTTTTTAATTTGGATATATGTATGTGTGTATATATATATATATTATCATGGGAATATATATTTATATATAAATGTTTAAAAAACATGTCAGATCATTGATATATATGTTTGTGTGTGTGTGTTATTGTATGTATGTAGAGATTTGATACGTATATTTGTTTAAAAGCAGTGTCAAAATGTATTTGCTGCATTTATATTAATTAATAAATATTGTAATGTGTGTATATATATATACATTACCTTGTCAATATACATATATAAATGTTTTTAAGAAACTTTTAAGGTTTTGAAATCATTTAAGAGTAACATAATTAAAACCTTTTTTAGATGAATAGTAATATTTATTAATATAAATGCATCAAACATATATATTATATAATTATAATAATTATAATATAAATGCATCAAACACATTTTTGTTTTATTAATTACTAATTAATAATTATAATAAATAATTGTGATTAATATTTATATTACTAATTAACTAATTAATAATTAATAATTACTAATTACTAATTAATTAGTTACAATTATTATTTATATTAATAATTACTAAATAATTATTATATATGTAATAATTATATTACTAATTAATTATTATATAATTAATAATAATATTACTAATTAAATAATTCACTATTATATAATTAATAAGTATATTACTAATTAACTAATTAATTATTATATAATTAGTAGTTATATTAACAATTAACTAAATAATTATTGTATAAGTAATAATTAATAAGTAATAATTAATAAATAATAAGTAATAATTAATAATTATAATTAATAATTATAATTAATATTTATATTACTAATTAATAATTAATAATTAATAATTAATAATTACTAATTACTAATTAATAATTAATAAATGTAATGAATAAATGTAATTAAAAATTATATTACTAATTTACTAATTAATTGTTATATAATTAATAATTATATAACTAATGAACTAACTAACTATTATATAATAAACTATTAATAATCACTAATTAATAATTATAATGAATAATTATAATTAATATTTGTAATAATCACTGATGTGGGATTCTGTTTCAAGTACGTGACTTTGAAAGACTATAAAATATAAACTATAAGACCAATATAAATCAAACTTAAAACATGGATTAAACATATAAAAAATAGTTGAAAACAAAAAAAATCATAAAAAATGATGATAAAAAATAATTTATAAGCTTTCAAAACCACACACTTGAAACTTAAAAAGTTTCAAGTACGTGACTTTAGAAGCCTATAAAATATAAACTACAAAACCAATATAAATAAAACTTAATAAATGGATTAAACATATAAAAAATTGTTGAAAATAAAAAAAAAATCGTAAAAACGTTTCATGAAAAATAATTTATAAGCTTTCAAAACCACCTACTTGAAACTTAAAAATGATTCAAGTATGTGGTATTGAAATACTATAAAATATAAACTATAAGATCGATATAATTTAAAGTTAAAACATGGATTAAACATATAATAAATTATTAAATTATTAGATTAATATTATTAAAAAATAATTATATAATAATTATCCAATTAATTAGTAATATAATTATTCAGTATTTAATATTTAATTAGTTAATTAGTAATATAATTATAAATTATATTTATTCATTATACTTAAGGCGGGTGGAATGTGTGTGTCTCTGGTCTCCATCTCTCAACGAGGGCAGCAAGTAGGTAATGATCTACAAATGTGAAATCTTATACGGCAAGGCCATAGAAGCCACCACGACGCAAGTAAGGTCTAATGGCATGTGGAGGCTCCACGTGATGAAAATGGTGCGCTCGACGCACCTTCACCAATCGATCTAGATGACCCTCTAACACGGCCTACGAAATATGGGTAGGCTGCTGAGTGAGTAGTATGGTATCATCCATCTGCATATAAACAAAGAAAATGAGACGTAAGTGTAAAATGTAAATATAACATTATGATGTTTTTAGAATTTATCTAATTGTATGTATTCAATATCTTATGGTAATTATTATGATACTATAAATTTGTTATATAACGGTTTGATAAAATATCCTACATGTTTAGGTTGGGGTTTAGGTTGGAGGGTTTAGGGTTAAATTTTTTAATATTAACGTCCAGGAAATATGTTAATGGGTTAACTGACATTTACTTTTCAATATGGGTTAAGTGTTCCGCTTTTGGATTTATGAAATAAATTCTATTATCTCATATTTAAAGTTATTTCTTGAAAGCATGAATATTAATATGAAATAAGTTATATTATCTAAAATATTGAGTCTTGAATTTGGTTAAACATATTTTGGGGAGCTTTATGATTAACTACTTATGTATTGTATTAAGATAAACCATGTCAATTAGTAATTATGTTTTTAGAATTTATCTAATTGTATGTATTCAATAACTTATGCTAACTATTATGATACTATAAATTTGTTATATAACGGTTTGCTAAAATATCCTACATGTTTAGGTTGGGGTTTAGGTTGGAGGGTTTAGGGTTAAATTTTTTAATATTAACGTCCAGGAAACATGTTAATGGGTTAACTAACATTTACTTTTCAATATGGGTTAAGTGTTCTGCTTTCGGATTTATGAAATAAATTCTATTATCTCAGATTTAAAGTTATTTCTTGAAAGCATGAATATTAATATGAATTAAGTTATATTATCTCAAATGTTGAGTCTTGAATTTGGTTACACATATTTTTGGGGAGCTTTATGATTAACTACTTATGTATTGGATTAAGATAAACCATGTCAATTATTAATAATGTTTTTAGAATTTATGTAATTGTATGTATTAAATATCTTATGCTAATTATTATGATACTATACATTTTTTATATAATGGTTTTCTAAAATACCCTACATGCTTAGGTTGGGGTTTAGGTTGGAGGGTTTAGGGTTAAATTTTTTAATATTAACGTCCAGGAAACATGTTAATGGGTTAACTGACATTTACTTTTCAATATGGGTTAAGTGTTCTTCTTTCATATTTATGAAATAAATTCTATTATCTTAGATTTAAAGTTATTTCTTGAAAGCATGAATATTAATATGAAATAATTTATATTATCTCAGATGTTGAGTCTTGAATTTGGTTACACGTATTTTGGGGGAGCTTTATGATTAACTACTTATGGATTGGATTAAGATAAACCATGTCAATTAGTAATGATGTTTTTAGAATTTATGTAATTGTATGTATTCAATATCTTATGCTAATTATCATGATACTATAAATTTGTTATATAATAGTTTGCTAAAATATCCTTCATGTTTAGATTGGGGTTTAGGTTGGAGGTTTTAGGGTTAAATTTTTTAATATTAACGTCCAGGAAACATGTTAATGGGTTAACTGACATTTACCTTTCAATATGGGTTAAGTGTTCTACTTTCGGATTTATGAAATAAATTCTATTATCTCAGATTTAAAGTTATTTCTTGAAAGCATGAATATTAATATGAAATAAGTTATATTATCTCAGATGTTGAGTCTTGAATTTGGTTACACATATTTTGGGGGAGCTTTATGATTAACTACTTATGGATTGGATTAAAATAAACCATGTCAATTAGTAATGATGTTTTTAGAATTTATCTAATTGTATGTATTCAATATCTTATGCTAATTATTATGATACTATAAATTTGTTATATAATGGTTTACTAAAATATACTACATGTTTAGATTGGGGTTTAGGTTGGAGGGTTTAGGGTTAAAATTTTTAATATTAACATCTAGAAAATGTGTTAATGGGTTAACTGAAATTTACTTTTCAATATGGGTTAAGTGTTCCACTTTTGGATTTATGAAATAAATTCTATTATCTCAGATTTAAAGTTATTTCTTGAAATCATGAATATTAATATGAAATAAGTTATATTATCTCAGATGTTGAGTCTTGAATTTGGTTACACATATTTTGGGGGAGCTTTATGATTAACAACTTATGGATTGGATTAAGATAAACCATGTCAATTAGTAATGATGTTGTTAGAATTTATCTAATTGTATGTATTCAATATCTTATGCTAATTATTATGATGCTATAAATTTGTTATATAACGGTTTGCTAAAATATCCTACATGTTTAGATTGGGGTTTAGGTTGGAGGGTTTAGGGTTAAATTTTTTAATATTAACGTCCAGGAAACATGTTAATGGCTTAACTGACATTTACTTTTGAATATGGGTTAAGTGTTCCGCTTTCGGATTTATGAAATAAATTCTATTATCTCAGATTTAAAGTTATTTATTGAAAGCATGAATATTAATATGAAATATTATCTCATATTTTTGGGGTTTAGAAAACCGAGGAATAAAGAATAGAAAACAACATTTATTTTACAATATGGGAATTTTACAATGAAGACAATACATCATTATGAATGAGATTGTGAAGTCGACCCAACAACGTTAGGGCATCATTTCTGGTTATGACCTTCTTTATGACATATTGTGCATCGCAAACTCTGTCCTTGTTCTTGAGGTCAGTCCATCTCATTACGCATCCTACTCGCCTTTGGTCTCCCACGAGGATGTAACCGATTCATGTCAGGTATCACTATCGGTTGGCCTTCAGGAATTGGGAAATAATGATACTCCCCAATAGGTGTCCATGGTGCAACATAACAGTTAGCAATGGTATCCATCTGGTACACTGGATCAACATATCTTCCCATGAGATCTTCACAGAGGCACATGCTGTGATGGCGTGTGTACATGGAAACCGTAAGGCCTGAAAGTTTCCACATTGGCATTGCCTTGTTTCCAGTAATACCAACATTTTTTCACCGACGCGATTTGTTATGGGGTCTGAATGCTCTTGAACTTCAAATCGGGAGTCTTCTCTTCGAAAGAGACAGATGTGATAACCAGAAGATTCTTCAATATTTTTTTCAATCTCTCATTGAAAGTGTCTTCCGTATCTTAGCCCCTGATGTATTCCGTCTGATGATAGTTTTTGTCTATCCACAAAGTACTTCACGCATCGATATAATGTCACATGAACTAAGGCGGTTATAGGTAGCTTGTGAAGTCCTTTGAATATACCATTGATGAACTCCAAAATGTTTGTCATCATGTGTCCATACATCTTCCCCCCGTCGTATGCCAATGCCCATTTCTATTTTGGAATCCGCATCATATAATCATAAACTTCTTGATTAGCCTAACGAATTTTTTCAAAACGTTCTTCAAATTGTCGTTGGTATGACTCATATGCTACAAAACATATACGATATTTCACATAAATCGATTTTATCTTTATATTTTAATAGATAAAGAATAAAATACATACTAAGCCTCATGATTGCCTTCTTCATCAGTTCATTGTGGAATTTTTTATGCACATTGCTAGCAATGTGTCTAATGTAGAACCGATTATGTGAATTTTGGTATCTCCATGTATCAGGATCTGCATTGATTGCCTCATTAATTGCTCGATGGCGATCAGATATCAAACAAACTCCCTGAATGTTGGTGAAATGGTTGCCGATACAAGCCAGAAACCAACTCCATGATTCATAGTTTTCTTTCACTACAATGGAAAAGGAAAGCGGAAGAGGTGAACAGTTTCCATCTTGGGTTTTCTCAATCAACAATATGCCCTTGTATTTTCCATACAGAAATGTTCCATCAATCTGAATAAACTGTTTGCGAAAACGAAATGCGGAGATACAAGGAAGGAATGCCCAGAACAACCGATGAAATTGAACACGAGATGGATCAAGTCGATTATCATGAGACACATGTTCGTTTGTATCTAGATGGAAGACAACTTGGTTATGATGCCTCAGTATGGCTTGAAATTGCGGTAATACTCGATATGAGTCATTCCAATCACCATATACCTTCACAATTTCCTTCTCTTTCGCCATCCATGCCTTATTATAGGAAATCTTATAACTGAATGTCTGTATAATCCTATCTTGCACAAGGGATATTGGAACATCTTGACATGTCCTAATCATCTCAACTACAATAGATGACACAAATTCTGCATCCAATGAATTATGATCTTGTGTGAGACTTGGCTGAACGCAAGTATGAGCCGCCTCAATCCTTGAGATTCTCCAACCTCCAAATGTAATGTCTGGAAGAGCCCTTAAGCGAAATCTACAATCATCCCCATACTTCACACACCGTATAACATATTTACTATGGCATGATTCTTGAACTACATAGTTGAAGTGTCTCTCAATATGAAATCTCTTTAACGTGCTTTTTAAGGCATCTTTACTAGGAAAATTCCTTCCAATATAAAAGGTTTTGTACACCTCACTAAACCTATCTGGTACAACTCCAGGGAACTCAGTTGTCGGTGTGAGAACATTATTATTGAATTCAGGCATGCGTGTCATTGCTTCTGACCAAGATGAAAAGAGTGGTGGATGATTTATTGACCGAGGTTGATGTACAACAATTGCATTTCTCAAAACCTCCTCTCTATCTTCTGTTGGTCCCTCCTCATCAGCACTGTTGTCTCCATATGATCCATTATTACGAAACTCCTCATCGGAATTCGGATTGACATGTATATCTGGGAGATCATCTAGGTTGTCCTCTTCTGATGCATCATTTGGAATAGGCTCAATTTTATGGGGTAGATTGTCTTCAACCACTCTTGTAATTCTACATCTTCGTACAAGTGGACGTTGTTGTTGTACAGTAGCAACAAAAACGTATAACTCCATCATGGTACCATCTAACTGTTGATAAAATAAATTAATTGCTTAGACCCACTGCGCATCAGCAACCAATGGACAAGCTATATGCTACAGTGTTGTTCGAAATTGCAAATATCTATAGCTCATAGACATGATCTCTTGATCGGGTCCCAGATTTAAGGAAACACAAATTCTCTTTTGAAGGTCACTTATGGTAACACAATCAACTTTACTAACCACCGTAATTGGTTGTGTACTGTAAGAAGCTCCTTGCTCAGTTTGAATAATCTCCCCATAACAGTACACACTGGCAAACATGGCTCTCTACGTCAAAAATGTTTCTTTCATCAAAATTATTATAGTGTAACAAATATTAACAATTATGTTTGACCATATGATGTTTATTAGAATGTAATTTTAGGGCGACTTTCTATACCCTAAATTAAGCTACTGATGTTTGACTATATGATATTTATTAGAATATAATTTTAGAGCACCTTTTTATTTACTGTGTTTGTTCTTCTTCATTTCACTTTATATGTTCATCAGTATCGTTAGCTTATCATTATATGGATACATGTTTTAATCCTATGTTATTTATTAATTACTCTAAAATTAACTAATAATAACTAATTGTTAATTATTCTATTATTCTATAATTAACTAATAATAACTTTAATTCGTCAATTTATATGTCCTTATTTGATTCTATAACATTATATTTATCATTTATCACTGATAAATATACAGATTTTCTTTTTCTTCTCTTAGATATTTTAGTAGTTTATAAAGAAAATATGAATCATCTTAAGCATATTCCCCGGCAGTCTCAAACCAGGATGCAGAAAGGCCTGTTATCGTGCACCAGTTCCCGTTCGAGTCTAGCTCAAAACAGTTTTTTCGGGTTTTGCCCCTATATACATCTGTGCCAGAACCACATCCACTTGTTTGTATCCAGACAGGAATTTAATTGCGTAGATAACCACATAATCTTTAAGCTACCAAAATTTATAAATACTTAATCCTAAGTTAATCTATACTTAATATATACTACCTAACAATAATTATTTAAAACTATATATAACTAATTACAGAAACTAAATAACCAAATATTAAGAACTACCTAAACTACTTAACAAATGAAATATTTAAAACTAAAAAAATTAAATTAATTAAATAAAAACATTAAATTAAATAAAGAAACATACCTCTAAATGAAGTTTCGTAAAAACCCGCACAGCAAAGGAATTTTTTAGAGAGAGATAGAAATTTAGAGAGCGGAAGTGAGGAGGGAGAGAGGAAGGCAATGATCAAGTGAGGAGGGTGGGGGTGGCTGCCCTTTTATAGGGAGTTCAGGCCAAGGTGGCATCGCGGAAGCCGCCTTTCGACTCTACGTATGGGAAAAGGCGGCATCGTAGAAGTCTCCTTTCGCCTTACCTTGAGGCGAAAGACGGCCTCCCCCCGGCCGCCTTTGCCATGTCATCGATCCGGGACAATGGCGGCGCGGGGGAGCAAAGGCGGCATCTGCGATGCCGCCTTTGTAGCGTATTTTTTTTTAAAAAAATTGACCTAGGCAGTTTGTCAATTTTTTTTTATAAAAACGTATTTAAAAAAAAACTCGAGGGGCGAGGCACCTAGGTAGGTTAGGGTTATTGAAAAAACAAAGTTATAATAATAATAGTAATATATGTAACAACAAAAACAACAACAATAATAATAAAACCAAAAATAATAATAGTAATAATAATAATAATAATAATAATAATAATAAATTATAAAAAAAAATAATAGAAATAATAATAATAATAATAATAATAATACGATTAATACAATAATAATAATTTTAATAATGATTTTAATCACTTTTCTTAAAAACAAAAACAATAATAATAATAATAATATCAATAACAATAGTAATATTCTTATTAATAATAATAATGATAAAAATAAAAATAAAAATAATAACATATTATTATTATTATTATTATCAAACATTATATTTTAAATTTTTATTCCATTTATTTATCTTATTCTCCTTTTATTTTACTTCTTTTGCAATCGCATAACTTATTCTAAAAACTGGGTAACCGCGCGCTCGTCGCACAGCTTAATAAACCACGTGCAAGTTGTCCACCTCAACCCAGACCACTTGGGCACTAGCACAAGCACCTGGGGCGACCGCACGGTTACTGCTAACCATGTGGTGCCCGTGCACCGGATTGAAACCCACCAAAATCATTAAACGTTAAAAAAATTAAATCGAGACCCGACCCGAACCTTGACGTGAGTAACCAAAGCCTAGGAATAATAAAATAAAAATAAATTTAAAAGTTTGGGTGTGATACTTTGGATCCTCGTTGTGTAATGTTTTTATGTTGTTTATCATTAAAATGATGTAATAGTAATGTAAGAAAAAGAAGGGTTTCTATATGGAGTTTCCAATGCTTTGACCCAAAAATAAATTTCACACCAAAACCCAACATTTATTGCTTGTGGTCATGCTCGAAAGTGTTGAGTCACCATATAGAATTTACCGCTCATGGTCAGACCGACAGAGAGTCGGGAGGCCATCTAAAAATTATAGCCTACAACTTAACAAATAAAGAGTCGGAGGAACCATTTGAAATTTCTCGCCCATGGCCAAACTGGTTGAGAGCCTGGGATACCTTTTGGCATTTACCACCCATGGTCAAACTAATAGAGAGACCCGACGCCATCTATCATTTTACCGCCTATGGTCAGACCAATAGTGAGCCCAAGATGCCATTTAACATTTAACACCAATGGTTACATCGAATGTGTGCTTGGGAGG
This sequence comes from Viscum album, assembly GCA_963277665.1. Lineage (NCBI taxonomy): Eukaryota > Viridiplantae > Streptophyta > Magnoliopsida > Santalales > Viscaceae > Viscum > Viscum album. The sequence continues at coordinate 1,162,714,212 of OY728122.1, read as the reverse complement.
TCATGCAGTTCACACTATCTCGTTGAAAGATGATAGATGATGTACATTAGCATTGGCCAAAGTAGGTTGTGTCATGTGTCATGGTTGTCTGGTTATCCGATGATGACCTGGCGTGATTGATTGCATGTCACATATTACTAATTTACTTATATTTTGTGTATACATACACATATATGATGGCATATATAAGGGACATCATTGGTGGTTCCATACCGAATTTTATGCTCATAGATGCACGAGTACCTTAGTGTACATGCAGATCCTTATGTTTTGCATTCATGTATCAAGTTATACATGAGATCTGGTTGGATTGGATGTATGAGGTTGAGAGACATAACCGATGAGGGAGTCATGTTTTTTATGGTGATGTCTCCCCTTATATTATTATTTTAGTTCGCTTTTGTCCTAGATTGACCAGGTGGGTGATCTTTGTGTGTGTATACATGTTCAACATGGGACCATTGTACAATGGTTTGATTAGTTATCTATTATTTCATGTGATGATACCAAGAGTACAATATCTCTATGTTGATAATAGACTCTCGGTGCTCAACAATAGTCTCTAGGGTACATGGAGCCATGCCTAAGGTCATGTAATGCCACTAGCTCGGTCATGGTTTGAGCAACTCTGAGTCGTGGCGTTGCACACACCCATACCCACACACTTACACACACACTGATACACCCACACAAACCCACACCCACATGTGCACGAACCCACACTCACTCCCCCATACCCATGCGTACTTGCACACCCACACTCACCCCCACACTGATCTCGCGCTTTAGAATTTTTTTTGTCCTCGCTAAAAAAGTGCTAATGATTTAGGCATCTTTAAAAGTCGATTTCATGTGTCAATGCTGAAAAAGTGATGATAAGGACACTCTTCATCACCATTAGAAATGTATACCTTCATTTGCACTTTTTTTAGCATTTGATAAAAGGTGAGTTTATCAACACTGAAAAACAACGATAAAACTAAAAGAATAAAAATTCCGCTTATTTTGGTACAACGCTTATGCCCCATATCAACGCCCCCACCCATACCCAGACACGTATGCACACATCAACACACCCGCACCCATATGTGTGTGCACCCACACTCAGACCCCCCCCCCCACCAATGTGTACTTGGACACTCACACTCCCCCCCACCCCATGCGTTAGAAATTGCTTTTGTCATCGCTAAAAAAGTGCTAATGATTTAGGTGTCTTTAAAAGCAGATAACTTTTGTCAGTCCTAAAAAAGCGTTGAGAGACACTCTTTACCATCACAGGTAAAATATACCACCATCTTTTCTTTTTTAGCATTGATAAAAGATGACATTATCAATAATAAAAATACACTTATTAAATAAGAAAAATACATTTTTTCAACTTCTTTAGATACTATGGTCATGTCCTGGATTCAAACATGTGCAAAGCGAATGCTTTTACCACTGCTCTATATTTTTTTCTTATATGTTTTATGATATATCTATGTATTTATATATATACTTACATACATCTTTTTTATCGATTATTTATTTATATATTTATAAAAATATTTTTAAATACATTTATAAAATATATGTTATGTGTCTGTGTTTGTGTGTGTGTGTTTATACACAATTAAAAATGAACTAGGAAAACAATGGAAATTAATTTAAATGAAAAAATTAAATTTGAAAATAAAAAATATTAATTTCGAAATGAAATCATACTAAGCACTTTAAATCAAAAAAAAGATCATAACACATCTGATTTTGAAATTCCATTGAATTTTCTAAATAAAAAATAAATCATAATGTAATAAAAAGTCAACCAATACCAAGAAGTAAACTATAATTAAATTACACCGCTTGGAATATAATTATTTTTATTGCTCGATATCTTGTTTTCAATGGTTATTAAATGTTTTCATGTAGTAAATAAATAAGAAAATAAAGACTGTTACGGAAAATGTATGAAATAATTAATATAAATTTTATTATTTACTAAAATAAAAAATGATGTTGAAAATCGGAAAAACATTCATGTCTTGTGTATAATTGTACTATAAATAAATTAAATAATTGAAACCCGTAAATTCATTTCCATAATGGAAATGACAGTAAAGATTCCAAATCTGTTTCAACTTTCAAGCATTGGACAAAGGCGTTTATTTTATAGCTATTGAAAGAGGCGCGGGGCGGTCCGGCAGCCGGTGCTTGTGTTTAAACCAGCAGCCTTGTGTTTTTTTTATAATCGGCTGCTTCAACCCGCTGTTTGTGCTTACTCAGGAAGCCATGGGAAGGGATCTCACCCCTGTCCGAAGGAAGATTGTGAAGTTCTTCAAGGAGAGATATTGTCAGAAACGCCTCTCAACCATTGAGAAACCACCTCTCAGCCATTCAGTTGGGGAATTGTAAGTCTGATGATATGTCTTATGTTGGGGGCTGCTTTCAAAGCCTCGGAAACTGAAGCAGTTGATGAGAGGCTTGTTTGGGATACATTACAGGGCCATCCGTTGAGGACACATACTGGGTAAGTGATGGATCGGAAAGCCTGTGGGTTATCGTCTCAGAGGAACTAGAGTGGGCGTCATCCGGTTCCTGCAGGGAGCGAATAAGCCTCCTCAGAGTTGTATGGGCTAACTTAGGATAGGGGGTTTTTTATTTTTTATTTTAATTTAAAGGGTCTGTTTTTTTTTGATAAATGGGTGTGTCTAGCGCCAAATGAATTGGCGCTAGACACTTTTACCCTAGAGGCCCAAATGAATTGGCGCTCTTGGGTTTTGGTTTCCAAATCCCAGACAACCCCCCGAACCCTTATATATACATATATATCTTATTTATTATAATTATAATTATAATAAATATATTTATAATAAATATAATAACTAAAATAAATACAATAAATTTATAATAATGTTTATTATAATTATAACAATTATATAATTATAATAAATATATAATTATAATAAATATATAATTATAATAAATATAAAATTATAATAATTATATAATTACAATAATTAAATAACAATAAATATAATAAATATATAAATATAATAATTGTATATTTATAATAAATATATAATTACAAATATAATAATTATATAATTACTAAAATTATAATAATTATATAATTGTAAATATAATAATTATATAATTATAATAAATACACAATTACAATTACAATAATTCTATAATTATAAATATAATAAATATACACTTATAATTATTAAACAATTTTTAATAAATATATAATTATAAATATAATAAATATATAAATATATAATTGTTATAATTATTAATAATTATATAATTGTTATAATTATAATAAATATATAATTAGTGTAATTACATTAAAATTATAAATATATAATTATTGTAGTTATATAATTATTATAATTATATAATTATTGTAAATATATAATTATTGTAAATATATACCTATTATATATATATATATATAATTAATAAGGTTTATATATATAAAGATATGATTATAATAATTAATATATAATTAAAATATAATAAATATATAGTTATAAATATAATGAATATATGATTATAGTAATTACATAATTATAATAAATATGTAATTATAATAATTATATAATATTTAATAAAGTTTATTTATATAAAGACAAATAATTTTAATAATGTTTATTTAAATATAAATTTATAAATTTTAAATATAAGGATTATTTATATATAATTATTTATAAATTTATAAATTTATATATAATTATTTAAATACATAAATAAACCATATTAAATTTATTTATAAATATATATATATATATAAATAAACATTATTAAAATTATTTATATTTATTATATTTATTATAATATATTATAATTATATATATATAATTACATTTAATAATAAATAATTACAATTTTAAAAATATATTTATAAATGTAAATTTAAAAATGTGAGATTATTTATAATTATACTTATAAATATAAATATAATTATATAATTATAAATCTATATTTAGATAGTTATATATAAATATATAAATATATTTAATAAATTTATTTATCACATTAATAAATATGTATTTATATATAATAAAAGTATAATAAAATAAATATATAAATATAATAATTGTAAATATAACAAATCCATAATTATAATTAATATATAATTATAATAAATATATAATTATAATAAATATCTAATCATAATAAATATATAAATATAATAAATATATAATTAAAAATATAATAATTATATAATCACAATAAATATATAATTTAAATAAATATATAATTATAATAAATACATAATAATAAATATAATAAATGCATAATTATAATATATTTTTTACAAATATATATTTAATATATAATTATAATAAATATGTAATTATTGTAAATATAAGATTATAATAAATATATGATTAAAAATATAATAAATATATAATTATAAATGTAATAAATATATGATTATAATAATTATGTAATTATAATAATTATTTAATATTTCATAATGTTTATTTATATAAATATAAATAATTTTAATAATGTTTATATATATATATAAATTTATAAATAAATTTAATATGGTTTAATTATGTATTTAAATAATTATATATAAATTTATAAATTTTAAATATAAGGTTTATTTATATTTAAATATTTATATATAATTATAAATATAATTATAAATAATTTCATATTTTTAAATACATATTTATAAATATATTTTAAAATTTGTAGTTATTATTTTTAAATGTAATTATAAATATATAATTATATATTTATGAGTATATATATATGTGACTATATATTTATTATATTTATGATTATATATTTATTATATTTATTTATTTATTTATTACTTAAATATATGTTTATAAATATAAATTTATTTATGTAAAGATAAATTTAAAATTATAAATAAATATAATTATAAATATATATATTTAACTACATATATAAATATATAATTATATATTAACAACTATAAATAAATATAATTATAAATATATGCATATTTATAATTATATATATATGTGTATATTTTAATTTTATATTTATCATATTTATAATTATATATTTATAATATTTAAAGATATAATAAAATTATAATATTTTTAAATATATAATATTTTATATTTATTATATTTTTAATATATTTATTATATTTATAATGTATTTATCATATTTATAATATATTTATGATAGTTATAATATATTTATTATATATTTATTTAATCATATGTAAATATAATAAATTCTTACAATTACATATTTATTATTATATTTACAATTATATTTTTATTATATTTATTATTATATTTACACATATTTTTATTATATTTCTTATATATTTATTCCTATTTATATTGTATTTTATATTTATAATAAATTTATTATATGTATATTATATTTATTATAATATATATATATATATATATATATATAGGTAGGTTAAGGGGATGGGGCGTGGGGTGCAAAGCGCCACTTCAAGTGGCGCTGCACCACCCCATTTCCCCAAATAATAAACCCCGTGCCCCATTAAACTAAAAAAAACCCCACCCCCTAAATCAGGTTGTATGTACATATCCTAAAGCGGGCAGAATTAATCTGGGAACAGAACCTCTGATGCACAAGTGTAAAGATCATATTAAATAACGTCCACCGGTACATTACACACACACAAAATTGTGTGAAATACAATACTAGGGGGCTTGGAGTTGCAGTTCTGTAACCTTCTCCATCACCAAAAAATTCTTCAGGCCGAGAGTGCTCAGAGAATGTATCCGAAATAAGACTCCCATTAGCTGCTTCAGTTTCCAAGGCTTCAAAAGAACCCCCCAACATCAAACATCTGATCAGACTTACAGTTCCTCATCTCAATGTCTGAGAGGCGTTTCTCAATCGCTGAGAGACGTTTATGATAATTTCTCTCAAGGAAGAACTTCCGGATCTTCCTTCAGACAGGGGTTGCAGTTCTGTAACCTTCTCCACCACCAGCAACATCTACATACCCGAAGTGCTGAGATAATGTATCGGAAACAAGGCTCCCATTAGGTGCTTCAGAATATAAGCCATCCTTGAGAGAGAAGGTGACAGGACCATTCTCATGCTTCCAAAGCTTTTGCTTTACAGAATTATTGCAATTATGATCCGAGCAACATGAAACATGATTTGTTGGTGGTGGTGAATCAGCCGGTAACTCGCATTCAAAGTAATAAAGGATCTGTGACTCGGGTGATGCACATACACAAGATCTCTCCCCACCACTCCATTGATTTCTCCTCTGGCTTGTCCAACATGCATCCTTGAAACCGTTCTCTCCAATCATATTCCTCAATGTTTGCAAGACTTCCAAATCAGATAGACAATTTTCCATCTCTTTAACAATTTTTGGGAGCATAGAAGAGATGCTCCTGGGATGTAAATTCTCCATAAAGAAATTCATCATCAGAATGGGTGAAAGGGGTTTCTGAGAATTTCTCTCCACTGCACCCACCTTCAATATTTTCAATGCAGATGACACCAAACACCTTGCATAAGGTTCATCAATCAAACTGTGATGATCAGCCACGCCAATGTGTGATTTGAGAAACTTGATAGCGGATTTACGACTATCAGCATCTTTATCTAGATTTTCCGAAGCCCTTCAGACAGGGGTGAGATCCCTTCCCATGGCTCCCCCAGTAAACTCAAGCTGCGGGTTGAAGCAACCAATTTTAGAAAAACACAAAGCCCCTAGCTGCTTCAGTTTCCAAGGCTAGGAGTTGCAGTTCTGTAACCTTCTCTGTCCCCAACAACATCTTCCCGCCCGGAGTGCTCAGAGAATGTATCTGAAATAAGACTCCCATTAGCTGCTTCAGTTTCCAAGGCTTCAAAAGAAGCCCCCCAACCTCAAACATCTGATCAGACTTACAATTCCCAATCTGAATGGCTGAGAGGCCTTCATCAATGGGTGAGAGGACTTTTCAAGGAATAAATGAAGTTTCGGGGTTCTGATTTAAAGTGGAGTCACATCGGCTTGGCTTCGAATATGGGGATGACATTAGTGGTGGCATTGAACGGAGCTCTCTTGCATGATCAGACAGGATGCACTGGGAATCGCGTTAACTGGGTCACTTAACCATAAAGAATGTACTTCGCCAATCAGCCATTTGATATAATTCCAATTTTGGGGAGAACCAAATTCCGAAGGCTGGTAGAGACACCAGCTAGCTGGTCGCTGGTGGTGCTTTGGGTAGTTTTTATGATGGAATCCCTATCTTTTCACCATGGCTACCCCATATTCTTATTTGTGAATTTGGCTCCAAAATGTAGGTTCCGGACGCAGCGGAAGCGCATCAGTGGGTATACCCAACTTTAATTTTAACATTAACAACGATCAATCTGAGATCTGTCACGATAATAAAACGTCGGATCTTCGGAAAAGAACAAAGAATGAAAAAAAAGATGAGAGTCTCAAAACCATGGATAAGATCATTATATGTTGGTTATAATTAATTTAATAAATTTACAAGAATTACCTTGATGTAATTCTTTATTCGTTGATGTTTCCGATCACGATCCGATGTGATCCGTCATTGCTTCGTAAAATCCAAGTGTAGGAATCCTCTAACGGTGATCCACATGTGCTCCACGTATCTCTGAACGTCGACGAAAGGATCTCTGGGTGCTAACACAGAAGAGAATTTGCTTGTGATGTCTGCCTTTGATCGCCTTGATCCAGTGGAGGTGGATCTCTCTCTCGTAGTTTGACAGCGTTCTTGGTGGAAAAAGAATTCTCTTTTGCCTTGATAACTTTTCCAAATCCATTGTGCACAACCACAAAAAAATGGCTAGGTTAATGAGAAATATATAATTGAGATTTTTAATTACATAGAATAATAAAATAAATTAATTACCCGAAAACATTTATTCATTTCATTTAATTCTTAGTAATACCTCATGTCTAATAATAACAATTGACTATTATTATTACCTAACATGCGCCAAGTGAATTACACCTAATATTATTTAATTAAATAAATAATATTATTTCTCATAAATTCACAGAAAAACTACACAACATGTATATATTAATATACACGGCGTGTACTTTTATTTTTCATTTTTCTTAATTTCCTCCACCACATTTATTAGACCTTGGATAATGACTATTTATTTCTCAAATAAATATCACTACATTACTCGCTAATAAATATATTATTTCACCCACAATATATTCTCTCAAATAACTAATGTTGAAATAAATGCGATTAGACATCCTTGAATAATTATTAAACCACAGTTGGGAAAAATCTTTATTCAACTTGTGGAATTAATATTTAACTGAGATACTTGGACACACTTAGTGCGTGACCCTCTAGGCCTCTTTCTCTGTGGCATTAGGCGAAGCCTGCCTAAAGTCCAAGGTTAGGGTCTAGAAACACGCCAAGGCACCCATAGAGAAAGAAGTTAACTCCAAAATGATGTTTCACCTCTTACGAACGCTTACCATGTAATGTAATCCCTTTTTCTCGATATCTCGAATTAAGCGGGTTGCATTTTGGTGCCATCAACCCATGTGCTCGATTACTCCTTTGACTTTCCAGAATTGAACTTGCCCATTCCTCACCATGGCCATGGATTTATTTAGGATATATCAATTCCATCAAAGGACTTGAGATATCTACTTCCGTTATGGAACAAAAGAGACAAATCTTTTCTCGCATTATCTATTAATATAGTATCACTCGCGACGCACCCAACGTATCCTTCCCCGCTGCGAACAGTGTGTCATCACAATTTTCATCAATACATCTAAGTACGTGATTTGTAATACTAATTAATAGTAATCTTAAAGTCCAAGGACCAATACACACATCCGCAGATAGGAACATCCAATGATACTATAAAATGTGGATTTCCTACTGGCAGGTCTCGTTCTCATAATATCCTCCTGGATATTACCAAGGGCGCACACCATGAGAAGGTGCCTCAATGTTTTATAAGTCCTCACACCTAATGACTTGTATTATTTGTGTCCCTCAAATAACATCATCCAACCATAGAACATATATTCAAGAACAATGTTATGACACTTTCGGGTTCTCATCATAGCTGGGATCAGCTATGACTATTCAATGCAACAACTATCCTTAGGACATTATCACATGAATTGTCACACAGAAGAATAATCAAGATGCGATAAGGTATTTATTGATGAATAAAGTACAAATTATTTGGTTTTAGGCTACCAACTCCAACAGACTCCCACTTAAACTAGAGCCAACTGCTAACAACCTTTAACCCACTAGCTCTCACATGATATTTCATGCTTCTGATGAGATAGGACTTTATTCATGGGGTCCTCCATGTTCTCTTCTATGGACACTCTTATTACTGCAGCTTCACCCCTTTGATAGAAATCCCTCCAGAGGTAATACTTTTGGAGTATGTGCTTTGTCCGTTGATGTGACCTTGGTTCTTTTTCAAGAGCCACCGCTGTATTATTATCACAATATAACTTGATAGGATCTTTACTGCTAGGCACCACATCAAGCACCTGAACAATGTTCCGAATCCAGAAGGCTTCCTTGGGTGCATCAGAATCCGCTATATATTCAGACTCCGCTACAGAATCAGCGACAACTGGCTGCTTTGAAATCTTCCAGCTCACAACTCCTCTATTAAGACTGAAAACATATCCAGATTGAGACTTCAGATCGTTCTGATCTATCTGAAAACCAACATCAACATACCCTCTGATGACAATCTCCTCATCTCCTCCACACACCTGGAACATATCCTTAGTTCTTCTCAGATACTTAAAGATAGTCTTAACATCAGTCCAATGCTGTTATCCTAGATCTTATTTATATCTACCTACCATGCTCAGTGTATAGGAAACATCAAACTTGGTACATAACAAGGCATACATGATGGATCCTATAGCTGAAGCATGTGAGATTTTACTCATTCTATCTTTCTCTTATTGCGTCTGAGGAATCATTTTCTTAGAAAGATGTAGGTCATGTGACACTGGAACCAATCCCCTCTTGGATTGTTCCATACTAAATTTCTTTAGTATCTGGTCAATGTATATACCCTGACTTAGTCGAAGAAGCCTTTTAGTTATATCACGAATGATCTTGATCCCTAGAATGTAGGCTGGTTCACTAAAGTCCTTCATGGAGAAACACTTGTTCAACCAATCCTTAACTGACTGTAAGACTGGTACATCGTTTCCAATAAGCAATATGTCGTTAACATATACTAGTAGGATAATGATCCCATTCCCATTAAACCACTTATAAACACATGGGTTACATTCGTTCTTAATGAAACCAAATTCTTTTATGGCTTCATCAAATCTAATGTTCCATGACATGGATGCTTGCTTTAATCCATAAATGGATTTTTGCAACTTGCAAACCCGTTTGGCTTCACCTGGTGTCACAAACCCTTCTGTTTGTGTCATATAGACATTTTCCTGAAGGTTCCCATTAAGGAATGCTGTTTTGACATCCATTGGCCAAATATCGTAGTCATGGTAAGATGCTATGACAAGTATGATTCTTTTGGATTTAAACATGGCAACTTGCGAGAAGGTTTCATCATAGTAAATTCCTTGACATTGTCTGAATCCTTTAGCCACTATCCTTGCTTTATAGGTGCTAACTTGACCTTCCATGTCCAGTTTTCTCTTGAATACCCATTTGCATCCAACAGGCTTTACATCAACTGGCTCATCAACCAGAACCCAGACTTGGTTATGATACATAGAATCCATCTCAGAATTCATAGCTTCTAGCCATCTTGCAGCTTATGAGCTTTCTAATGCTTCCTTGTAGGAGAGATATTCATTATTGTCCAACAATAACGATTCACCATCCTCGGTGACTAGGAAACCAAATCTCTCTGGTTCTCTTAACTCTATTGAGCTCCTACGCAGTACCTGTGTTTCTGGAACCTCTTCCATGGGGACCTGTGGAACTTGTTCCTATACCAACTTCTGTGTATCTTGAGCATCAACTTAATCGAAGTCATTCTTTATCCCACTATCCTTTTTGAGGATGTGCTCCCTCTCAAGAAAGACGACTTGTCTGGAGACACTCACTTTCTTGTCTGAAGGGTTATATAGATAATATCCTTTTTCTCCTTGGGATATCCTATAAAGATAAACTTCGTGACACAGGGTGCTAGTTTGTTTCCTGAGAAGGCCTTAACAAATGCCTCGCACCCCCATACATGTAACACCCCAAGATTTTATGAGAAGTATTCTTTTTAATTTATTTGATGTCTTGTGTTGTATGCTACACCAAGATTATCTTACGCTATACGGAACACCGTATTAGCTTGCAGCATAGGCAACGCTATTCTTGGATCGTGTTACACAAAATTTCAAGATCGTTTGATAGAAGTTATTCTACGCAACATTGAGTGTATATATATATATATATATATTCAATGTATAAATGAAATATGGTTGGATTCTATTATACACAACAACAAAGGAATCTTGCACTACACACAACCTTGACTTGGCTTACTTAACACGCAATCGCGACCTTCCACGATAGCGTGTGTTGTACGCAATACCGAGTTTTACTAAAAAATGACATGTTATTAAAATATTATATAAACTGGCCGTTATGAATAGTAATACCCACTTTTTGAAATTTTATAAATTTTATCATTCAAAATGGACTTCATTTTTTGATTCAGAATATTGAAATTATCCTAGGGTAAAATTTTGGTATTTTTCTGAAAACTTTCAAGTTTTGATGAATAGTGAAAACACTGAGTTATTGGTTAAATCCGAATTTTTATTTAAATAATCATTTATTTTATTTAAATTTATTTTAGGTCAAAATAGATGCATAATACTTATATAAGTTCAATGTAATTTATTAGAGTCATTTTATAATAATTTTAGATATATAAAAATTTTATTGAACTTTTCACCGTCTTTTACCCACCTCCTAGGAGCATTTGCAATTGTACATAAAAATTAATTTTACCGCTTCTGTGAGTTGAATTTCAAAAATCCGAGAGACACAGTTAATATCAAGGAGTAAAATGTGGTTCAATAAGGTAAAAATAATTTTTGGTGAATGGTAAATTTTTACTTTTATTTACCACGGTTAAAAGTAAATAGGGCAATTAAGGGTAAAAATGATATTATTATTACCCTAACACATGTCTTAATTCTATTGTACAAGTGTAATTCTACCAAAAACAACCATAGGAATAAAATATTACCCTTTAGGTACACTTGGATTATATTAGGACACTTATTATTATTTTATTTAAAGAAGAGTTAAAAGAGTTAAAATCAGAGTTTAATAACTAAATGTTTTTTAATATAGGTTTATACATAAGATAAATTCGACTATAAATATTAATTAGAAAGATAAAAATATTTCTTACATAATGGTATTTTATTTATAATTTTTAGACATTAAATAAGTTAATTTATTTATGACACAATGATGATGCAGTAATTACCTAATTAATGAAATATTAACATAATTGATGTTATAAATATCCAAATAAATGTAATTTGAGACTTTTTATGAATTACACTAATTTTATAGGTTAATATGACATGTTAGTATTGATTTAATTAATTTTGTTCGAACTAATAAGGCTTTTATGATTTTCACAAAAATCAATTACCAAATAGTGTCAAAATTGACATAAAATAGTTTTTTTTTTAAAATATTATATTATTAATTGTTATTCTATTCCTAAAAATCCCAGGTTCGGAAAAATGACTTAGATAAGGTTATATATATTAATAATGAACCACTTGGGGTTCGTTTGTCTTGTTATAGTGAGTTTATTAACCATATAGTATAAGAAAACAAGAAGACACGATAAAAGTTAAATTATTTAACTTAGAGTTAAATCTAAATGATAAGGTTAAAATAGTAACCTAAACTTGTCTAAAACCTATTGGGTGAGAGGATTTCGACCCATCCTCACTTTAGGTTATAAATAAATCAATTTGGAGCTATTATAAACCGAATATGACTTTATTATTTTAAGTTTTTCCTAAGGTTCCCCTCTCCTCCCTTATAAAAGGGCACCTCCTCCCTTTTCTATTTACACAATTTTGAGCTATCAAGCTCGGCAAACCCCTGCCCATTTCCCTTCTAAAATTCCATAAAAACATTATAAAGGTTCTGGTATCCTCAAAATACCAACTCTAGTGCCTTAAGAGGAAGCTTAAAAGAGGTGCGTCGAAGAAGAGGAGGTTTAGATACCTACGAAGCATATTAGACCTTAGGTAAGGGATAACTTTTCCAATCTCGTTTTTATCTGAGACTGTTTATTCGTAAGTATTTACTGGGGTTATATTTTTCATCCTTGTCTATAAAAAAGTTTTTCATAAAGTTTTTAATATTCTTCAATGTATGTTTAAATTCATATTTACCCCTCTTTGACTCTTACATTGTGTTATGGAAGGAATCTTAATTTTTTTTACCACATGAGGAACCTTTTTCCTTTTCCAGAAAAAGTATGAGAAGAATGTTTTTTTAACTTATACGGCATGAAATAAATTTTTACGGTTTCATAATGCCTTATTTCCATGAAGATTATTATACAATATTTCATGATTGTTTTCAACCAAATGATTTTCTTTTAAAATCACGCGACATTTTGAGAAAAGAAAGTGATTTTGAAGAAGAAAGGATATTTTCCTCAAGAATTTATTTCAAGTGTTTTATCAAAACTATTTTCAATCTAAGATGAAATTATTTTGTATGATTATGTTTCAAGTATAATGTATCAATTATCTACATGGTTTTATTTTTCTTATGATGAAATTATATCAATTTTTTTATATGGATTATGTTATGATGACATGATGTTTAAGAATCCCATTTTATTACATGGGTTATGCTATGATGTATGATTTATGATTTTTGTGGCACATGAAATAATGATTTCATTATGAGATGGGTAGGACCTATACCTCCCTTCAATGCATTGGGTAAAGATTTATATCTCATGAGATAGACATGGCCAGAACGGTAAGTTAATCTGGTTCAGTGATACAGGACTGGAACGAGGAGTGAACTCGATTCAGAAAGGGACTCTGTCCACTAAGATGGTCTTGGCAGCAATGCCTTGGCTACTATGGAAATCATATCATGTGCTTAATGGTTTTCCACAATTAAATGTTTTATTCCCATGATATTTTATCATTATTGAGGTTCCTTTATGACCTATGCCTTACGTACTACCAAGATTTATTTCACAACTCAAGATTTTGATGTGTAAACTTTATGTTCATGTTTTGAAGTTCAAATGTATACGGTTTGTTTTATTTTCTCCATGATTACCCTTACTGAGCATTTGAGCTCACCCTTTATATGTTTTCTTTTACCCAGGATATAAAGAAAGGTTTTAGGTAAGAAAAAAAGGGAAGATCTTTATGAGAGATGTTGAAGATATTTCACCAAGATTAGAAGATTATATTCCGAGTTTCAAAGACACTAAACTATTATGGTCCTTTGGTGTCTGTTTTTGTTATGTATTAGGTATTATGAAAAATTAATGTAATGTCCATGTACGTAAATCTTTGGGTCTCTACAGTTGGTATTAGAGGAAAGGTTTAGTTAACTTTTGGAAACTAGGATCCGAAAAACTTTATTGAGATCCCTAGATATATTTCTATGGTATGTATAGGGATGTCCCTAAGGTTAAGTATAAGTATAGGTCATAGTCCTAGAATTACAGAAATTATATTAGAATTAAACCAAAGATGTTAGATATTGAAGGTACTCTCCCTTGGTTATGATATTTGCCTCTCACACTACTCTTTTTGGGTTTTAGATAATGGCTGGAAACATGAAGATTCATGACAATAGAGGATATGATGGACAATAGAATGATATTCTTCATGAGCAACCAAATGAAATTAGATCTGGAAGTCCGCATATTGTTATTATGTCTAATCAGAAATCTCATAATATGATCAATAATCTCAACTTTGGTAAGTTTCCCGACTCAGCTAATAAGAGAAAGATGGAGTTTCATGATGATCATAGAGGAAAGAAAGTTCAATTTCCCTTATGTAAATCATGTGGGAAGAGGAATCAGGGAGAATGTTTCAAAGGAACTGGAAGATGCTTTGGGTGTGGAAAAGAAGGACACAAAGCTAGTAATTACAAAGGAAAAGGTTCAGTTAACACCATGGACAAGGATAATGGTATTGCTAAGACCTCAACAACGGTTAAATGTTTTAAATGTGGAATGTATGAGCATTATGAAAACCAATTCCCTAATGGAAAATATCATGAAGAGAATTAGCATGGTCATATGGGTAGTATTTATGTGGATGATGATGAAGAGACTACAAATGACATATGAGATGAAAGAAATGATGAAGCTCAGTCAGTGGTTTAAGAAGTTAGTGGAATGATTGTATGTTTATCAAGAATAATGTATGGTACTATGGAATAAAGAAAAATCTAAGGATTGTTACACTGTTGTCTTTCCTTGAGTTTTTGAAAGTATATGATGAATGGTACCGGTAACCATGAAAGGTTATTCAAATATTTTTGGAAGGTAGATGATATGTGCTTAATGAAAGGATAAGAAGATAAATAGATGTTTGATAGTATTAATGATCTCATGACTGGTATAAGAACAAAGTGATATCAATGTTTGAGTATACATAATTTTTGGATTTTGGTATGTGGAAAGAGTTAACTTTTGACAACATTCATATTTTCACTAAGGTTCAATGGGTATTCATTTTTCAAAAGAATACATGATTAAGGAATTCACATATTCAGAGTGTGACCAAAAAGATATATATCTTATGATATACAGGTGATAAATTATTGTATTCAATGCTTGGTAGATGACCTTTCTATTAATCGTTTTATTTATACTATGAGCTTGGACAGAAGTATTTTGGATAAACCTAAATATTGGAATAGATTAAGTTAGACATCAGATAGTATTGTTTAAGGCTAGAACTTTTTGTTATGTTATAATAGTATAGTTTTATAAAAAGGACAACCCGTAGGACGAGCGACAACCCGTCACATCGGACAAGGATTCAGGAATCGAACCCACAATCGAAGTGCGGCATGATTTTATCACTGGCCTACAGGAAGTCCCTGGTTAGCAGAAACTAATTTTATTTTATTAAGCGTTATGATAGATGAAGTATAAGTCCATTTTAGCAACCATATACGATCAATCTCAGCATAGATGGACTTATGTATATTTAATAAATTGTGCTAAACGTTTTTGCGATAGAAACAGATGGAATGACCTATCATTCTATCACATGATCTACTAACACTTCGCAAATGACAAATTCAACTTCATTTCTTTAAGAGATGAAGTGGAAATTGTCCAAGGCATGAACAACGGTGAGATTGTACCAAAATCAAGTAAGTATTTCTTTTAATTCAACAATTCTTAAACATTTGGGAAATGATATTGAGAACTAAAAATGTTTTCCTAGTACCCTCATAACTGATGAATTAGATGGTTCCATAAATCATCACAAATTTATAGCTTTGTGATTGATGGCTTTTTCATAGCCATGTTCTCTACCACTCTCTATCAGAACGTGATGGTTAGGTTTCTCTTCCAAATCCATATTTTCACCTATGTTCTTCTATGTGGAAACCCAGTGATGAGTTAATTTGGGTAATTGATATGTTTCATACTTCACTTTTTAAAATTAAGTTTTAGTATTCCTTTTTACAATGTGGGTTTCTATGAAAGAAATTATCAAGTAGTAAACCATTTATAACCCCGACGAATTTCGAGGGAGAAATTCATTTTAAGGGGGGTAGAATGTAACACCCCAAGATTTTATGAGAATTATTATTTTTAATTTATTTGATTTTTTTTGTGTTGTATGCTACACCAAGATTATCTTGCGCTATACACAACACCGTATTAGCTTGCAGTATACACAACACTATTCTTTGATCATGTTAACACAAAATTTTAAGATCATTTGATAGAAGTTATTCTATGAAACATTGACTGTATATGTATATATTCAATATATAAATGAAATATGGTTGGATTCTATTATACACAACAACAAAGGAAGCTTTCACTACATGCAACCCCGACTTGGATTACTTTACACACAATTGTAACCTTCCACGATAAAGTGTGTTGTACACAATACCGAGTTTCACTGAACAACGATGTGTTATTAAAATATTATATAAACTACCCGTCATGAATAGTAATACCCACTTTTTGAAATTTTATAAATTTTATCTTTCAAAATGGACTTCATTTTTGGATTCGGAATATTGAAATTAGACTAGGGTGAAATTTTGGTATTTTTCTGAAAACATTCAATTTTTGATGAATAGTGAAAACACTAAGTTATTGGTTAAAACCGAATTTTTATTTAAATAATAATTTATTTTATTTAAATTTTTTTATGTAAAAATATATACATAATACTTATATAATTTCAATGTAATTCATTGGAGTCATTTTATATTAATTTTAGATATATAAAAATTTTATTGAACTTTTCACTGTCTTTTACCCACCTCCTAGGAGCATTTGCAATTGTACACAAAACATAATTTTACCGCTTATGTGAGTTGAATTTAGAAAATTATAGAGACAAGGTTAATATCAAGGATTAAAATGTGGTTCAATAAGATAAAAATAATTTTTTGTGAATAGTAACTTTTTACTTTTATTTACCACGGTTAAAAGTAAACTGGGTAATTAAGGGTAAAAATGATATTATTGTTACCCTAACACATGTTATAATTCTATTGGATAAGTGTAATTCGACCAAAAAAAACCATAGGAATAAAATATTACCCTTTAGGTCCACTTGGATTATATTAGGACACTTATTATTATTTTATTTAAAGAAGAGTTAAAAGAGTTAAAATCAAAGTTTAATAACTAAAACATTTTTAATATAGGGTTATACATAAGATAAATTTGACTATAAATATTCATTAGAAAGATAGAAATATTTCCTAAAAAATGGTATTTCATTTATAATTTTTAGACATTATATAATTTAATTTATTTAAGACACAATGATGATGCAGTAATTACCTTATTAATGAAATATTAACATAATTGATGTTATAAATACCCAAATAAATGTAATTTGAGACTTTTTATGAATTACACTAATTTTATAGGTTAATATGAAATGTTAGTATCAATTTAATTAATTTTTTTTAGAACTAATCATGCTGTTATGATTTTCACAAAAATCAATTACCAAATAGTGTCAAAATTGACATAAAATGGTTTTTAAAATAAATATAATATTATTAATTGTAATTCTATTCCTAAAAATCTAAGGTTCGGCCAAATGACTTAGATAAGGTTATATATATTAATAATGAACCACTTGGGGTTCGTTTGGCTTATTATATTATGTTTACTAACCATATAGTGTAAAAAAACTAGAAGAGACGATAAAAGTTAAATTATTTAACTTAGAGTTAAATCTAAATGGTAAGGTTAAAATAGTAACCTAAATATGTCTAAAACCTATCGGCTGATGGGATTTCGACCCATACCCACTTTAGATTAGAAATAAATCAATTTTGAGCT
Source organism: Viscum album (assembly GCA_963277665.1). Taxonomy (NCBI): domain Eukaryota; kingdom Viridiplantae; phylum Streptophyta; class Magnoliopsida; order Santalales; family Viscaceae; genus Viscum; species Viscum album. The sequence goes on along the minus strand of OY728122.1, from coordinate 1,162,695,681 downwards.
ATTATAAACCGAATATGACTTTATTATTTTAAGTTTTTCCTAAGGTGCCCCTCTCCTCCCTTATAAAAGGGCACCTCCTCCCTCTTCTCTTTACACAATTTTGAGCTTTCAAGCTCGGCCAAACCCTTCCAATTTCCCTTATAAACTTCCCTAGAAACATTATAAAGGTTACGTTCTCCTCAAAAGACCAAATCTAGTGCCTTAATAGGAATCTTAAAATAGGTGTGTCAAAGAAGAGGAGGTTCGGATACGTACGAAGCATATCAGACCTAAGGTAAGGGATAACTTTTCCAATCTCATTTTTATCTGAGATTGTTTATTCGTAAGTATTTACTGGGGTTATATTTTTCATAAATTTCCATAAAAATGTTTTTCATAAAGTTTTTAATATTCTTCAATTTATGTTTAAAGTCATGTTCACCCCTCTTTGACTCTTACATTGTGTTATGGAAGGAATCTTACTTTTGTTTACCACACGAGGAACTTTTTGAATTTTCTGGAAAAAGTATGAGAAGAATGATTTTTCACTTATACAGCGTGAAATGTATTTTTACAGTTTCATAATGAATTATTTCTATAAAGATTCCTATACAATATTTCATGATTATTTTCAACCAAATGATTTTCTTTTAAAATCGCACGACATTTTTAGAAAATAAAGTGATTTTGAAGAAGAAAGGATATTTTCCTCAAGAATTCATTTCAAGCGTTTTGTCAAAACTATTTTCCATCTAAGATGAAATTATTTTGTATGATTATGTTTCAAGTATAATGTATTTATTATCTACATGGTTTGATTTTTCTTATGATGAAATAATATCCATTTTTTATATGGATTATGTTATGATGGCATGATGTTTAAGAATCCCATTTTATTACATGGGTTATGCTATGATGTATGATTTAGGATTTTTGTGGCACACAAAAGAATCATTTAATTATGATATGGGTGGGACCTATATCTCCCTCCAATGCATTGGGTAAAGAATTATATCTCATGAGATAGACATGGATGGAACGGTAATTTAATCCGGTTCAGTGATACAGGACTGGAACGAGGAGTGAACTCGATTCAGAAAGGGACTCTGTCCACTAAGATGGTCTTAGAAGCAATGCCTTGGATACTATGGAAATTATATCATGTTCTTAATGATTTTCCATAATTAAATGTTTTATTCCCATGCTATTTTATCATGATTTATGTTCCTTTATGACCTATTCCTTACGTACAACCAAGATTTATTTCATAACTAAAGATTTTGATGTGTAAACTTTATGTTCATGTTTTGAAGTTCAAATGTATATTGTTTGTTTTATTTTCTCCATTCTTACCCTTACTGAGCATTTGATCTCACCCTTTATATGTTTTATTTTCCCCAGGATATAAAGAAAGGTTTTAGGTAAGAAAAAAATGGAAGATCTTTACGGGAGATGTAGAAGATTTTTCACCAAGATTAGAAGATTATATTCCGAGTTTCCAAAGACACTAAAGTATTATGGTCCTTCGGTGTCTGTTTTTGTTATGTATTAGGTATTCCACAAAAGTAATGTAATGTACATGTACGTAAAGCTTTGGGTCTCTATAGTTGGTATTAGAGGAAAGGTTTAGTTAACCTTTGGAAACTAGGATCCGAAAAACTTTATTGAGATCCCTAGAGATATTTCTATGGTATGTCTAGGGATGTCCCTAATTTTAAGTATAAGTATAGGTTATAGTCCTATAATTATGGAAACGATATTATAATTAAACCTAAGATGTTAGATATTGAAAGTACTCTCCCTTGGTTATGATTTTTTCCTCTCAAACTATTATTTTTGGGTTTTAGAAAATGGCTGGAAACAGGAAGATTCACGATAATAAAGGATATGATGGACAATGGAATGATATTCTTCATGAGAAACCAAATGAAATTGGATCTGGAAGTCCACATATCATTATTATGCCTAATCAGAAATCTCATAATATGATCAGTAATCTCAACTTTGGTAAGTTTCCCGACTTAGCTAATAAGAGAAAGATGGAGTTTCATGATGATCATAGAGGAAAGAAAGTTGAATTTCCCTCTGGTAAATAATGTGGGAAGAGGTATCAGAGAGAATGTTTGAAAGGAACTGGTAGATTCTTTGGGTGCGGTAAAGAAGGAAACAAAGCCAGTAATTGCAAAGTAAAAGGTTCAATTAACACCATGGACAAGGATAATGGTATTTCTAAGACATCGACAACGGTTAAATGTTTGAAATGTGTAATGTATGGGCATTATGCAAACCAATGCATTGGGTAAAGATTTAATTATGAGATGGGTGGGACCTATATCTCCCTCCAATTCATTGGGTAAACATTTATATCTCATGAGATAGACATGGCTGGAACGGTAAGTTAATCTGGTTCAGTGTTTCTCCCTAGTCAACCCCGATTCTGTTCACCAAGAAGGTGAACGGGAGCTTGAGGCTCTGTGTCGACTACCGTCTCCTGAACCAGGTGACCATGAAGAACAAGTACCCACTCTTGAGGATTGACGACCTCTTTGACCAGTTGAAAGGATCACAATGGTTCTCAAAGATAGACCTCAGATTAGGCTATCACCAGCTCAGAGTTCGAGACGGGGATGTGCAGAAGATGGCCTTCAGGTGTCGTTACGGCCACTACGAGTTCTTGGTTATGACCTTAAGTGTAACCAATACTCCAGCAGTATTCATGAGTCTCATGAACAGGATCTTCCAGCCTTACCTCGATCACTTTGTCATAGTCTTCATCGATGACATTCTGATATACTCGACTACTGAGGAGGAGCATGCCCACCATTTACAGGTAAAATTGGACACACTCTGAGAGCACCAGATTTATGGTAAGCTCTCGAAGTGACAGTTCTAGATCTGAGAGGTTCACTTCTTGGGACACATCATCTCGGAGGTTGGAGTTGCAGTGGATCCAGTGAAGATCGAGGCGGTACTTGCTTGGGAGCCACCCAGGAGTGTGACGGAGGTACGGAGTTTCCTGGGTTTGGCTGGATACTACTGGAGATTCGTTCCAAACTTCTCTAGAGTTGTGGAACCACTATCAGCCTTGACGAAGAAGGGGAAACCCTTCATGTGGTTGGAGATATGCCATCAGAGCTTTCAGGAGCTGAGGCAGAAGCTGACTAGTGCCCCCATCTTGAGGCTTCCGGAGGAATGTGTACGGTACATAGTCTACTACGACGCATCAGGGACTGGACTCGGGTGTGTCCTGATGTAGGAGTGAGCTATGATCGCTTATGGTTCTCGGTAGCTGAGACAACATGAGAAAAACTACACTACCCATGACCTGGAGTTTGTAGTAGTGGTATTCACCTTGAAGATGTGGTGACACTATATTATGGATGAATGTTTTACCATGTACTCTGATCACAAGAGTATCAGGTATATCATCTCTTAGAAGGACCTGAACCTGAGACAACGATGTTGGATTGAGTTCCTTTAGGATTATGACTTCGAGATAGTCTATACTCCTGGAAAGGGTAAAGTTGTTGTAGATGCGCTCAGCAGGAGGACTGGTATTCAGCTGCTAGGAGAGGCAACAGAGCAGCTGACTACCTTATAGATATCCTTTGTGGATAGGGATGGATCAGCATTCCTACAGTCTCTTACGATCACTGCCCCACTACTCTAGTGAGTCAGGGAGGCGCAGTATGGGGACACTGACTATGAGACACGATGTACTCAGATATCCATAGGGCAGACACCTGATGGATTTTCTAAAGGTGGGGAGCACGTCATCCTCTTCAGAGGATGTACCATGGTACCAGTAGCACTTCAGGAGGAAGTGTTGAGGGATTTCCATACTTCCCCTTTAGCGGTACATCCAGGAGTGGCGAAGATGTACTAGGACCTTTGACGACAACATTGTTGTCCATGTATGAAGAAGGATATAGCAGAGTTTTTCTCTTGATGCCTCACTTGTCAGCAAGTGAAGGAGGAGCACCAGGTACCAGCAGACTTGGTTTAGCCTTTAGAGGTCCCAGAGTAGAAGTGGGATGGGATATCCATGGATTTCATGATGGGTCTACCACGTACATCCAGGGGTCACGACTCGATTTGGGTGATCATTGACCGATTCACCAAGTCGGCGCACATCCTATCGATCATAGAGCAGGGTTCTGTAGAGATCTTGGGATTCCTCTATGTGTAGGAGATTGTGAATTTACATGAAGTACCATCTTCTATTGTCTCCGACCATGGCGCACGATTTACTTCCCGGCTATGGAAGGGGTTGTAGGAGGATTTTGGGGCACAACTTTGCTTGAACACCACCTTCCTTCCTCAGACAGATGGACAGACTAAGCGGACCATCCAGACCCTCGAGGACATGCTCCGTGCTTTTGTCCTCGACTTTGGTCACTGCTGGGAGGACCACTTACCATTGGTGGAGTTTTCCTACAACAACAAATATCACTCCACCGTCGGTATGGAACCTTTTGAGGCCTTGTATGGTTGGCCTTGTAGATCGCCACTATGCTGGACAGACCCAGGGGAGTCAACAGTAGTGGGACCAGAGATGGTACGGGCTACCATAGAGAAGGTGTAGATCATCCCGGAGCGGAATAAGACTGCACAAAGTAGACAGAAGTCATATGCTGACAGGAGACAGAGACCCATAGAGTTTGAGGATGGCGACCACGTATTTCTACAGGTCTCACCTTGACGGGGTCTACAGAGATTTGGCCAAGGTGGAAAGTTGTCTCGGAAATTCATCAGACCTTTCTAGGTCCTCAGTAGATTAGGCGAGGTGGATTACTGCCTAGCTCTACTACCTCAGTTGAACCGGGTGCACTACATCTTCGACGTATCTCAGCTAAGGAGATACATGCACGACCCATCCCACATCATCGACCATGGGGAGATGGACATCGATGACAGGGCGACTTTCACGGAGGTTCCAGTGGAGATTGAGGATCGATAGAAGTGGGTCCTATGTGGACAGTCGATACCTCTGGTTCGCATTCGTTGGAAGCACGAGAGCCTCCAGGAGAGCACATGGGAGTGGGAGGCTCAGATGCGTGCTCAGTATCCCCATTTGATCCCTTAGTGTGAGTTATAGCTTACAGGGACGTAAATCCCTGAGGTGGGGAGAATGAAGAGACACGTAAATTCTGTTGAAATTTTTTTTTAAATACATGTGATTTTTACAAGTCTGCGAAAATTTACAACGCTTGATTCCGAGGCCCGGTGTGTCCAGAATCAATTTCTGAATTTTTGTTTGGGTAAGTTCAGTTAATGTACGAGTGGGATTTTATAACTTTTGAACCGGTGCTCAGAACTGAAATATGAGGTCACCATTGAACTCACAACACTGGTATTCACTTAAGAAGACTTTCACTTCGACTACAGTGAGTTAGGAATAAAAGTTAATTTTTGAATTTTTATAAAAAAAATAATAAAATAAAGTACAATACTTTATTTTATTTTTAAGTTTCCTTGTGTTGGGTGTGTTGGTTGAAACCTCTCCTTGGGAGTTGGTGGTGGGACCGCCACACCCTAACCTCCCATGAGAAGTTATAGTGGTGGGTCCCACCCAAGCATAACCTCCTTATTAATGATAGGAGTGGGGACCACCCGACCCCTATTGATGGTGGAGGATGAAACCTCTCCACTCCCCCTCATTAATGAGGGACCTCTTGACCTCCTCTACGCAATTAATTGTGCCAACGCATGTGCCAATTAATTGTGCCAATGCACGTGCCAATTAATTGTACCAACACGTGTAAATTTATTAAGGGGAGTTTCTTTCTCCTTTTGAATTGTGTGCCAAAAATAAAATAATATACAACCTGTTATTATTATTTGGTGGGCATTCTCTTTTGGTGGAACGGAGGAAGAGGAGAGCTAGGGAGAACCATTATCCCAACGAAGAACATGAAGAAGGCGAAGAACGCCGGCGGCGCTTATTCCTCAGTCTTCTACCCCTACCACTTTCCGACGTAGAGCAACTTCCCTCCTAATCGTCGTCAATGAACCGATGCATGAGCTTGGATTGGGAGTGCGTGACGAACGCGGCGATCGATGAACTTCATTATATTCTTTCCATAACACCATCAACAAACGTTGATCAACGATAGTCTCCTCCATCATCCTTTCGCGACTCCATCGATAAACAATGAGCGTCGAGTGACAAATCAAAAGGTAGGGGTTGTTTCCTTTAAAGTAACATGTTCTTCCTTCCTTAAATGAAGAACATTGATGTTTACTTTTGTGGGTGGGGTGTTGTGTTCTATTCTTGAGAACCTATTTCTACCACCCTAAACGAGGAGGGTGCGGGCCAAAGCAACATGGGACGACCCCTATGTTGTTCCTTTTATGATGAGTCCATGACGGCATGGCAATGAAGCAACGATGACGAAGACGTCGAACAAAGGCCGCACTACCTGCAGCCTCTACGAATTGCGCCGCCCTCATGGTGCACCGGTGCTTCCAGCCAAACACCATCGTGCCCTGCACCGCCTGCCAGCGCACTGTCATGTCCCGCACCGGCCGGCCCGCACGCCGCTGCGCCCCGCGCCGCCTGCCCGCGCCCAGCGCCGCCCTGCCCTCGCGCTGCCGGCCCACGCGCCCCGCGCTATGCCCGACACTGCCGATGCCCTACCCGGTGCCCCCTCGCCTTGCCGACGGACTGCCCCGCGCCCCCGAACGTTGCCGAAGGCCTTCCCGATGCCCCCGCGCCCTACCATGCCCTGCCGCGGCCTGCCTGGCACTCCCGCAGCCTGCCCCATGGCCTACCGCGCCCTGCCCGGTGCACCCGCAGCTTGCTCCATGTCCCGTCGGCCTACCTGCGCCCCGCTCTGTTTGACCAATGGCCTCTCAGCTGCTGATCTCCCGAGCCTCATCCCTCTTAGCGCTGGCCGAACCAGCCCCAACCTTCGGGCTGAGCCGTATGCGTGGCGGCATCCGGGCCGAACCGCCCTCGCAGTCTGCTGGACCGGGCCTAGCGGACCGGGCCTAACTTAGCGGGCTGACCCACCCAACGGTCTGGGTCAGACCCATTGGGTCTATCCGGGTTGACCCAGGCCGGGTCGGCTCAGGCTGGGTTGGGTCGAGTCGGTCCGACCGGGTCAGACCGGACTCGAGCCCACTGCCGACCCTTTTCTTACTTTGGTCATATCATTGACACTGGACGTCCGTTTGACGAACCGTCAGCGGTGCTGGTAATATCGTTGAGAGAAGGTCTCTTTGAGAATACCCCACTGGAGTTTGAGGGTATAGATGAGATACAGTTAGGTTTGTTTGTACAAGAATCCAACCGGGCCCCCGGGACTAAAAGGCTAATAACTCACAGACCGGGCGTCCGATTGACGCGCCGTCTGTTGCATTGAGACCCCTACGACGAGGCGATCCTTTGAGATACTTCTACGTGGGACTTCATGAAACTTGAATTATCAACTTGTAGCTCGTGGAGCGGACCCTCCCGATAACGAGCGAGCATATTGCAGAGACCTAGTAGCTAGCTAAGACTTGATGACTGCTGACCGATCGACTCGGAGTGATTACACTGGTCCGGTGGGGAGCGCTTGGTTGTAGTAGCAGACCCACGGTGGAAGAGTGCTTGGTTGTAGCGGCATACCCACGGTACTCGACAGAATGAGTACCTCTGTAGGCTATGAGGGGGGGCGCTTAATTGTAGCAGCAGACCCATGGTGTGGAGCGCCTCTGTGTGAGCACGACATACCCACAATACTCGACAGGTGGAGTACCTCAACAGTCCAATGTTAGTGGGAAGTGATTGGTTGTAGTGGCAAGCCCACTGTACTCGAAAGAGGAAGAGTTCTCCAACAACCATGGTTTTGACATCGTGAATAAAAATCCTGGTTGATTTGTGTCAATGAATTTTTTGTTTTCCTCATGATTGATATTGGTTACTATATAACTTAGGTATATTTATGGGAATATACCTAAGTAATGGTTATCCGTTGATTTCATACTTTTTGGTTTATCCTTGTTGGATTTTGTGATACCTTAAGGGTCTTAGGGTCCCTACTGAGTATCGTTATACTCACCCCTACATGGGCTATGCCCACACCACATTGTGTTGTATGCAGACGACAGACAGCACTGATGGAGGCTGAGAGCACCAGGACTGGATGGTACCCAGAGGTGGACCTTACGACGAGTCGTTACACATAGGAGTCTGACGGATGTGGAGTGCTGAGGTGGCCATCTGTACCTACGCTTCAGGTAGAAACCCTGAAGGATGATCCAAGAGCTGATCTTTACCTTTTAGCTATTTGTCCCATTTTCAGTTGTACTTTTACTTTACAGTTGGGCTTGATTTTCCGGCCCCTTTTTACTTTCCAGCACACTCCTTGTATATAGTTTTTACATAGTGTTTTTCTTCCAGTTGTGTACTCATATGTGTTTGTTTTTCAGTTATGAAGGCAATGCCTTCCCAGTTTAGGGATATATAGCTTTGGTCCTAGTCTCCAGCCCCTGGCCTATGGAAGGCGGGCTTGGGGTAGTCACGATACGGGTCCCGAGGGACGGGTCGTGACATTAGTGACCAGGAAACCAAATCTCTCGGGTTCCCTTACCTCTCTTGAGCTCCTACACAGTACTTGTGTTTCTAGAACCTCTTCGACGAGGACCTGTGGAACTTGTTCCTGTACCAACTCTTGTGTATCTTGAGCATCAACTTCGTCGAAGTCAATCTTTCTCCCACTATCCTTTTTGAGGATGTTCTCTCTCTAAAGAAAGTTGGCTTGTCTAGCGACAATCACTTTCTTGTCTGAAGGGTTATATAGGTAATATCCTTTCGTTTCCTTGGGATATCCTATAAAGATACATTTCATGCCCTGGGGTGCTAGTTTGTTGGCTGAGAAGGCCTTAACAAATTCCTCACATCCCTATACACTTGTGTGCGACAAAATGGGTTTATTTCTATTCCATAACTCAGAGGGAATTCCATTTTCTGCCTTGGTTGGTACTCAGTTTAATGTGCATTCTGCTGTCTGTAATGAATATCCCCAAAAGGATAATGTAAGATCTTCATGACTCATCATTGACCTCACCATTTCCAACAAGGTGTGGTTCCTCCTTTCACTAACACCATTATACTATGGTGTATATGGATGAGTGAGCTGAGATAGAATCCCAGACTCTTGTAGAACATCCATGAACTCTTGGTTCAGATATTTTTCACCTTAATCTGATCGAGGCATATTTATCTTCTTACCAAGTTTATTCTCTACTTCATTCTTGAATTACTTAAATTTCTCTAAGTATTATGACTTATACCTCATTAAGTAGACATATCCATATCTACTCAAATCATCAGTAAAAGTAATGAAGTAATAATATCCACCTCTAGCTTCTACTGGAAATGGTCCACACACATATATGTGCACCAATCCTAGAAGCTCTGTGGCCCTTTCACCCTGTCCATCAAAAGGAGGCTTGGTCATTTTTCCTTGTAAACAAGTGTGACATCTATCAAGTGGTTTTAGCTCAGTAGAGTCTAAATAGCCATCTAGGCAGAGCTTTTTCAAGCACTTCTCGTTTATATGACTGATGCGATGATGCCACAACTTGGTGATGTATGATTCATATGAGTTTGTTTCATTATCAATTACCAATACTTGGTTTTTGTAATTTAATACATACAAACAATTATTTAAATGTGCCATACCATAACATACATTGTTCTTATAAAAGAGACAACCCTTATTTCCAAACTTGAAAATAAATCCATCCATATCCAAACAAGATACATAAATTATGTTATTGGTAACACTAGGCACATAATAACAGTTATGTAAAACAAAAATCATCCCAGTTGGCAATGAGAGGTGGTAATCTCCAATGGCTAAGGCAGAAATCCATGCACCATTGGAAGCTCAAATATCCACCTCTCCTTTGGAAATATTTCTAAATCTACTTGGTTCCTACATTTGAATACATATGTGAGCCCCACAAGATGTATCTAATACCCAATGTGTAGAAATGGAAAGATTACACTTGATAACGAACGCACCTTTAACATCCCCATGCTTCTGGGTGCAGTTCCTCTTCTAGTGTCCTTGCTTACCACATGAAAAACATACCGCCTCCCATTCCTTGCCCTGCCTCTAGAACTTCCCCTTCTTGGAGGGACGACTCTCTGAGGCTTTAGACCATTTAAAAGTCTTTGGTCCCTTTTCCTTATCCTTCCTTTTCTTATTCACAATAAAGACCGTGGGTTTGTCATGCCCCATGTCCTTATCTACCTAGAAAATTATGTTCAGAAGTTCTTATATACTATTCTCATTGGTTCTCATGTTGTAGTTGACAGTAAAGCTAGAGAAGGTCTTGAGCAGTGATGATATGATGAGATCTATATGCAACTCATCCGAGAACTTAATCCCTAAGATGTACAAGCATTAAATGTAGCCAATGAGCTTGACTACATGAGGCCTAGCTGGCGAAGAATCTCCAATATTAGTTATAAACAAAGAATTTGAGATCTTATATCTCCACTGTCCTGCCTTCTCTTGATAGATATCCTTAAGGTGAGACATCATTCTATACACGTCCATGTTTTCATGTTGCTTCAAGAGATTATTAGACATGGAAGACAACATGAAACACTGGACATCTGTGGCATCATCCATGTGTTTTACATAGATACATTGTTCCTCATCACTGGCCTATTTTCTAGGAGCAACTGGAATAGGATCTTCCAGCACATACAATTTCCTCTCGTGGTGAAGGATGACGCGTAAACGCCTCTGTCACTCTTGTAAATTGGTGCCAGTGAGAAGGTTTTCATTCTTGATTATGGTTTTTAATGATATGTTTGAAGTCATTTTTCTTTCCATTTCTACAAATTAAGATGATCAAAGGTTTATTACTTTATTATGATAAAACTGAGACAAATAAATAAATTAATACTTATTCGTCTCCCACTATTTTATCGAAATCCAATAGCCCTCACCATTGACTTTGGAATATTCTATTTCCAGAATATTTTAGTGGCAAGGATCCATATTTCCCATTGCATTACCCCAAATAGGTTTGTTCAAGAAACTTGAAGGGTTTTAGGTAGGCATTCTAAATGAAAACTGCATTAACTAGCAACTCCTTGATTTGCTGAGTGGACTCCCCAATCCTGAAATCCTTCTATTTTTGAATTTCCTCAACCTTTGCCTCTGGGTCACACCACATCCTACTGTGGCAGTCAACCGTTGATGTAAACCTTGTCAATTCAACCCATAACCTTGAATTAGAATTCCTCGATAATTAAAATCACCCCAACTAGGGTTGGTCAAGCACTTTGAACTATGGTTCGATTCTAACCAAGATTATGGAAAGTTATACTGACTTAATATTTCATTGAGGGATTTTATCCTTATACATAAATTTACATTTTATTATATTTGATTACATGCTTTTTAATATTAAGTGGGACATACTTAAGGGATTAACCATGTCTAAGATAATATTTTACGCATACGCCAGTCTTATTTTAGTTCCATCTGGCATGTTTGTTTAATTCATTAATTGTGTGATGATAACACACCCACAATAAATAAACCATGAAACTGATATAAATAAAATAAATGGTATGATTATGAGCTTGTTCTATTGGTTAGTTTATCTAGTGGTTGATAAACTAACCCAAGACCTAGGGGAGAAACACCTTGAACCTTTTGGGTTCGTGTTTACAGCTTTCCACCTATCCACCTTTGTATCTCCTTGGATTGATTTCACCTTGGCTCCTAACTTGAGCCACCTCCACTAGCTTGGGAGATCCATCCATTATATATGATTTTATCTCATACACAGGTGAGGGGTAAAATGGGATTTTACATAAAAGAAACCTTGGGTGCATAGGCCCTACATATTAATGAGGAGAAGGACCACAGACCAAAAAAATTAATTTAAATAAATAAATTAAAAGAAACCATTCACATAAAAAGGTCATGGTATAGCTCATGATAATCCATACATGCAACAATATTTATGTATAATTAAAACTAGCCTTCAATTCTTTAATCGTTATTTTTTAAAATAAATCATGCTCGAATCAATTAATTTTCTTTAATTAATCAATCATTTTATCTTAAACCCTTTTCCCAAATTTCCTTGAAATTCTCATCCATCATAATTTTAAAAAAATAAATTCATTTAAAATTATCTTTGTATGTAACTTGTACTTTGGAGGAAACCTAGTGAATTCAGGTTCATAACTACTCAATGAGTAGAAATGAACACCACGAAGATGTTAAATTAAACGCACATATATATAAAACACCTATCACGTGTTATACCTCAGCTTTACACCTGTACTATGGTACATGTCTCAAGGTTCTGTATAATATAATAATAAATTTTAATAAATCTATGTAATTTGGATGAGTACACGACGTGTAGTTCCGACTACACGACGTGTACTTTTGTTCACCATCCATCCGAAGTACATGCCCGAGGACATGGTGTGTAGATGTACTTTGGAAATTTTCAGAGTACACGGTGTGTTCAGTTGGACCACACCATGTAGTAACCACGTTACATGGTTTCCAGTTAGGCAAGCCATGTACGGGTTACACGGTCCAACCCTAGCCTGAAGGGACTACACGCCGTGTTCAGTGGACCACACGGTGTGTAATCTAGAAACCGTGAGCCACCTGTCCTTGGTCAATACATGATGTCATTTATGACTTAGGAATATTCCAACACATGGCCTGATTTGGCGGACCGGTCTGATTCATTGATCCAAGACTATACGACGTGTAATTCTGAATACACGCCCTGTATTCTAGTGTTGTACGTCTAGGAACGTTTGGTACCTCCGTATGAGATCCTCAATTTTATTTTCATCAAAATTAAAAGAACAATTCATTTATGTAAGGTGAACAAGAAACATGAGAGGAGGAACAGATCTCGAGATTCAGATTTTAAAGAACAATTAACTTGAATTTAAACAACTAAATTATTAAATGTGTAAATCACCAAGAAAAAAATTAAATAATTATAACCAATGATATGACCTCTATGATACCACTTTTAGGTTCTGGGTGTAGCGGAAGCACGTTGGTGGGTGTACCCAACTTTAATTTAGCATTAACAATGATCAATCCGAGATCTGTCATGATAATAAAACACCAGATCTTTAGAATAGAATGAGGAGCGAAAAATAAATAGGGGAGTCTCAGAACCATGGATAGGATCATCATATGTTGGTTATAATTAATTTAATTAATTGACAAGAATTACATTGATGGAATTCTTTCTTCGTTGATGTTTCTGGTCACAATCCAATGTGATCTGTTGTTTCATCGTAGAATCCAAGAGTAGGATTCCTCTAGCAGTGATCCACACGTGATCCATGTATCTCTGGACATCGCTGAAGGAATCTCTGGGTGGTAGTGCGGAAGAACCTTCACTTGTGATGTCCGCCTTCGATCGCCTTGATCCAGTGGAGGTGGATCTCTCTCTCATAGCTTGAGAGTGTTCTTGGTGGAAAAGGAATTCTCTCTTGGCTTGAGAGCTTTTCCAAATACATTGTGCACAACCACACAAAAAAATGGATAGGCTAATGAGAAATATATAATTGGGAATTTTAATTACATAGAATAATAAAATGAATTAATTACCCAAAAGCATTTATTCATTTCATTTAATTATTAGTAATATGCCATGTTTAATAATAACAGTTGACTATTATTATTACTTGAAATGCGCCCATGAATTACACCTAATATTATTTAATTAATTAAATAATATTATTTCTCATAAATTTTTAGAAAAACTATATGGCGTGTATATATTAATATACACGACGTGTACTTTTATTTTCTATTTTTCTTAATTTTCTCCACCACATTTATTAGACATTGAATAATGAAAATTTATTTCTCAAATAAATATCACTGCATTACTCACTAATAAATATATTATTACACCCAAAATATATTCTCTCAAATAACTAGTGTCGAAATAAATGTGACTATACATCAATGAATAATTATTAAACCACAGTTGGGAATAATATTTATTCAACTTGTTAAATTAATATTGATCTGAGATACTTGGACACACTTAGTGTGTGACCCTCTAGGCCTCTTTCTTAGTGGCATTAGGTAGAGCCTACCTAAAGTCCAAGGTTAGAATCTAGAAACACGCCAAGGCACCCATAGAGAAAGAGGTTAACGCTGCAACAATGTGTCACCTCCTACGAACGCTTTCCGTGTAATGTAATCCCTTTGTCTTGATATCTCGAATCAAGCAGGTTTCATGTTGGTGCCATCAACCCATGTTCTTTATTACTCTTTCTTTGACTTTTCAGAAATTGAACTTTACCATTCCCCATCATGGCCATGGATTTGTTTAGGCTATATCAATTCCATCAAAGGGCCTGAGATATATACTTCTGTTATGAAATAGAAGGGACAAATCCTTTCTCACAATATCTATTAATGTAGTATCACTCGTGACACACCCAACATATCCTAACTTGCTACGAACAATGTGTCTTCACAGTTTTTGTCAATACATATAAGTAGAAGAGTTGTAATACTCATTAATAATAATCTTAAAGTCTAAGGACCAATACACATGTCCACATATAGGAACATCCGATGACACTATGAAATGTGGATTTCCTACTGGCGGGTCTCGTTCTCATAATATCCTCCTGGATATTACTAAGGGCACACACCATGAGAAGGTGCCTCAAAGTTTTATGAGCGCTCACCCCTAATGACCTGTATTATTTGTGTCCCTCAAATAACATCATCCAACCATAGAACATATATTCAAGAATAGTGTTATGGAACTTCTGGGTTCTCATCATATTAGGGATCTTCTATGACCCTTTAATGAAATAACTATCCTTATGACATTATCACATTCATTGTCACGCAAAAGAACAATCAAGATGTGATAAGGTATTTATTGATGAATATAGTACAAAGTAGTTGGTTCTAGGACACCAACTCCAACAAAAAATTGGTAGCAGGCCTCTCTCATGATGCCTCCTTCCCTCTCCTCTCCTAATAGGGGGTTCTCCCTCATTTTGTGTCTAAATAAACCGTAATTCCTTATGATTAAGATACCTTGGTGATTCTACCTCTCTTATTCCTTCTATTCCATATTTCTTTCACTGCCACATGGTGCTTTTTAACTTAAGATAATACAATATATTTTAGGGGTGTTTACCAGGTTTTATGTTTTGTCCTGATTCAGGTGGAATTTCTGGACAATACTAGATGAGTATGCATCACTATGCATATGGCATGTGGTCTCTATACTTAACCCATAATCTATTTTTTTTCAACCACTACATAATGCAATCAGGACAGCCTTTCCACTCATTAAAAAAACTTAAAATAAACATTTTAAATTGTTAAATGTGTTGATTACATGTCCTAGTTTATGTATTTTTTACCTATGTGAATGATGATCTAGAGTGGAATTCCTTATATGGGAATTTAACCCTTAGTTGGTTTAATTAAACAATAAAACTTCTTTTGAAAAAAAGTTAAATTAACTATCTTGGTTTCATAAATGTATGTATATATCATGGTTTTAATTCAATGATTATCAAATGTAATTTCCCAATCATTTATGATCTTCAGGTGAAACTTTAAAGATTTGTATAGTTTCAAATAAAATGAAATGTGGTTAGGTTTTGGTTTAGGTATTTGTTTGTAAAATTAAATTGATTATTTATTGGGTGGAATGTAAATTTAGTTAACCCATTCACTATTGTGAAATTTTACACCCTTTGTTCTATAATTCCTAAAGGAGTTATGGTTAGAGATCATGTTTAATAAAATTGATTTTCTTTGAAAAATGGTGAGTTATGTTTGGTAACCTTTCTTGGGAATTATAATGTGAAATGATGATTATGGATCCGAAAGGATTGGGTAAAACTTAAATGAATGAATCTTGAAGAACAAGTTAGAGGGGATTCATTGTAGAGTTAAGTGATTATTTAAATTATGTATCAAGAATTATAAACTATGATTTTGATGTATAATGAGAAAGGTTTCTAGGATGATCAACATGATTCCTTATAATGGATGATATTAGGGAATACTGAGATGCGCTCCTGGAATCCATGTGACACTTGATTATTTGGAATGCTAGGATGAGTGCATTAAATTTCGTATGATAAAATATTATGAATGTTAGAATGAGATTTGTATACCCCACATGATACCAAAATCTTGGGAGTCTTAGGATGGGAACATGGACTTTGTGTGATACATGATATTTTGGGAATGCCAGCATGAGAGTCAGATACTGGGGAACTGCAGGATAAGCACTCAAAGTCTTTGTGATACTTTTGAATAATGTTGAATACCAAGAAGAATACCTAAATTCCATGTGGTTACTTTTGTATGAATATATTCTTACATGTGGATATGTGAGCGTACATGCATGGGTTGGGGGGGGGGGAGGTGGGTGAGTTCGGGCATGCATGCGTGATTGTATTAACGCCAATCTATGAAATGAACCACCAATGATTTTTATAATTCAAAAAATATAATAATTATTGTATATATTAAAATATATATTAATATAAAATAATCTATTTTTAAAATACATATAGAAATATGTAAACCTATCACATAGATGTAATTATTATGAATACATTAAATAAATATATATTAATGTAGTACATAAATGCATTTACAATCAATACATTATGTGAATAAAAATTATTAATACATATATATATGTATATATGTATATATGTTTATATATATATATATATATATTTAAAGTACATTAGATCAACTGCACGACACATACTGGAAAGAGATTTTGGTAGCCAAGGAGATTTTGTGCTGGAAATAGTTGAATCTTACAGACAAAATAAACCTCTTGTAACAACACCCAATAAAAAATACAAACAATGGAAAAAAACTTCTAAGTTGATATAGAAGAAAGGGAAATACCTATAAAGGAGAAACAACATAGGGATGAGATGTTTTGAAGAAGAAACTTGCAGGGAATGGTCGAGGAAGTAGATGTTGGAGGAAGGATATTTCAGAAATGTAAAATAAGAAATTAAGTAGGGAATATTTAGACAAAGTGAAATGTGCTGGTGACACGTGTAAATGGAGGGAACAATACTTATATAACTCTTGACTATAGAAGTTTTCGTAAACGGAAATGAAAAATCATACATCATATAAGACCTCATGAAGAATGAAGATGAAATTTGACTTAAAAAATAAAGGTGATCAGAATCCAGACAACATTCATGATATATTGAAATTCTTGATTACTTTATTTCCCTCTGTCACAGCTTGCCTACCTGGATCCCCCAACACCAACAATCACACTACCATCTCTATATCCCATCCAATAACCATGGGTTATCCACTTTTGCGAGCTAAGAGAAAGGCCGCCTCTGGTTTGTAACCAAACATCAGAGGAGGCCTTCCGCTTAGCTAAAAAAAAGTGCCCATCCCATGGTTACTACATGAGATATAGGGATGAGAGTGAGAATGGTTCTATCAGGGGAGCTAGGTAGGAAAGATTTTAGGGAGAGAAATAAATAAATCATGAATTTCAATAGATCGTGAATGTTGTCTGGGTTCTGATATCCATTTATTTTTTAAGTCAAATATTGTCTTCATTCCACATGAGGTCTTATATGATGTATTCTTTTTCATTTCCAATGATCTAAAATTCTATATTCACGAGTTATATAAAGATTGGTCCCTCCATTTACATGTGTCACCAGCATGTTTCACTTCATTTAAATGTTCTCTACTTAATTTCCCTTTTATATAGCTGAAATATCCTTCCTCCGACATCTACTTCCTCAACCATTCCTTATAAGTTACTTCTTTGAAACATCTCATCCCTATATTGTTTCTCCTTTATAAATATTTACCTTTCTTCTATATCAACTTAGATATTTTTTTCCATTATTTTTATTTTTTATTGTGTGTTGTTTCAAGAGGTTTATTTTTTTTTTCAGAATATTCAATTATTGCCTTCCCAAAATCTCCTTGGCTGCAAAAATCTATTTCCAGTATGTGTTGTACAGTTGATCTAATCTACTTTATATATATATTAATAATTTTTATTTACATAATGTATTGATTGTAAATGTATTTATATACTACATTAATATATATTTATATAATTAATTCATAATAATTACATTTATATAATAGGTTTGTATAATTTATTTAAATACTTTAACATTATGTATCTACATAATACATTTAAATAAAATTATTTAATGTTATTTATACAAGGTATCATTAATATATGTGTGTGTGTGTGTTTGTGTACATATAAGTTTTAAATACACATATTTATATCAATTTTATATATTTACATATATAATGTCTTAATTATAAATACATTTATTAAATATGTTAATATATATTTATATAATTTATTTTTTATATGTGTTTATATAAAATATGTATGTGTTTATATTTATGTAACCTATTTTTATTACATGTATGAATGTGTGAAATATATATATATATTGTATTTTTTACAACAAATTTATAAAATATTTCTATATATATTTAAAATAAATATATTTATATTAATTTATATTTTAATATATAAACTCATTATTATATTTTTGAATTATAAAAATTATTGGGGGTTGATGTCATAGCTTGGTATTAATATAATCACACGTGCACTCTCGAACTCACCCACCTCCCCCCAACCCCAGCGCGCGTGCTCCCATATGCACATGTTATCATACATTCATATATAAGTGACCACATAGAATTTAGGTATTCTTCCTGGTATTGACCATTATTAAAAAGAATCGCTGAGACACTGAGTTCTTATCCTACAATTCCCCAAGAATTTGACTCTCATGTTAGAATTCCCCAGATATCATGTATCACACAAAGTCCAAGTACCCATCAGTCCCAAGCATCTGGTATCATGTGGTATCTATAAGTCTCATCCTAGAATTCCTAATCATGTATCATATGAAATTTAATGCACTCATCCCTACATTCCTAATAATCAAGAGTCACATGGAATCCAAGTGCTCATCCTAGTATTCCCAAATATCATCCGTTATATAGAATCATGTTGGTCATCATAGAAATATTGATCATTATATGTAATCTCTCGTATTTTCTATGTATTATTTTTAAATATTATATGGAATTATTTCAAGACCAGATCTTTCGATGGCGTGTGATTCCAAGGCCCAGAGTGCCCAGAATAAATGTTTGAAATAAATTAAAATATTAAACAGTGCACGTGAGCAGTTCTCCTGTAAAAGTGGAATATCTTTTAAATGGGTGCCTGGATCAGAAATATGGGGAAATTGTTGCATTCAGAGAAATGACTTTATCTTAGGCGAGGACTAACATTGATTGGTGCGGGTCAGTTGTGAGAGTATGTTTTTGGAAGTTTAATGGAAATAAAATAAAATAATAATTTATTTTATTTAAAAGTTTCCTTTTTTGCACAGTGACCTAATTCCTCCCTTTTTAAATACCTTCTTATGGTAGGTTCACATGTTTAGCCTCATAACCCTGCGAATTGAGAGAGAGGATCTTGGATCTTTGGAGGAGAACCCATTGGCGGACGACGATGATGCATCTCGGATCCGACGAACCTCGCCAACAAACGTGATGTGGTGATCGTTCTTCAACCGGATCGAGGTAGGGGTTGTTATTTCGATTATTCTTTCCCCATTTTTGGATTTAACGACGAACGTGGATCAACCACGAACATGTTGATCCACAGATCGTGCGTTCTTATGGGAGGGTGTTATTTTATGGGGTTTGATTCGGGAATTTCGATTGTGATAATTGTTGGATTATCGTTTTGATTCACCTTGTTTAATCCTTCTAACAGGAGTGGATCAACGTCGTGACAAACGATGACGAAGGTTCGTTCCTCCTTTTGGTGTGTTGGATTTTCTTCCTCTTTTCATTGTTTTCTTCACAGGGCGACGAACAAAGGATCATTGCGCATCCGTTTTGCAATGCAACGATCCCAAATTGGAGATCCGACATCGTGGAAACCTAGCGGAGGTGCGATGACGATGGAAGCGGACAAATCGAAACGATTCGAGAATTATTGTTCTTTGACCATTCTTCGTGCAGATGATCAAAATGCATTTTCAGGGTTTATCGGAGGCCTGAAACTAACAGAATCTACTTTGTGATGTTAGGGTGACCTAAACCCTTGAGTTTCATGGCGATCAGATGGACTGATTGAAGAACAGGGTAGCACGAGAGGCGTGATGGTAGAAGTTTGTGATTCTAGAAATTTCCACAATACACGGTGTGTACCCTGATGAACATACTGTGTGGTAATGACATCAGCGGCTAGGGTTTCAGGGGTCAGACAGGTATCAAACGACGTGTGACCCCAGTCACACAGCGTGATGGACCTTTCTTGAAGCTCGGTGTGTATTATGGGAAGTACACAGACACAGGATTGACTACATAGCTTCAGAACATGGCGTATAGAACCTACACGACATGGAAGAGGTGACTATGCAGGACTCGACCATTATCTCAGGTGATACAAGGACACGGGATGGAGTACACGGTCGTCTACTCTACCACACGGCCAGACCAGGCCGACAACATGGGTTACCCAGTGTACCGGTTACACGAGATGGTGCACATGGGATAAAGCCATGTACGGGCACACGACCGCGTACACGGAGCCAACCCCAGCTACTCAGACATGACATGTGATATGTACTACACACCATGTACTGACTTTCCTGCACAACCAGTGATGAAGCTAATATTTTCACATATTTTATAGTTTAATTAAATGTTTATAAACCCACCATAGTGTTATTTAATAGGCAATTGTTACATATTTAGGTTTTTGTGTTTATTTGAGCCTAAATGAAAAAATGGACTAATTTTGGATTTTTAACAGTTTTTTATTATAGGGGTATTGTTCTCATTTTTCATAAAATATATTTCCAAATTTTGTGATTTGAATTTTGTTTGAACCCTTGTTTTATTTCAATTAACTTTGTCTTCAAGACGAGGGTCTGATTCATGCATCTAGAGGCCCAAACAAATCAATGAAGTTGACTATTTTTTCCAGGAAGACTGCATGGACCCCACCTTCATAATGGAAACACAATTTAGCCTACGCACATCCAAATGATGGGATTCCACTTGGATATGGAAGAGGACTCAAAGGAACATTCTTGGAATCTTCATCTGAAAAAAGTTATTAAAAATAAAAAAATTATAACTCCTTCTAGAAGATTCCAATGAATATGAAATTTTGTGGGAGGACACCGAACACATTTATTAACAACATTTATGAAGGGGTCCATGCATTAATCGGCCATTTTATTGGTAAAAAATACAACAACATTTGGAGGATGAAATCTGCCTATAAAAGGAGAGGAGCTCCTATCTCTCAATTCATTCCATTAATCACCACACCATCCATCAAAAAGGGGGTGGGCTGGAGAGAGAAATAGGAAAGGATTATTCCATGATGTAATCAATCAATGAAGGGATAACTCCAAGTGGTGGTGGGCGAAAACAATCCGAAGACATTTCCCCTTTTGAGTTTGTTCTTTCATTGTAAACTATTTTCTTTTAAACAATAATGGAACTTGTTTGAATAAATGAAGGAGGTATTTTATCTTGTGTTTTCAATTTCTTATAAATTAATCTATATTTAATATCTTCTAATTAATTTAATGTGGGTTTCCTTGTTATTTATATTTCTTTGGAGAGGTCTCTCAATTGATCACAATGAGTTCAACCAGTTTTGGTTACTCGGAGGTCTTCGGGTAATCAAAACACTTTCATAATAAGATCGACACCCATGTATGAGGTTTCAATATGGTATCAAAATAATTTTGGTGTATAACTTGAGGTCTTGAGTTATAAATTGGATAATTTAATTAGAAGATTTTTTTTGACAATGATAAAGGGAATGTATGAAGATCAAAACTTATCCACCGCTACCATCTATAGCTTGTTTTCTAAGTTTAGTTTTCTTTGGATTTCTAATCTCTAATGTAGATTTATTAATAAATTATTAATTTATTAGTTTAGTTAATTTAAATACACCCCATATATATATATATATTAGATAATCTAGTTTTATATTAGTTAAATTTAAAAGTGAAAATTAAAAATAAAGTGCGTATAAGCGGTCTCCTTGTGATCGACCCTAGGGTGTGTCACTATGGTGCATTCTTAGGTTTATAAGAATTTAATTGAATAGGGTAAAGAGACTAAAATCCCGACCATCAATTTTAGAGATAATATTTCCACTGTTTTTAAGGTCTATTTAAATGATTTAAACCTCAACAATTTACCAATTTGATGTTATTTGTAACAATTTTGGATTTAGAGTTTGTTTTGGGATAAAAAGTTTAAATTGCATAATGGTGGATTTTTAACAGATTTTTATCACAAGGGTATTTTGGTCATTTATCATAAAATATATTTCCAAATTTTGTGATTAATTTTTTTTTAGAACCTTTATTTTATTTTCTTCAACTTTGTCTTCAGGTCTAGGGTCTGGTTCATGCATCTAGGCGCCCA
Organism: Viscum album; assembly: GCA_963277665.1. Classification (NCBI taxonomy): domain Eukaryota; kingdom Viridiplantae; phylum Streptophyta; class Magnoliopsida; order Santalales; family Viscaceae; genus Viscum; species Viscum album. Next base: position 1,162,673,176 of record OY728122.1, on the reverse strand, counting down.
AACAAATCAATGAAGTTGAAAATTGTTCCAGGCAGACTTCGTGGACCCCACTTCGTAATGGAATCACAATTTGGCCTAAACACCTCAAAATTATGGGATTCCACTTAGAGATGTAAGAGTAATCCAAGTAGAATTCAAAAATTTAATTTCATGGTGTTTGGAATCCGGTATGGTGGAAATTGAATGATATATTTTTGAAGGAAGCTTCCTGGAATCTTCATCCAGAGAAAGTGATTGACAATAAAAAATCATAACTCATTCCAGACAAATCCAATGAATCAGAAAGTTGGGGCGAGGATGGAAAACAAATTTATGAACAACATTAATTAAGGGGTCCATGCGTAAATCGACCATTTAATTGGTCAAAAACACGAAAACTATTATAGGATGAAATCTGCCTATAAAAGGAGAGGAGCTCCTACCTCTCAATTCATTCCATTCATCACCACACCATCTGTGACAAAGGGAGTTGGATTGAGAGAGCAAAGGGAAATTTGTATATTGATATCATTTAGGATATTCCATCCTTTGAGGATTAAATAGAGAAGATGAAGTCTTCTCAAGTGATGTAAGGCTAAGCGGCAAGTGGTTGCGGATGATGACACCCGACAGACACTCTCTTCTGAGTTTTGATTTTAATGTGTAATATCCTTTTGAATTTCTCTTGAACCTATATTTTTGAATAAATCTGGTTGTTTCATTTCTTAAATAGACTTTCAAAAAGTTTTTATTGATCATTGTTCCATCTATAAGGTAGAACAACTGATTTCTCTATTTAAAATTCTTTGATGAGGTCTTGCCGTTGAGTATAGAGAATTCAATTAGGTTTAATTACATGGAGGTATTTAAGTAATTGAGTAACTTCTATAGGTAGGAGCATAATCATATTGAAGTCTTAATATTATTTCTATTCAAATTTGAGTGTACACCTGGGGGTCCTTGGGGGTACATTTAGGAATTTAAATTAAGAGATATTTTTATATACAGGGAAGAGGGGAGTGTCCGAGAGGATGAAGCTTGTCTACGACCGCTGTTTTTAATCCTGATTTCAAAAACACTTTATATTTCATTTAAAATTATTTCACTTTAGTATTTAATTAAAATTTTATTTTAAAATTGTTAATCAAATCCCCATTTCCATTTCTGCAAAAATAACAAAAGTGACAGTTTTGAAACTCGATCTGCAACCTCCTCGAGAGACAACCCTGTGGTCACCACTGTGCTACATTATAAGGGAAAAATATTGATTGAGGTTTTAACAACACAAAAACGCTCACATCAACTGGCACCGTTGTCAGTGAGGTTTCTAGAGATGATTTTATTTTATTTCTTTCATGAACCGAACTTCTAACCCGAACTTGTTACCTTTGGATCCTGAAATTGATAGAACTTTTCACATTAGGGTTAGAGCTACTAATCCCCTAGTTTCAAGTTGTGAATCCTACACCAACACAACTAGGAGGGACTTAGTTGAAACTAAAATCCAAATGGCGGAAAATAGAACTTTGAAATAACTTTCTTCGTCCTATAAAGAAAATCAAGAGAATCCTGTAGAGTACCTTGATGCCCCTGCTGGATTTGAAATCAAGTCTAGTTTCATCCACCAACTTCTGAAATTCAATGGTTTTCCTAGTGAAGACCCACACAAACAACTCCAAGAATTCAGCTACCTATGTGTCAATGTGAAACCTCATGGAGTAGATGCCGATAAAATGAATCTGAGGTCGTTTACTTTTTCTCTAGATGGAGTTCCTAACGAATGGTTTTTTGTATTCTCACTCAAACTTGATTAGAAATTAGAACTAATTAAAAAAAATTCCTTGCAATTTTTTCCCTGCATCCAGAACTGCCTCCATTCGAAGGGAGATTTGTGGAATTAGGCAGACACAAGGAGAAACACTTCACGAATACTGGGAAAGGTTCAAATGTATTTGTTTTATTTTCCCCCATCATCAAATCAGTGACCATCTTTGTAGGTTCCGGGTGCAGCGGAAGTGTGTTGGAGGGTTTTCCCAACTTTAATTTTAGCGTTAAAAAATGTTCAATCCGAGATCCGTTACTATAATAAAATGTAGGATCATCGGAATAAAATGAAGAACTAAAAGAAAGATAAGGGTCATGGAACCATCAATATGATCATCATATGTTGGTTATAATTAATTTAATTAATTAACAAGAACTACCTTGTTGGAATTATTTCTTCGTTGATGTTTTTCAATCACGTTTCAATGTGATTCGTCGTTGCGTCGCAGAAGCCAAGTGTAGACTTCCTCTAGAGGTGATCCACACGTGAACCACGTATCTCTGGATATCACCAAAGTAATATCTAGGTGCTAGCACAGAGAATCATTTTATTGCATTTTCCGCCTTAGATCACCTTGATCCAATAGAGGAGGATCTCTCTCGATCTTGAGAGCATTCTTGGAGGAAGGAGTTCTCTCAGTTTGGAGAGAACTCTCCAGAATTGTTGTGCATAATGATTCTCCCTGGAAAAGTGTTGGGATTGTGAGGATATTTATAATCAAGTTTTAGGTTATAGAGTTATGACAATAAATAAACACATTACACATTTTATTTATTTCATTAACTCTTACTGAAAATCCCCATGTTGAATGATTAATTCCTTGACATGTGCCCATGATTATAATAATAAATATAATTTAATAAAACAATATTATTTCCTCAAAATACCAACTGGAAAAACCACACGATGTGTAATCATTAATAAATGGCGTGTACTCATTTTCCATGAAAAATACATAGCGTGTACATTCAATGTACACAACATGTTTATCTTATATTCATTTTTCTTTATTTCCTCCACCACATTTATTAGAACTTGAGTAATGGATATTTATTTCTTAAATAAATGTAACTGCATTACTCACTAATAAATATATATTATTTTTCCCACAATATATTTTCTCAAATAACTAGTGTTAAAATAAATGTGATCAGGAATCCTTAAATAACTAATAAACCATAGTCAGGAATAATCTTTATTTAACTTGTTAAATTAATATTTAACTGAGATACATGGACACAATTAGTGTGTGACCCACTAGGCCTCTTTCTCAGTGGCATTAGGCGAAGCCTGCCTGAAGTCCAAGGTTAGCATCTAGAAACATGCATAGGCACCCATAGAGAAAGAAGTTAATTCCATAATAATGTGTCACCTCATACCAACACTTACCATGTAATATAATCCCTTTTTCATGATATCTAGAATCAAGAAGGTTGTATGCTAGTTCCATCAACCCATGTGCTCAATTATTATTTCTTTGAATTTCTAGAATTGAACTCGCCCATTCCTTACCATAACCAAGGATTTATTTAGGCTATATCAATTCCATTAAAGGGCCTGAGATATCTACTTCTGTTATGGAACAGAAGGGACAAATACTTTCTCACATTATATATTAATGCAATATTACTCATGACGCACCCAACATATCCTACCTCGCTGAGAACAGTGTGTCATCATAGTTTTTTTCAATACATCTAAGTGCGTGAGTTGTAATGCCCATTAATAATAATCTTAAAGTCCAAGGACCAATACACATGTTTGCAGATATGAAAATCCAATGAAACTATGAAATTTGGATTTCATACTGGCGGGTCTTATTATCATAATATCCTCCTGGATATTACCAAGGGCGCACACCATGAGAAGGTGCCTCAAAGTTTTATGAGTCCTCACCCTTAATGGCCTGTATTATTTGTGCCCCTAAAATAAAATCATCCGGGTATAGAACATGTATTCAAGAATAGTGTTATGGCACTTCTGGGTTTTAATCATAATAGGGATCCGCTATGACCCTTTAACGAAACAACTATCCTTGGGACATTATCACATGAATTGTCACACAGAAGAATAATAAAGATGTGATAATGTGTTTATTTAATGAATAAAGTACAAAGTAGATGGTTCTAGGACACCAACTCCAATAGACACCCACTTGGACTAGAGCCAACTACTAAAAACTTTTAACCTGCTAGCTCTCACTTGATATTCATGCTTTTTCTGAGATAGGCCTTTAGTCATTGGGTCTACCACGTTCTCTTCCGTGGACGCTCTACTCACTACAACTTCACCCCTTTGATAGAAATCCCTCAAGAGGTGATACTTTCGGAGTATTTGATTTGTCCATTGATGTGACCTTGGTTCTTTTGCAAGATCCACCGCTGTAGTATTATCACAATACAACATGATAGGATCTTTACTTCTAGGAACCACATCAAGATTCTGGACAAAGTTCCAAATCCAGACGGCTTCCTTGGCTACATCAGAAGCTACTATATATTCAGACTCCGCTGTAGAATCGGTGACAATTGGTTGCTTTGAACTCTTCCAGCTCACAGCTCCTCCATTGATACAGAAAACATATCCATATAGTGACTTCATATCATTTTGATCTGTCTAAAAACCAACATCAACATAACCTCTGATGACAAGCTCCTTGTCTCATCCATACACCAAGAACATATCCTTAGTTATTCTCAGATACTTAAGGATAGTCTTAACAACAGTCCAATCTTGTTCTCCTGGATCTTCTTGATATCTACCTACCATTCTTAGTGCATAGGAAACATCAAGCCTGGTACATAACATGGCATACATGATGAATCCTATAGCTGAAGCATATGAGATCTTACACATTTTATCTTTCTTCTGTTGTGTCTGTGGACACATTTTCTTAGAAAGGTGTAGGCAATGTGACACTGGAACTAATCCCCTCTTGGATTGTTCCACACTAAATCTCTTTAGTATCTGGTTAATGTATGTACCCTAACGTAGTCTAAGTAGCCTCTTGGATCTATCACGAATGATCTTGATCCCTAGAATGCAGGCTGCTTCACCCAAGTCCTTCATGGAGAAAAACTTGTTCAACTAGTCCTTAACTGACTGTAAGACTGGTACATCACTTCCGATAAGCAATATGTCATCAACATATACTACTAGGATAATGATCGCATTCCCATTAAACCACTTATAAAAAGATGGATCACATTCATTTTTAATGAAACAAATTCCTTTATGGCTTCATCAAATCGAATGTTCCATGACTTGGATGCTTTATTTAATCTATAAATGGATTTATGCAACTTGCAAACCCGTTTGTCTTTGCCTGGTGTCACAAACCCTTCAGGTTGTGTCATATAGACATCTTCCTAAAGGTTCCTGTTAAGGAATTCCGTTTTGACATCCATCTGCCGAATCTCATAGTCATGGTAAGCTACTATGGAAAGTATGATTCTTATGGATTTAAACATGACAACTGGAAAAAAAGTTTCATCATATTAAATTCCTTGATGTTGACTAAATCCTTTAGCCACTATCCTTGCTTTATAGGTGATAATTTGACCTTCCATATCTAGTTTTCTCTTGAATACCCATTTGCATCCAATAGGATTTACATCAACTGGCTCATCGACCAGAACCTAGACTTGGTTCTGATACATAGAATCCATCTCAGAATTCATAGCTTCTAGCCATCTTGCAGCTTCTGATATTTCTACTGCTTCTATGTAGGAGAGAGGTTCATCATTCTCCAAAAATAATGATTCACCATCTTTGGTGACTAGGAAACCAAATATCTCTGGTTCCCTTACCTCTCTTGAGCTCATACACAGTCCTTGTGTTCCTGGAACCTCTTCCACAGGGACCTATGGAACGTTTTCTTGTACCAACTCTTACGTATCTTGAGCATCAACTTCATTGAATTCAATCTTGCTCCCACTATCCTTTTTGAGGATGTGCTCACTCTTAAGAAATATGGATTGTCTAGAAACAATCACTTTCTTGTCAGAAGGGTTATATAGGTAATATTCTTTCATTTCCTTTGGATATCCTATAAAGATACACCTCATGCCCCGGGGTGCTAGTTTGTTTCCTGAGAAGGCCTTAACAAATGTCTTGCATCCCCATACACGTGTAGTTTGTAATGCATATCCCCAAAAGGATAATGGAAGATCTGAATGACTCATCATTGACCTCACCAAGTCCAATAAGGTGCGGTTCCTCCTTTCACTAACACCATTCCACTGTGGTGTATAAGGAAGAGTGAGCTGAGATAGAATCATAGACTCCCGTAGAATATCGATGAACTCTTGGTTCATATATTCTCCACCTTGACCCACTCGAAGTTTCTTTTTCTTCTTACCAAGCAGATTCTCTACTTCATTATGGAATTCCTTAAATTTCTCTAAGGCTTATGACTTATACATCATTAAGTAGACATAGCCATATCTACTCAAATCATCAGTAAAAGTAACGATGTAAGAATATCAACCTCTATCTTCTAATGGAAGTGGTCCACACACATCCGTGCGCACCAATCCTAGAAGCTCTATGGCCCTTTCACCTTGTCCACCAAAAGGCATCTTGGTCATTTTACCTTGTAAACAAGCGTGACATATATCAAGTGGTTTTAGCTTAGTAGAGTGTAAATAACCATCTAGGAAGATCTTTGTCAAGCGCTTCTCATTTACATGACCGAGACGGTGATGCCACAACTAGGTGATGTATGAGTCATGTGAGTTTGTTTTGTTATCGATTTCCAACACTTGGTTTTCATAATTTTATACATACAAACCATTATTTAAATGTGCCATACCATAACATACATTTTTCTTATAAAAGAGACAACCCTTATTTCCAAACTGGAAAATAAATCCATCCATATCCAAAAAAGATACAAAAATTATGTTCTTGGTAACACTAGGAACATAATAACAGTTATGTAAAACCAAAATCATCCCAGTTGTCAATGAGAGGTGGTAATCACCAATAGCCAACGAAGACAGCCTTACGCCATTGGTAGCTCGAAGATCCACCTCTCCTCTGGAAATATTTCTAAATATACTTGGTTCCTGCATTTGAATACATATTTGAGCCCCAAAAGCTTTATCTAATACCCAATGTGTAGAATTGGAAAGATTACACTCGATAACGAACATACCTTTAGTGTCCCCACACTTTTGAGTGTAGTTCCTCTTCCAGTGGCCTTGCTTGCCACATGAAAAACATACTACCTCCCATTCCTTACCCTGCCTCTGGATCTTCCCCTTCTTGGAGGGACGATGCTCAGGGGCTTTAGACCATTTATAAGTCTTTGGTCCCTTTGACTTATCCTTCCTTTTCTTATTCACCATAAGGACTGTGGGTTTTTCATGCCCCATATCCTTATCTACCTAGAGAATTAAGGTCAGAGGTTTTGATAGACTCTTCTCATTGTTTCTCATGTTATAATTGAAAATTAAGCTAGAGAAGGTCTTGGGTAGTGATGATTGGATGAGATCTGTACGCAACTCATCTAGGAATTTAATCCCTAAGATGTCCAGACGTTCAATATAGCCAATAAGCTTGACTACATGAGGCCCAGATGGTGCAAACTCTCCAAGATTAGTTATAAACAAAGCATTGGAGATATCATATCTCTCTTGTCTCACCTTCTCTTGGTAGAGAACCTTAAGGTGAGACATAATTCTATACGCATCCATGTTTTCATGTTTCTTCAAGAGATAATTAGACATGGACGATAGAATGAAACACTTGACATCTGTGGAATCATCCATATGTTTTGCATAGAGAGATATTTTCTTAACACTGGCCTCTTTCCTAGGTGCAACTGGAACATGCTCTTCCAGTGCATACAATTTCCTCTCATGGAGAAGGATGATGCGTAAACGCCTCTGCCACTCTTGGAAATTGGTGCTGGTGAGAAGGTTTTCCTTCTCAAGTATGGTTCACAATGATATGTTTGAAGTCGTTTTTCTTGTCATTTCTAAAAATTAAGATGAGAAAAAGTTTTAGTACTTTATAAAACTGAGAAAAATAAATAAATTATCACTTATTAGTCTCCCACTATTTTATTAGAATCCAATAGCCCACACCATTGACTTCGTAATATTCTGTTTCCTGAATATTATAGTGGAAAGGATCCATATTACCCTTCGCATTACCCCAACTAGGGTTGGTCAAGAAACTTGAAGGGTTTTAGAGAGGAATTCCAAATGCCAACTGTATTAACTCACAGCTCCTTAATCTACTAACAGGACTCCCCAATCCCAAAATCCTTTTGTTTTGGATTTCCTCATCCTTTGCCTCTTGGTCACACCAAGTCCTGCTATGGTTGTCAAACCTTGATGCAAACCAAGTTAGGTCAACCCAAAACCTTGAATTAGAATTCCCTGATAATTGAAATCACCCCAACTAGGGCTGGTCAAGCACTTTAAACTATGGTTCGATTCTAACCAACATTATGGAAGGCTATACAAACTTAATATTTCTATGAGGGATTTTATCCTTATACGTAAATTTACATTTTATTATCTTTGATTACACGTTTTTTAATATTAAGTGGTATATACATAAGTGATTAAATGTGTATAAGATAATATTTACACATAAGCTGGTCTTATTTTAGTTCCATCTTGCATGCTTGTTTAATTCATTAATTGTGTGATCGTGACAACACACCCACAATAAATAAACCATGCAACTGACAGAAATAAATGGTATGATCATGATCTTGTTCTATTGGTTAGTTTTTCTAGCAGTTGATAAACTATCCTAAGACCTAGGGGAGAAACACCTTGAACCTTCTGGGTTCGTGTTTACAGGTTTCCACCAGTCCACCTTTGTATCTCCTTAGATTGGTTTCACCTTGTCTCTTGACTGGAGCCGCCTCCACTAGCTTGGGAGCTCTATCCATTACATATGCATTTATCTCACATACAGGTGAGGGGTAAAATGGGTTTTTACATAAAATAATCCTTGGTAGAACATGCCTTACATATTAATGAGGAGAAGGCTCATAGGAAAAAAATTTAATTTAAATAAATAAATTAAAATAAACCATTTAGATACAAAGGTCTTGGTCTAGCTCATGGTCATCCATACATGAAATGATATTTACACATAAATAAAACTAGAATTCAATTTTTTAATCGTTCTTAATTAAAATAAATAATGCTCGAATCAATTAATTATCTTTAATTAATCAATCCTTTTATATTAAACCCTTTTATGAATTTCCTTGATATTATCATCCATTATAATTTTAAACAAATAAATTCATTTAAAATTATCTTTGTATGTAACTTATACCTTGGAGGAAACCTAGTGAATTACCATTCATTACACAGATGTTAAATTAAACACACATATATAAAACACTTATCACGTGTTGTGCCTCAGATTTATGCCTACACTATGGTACACATATCAAGGGTTTGTATAATATAATAATAAATTTTAATAAATCTGCGTAACTTGGATGAGTACCCGACATGTGGTCACGACTACACAACGTGTACTTTTGTTCATCGTCCATCCGAAGTACATGCCCAGGGACATGGTGTGTAGATGTACTTTAGAAATTTTTGGAGTACACAGCTTGTTCAGTGGGACACCCGCTGAGTTGTATCCACATTACACAGTTTCTATCTGGGAAATCCATGTATGGGGTACATGGTCCAACCCTAACCCGAAGGGACTACACGCCGTGTTCAATGGACCACACGACGTCTTGTCTAAAAACCATGTGCCACCTATTCCTAGTCAACACACGGTGTCATTTATGACTTAGGTATACTCCAATACATGACCTAATTTGGTGGACCAGTCCGATGCATTGAACCTTAACTAAATGATGTGTAATTCCAAATACATGCTGTGTATTCTTGTGTTGTATGGCTAGGAACATTTGGCACCTCCGAATGAGATCCTCTATTTTATTTTAATCAATGTTAAAAGAAAAATTTATTTCTGTAAGGTGAATGAGAAATGAGAGAGGAGGAACAGATCTCGAGATTCAGATTTAAAGAACGATTGACTTGAATTGAAACAACTAAATTATTAAATGCGTAAATCACCAATGAAAAACTAAATAATTATAATAAACTATATGACCACTCTGATACCACTTGTAGGTTCCGAGCGCAGTGGAAGCGCGTTGGTGGGTTTTCCTAACTTTAATTTTAGCGTTAAACAACATTCAATCTGAGATCCATCATGATAATAAAACACCAGATCTTCAGAATCGAACGAAGAACAAAAAGAAATAGAAGGGTCCCGAAACCATCGATAGGATCATCATATGTTGGTTATAATTAATTTAATTAATTTACAAGAATTACCTTGATGGAATTATTTCTTCGTTGATGTTTTGCGGTCCCGTTCCGATGTGATTCATCGTTACATCGCAGAAGCCAAGTGTAGACTTCCTCTAGCGGTGATCCTCACGCGCCCACATATCTCTAGACGTCGCCAAAGGAATCTTTGGGTGCTAGCGTGGAGAAGCCTTTTCTTATGTTGTCCACCTTTGATCTCCTTGATCTGATGGAGGAGGATCTCTCTCGGTCTTGAGAGCGTTCTTGGAGGAAGGAATTCTCTCGGCCTGGAGAGAATTATCCAGAATTGTTGTGCACAAGGATTCTCCCTGGAAAAGTGTTGGGGTTGTGAGGATATTTATAATCGGGTTTGAGGTTACAGAGTTATGACAATAAATAAATGTGTTACGCATTTTATTTATTTCATTAAATCTTATTGAAAACCCCCATGTAGAATGATTAATTCATTGACATGCACCCACATAGATTATAATAAATATCATTTAATAAAATGATATTATTTCCTTAAATTCCTGACTGGAAAAACTACACGGTGTGTAATAATTAGTACATGGTGTGTACTTGTTTTCCATGAAAACTACATGGTGTGTACATTTAATGTACACGACATGTTTATCTTGTTTTCGTTTTTCTTTATTTCCTCCACCACATTTATTAGACCTTGAGTAATGGATATTTATTTCTTAAATAAATTTAATTGCATTACTCGCTAATAAATATATATTATTTCTCCCACAATATATTCTCTAGAATAACTAGTATAGAAATAAATGTGATCAGGCATCCTTAAATAATTATTAAACCACATTATGTAATAATCTTTATTTAACTTGTTAAATTTATATTTAACTGAGATACATGGACACACTTAGTGTGTGACCCTCTAGGCCTCTTTCTCAGTGGAATTAGGTGGAGCCTACCTAAAGTCCAAGGTTAGCATCTAGAAACATGACAAGGCACCCATAGAGAAAGAAGTTAACACCAAAATGATGTGTCACCTCATACGAATGCTTACTTTGTAATATAATCCCTTTGTCACGATATCTCAAATCAAGTGGGTTGCATGCTAGTGCCATCAACCCATGTGATTGATTATTCTTTCTTTGAAGTTATGGAATTGAACTCTCCCATTACTTACCATGGACATGGACTTATTTAGGCTATATCAATTCCATCAAAGGGCTTGAGATATCTACTTCCGTTATGGAACAGAAGGGAAAAATCCTTTCTCGCATTATCTATTAAAGCAGTATTACTCATGACGCACCCAACGTATCCTACCTCACTGCGAACAGTGTGTCGTCACAGTTTTCATCAATACATCTAAGTGCGTAAGTTGTAATACCCATTAATAATAATCTTAAATTACAAGGATCAATACACACGTGTGAAGATAGGAAAATCCAATAACACTATAAAATATGGATTTCCTACTGGCGGGTCTTATCCTCATAATATCATCTTGGATATTACCAAGGGCGCACACCATGAGAATGTGCCTCAAAGTTTTATGAGTCCTCACCCTTAATGGCCTGTATTATTTTTGTCCCTCAAATAACATCATTTGTCCATAGAACATATATTCAAGAACAGTGTTATGGCACTTCCGGGTTCTCATCATAGCAGGGATCCGCTATGACCTTTTAATGCAACAACTATCCTTGGGACATTATCACATGAATTATCACACCGATGAACAATCAAGATGTTATAAGGTTTTTATTTAATGAATAAAGTAAAAAGTAGATGGTTCTAGGACACCAACTCTAACAAACTTCCCATTAAATTCTTTTATGAAGAGTTGTGTCTCACTGATAAAAGTATGATCGATGATTTTGCAGGAGGAGATTTAGTTGATAAGACACCAGCTGCTGTTAGGATTCTAATTGCAAACAAGGCCCAAAATGCCCAAAAATTTGGAATAAGAGGCCTTCTTCATGTCAAAGCTGCACAATAATTCCCTACTACTAGTCCCAAAAACAACACAATTGCAAGTCAACTATCTGATCTTACCACCATGGTAAGGTCAATGATGCTTTCTAACACCCCACCAATGCAACCCAAACTTGAATCAGCTTTCCAACTTCATAGCCACTGTGGGATTTGTTCTTCAAAAGAAAATTTTTGTGACCAATGCCCGCAAATTCAAGAGCCTCCTGAGAACTGCAATGTAGTTTTTTCTGGAAGATAATTTCAATCAAACCAACAAAGACCATTTCAAAACAACCAAAATTTCAATTAGGGATGGAACAACAACTCGAATGAAAGATTTTGTCAGCCTGAACAACCAAGAGGATTTTTACAAGGAAAATCATGTAATTATCAACTAAGATATTTCAATGAGAAAGCCAATGCTCATTCTGGAAGAGACTTTCAGCCTACCCCTCCCACTCAAAACTCTGATAAAATCCTTAAAGAAGCAATGAGGAAACAACAAGAGGAAATGAGGGAACTAAAAGAATTCTCAAAACAACAAGATAACAAAATGAATAACTTGATTAATCAAGTGGGTCAACTTGCCTCTAGTATTAATTTCATAACAAATCAAATGAGTGGTGGTTTAGCCTCACAACCACAGTAAATCTGAGGAATAATGGGAAGGAAAATGTGAGTGAAATTGAACTCAAGAGTGGAACAAAATTGAACAACCCTCAAATTGAGAACATCAAGCCTTCTACCGACACTGTTGATAAAAATCCTACCCTTGATGAAAATTCTTAAGAATCTAAAATTGATAGAACCAAAAATTCAAAAGATGAAATCTTATTTGAACGAACAAACAATTATTGTAAGAGAATGTATGGTCCTTATGTTTTTCCAAAACATAATTATAATACCCTAGAAACATTCAAACCTACACTACCTTATCCAAGTTGTGAACCCCCACTAAAGTCAAGTGCTGAAAAAGAATTGCATAAGGAGGTTTTGGAAACATTCAAGAAAGTCCAAGTCAATATTCCTTTGCTCGATGCAGTGAAAAAATTCCAAGGTATGCTAAGTTTCTGAAATACATGTGTACCAACAAGAGGAAGTTCAAAGGAGGTGAAAAAGTAAACTTAGGAAGGAATGTTTCATCCATGATTCAACATTCCCTTCCTATCAAGTGTAAAGACCCAGGAACATTTACCATTCCTTGTACCATTGGGAAATGTGAATTCAAAGATGTGATTCTTGATCTAGGGGCCTCCATCAATGACATGCCACATTCAATCTACTCATTTCTTTAGGTTGGAGACTTGAAACCCTCTAGAATTATCATTCAACTTGCCGACCAAAGTACCACCAAACCTATTGGAGTTATAGAGGATTTTCTCATTCAAGTGAGAGACATGATTTTTCCTATTGACTTATAGGTTTTGGATATGGAATATGATCGGTTCAGCACACATGCTCCCCTCATCATGGGGAGACCATTTATAAAAATGGTAAAAGTGATCATCAATGTTCACAAGGGAACACTTTCACTAGAATTTGGAGGAGATGGTGTCCATTTCAACATTTTTCATTCAATGAAACACCCAGTTGAGGATCATTCAACTCCCCATGTAAACATTATTAATTGGTTTTCCTCTAGCATGTTACCTAATTTTTTCTGTGATGAAAAAGATGGAAATTTGTCTGATACTAAATCAGATCAACATGAGGTAGAAATTGGAGACTGTGAAGAGTCTTAGGATGTTGAGACTGAATATTTTAGCATTGATGAAGATGAATTTTTAGAAACCATTGAACCTATTAGTGGTATACCGGGAGAGGTTTCCAATTTTTCACATGAAACAAGTCTTGAGATTATAGAAAGTGATCACCATGATGAACATGGAGCTTCACTAAAAAATCTAACTTTTGAGCAGTTTCCTATTATCAATGAAACCACCCCACCTGGGATTGAATTGAAACCCCTTCCGGATAACCTCAACCATGAATTATTAGTTCATTATGAAAAATTCCCTATAATCATCTCAAAAGATTTTTCAGAATCCCAGAAAAACAAATTGTTGGAAGTTATCTAGTCCCACAAAGAAGCCATAGGATATAATCTATCTGATCTAAAAGGAATCAGTCCCTCATTTTTCATGCACAAAATTTTACTGGAGGAGAATGCTAGACCGGTAAGAAAATTTCAAAGAAGACTAAACCCAACACTTCTGGAGGTTGTGAAGAAAGAAGTCACCACCCTGCTGGATGCTGTAATTATTTTTCCCATATCTAATAGTCAATGGGTAAGTCCACTCCATGTTGTTCCTAAAAAAGTGGCTTTACAATTTCAAGGAATGAATTTGGTGATCTTGTCCCCATAAGGCTTCTAAATAAATGAGAATGTGCATTGATTACAGGAAACTCAATTTGGTTACAAGGAAAGACCACTTCCCATTACCATTCCTGGATCAATTCCTTGAAATAATACCTTGGAAAACCCACTATTGTTTTCTTGATAGATTCTCTAGATATTTTTAAATTCAAATTTTACCAGAGGATCAAGAGAGAACCACCTTCACTTGCCCCTTTAGAACTTTTTCATACAGAAGGATGCCCTTCAGTTTATGTAATGCCCCAGGAACTTTTCAATGGTGTATGATAAGCATCTTATCTGAATTTTTGGAAACTTGCATTGAAGTTTTATAGACTACTTCACTATGTATGGATCATCTTTTGAATGTTTTTTGAAAATCTTGGAATGTATCCTTGAAACATGCATTGAAAAGAACATTATTCTAAATTAGGAAAAATTCCATTTTATGGTTGGTAAATGGATCGTTCTTGGACATGTTGTGTCCCAAAATGGAATTCAAGTTTATTAATACAATGTTAAGTTCATTTATGCATTACCATCCCCAAAAACTATGAGATATGTGAGATAATTCCTTGGGAATGTTTGATTTTATATAAGACTCATTAAATATTTCAGTACAATTGCACTTCCATTATCTATATTGCTCCAAAAAGATGCCCCGTTTTTCTTTGATAAGAATTGGCAAAATTCATTTCATGAGCTGAAACAAAGACTGATAAGCCCTCCCATTGTTCAACCTCCTAAATGGAACATTCCATTTGAAATCATGACCGATGCATCTAACTTTTCTCTTGGGGAAGTATTGAGTCAAAGGAGAGAAAAGAAATATCATGTGATTGCCTATGCCTCCAGAACTCTAGATCAAGCCCAATAAAACTACAAAACAATTGAGAAAGAACTACTAGCTGTTGTATTTGCTCTAGAAAAATTTAGAAGTTATCTACTGGGCTCCAAGGTGATTGTTTTCACTGATCATTCTGCTATCAGATTCTTAATGAAGAAACATGATGCAAAACCAAAACTTCTGAGATAGATCTTTCTTTTACAGGAGTTTGATATTGAAATAAAAGATAATAAAGGATGTGAGAACCTTGTTGCTAATAATTTGAGTAGGATAACATCTATTGAGAATAGAAAACTTCATATGTGCCCACCAATGAAGGAAACCTTTCCAGATGAGGATTTATTTGCTGCTCAAAGTGAAATACCATGGTTTTATAAACTTATGAACTGTTTTCCTTCTGATGAACATCCCCACTAGTTTTCCAAACTTAAAATTGATAAAATTTTGAGTGATTCAAAGAAATACATTTGGGATGATCCTTATTTATGGAACATTGGTAGTGATCAAACAAATGGCATGGCTGAGTTTTCTAATAGGGAGATCAAAAAAATTCTAGAAAAAACATTGAACCCAAATAGAAAGGATTGGAGTTTGAGACTTGATGATGCTCTCTAGGCCTACATAACTACTTTAAAAACCCCAATTGGAGTGTCACCATTTATATTAGTCTATGGAAAAGCTTTTCATCTACCAGTTGAGTTAGAGAACAAATCATTTTGGGATGTAAAAACATGTAAGATGAACCTATTTTCTGCTGGGAAAGAAAGAAAATATTGTTTACAGGATCTGGAGGAGATCAGAAATAATGCATATGAAAGAACCAGGTTATACAAAGAGATAATAAAAGCCTTTCATGATGGGAGGATTCTCAACAAAAACTTCAGGAAGGGAGAAAAAGTTCTGCGGTTCGATTCTAGATTAAAACTCTACCTAGATAAATTTCATTTCAAATGGTCTAGCCCATTCATCATTACTCATGTTTTTTTCTTTGGGTGCAATAAAGATTAAATATCCAGAAAAAGGGACATCATTCACCAGCAATGGGAATAGGATGAAGCTGTTTAGGGAGAATTTTCAATATCCTTCAGGGGAGGAGATTCAACTTCATGATGCAGAATACAATCAATGACAGGTTGTGTCTTTCCTTCTAATTTATTTTTGTTGTGTATTTAATTTACTCAATTTCATGCTCAAATAAATTTTCTTCACAATTAGGACATTGCATATAATAAGTGTGGGGGGAGGCACAATGCTGGATAGATTAGGTTTTTATGAGCTTTCATTTGAAATATTTTTTTATTCTCCATGTTTTCTTTCCATTTTTTGGGCGTTTCTTTTTCAAACTTTATGTATTTTATTTTCAAATTTTTCCTGTTAAAAAAAAGTTTTGTAATTTCTTGAATTTATTTTGAAACTCGTGCTAAGGAGTGAACTAATTTATCCTTTGAAACTGAACATAAATGAATACTGGAAATGGCATTGTTTCAAGTTCAAAAATTTGGAAAATTCTTGAAAAGACCACTGATTTTTAAATCTCATGGCACATATCACTGAAGTTGTAATTGAAATTCTCATTCATGTGATACCTCTGGACCCATTTTTACATCTTCTTCACATTTACCTCTTTCTTGAGAGAACCAATTCGTGTTTGTTTAAACCAGAACTTGATTTATTTCTATCAGAACATGAGGGCTGAGATACTTGTGATTAAAATCATTGAGGCATTTGTTTGGATATTGGAGCCCCCTTTTCATGATTATCTTTTTTTAGGCCTTCCTTGAACATTTGATATTTCTTGATCCCTTAGTATCCATGTATAGCCTATTATATTAGCCACATTACAAGCCAAATTTCCCTTTCCAACCAGTTCTGGAAATATAAATGCATGATTTAGTTTAACTTAAGTGTGGGGGGGGGGAGATGACTCGTGATGTGATACCTCATTTGCTATTGCTTTGGGAGGAAATTCAAAAATTTAATACATATTTGTGGTGATAGAATATATTTTCCTGATATATGTGCCTATTTGGAGCTCTCAAATGAAATGGAGTTGTGCCTATATGGAGCTCTCAAATGAAATGGAGCTGTGCCTGTCTGGAGAACGCAATGGAAAGAAGCTATGCCCTATCTGGAGATTTCATAAAAAAATTCATATTTTCTGCTAAAATATTGATGGAATAAGATGGAAAAGAGATTATTGGAGCTGACTATTTTTCATAGGGGAATATGGAGGAGACCATACTTGAGTGAAAATTAGAATCATGCATTTCTGCTTCAAAAAGAGGCAAACGCTCCTTATTCAGCCACAAAATTTTTCACATTTGAATCCAACCAACCCCAACCCACAAAATATACTTGTGAATACCTCATGGTAATCACATGTTCTTGGATCTCATTGGGTGGAGATGTAGAAATTTATCAAGCCTATGGTAATTCCAGCATGATTTGGATGAGAAAATCCTTGTTACAAATCTATATTGTGTGCTGAGAGAAAATGAATGTGAGGTAAGTGTGTTGTGTGAATGAGAATATAAAATAAGTGGAAATGGATTGAATTATTTGTGTTGAGAATTTAAAATATTTGTCTTTAATGAGGCATGATATCTTCTTTGTGGTAAATTGGTAAACTCCATTGTTAGGTGTTTTATTTTCCTTGATTCCGTGCTCACCTGTCCAGGAGTCCAAGAGACAAGTGTGGATGAATTGATAGAGATAATATTTCCAATGTTTTAATTTCTATTTAAATGATTTAAACCTCACCAATTTACCAATTTGATCTTATTAGTAACAATTTGGGATTTAGAGGTGTTTTGGGATAAAAAGTTTAAATTGTATAATTCTGTTTTTTTAACAGATTTTTATCACATGGGTATTTTGGTCATTTATCATAGGATATATTTCCAAATTTATTGATTCTAATTTTTTTAGAACCATTATTTTATTTCCGTAAACTTTTTCTTTAGGGACAAGGTCTGATTCATGCATCTAGAGGTCCAAACAAATCAATGAAGTTGGAAATTTTTATGGGCGGACTGCATGGACCCCACCTTCATAATGGAAACACAATTCATCCTAAACACCTCCAAATGATGGTATTACACTTGGAGATGGAAGAGGACTCCTAGGAGCATTTACATATTTAATTTCATGGCGTTTGGAATCCGGTATGGTGGCCATTGAATGACATATATTTGAAGGAAGCTTCTTGGAAGCTTCATTCAGAGAAAGTGATTGACAATAAAAAAAATCATAACTCTTTCCAGATGCATCCAATGGATCTGAAAGTTGGAGGGAGGATGGAAAACACATTTATGAACAATAGTCATTAAGGGTTCCATGCATTAATCGGCCATTAAGTGGTCAAAAACGTGACAACATTGGGAGGATGAAATCTGCCTATAAAGGAGAGGACCTCCTACCACTCAATTCATTCCATTCATCACCACACCATCCGTCAAAAAGGGAGTTGGCTTGAGAGAGCAAGGGGGAAGGTGGCGGTTGAGATACTTAATAATATTCTATCCTTTTAGGATTCAATAGATGAGATGAAGGCTTCTCAAGTGATGCAAGGTTAAGGTTAGTGCCCCTATTTCTCATTCACCTGAAGGTTAGGTATTGTTTCCTACTATAGGAGTATGATCCCTTCAGCAAGACTTTCCAAGATAGAGTCAGGTATCCCTCCGAGAGGCGCAGAGCGAGATCCTCTATCCATTCTTGACCTTAGGTAGAGTCAGGTATCGACATTAATACTTCCATAGGGAGCCGATCCTATACCTAGAAGGTGAATCCGAATAAGTCGTGGTATCCGCCAAGGCCTTGGCGGTGATCCTTATTTGTGTATCGTGATCTTTTCCCCAATTAGGAGTGTGTTCTCCCAGAATGAGTGAATCTATCTCTCGTGACCTTTACTAATGGACAATAATTCTCAGAAGGAAACCACCAGAGCTATCAGACTTGTGGAGTGACTTCTCCCAGGTGTGTTCTTTGTGGAACCTTCAAACTGATCCCTAGTGGGGGTATATTGTTGAGTGAATTTTCCCTAGACTACGGGTTGGGATTTGAGTATATCAGGATTTTGTTCTCCTATTATATGTTCAATAGGAATATACTATGTAGAGCTGATTGTGCCTTTCCTTTTTGTATTGCCTTGTGGTTTTTGTGGTACTCTACTGAGTATTGTTATACTCACCCCTGCACGGGCTTTGCCTACACATGTCATGTCTTGTGTAGAAGAGTAGCCTTTTGACAGAGTCCAGGGTGGACCAGGACAAGACCGATCTTTCTGAGTTCCCTATAGGCTGAGGTGTTCCTATGGCTATGAGGAACAGTCCCAATACATCTTTGTGTTTACAGGTTGGACTTTTTAGTTTTTAGACTCTAGTTTTTGGTGGGCTTGTATTCTGACCCAGTTTACTTTCAGTACTTTACTTTCTATCATACTCTATAGGTTTGGTTTAGTTGTATGCATGCATTTTTGTTCCTTAGTGTTTTTTTACATTTCAGCATTGTGGGATTGGAGATGTGTTCATGTGTACAGGTACTTAGGAAATGCCTCCCATGTTAGTAATATGCCTACTCAGTGCTAGTCACCATCCCCTGGCCTATTGGAGGTAGGCTTGGGGAGTCACAACACATGCCCCACTGGGACGAGTCATGACGTAGTTGTATCAGAGGTGGTCAGTTCTACCTTAAGAGAAAGAGTCTATGAGGTTGGTTTGGGGAAACATTGTTAAGTGTTTCGATCTCGGATTTCAGGCCAGATACTCCAGTGTTAGTGTGGGCGGTCGACGTATACATACAACAAGACTCTGATAACCTGCTTTTCGACTCAGTACATGAAAACACTAGTTGTGGGGAAATAAAATAATGGTACATGCATCATATAAGAATGGGTTGTGTTTTCCATGTCCTTTGTGTCAGCTATCCAGATATACTCATTAAACATGGTATATCTTGTTTTCTTACAGGATGACTCCGTGACCCATACCCACTAGGATTCAGCAGCGCGATCATGAGGATGACCCCCTCAGCGATGAGGCTTCGATACAGGGACCAGTTCCCTAGGAATTTCCACCAGGTGGTGCACCTGATATACCACCACTAATGGAGAATCCCGTGGTACCTGCAGTACCGACCTACATGGAGCGCAGGATGAGCGTGCTCCATGAGTTTCAGAGACAGAGACCCCTCAGGTTCCAAGGTGAGCCCAAAACTCAGGCTGCTGAGGCTGGATTGAGGTGGTGACCAGAGTTTTCCATCTAGTGAGGACACCAGTGAACTAGATGGTGATCCTAGGAGAGAGCCTTCTCCAGGGTTCGGTGGGACGATAGTAGAGTCTGACCACACAGACTCACGACGAGGAGACTCTTTCGTAGATGGAGTTTGAGTGACTCTTCAGGGAGGAGTTCTCTCTGGTTATACTAAGAGCAGTGCGCATCTAGGAGCTTCTTCAGCTCCAGAAGGGAAGTTTGACAGTAGCTGACTATTCATCGAGGTTCACCAACCTTGCCCGGTACTCGATGGATATGGTCAGGGATCAGTACTTCAGAGCTCATACCTTTGAGCAAGGTCTACGATGGGACATCCGAGATAGTGTCATGCCTCTACGCATTCTGACTTTTTATGGAGTACTCGAGCGGGCCTTGGTGATCGAGAGCTTCTTGGTGGATAAAATACCATTGATGATAGTCAGCAGTAGGCAGATAGGCGCGGAGACATTGGAAGCAGGGATCCGACATCAGGCACATGGATCAGGATGTGGGAGACATCATAGGAAGACCTAGGATAGGGGATTGATTGTCTGGGTCTCTTAGACTGGATCCAGTCAGCCTAGAGAGAGGAGGTGATACTCGTGTGATGGTAGGGAATATCTCGCTAGGGATTGTCCAACCCATTGATCTGCTGATAGGTAGGAAATGGATAGACCACCAATGAAGAGAGTGGAGTAGACAGAACCGCTAGGCGGCGTATGTGGCAGAGGATCTGGGAGATCTGCAAGTGGTGGAAGATGCTTCAATTTAATTCCACCACCACCCCCAGGATGTCCGCACCAGGCTCAGGGAGCAGGGGGACAGGGGTGGGGACAACTGTATGCAGTCGAGGCGTACGACCCAGAGACTCTAGGGATGATCTATGGTAGAATCTTTGTCTTATCTATCTTAGATGTTGTAATTATAGACACATGTTTCAGTCATTACTTCCTCGCCACATGTCATGTGCGAAACCTTGAGATTACGGTAGAGCCGTTGACTTGATCCTTATGTTTGGAGACACCTACGGGAGGAGAATCGATGATCACAAACCTTTGTAGACAGTGTGATCTTACCCTTGGAGGTGAGAGTTTCTATTGGAACCTCTTGGTGGTAGCGTCGAGGCCTTATGACATCATTCTCGGTATGGATTGGTTATCTTTATTCCAAGCCCAGATTGACTGTTTTAGGAGAAGAGTGATGTGTGTCCGCAGTGATGGGATGAGGTTTTCTTTTGTCGAAGAAAAAGAGACCTAGGAAGCACAGAATGGGTTCATGCATAAGAGGGTGCAGCCGATCACTCATGAATTGGCTAGCCTTGACCTCGTATTAGTAGATGTTACGAGATCCCAGTTCCCAGTAGTAGTAGAGGAGTATGAGGATGTCTTTCCTGAAGATATTCTAGGACTTCCTCCCCACTGGGAAATTGAATTATGCATTGACTTACACCTCGAGATGACACCGATTTCCTCATCAGCATATCAGATGGCTCCCATAGAGCTTCACAAGATGAGGGTGAAGTTGGAGGATTTGTAGAGAAAGGGTTTCATAAGACTCAGCATTTCAACCTGGGCGGCCCCAGTCTTGTTTTCCAAGAAGGCATATGAGAGTTTGAGGTTGTGTGTGGATTACCAGTGCCTAAATCAGGTAACAGTGAAGAACAAGTATCCACTGCCCAGAATCGATGACCTCTTCGATCATCTAAGAGGGGCACAATGGTTCTCAAAGGGTGACCTTCGATCTAGTTATCACCAGTTACATTTATGGGATGATGATATACCGAAGACGGCTTTTAGATTCCACTACAACCACAATGATTACTTGGTGATGACTTTCAAAGTAAAAAAATCCCCTGCAATTTTCATGGGACTGATGAACCAGATCTTCCAGCCGTACTTAGACTGGTTCATAGTGTTCTTCATTGATGACATCCTTGTGTACTCAGCGTTAGAGGAGGAGCACATGAGACACCTGCGGATGGTTCTAGACATACTCTGAGAGCACCTAATTTATGGGAAGCTCTCGAAGTTCCAATTCTTGATTCAAGAGGTCCAATTTCTGGGACATGTCATCTTAGAAGATGGTGTAGCTGTGGACCAAGCCATGGTGGAGGCAGTGTTAGCATGGGAGCCACCTCGGAGTGTGACAGAGGTGTAGAGCTTCCTTGGGTTGGCAGTATATTACCAGAGATTCATTCCCAATTTCTCACAAATATCAGCACTGATGACAGATTTGACCAGGAAGAGAAAACCCTTCATATGGACAGAAAAGTTCCAAAAGGCTTTCGGGTAGTTGAGAGAGATTTTGAAGAGCACCCCGATTTTGAGATTGTCGGAGGAGGGTGTCGAGTACGTAGTTTTCTGCGATGCATCTGGAACCATGTTTGGCTGTGTCCTAATGCAGAGACAAGAAGTGATTACTTATGTTTCACTCTATCTTAGACCACATGAGCAGAACTATGCAACCCATGATCTCAAGTTGGTAGTGGTAGTCTCTGTGTTGAAGATGTGGCGACAATACCTTATGGGAGAGCAGTTCACCGTCTACTCTGACCACAAGAGCCTTAAGTACATTTTCTCTTAGAAGGATCTAAATCTGAGGTAGAGGTGTTTTCTAGAGTTCCTCCCGGATTGTGATTTCGAGATCATCTATACTTCTGGGAAGGGTAACAAAGTGGTAGATGTTCTTAGTAGAAGGTCGAGCTCGCAACTGTTGAGTGACGTGACAGAGCAGTTAGCCATGTTGCAGCTATCCTTCATAGACAACGAGGATAAAGCTTACCTTCAGTAGATGGTTGTCACCGCTCCAATCTTATATTGAGTTAGGGAGGCACAACTTGGGGATATCGACTGTGAGGTTTTATGTGCTCATTTATCTACAAGACATGTTCTTGATGGATATTCATAAGGTGGGGAGAATATACTTATTTTCAGGGGACGCACAGTTTTACTAGTGGCATCACATGAAGAGGTCCTAAGGGAGTTTCATACATCCCCTTTGGCGGTACATCCTGGAGTGGTGAAGATGTACTAGGATCTCTGACAACAGTTCTGGTGGTCAGGCATGAAGAAGGCAGTAGCAGTGTTTATTTCTTGATGGCTTACATGCCAACAGGTGAAGGTCGAGTACCGGGTTCCAGCGACATTAGCTTGTAAGGGTTGGTTTCCTGAGAACCAACTGTTTTGTACTTTTATTACATGAATTTTCACTTATTATACATTGTTCATTGTTTTGTATGACTATAATATAATAATGTCCTGGAATATTTGTTGCATTGATAAGGTCATGGCAGATCCCCTCTATGATGAGAACCTTGAAATGCTATAACAATATTTTTAAATAAAGTTCTACGGATGGATGACATACTATGATAGGACACATAGTATACAGACCGTCATGTGTGAGTACTCGTAAGAAGACGGGACTCTCTCTCATGGAGTTCGTACTTGGTAATCTCCAAGATGGGAGATTATGAGAATAGACCCGCCATCAACAATCCCACATGTCTTGGTGTCATCGGAAATTGCTATCTACGAGCATGTGTAATGGTACTTAGACTGAAATATTATCATTAACTCATTTCATGACTCATGCACTTAGATTTACTGACGAAAACCATCACACTGATAGTTGGCGGGAAGTAGGGTACATTGGGTGTGTCATGAGTGACATGTTGTTAATGGATAAGTCGAGGAAGTATTTGTCCCTTCCATTTATAGAAGTTGATATCTCTGCCCTTTGATTGAAATAGAACTGTTGCATTAAATTCAATGGCCATGGTGTAAATGATGAGTTTATTTTAGGTAGTCAAAGAACGACAAATCAAGCATATAGGTTTAGGACACTACCATGAAACCTGCTTGATGAGATATTGATAAAAAGGGATTAAATTACACAGTAATCATTCGTATGAGGTGATACATAAATGCGGCATCAACTTCTTTCTCTTGGGTGCCTTGACTCATTGCTAGACCGTAATCTTTGACTTTAGGCAAGCCCGCCTAATGTCAATGAGAAAGAGGCCTAGAGGGTCACAAACTAAGTGTATTCAAGTATCTCAAGTAGAATAATGATTATTCCCGTATGTGGTTTAATAATTATTCAAGGAAGCCTAAATCGTTTTAATTATGGAGGAAGAGGGAAATGAAAAACAAGATATACGTGTCGTGTATTAAAGATTACAGGCCATGTAGTTTTTCATTGAAAACAAGTACACGCCGTGTGTTAATAATTACACGCCGGGTAGTTTTCTTTATGGAAAGGAAATGAATAAATGAAAACCAGATATACACGTCGTGTACATTGAATGTACATGCCGTGTATTTTTCAATGAAAAACAAGTACACGCCATGTATTTATTAATACACGCAGTGCAGTTTTTCCGGTCGGGATTTTGGGGATATAATATTGTTTTAAATGATATTTATTATAATCAACGTGGGCGCATGTCAAGGAATTAATTATTTGACATGGGGGTTTTAAATAAGAGTCAATGAAATAAATAATATGCGTAACGTGTTTATTTACTGTCATAAATCTACAACCTCAAACCTGATTATATATATCCTTACAACCCCAACTCTTTTCCAACACACAAGAGAATCGTTGTGCATAACAATTCTGGATAATTCTTTCAAGGCTGAAAGAACCTCTTCCTCCGAGAATGCTCTCAAGACCGATAGAGATCCTCTTCCAACAGATCAAGATGATCTAAGGAAGATAATGAAAGAAAAGGTTTCTCTACGCTAGCACCTGGAGACTCCTTTGGCGATGTTCCGAGATACGAGGTACACATGTGTATCACTGCTAGAGGATGTATAAACTTGGCTTCTACGACGCAACGACGAATCACATCAGAACGTGATCAATAACATAAACAAAGAAAGAACACCCAAAAGGTATTTCTTTTCAATTGATTAAATTAATTATAATCAACCTGTGATGATCCTACTTTGTGGTTCTGGGACTTTCCTTTTCTTTTTCCATTTTTGTAATTCAATCCGTGGAGACTGGAGTTTATCGTCGTATTGATCCCAGATTGATCACTGTTAATGAAAAAAAGCCAAGTGGGAACATCCGCCCACACGATTCCGCTGTGCTCGTAACCTTCAAATGGTATCAGAGCGAGGTTACAAAATTGATTATAGTTATTTAATTTTCGTTGATAATTTATGCATTTATATTTGATTCAATTTTAAATAAATCGTTCTATAAATCTAAATAAATGAGATATGTTCTTCCTCCTTCATTTCTTGATTCATATCACAGAAACAGCCTTTTAATTTTAATTTTGATTAAAATAAAAATGAGGATCTCATTCGGAGGAGCCGCTCTTTCTGTATGTACAACACGGGAATACACGGCTTGTAATAAAAACTACACACCGTGTACTTAGGTTCAACGAATCGGTACTGGTCCGCCAAACCACGTCGTGTGAATTGATTACACCTAAGCATTTAACACCCCGTGTTGACTAGAATTAAATGGCGTATGGGAACAGGAATACACATCGTGTATGTTGGAGCAACACGTCGTGTAGTCCGATCCGGCCCAAATGAAACCGTGTACAAAGTAGAAGCCGTGTACCATGTACACGAGATCGTGAGTTCGGTCACCGCGTAACAAGGAAGCACACGCTGTGTATGATTTATCTGCAGGACGTGTACTCCAAAATTTCCAAAGTACAGAAAACATGCCAAATCCCCGACGTGTACTTTGGATAAAAGGTGAAAAGAAATAAAAGTCGTGTAAATATAAACTACACGCCGTGTACTTTCCAGAAATTTCACCAGGTTTCCTCCAGAAGTACAAAGACCTGTACAAGGAATATGAATGAGAAGAATCTCAAGGATATTCAGAAAGGAATTTAAGATAAATAATTGATTAATTATAATGTCATAATTAATTAATTTCAATCACGACTTATCTTAAATAATAGAATGATTAAAAGAATTTGAATTCTAAATATGCGTAAATGTCGTTTCATTCTATGGATGATCATGAGCTAGACCAAAGACCCTTTTGTCTGTGTGTTTTGTTTCATTTAAATTTGTTTAATTTAAATTCATTGGCTTGCGAGCCTTCTTCCAATAAAATGTAAGGCCTGCGTGCCCATGGTTTCTTTAATGTAAACCCCATGTAACGAAGGATCTCCCAAGCTAGAGGAGACAGTTCGAAATCTAAACTTGAGGCGAAACCAACCCAAGAAGATACAAAGGTGGACATGTGGGAGCTGCAAAACACAAACCATCAGTTCAAGGTGTTTTTCCCTAGGTCAGGGTTAGCTTATCAAACCGCTAGATAAGCTAACCAATAGAAGCTCATGATCATACCATATTATTTTATTTCGTTTTGATTGCATGGTTTATTTATTATGTATGTGTTGTCGCGATCACATAATTAATGAAATAAACAAGCATGCAAAGATGGAATAAAATAAAAACCAAACTATGCCTAGACATTATTGGAAGATGGTTAATCACTTAACCAAGCATCACTTAATATTAATAAGCATGTGGTAATGCGAAACTACTCATAAAGATTAAAAATCCCTCAATACCATATTAAGTCAGACCAAGCCTTCCGTTACTTGATTAAGGGAAAGACTCAATAAAACTATGTGTTTGACCAACCCTTGTTGGGACACTTACTTTTATAAAGGATGTCCTTATGAAAAGTTTTGGGTTGAATTAACCATATTACATCAAGAGAAGTATCCCTTTCTAGACTTGATGTAATATTGGAGGCAAGAGATGAGGAAATCCAAGTCAGGATTTCAGGAATGGGGAGTCCACTCAACAGATCAAGGAACTGTAAGCTCACAGTTGGCAAAGACTTGCCTACCTAAATACTTTCAAATAGCTTGACCAACCCTTGTTGGGGTTATGCAAAGGGGAATATGGATCCTTGACACTAGAATATCAAAGCAACTGGAAATTCTGAGTTCAATGGTGAGGGCCATTGGGACTTTATAAAATAGTGGGAGACTTAATAAAATTTATTATTTATCATAAAATGTAATCAGGAAAGTACTAATAAATCTACTATTTTAATTATAGAATCAAGATGACAAACTCGTCAACTACATTTTCTCTGTGATCAATTCTGGAAAAAGACAATATCCTAACTAACAGTAACTTTTAGGAATGGTTTAGACGCCTTCGGGTTGTCCTATGCCATGAACGAAAGTATTATGTGCTGGAGTCCTCACTTCCTGATTCTCTTGCCCAAGGGGAAAGTGATGAATATTTCCTAGTCTATGATCAACATTTGAGCGATACACTCGAGGTTCAATGTTTGATGCTATCATCAATGTCAATTGAGCTCATGAAGTCTCATGAGGACATGGATGCCTATAGCATGCTCGAGCACCTCCGTGGTCTATACACGGAGAGAGAAAGATAGGAAAGGTTTGAGATCTCCAAGGCTCTATTCCAGAGTAAGCTTGGAGAGGGTGCCCCATCTGGGCCTCATGTAGTCAATATCATTGGCTACATTGAGCACTTGGAGGTTCTAGGGTTTAAACTCCATGAAGAACTGGGTACCGATCTCATTCTTGCATCACATCCCAAGAGCTCCTCAAACTTTGTTGTGAACTTCAACATAAACAACATTGAGAAGTCTCTGTCTGATCTTCTTATCCTAATTCTCCAAGTGGATAATGACATGAAGTGTGAAAAACCTTCTATCCTTATGGTGAATAAAAGGAAAGGGAAGGAGAAGAGCTTTAAGCCCAAAGCTTCTTCAAGTCCTTCCAAGAAAAGGAAGATCAAAGGGGAGGCAAGGGAATAGGATGCTGTTTGTTTTGCATGTGGCAAGAAGGGCCACTGGAAGAAAAACTACACCCAGCCAAGGAAGCAAGGGAAGCTTCAGGTGCATTTGTTATCGAAATCAATATATCTATTTCTACTAATTGGGTATTAGATACTGCTTGTTGTGCTCACATCTATATCCAAATACACGAACCAAGTAGATTCAGAAATATTGACTGAGGTGAGGTGGATCTACGAGCAGCCAACCGAGCTAGACTCACTGCTGTAGCTGTTGGAGACTACCATCTCACATTGCCTACTGGGATGGTCTTGGTTTTGAAAGGATCTTATTATGTACCCTCTGTAACCAAAAACATTATTTCAGTATCCAGATTAGATACTGATGGATTCATCTTCAAGTTTGGAAGTGGATGTTGCTACTTTTATAAAGATAGCATTTTCTTTGGTAGGGCACATTTATATAACAACCTTTATGTGTTAGACTACACAAACCAAGTAATGGCAATCGATGACAAAGTTAATTCACATGACTCATACCACACCCAACTTTGGCATCACTGGCTAGGTCATGTCAATGAGAAACATTTGACAAAATTACATCCAGATGGGTATTTAGATTCTTTCGAACTAAAACCACTTGGTGTATGTCATGCGTGTCTACAAGGAAAAATGACCAAATCCCCATTTATTGGGAAAGGTGAAAGGGATAAAGAGATTCTAGAATTAGTTCACACAAATGTGTGTGGACCATTTCCATTTTAAGCAAGGGGTGGGTTCTCATACTTCATAACTTTTACTGATGATTTTAGTAGATATGGATATATCTACTTAATGAGGTATAAGTCAGATTATTTTGATTGGTTCAAAGAATACAAGAATTAATTTGAGAACCAGCTTGGTAAGAATATTAAGAAACTTCTCTCAGATAGAGGAGGAGAATATCTTAATCAGGACTTCATTGATTTCTTACGGGAGTTTGGGATTCTATCTCAACTCACTCCTCCATACACGCCCCAGTGGAATGGTGTAAGTGAAAGGAGGAACCACACCCTGTTGAACATGGTGAGATCAATGATGAGTCATGCGAGTCTTCCATTATCCTTTTGGGGATATGCATTACAAAAAACATCACACATACTAAACCAAGTACCAACTAAATTGATAAATGGTATTCCATACGAGTTATGGAGTGGACGCAAATCCATGTTATTGAATTTACATGTTTGGGGTAGAGAAGCATTTTTTAAGGCCTCTTCAGGTAACAAACTTGCACCCTAAGGCACAAAGTGTACCTTTATAGGATATCCTAAGAAAACAAGGGGATATTACCTATACAACCCCTCATACAAAAAGGTTACAGTGTAAAGACACGCCATATTCCTTGAGAGGGAGCACATCTCCAAAAGAGATAGTGGGAGCGAGATAGACTTCGATGAAGTCAAGGCTCAAGATACACAGGAGTTGGTACAAGAACAGATTCCACAAAGCCCCATGGAAGAACAATATGTTCCAGAGACACAAGAACTGCGTATGAGCATGAGAGAGGTGAGAGAACCAGAATGATATGGTTTTCTTGTCACCGAGGATGGTGACTCATTATTGGTTGACAATGATTATCCTCTTACCTACAAGGAAGCAGTTGAAGGCACAGATGTTGCCAAGTGGCAAGAAGACAAGAATTCTGAAATTGATTCCATGTACCAAAACCAAGTCTTGATTTTGGTAGATCCTCTAGTTGATGTAAATCCTTTTGGTAATAAATGGTTATTCAAGAAGAAACTGACATGGAGGGGCAAGTCAGCACCTATAAGGCACGAATAGTTGCAAAAGGTTTTAAACAACGTCAAGGAATTGACTATGATGAAACCTTTTTACCGGTTGCAATGCTAAAATCCATCATAATCCAATTGGCCATTACCACTTACCATGACTTTGAAATTTGGAAAATGGATGTCAAAACAACATTCCTTAACGGGAACCTCCACGAATATGTCTACATGACCCATCCTGAAGGGTTTTTGACTCCAAAGGATGCGAACAAGGTATGCAAGTTTCATAAATCCATTTATGGATTAAATAAAGCATCAAGGTCATGGAACATTCATTTTGATGAAGTTGTAACAGAATTTGGATTTGTTAAGAACAAATGTGAGCCTCATGCATACAAGAGGTTTAGTGGAAGTGTAGTCGTTTTCCTAATAGTATATGTTGATGACATATTACTAATTTGAAATGAAGTACCTGTCTTATAGTCAGTTAAGGCATGGTTTCATAAATGATTCTCCAGGAAAGACTTGGGAGAGGCAGTATATATTCTTGGGATAAAGATCCATCTTGATAGATCCAAGAGAATGCTGGGCCTAATTCAAAGTACATAAATTGACAAGATACTGAAGAGATTCAGTATGGGACAATCCAAGAGGGGATTGTTGCCACTGTCACATGGCATTAATCTTTCCAAGAAAAAGTGTCCTCAGACACATGAGGAAAGAAAGAGAATGGCAAGGATCCCTTACACATTTGATATTGGGTCAGTCATGTATGCTATGCTATGTACGAGTCTAGATGTTTCCTAAGAATTAAGTGCGGTTGTAAGATATCAAGATGATCCAGGAGACTGCCATTGGATGGTAGTCAAGACTATCCTTAAGTATCTGAGGGGTACTAAGGATATGTTCCTGGTTTATGGAGGAGATGAGGAACTAGTCATCAGAGGATATGTAGATTCTAGTTTCCAGACTGATCAAAATGACATGAAGTTGCAGACTTGATACATCTTCAGTTTGAATGGAGGTGCAGGGAGCTGGAAGAGCTCAAAGCAAAGTGTGGTGGAAGAATCTACAGTGGAGTCTGAGTATATTGCAGCTTCTGAGGTAGCTAAAGAAGCGGTATGGATGCGAATCTTCATCCAAGAGTTGGATGTAGTACCAAGCAGTAATGATCCTATCACACTCTGTTGTGATAATACTGTAGCGGTGGAACTTGAAAAAGATCCAAGGTCACATCGGCGAACAAAGCACATAATTCGGAAGTATCATCTCTTGAGGGATTTTTCTCAGAGGGGTGATGTTGCAGTGAGAAGTATTTCCACGGAAGAAAACATGGCAGACCCCTTGACTAAAGACTTGACTCAGCAGAAACATGATCATCATGTGAGGTGTAGCGGACTAAAAGTCGTAGGCAATTAGCTCTAGTCCAAGTGGGAGTTTGTAAGGGTTGGTGTCTGGAGAAACAACTGTTTTGTTCTTTGATTACATGAATGTTCACTTATTATACATTGTTCATTGTTCTGCATGACTATAATATAATAATGTCCTGGAATATTTTTTTCATTGGTTAGGTCATGGCAGATCCCCGCTATGATGAGAACCTTGAAATTCTATAACAATATTCTCAAATAAAGTTCTACGGTTGGATGACATACTATGATAGGACACATAGTATACAGACCATCATGTGCGAGTACTCGTAAGAAGACGAGACTCTCTCTCATGGAGTTGGCACTTGGTAATCTCCAAGATGGGAGATTATGAGAATAGATCTGCCAGTCGCAATTTAACATGTCTTGGTGTCATCAGACATTGCTATCTATAAGCGTGTGTAATGGTCCTTAGACTGGAATATTATCATTAACTCATGTCATGACTCGCGCACTTAAATTTACTGATGAAAACCGTCACTCAGACAGTTGGTGGGATGTAGGGTACGTTGGTGTGTCACGAGTGACATGTTGTTAATGGATAAGTCAAGGAAGGATTTGTCCCTTCCATTTATGTAAGTTGATATCTCAGACCTCTGATTGAAATATAACTGTCGCATTAAATTCCATGGCCATGGTGTAAACAACGAGTTTATTTCAGGTAGTCAAAGAATGACGAATCAAGCATATAGGTTTATGACACTACCATGAAACCTGCTTGATGAGATATCGAGACAAAGGGATTAAATTAAACAGTGAGCATTCGTATGAGGTGATACGTCAATGCGGCATCAACTTCTTTCTCTTGGGTGCCTTGACCTGTTGCTAGATAGTAATCTTGGACTTTAGGTAAGCCCTCCTAATGCCAACGAGAAAGAGGCCTATAGGGGCACACACTAAGTGTATTCAAGTATCTCAAGTAGAATAAGGATTATTACCATACGTGGTTTAATAATTATTCAAGTAAGCCTAAATATTTTTAATGATGGAGGAAGAAGGAAATGAAAAACAAGATATACGCATCGTGTATTAAAGATTACATGTCATGTAGTTTTTCATGGAAAATAAGTACACGCCCTATATTAATAATTACACTCCATGTAGTTTTCTTTATGGAAAGAAAATGAATAAATGAAAAGAAGATATACACGTCGTGTACATTGAATGTACACGCTGTGTAGTTTTCAATGAAAAACAAGTACACACCATGTATTTATTAATACACGCCGTGTAGTTTTTCCTGTCAGGATTTTGAGGATATTATATTGTTTTAAATGATATTTATTATAATCAGTGTGGGCGAATGTCAAGGAATTAATTATTCGACATGGGGGTTTTAAATAAGAGGCAATGAAATAAATAAAATGTGTAACACGTTTATTTATTGTCATAACTCTACAGCCTCAAACCTGATTATAAATATCCTTACAACCCCAACTCTTTTCCAACATACAAGAGAATCATTGTGCTCAAAAATTCTGGAGAATTCTTTCAAGGCTAAAAGAACCTATTCCACCAAGAATGCTCTCAAGACCGAGAGATATCCTCTTCCATCGGATCAAGATGATCTAAGGTGGATAACACAAGCAAAGGTTTCTCCACGCTAGCACCTGGAGATTCCTTTGGCGACATCCTGAGATACGAGGTGCACGTGTGGATCACCGCTAGAGGATGTCTACACTTGGCTTCTACGACGCAATGAAGAATCGCATCGGAACGTGATCAATAGCATCAACGAAGAAAGAACACCCAAACGATATTTCTTTTTAATTGATTAAATTAATTATAATCAACCTGTGAAGATCCTACTTTGTGGTTCCGGGACTTTACTTTTCTTTGTCCATTTCTGTGATTCGATCCGTGGAGACTGGCGTTTATCATCATATTGATCCCGGATTGATCATTGTTAATGAAAAAAATCCAAGTGGGCACATCCACCCATGCACTTCTGCTGCACTCGGAACCTTCATAGCTCACCCCTGGAAATTCCAGAGTGGAAGTGGGATGGAATATTGATGGAATTCATGATAGGCTTACCACAGACGTCCAAGGGGAATGATTCCATATGGGTGATTGTTGACCAACTCACAAAGTTAGCCCACTTCCAAGATATTAGGGAGAAGAATTCCGTAGAGAGCTTGGGACATCTCTATGTGCAGAAGATAGTTTGGCTTCATGGTGTCTCTTCAACAATAGTCTTGGATCGAGATGCCTGCTTCACATCCCAGTTGTGGAAGGGATTGCAGGAGGATTTTGGGACTCAACTATGCTTGAGAACGACGTTCCTTCCCCAGAATGATGGTTAGATAGAGAGGACCATTCAGGTTCTAGAAGATATGCTGCAGGACTATATCTTGGACCTTGGTCACAGTTGGGAGGACCACCTACCACTGGTGGAGTTTGTATACAACAAAACTACCACTCCACCATTGGTATGCCTCCATTAGAGTCCTTGTATGGGAGACCCTTCTTATCACCACTTTATTACACCGACCCCGGAGAGTCAGCACTCATGGGTCCAGAGTTGGTATGAGCTACCACCAAGATGGTGCAGATCATCCGGGAGTGGATGAAGACTGCACAGAGCCGACAAAAGTTTTATGCTAACAGACGATAGATACCTCTGGAGTTCGAGGAGGGAGACTACGTCTTTCTTCGGGTCTCACCTCGACGAGGGTTGCAAATATTTGGATGGGGCGGAAAACTATCTCCAAGGTTCATCAGACCTTTAAAAATACTACGCAGAGTTGGAAAGGTGGCATACCGCCTAGATCTACTGCCACTGTTGCACTGGGTACATGATGCCTTCCACGTGTCGCAGTTGAGGAGGTACGTGCATGACCTATCACATGTCATCGACTGGGATGAGTTGGACATCGAGGATGGAGTGACCTTTGCTGAGTACCTAGTGGAGATCAAGGATTGACATGAGAGGATCTTTTGTGGGTGATCAATTCCCTTGGTGTGCATCTCGTGACAGTACGAAAATCTTCTAGGGAGCACGTGGGAGTGGGAGGCTCTGATCCGTGCCCAGTACCCACATCTTTTTGAGTAGCCTTTGTATTTGGATTTTTGGGGATGCAAAGCCCCAAGGTGGGGAGAATTTAACGTCTCATATTTTCTGTGAATTATTTTTAAATATTATATAGAATTATTTCAAGACTAAAACTTTAGATGGTGTGCAATTCCAAGGCCCGGAGTGCCCAGAAAAAATGTTTGAAATAAATTAAAATTTTAAAAAGTGCACGTGAGTGGTTTTCTTGTAAAAGTAGAATATATTTTAAATGGGTGCCCGAATAAAAAATCTGAGGGCACCGTTGTATTCAGAGTAGTGACATTACCTTAGGTGAGGCCTAACATCTATCAGTGTGAGTCAGCTGTGAGAGTCAGTTTTTGGACGTTTAATGGAAATAAAATAAAATAACAATTTATTTTATTTAAATGTTTTCTTTTTGTGCGGTGACCTAATTTACACATTTTTAAATACCTACTTATGGAAAGTTTTTAGGGTTGTCCTCATAACCCTACGAATTGAGAGAGAGGATCTTGGAGCTTTGGAGGAGAACCCATTGGCAGACGACGATGATGCATCTCGGATACGACGAACCTCACCAACGAACATGACATGACGATTGTTCTTTAGTCAGATCAAGGAAAGGTTTGTTATTTTTATTCTTCTTTCCCCATTTTTGGATTTAACGATGAATGAAGATCAACCATGAACATGTTGATCTGCAGATCATGCGTTCTTGTGGGAGGGTGTTATTTTCTGAGGTTTGATTCGAGAATTTAAATTGTGATAATTGTTGGATTATCGTTTTTATTAACCTTGATTAATCCTTCTTACAGGAGCAGATCAACATCGTGATGAACGATGATAGAGTTTGGTTCCTCCTTTTGGTGTTTTGAATTTTCTTCCTCTTTTCTTCGTGTTCTTCATGGGGCGAAGAACAACGGATCATTGCACATCTGTTTCATGATGGAATGATCCCAAATTGGAGATCCGACATTGTGGCGACCTAGCGGAGGTGCGGTGATGATGGCGATAGATGAATCGACACAGTTCAGTAATTATCATTCTTTGAATGTTCCTCATGGGGATGATAAAAATTCATTTTTGGGACCGATTGGAGGCCTGAAACTGATAGAATTGACTTCGTGATGTTGGGGAGACCTAAACCCTTGAGTTTCATGGTGATCAGACGGCTGGATCGAAGAACGGGGTAGCACGGGAGGCGCGACGACAGAGGTTCACGATTCTAGAAGTTTCCACAATACATGGCGTGTATCCCGATGAACATGCCATGTGGTAACCGCGGTAGTGGCTAGGGTTTCGAGGGTCAGACAGGTATCAAAAGGCATGTGAACCTAGTCACACGGTGTGTTGGACCTTCCCTGAAGCTCAGTGTGTATTCTGGGAAGTAAACAGACATGGGATGGACTGTACGGATTCAGAACACGGCGTGTAGAACCTATGAATCATGGAAGAGGCGACTACATGGGACTGAGCATGTATCTCGGGCTATACATGGACACGGGATGAAGTACAAGACCATATACTCTACCACACGGCCAGACCAGGCAGACAACATGGGTTACCCCGTGTACCGGTTACATGGGATGGTGCACATGGGATAAAGCTATGTACGGGCACACGACCATGTACACAGAGCCGACCCTAGCTACTCAGACACGGCGTGTGATCTGTACCACACACTGTGTACTGACTTTCCTACACGACCAGCCTTGTGACACGAGCCGTAGTACACGGGCACTACCCGGGGTCAGAAGACACGGCGTGTGGCACTTCTACCCACCGTGTAATTTTCAGTAGATGGCTTTATCTTCTTGTCCACCGTATCTTGGACATGTTTTGTTTGAGTTAGTACCCCCTTTTCTCATTCCCCTGAAGGTCAGGCATCGTTTCTTACTACGAGAGTATGATCCCTTCAACATGAATTTCTCAGATAGAGTCAGGTATCCCTCTGAGAGGCCCAGAGCGAGATCCTCTTTCCATTATTAACCCTAGGTAAAGTCAGGTATCGACGTGACTACTTCCATAGGGCTCCAATACTCTACCTATAAGGTGAATCCAGATGAGTCGTAGTATCTGTCAATGTCCTGACAGTGATCCTCATATGTGTATCATGATTTTTCCCCACTCAGAAGTGTGTTCTCCTAGAATGAGTGTATCTATCTATCGCGACCTTTCCTGACAGACTGTACTTCTCGGATGGATTTCACCAGAGCTATCAGAATCGTGGAGTGAGTTCTCCCATGCGTGTGCTTCATGGAACCTTCGAACTGAATCCCTAGTGAGGGTATGCTATTGTGTGACTTGTCCCCAGACTACGGGTTGGGATTTGAGTATATCTGGATTGTGTTCTCCTGTTATATGTTCAGTAGACATATACTATGTAGAGTTTACTGTGCCTTTCCTTTGTGTATTTCCTTGAGGTTTTCAGGGTCCTCAACTGAGTATTTTTATACTCACCCCTGCATGGGCTTTTCCCACACGTGTCGTGTCTTGTGCAGACGAGCATCCTTTTGACAGAGTCCAGGGCAGACCAGGACATGACCGAGCTTTCTGAGTTCCCTATAGGACGAGGTGTTCCTATGGCTATGAGTAACAGTCCTAGTACCTATTTATATTTACAATTTTGGCTTTGTAGTTTTTAGACTCTTGTTTTTGGTGGTCTTGTATTCTGGCCCAGTTTACTTTTAATACTTTACTTTCCATCGTACTCTATTGGTTGGGTTTATTTGTATGCATGATTTTTTGTTCCCTAGTGTTTTTACATTTCAACATTTTGGGCTTGGAGATGTGTGCATGTGAATAGGTACTTAATCAATGCTTACCATGTTAGTAATATGCCAACTCGGTGCTACTCACTAGCCCATGGCCTATTGGAGGCGGGCTTGGGGGGTTACGGTGGGGGCCCCACTGGGATGGGTCATGACATTATACATCACAATCTTAGTTAAAAATACATGATAAATAATTTAAATAATAAATTAACTCTAAAGTTCATACCCTCTAACTTGTTCTTCAGGATTCATTCATTTTAGTTTTACCCAATCCTATTGGATTCATAATCATCATTAAACATTTTAATTCCCAAAACAAGTTACCAAAAATAACTCACTATTTTGAAAAGAAAATCAATTTTATTAAACATGATCTCCAACAATAATCCCTTTTGGCATTATATAAAAAAGGGTGTAAAATTCCACAATAGTCAACATGTTTACTAAATTCACATTCTATCCCATAAATAATCAATTTAATTTAACAAAAAATTACCTAGACCAAAACCTAACCAAATTTCATTTTATTGGAAAATATACCAATCATTAAAGTTCTACCTCAATATCATCAATGATTTGGAAATTCCATTTTATAATCATTGACTTAAAACTTTGATATATATATATATATATATATATATATATATGTTTATCAAACCTAGATAGTTAGTTTACCTATTTTTTCAAAGGAAGTAGTAATTTTTAATTAAACCAAATAAGGGTTAAATTACAATATGAGGAATTCCACTGTGGATCATCATTCACATAGATACAAAATACATAAACCTGGACATGCAATCAAGAAATTTCACAATTTTAAACATTTATTTTAAATTATGTTAATGAGAAGCATGGATGACATGATTTCATAATGTTGCTATTGAATTTTTTAAGACTTTGGGTTGAGTATAGAGACCACATACCTTATGAAAAATGATTCCCACTCATCCAATATTGGCCACTAGTTCAACGAGAATCAGGAAAAACCATGAAACCATGCAAACACCCCAAAAATAGGGTATATTATCTTAATTAAAAAAACACCATGTGAAAATGAATGAAATTGTAAATAGAAGGAAGAATAGATGTAGAATCACTAAGGGATGTTGATCACAAGTGATGATGGTTGATTCAGACAAAAATCGAGGGAGATTCCCCCATCAGGAGAGGAGAGAGAAGGAGGAACCATAAGAGAGGCCTATTGCCAATTTCGTGGCCAAATTCACACATAAGAAGAAGAAAGGGAAGCCTGGGTGAAAATACAAGGATTACCTCACAAAAAACTATCAAAAGGGACACCATATAGTCATTTCCCACCATCGACTAGCTGGTGTGTCTAATAGCCCTCAGAATTCATTTCTGATTGTCAATGGAAAAATATGTTCCCTCCATTAAATGGAAAATATATAATCCCCCCCAAGTCTCCTGTAAAATCCACATACTAAAAAAATTAAAAATCCCCACCATAGTACTACTCATCTCCAAGAAGTCCTGATCCCTAATGGCCCGAAGGCCTTATTTTTTTATTGATTTTTGATGACACCCCCTTTCAAGGGATGAGGGGGAACCATTACAAGGCCCGTAGTCTTAGATATTACATGAACCGTAGGTCTTAGAGGAAATATCAAGACTATAACTACATGGAACTATTCCTTCCCAGTATCTGCATCATGATATCATCTCTCCACCATCAGTATAGTAGAAATAGTAACATTAAACAACTTATACTGATTTCCAACCATAATTCAAATGGACTTATTCCCTTTTTAGACAGAAAATTCACTCACAAAATGTAACTCCAAATATTGGATATAAGGACACCCAATCTCAAGATAATGCTTATATTCCCCCTTGAATTCTAAGATGACACTCCACAACATTCATCTAACCTAAAGAACCCATGTGCTATCATGTGGATTATTATCCATCTCATGGTTCTCCCTAAAATTGGAATTAGATCATATGGATGATTTTTAACCTTAACACATCCTATTATTTGTTTTTCCTCCTGAATTACATTCTTTATAGTCAAATGACACAATTAACATGCTTCCCAATGCATTGTGTCTGATCATGCAAGATAGCATATGTCAATGCCTACACTACTATCATTCCCATATTCAAATCCAAATGGATGTGCCTCCACTTTAAATCACAACCCAGAAATAATATTTATACATTGAAAATCCCTCTCAATCATTGAGAAACACCTATGACCCATTTAGATAGGGAATTATATGTCTGAACAAATGTCTTATATTGGTGGGGGTGCTTTCAAAGCCCTTAAAACTGAAGAGGCTAATGGAATCCTTGTTTCGGATACATAATGTGAGCACTCCAGGATGGAATATTTTGCTGGTGATGGAGAAGGATACAAAACTATAACTCATAGCCCCCTGATATTATCTTTCACATAAATTTTCATTACACCATTAAGGATATGTTTTGAAGTAACACATGCTTAAATGAAAAGTGTCGATATTTTGTGTGTGTGTGTGATGGATTAGGGGAATCCATATGAACTTTGAGGAATATGATTTGAGAGAATGATTTCAAAGATGAAATCTCAACAAGAAATAGGAGAAATCAATTGAGTGGTGGGGATATATCTTGTGTATGTGCATCATGTTAGGGGAAAATCCTAGCCTCGAGATAAAAACACTTGCAAAAAAATTTGGGATAAACCTAGTTAAAAAGAGAAGTGATATTAAGTAGAATAAATAAATCAGTACACAAGATTTTTAATGTGGTAAAACCCCCCAATACAGAGGATTAAAAAACCATGGGGAAATTATGAAGAAAATTCACTGGGAATAATAGAATACAAATAATCCAATTATTTCCCAAAACTAAATTACAAATGAGGGAATAGAAAACCTATGTGAAATTCATACCCCCGATAAACCTCTTTCATCTATCAAATAAACAGCTCATCAACACCATGTATCTAAGGATCCATCTGTGATGAAACATCAACCTTCTATCGATGAAACATTAAAACCTCAGAGATATTCATCTGAACATGCGTCATCCTCAAACCATCATGTGTAACCCAAATAATTTCCCTCTATCATGATCTCTACATCATGATGTAACACTGATATTGAACTGGGACATGCTGCATGATCACCGAAATCAAGAATAATCTCGATACATGGGCCTGATCATTTATCACGTCGTTGCTACTTCACACCTGTTTAACACCGATGTGCCACACTTGCTACTACTGATGTGATAAACCCTTTTTTCTCTCAGTGGACTACATATTGAACTTCTTGCCAAGAATATATCTACACATGCAAGATAATTGCTTCATCTTAGTCGTATCACATGGGCCACTGCAAACTCATCAGACCCTTTGATCTTGGTAGAATACATCTTGAGCAGCTCTCCCTCTGTTCGCTACCATCCTCTTTTTCCTTTTAAAGACTTTATTGTTTACATTTTAAAAAATAGATAAGATATGAAATAATATATCATAAATCTAAAAATCTCAATGTATCTACCATGTTATGATTCAAATACATATCTCATCTAAATTGATATAAAAGATATATATCCCCATGAGAAACACATGGAACCTTATCTGTGTGGTAGGATAATAGATATCTCATATTCAAAAATTATCTTATCTCAAATTTGGAAACACCCATGTGTGAGCTGAACACCAACAATCTCCCACTTCAGACCGTCAATGGAGATACCATCCAACATACTTAGTCGGGATGAAAACCTATTTGTATCACATCAACCATCATTTTATGCAGAAAAATGACGACACCATTTTGTAGCTCTAACAAAAACCTAACATATTATCCACTAAAATAAACCCAAATTCTGAAGTCTTCATCATATATGAATCTACATCACCCTATCCATCAAGGTTGAAAAAAGTGATATCAGGCTCCCCCATAATCTTGATCACCACATAATCTGAAGAACCTATAGGGAAAACATGCTCCCCCCTGCTTAAAATCTTGAGCATCTAAGGCATCACCTCGATCTTAAATTTTCAATTATTTCTTAATTACTCACACATTTGGAATAAAAGGATTAGGTTTATAACCCAAAAC
The DNA here is from genome assembly GCA_963277665.1 of Viscum album. NCBI lineage: Eukaryota > Viridiplantae > Streptophyta > Magnoliopsida > Santalales > Viscaceae > Viscum > Viscum album. Next base: position 1,162,631,803 of record OY728122.1, on the reverse strand, counting down.
AACTATCTCAATATTCTTTGTCTCCCAAAACTTATTTTTCCTCATTTACTCTAAATAAAATCCTTAATTCCCACCACAAACTGCAAGAACAAACCATCAACTTTGATACCACTAGTTGGGGGAGAATCCCAAACTCGAGATTAAAATGCCTATGAAACAATTTTTGAGAAAACAAATGAAAAATGGAAGCAATATTAAGGAGAATAAATAAATCAGCATGCATTATTTTTAATGTGAAAAAATCCACCAATGTAGAGGATTAAAAAACCATGGGGAAATTACCAAGAAAATTCACTATGAAGAAGAGAATACAAATAATCCATTTAATTCCTAAACTTTCCTTCTATCTCATAAACATATATCCAACACCATGTATCGAAATATCCACCTATGAAAAAATATCACCCTTCTATTGATGAAACATCACTACCTCAGAGATATTCATCCGAACATGCGTCAACCTCGCACCATCTAGCGACACCCAAAGAATTTATCTCTATAATGATATTTCCATCATGATGTACCACCGACATTCAACTAAGACACACCACTTGACCACCCTAATCAATAAGACTATCGATACACGACCCCAATCACTGATCATGTTGCTGATGCTTTGCACCTATTTAACACCGATGCACCACACATGCCACCATCAACACAATATCCCCCTTATTGATCTCAGTGGACTATATCTTGAAAAAATTTCTAAGAAAGTATCCACATGTACAAGATAATTTCATCATCCTCATCGTGTCATATGGGCCACTGGAAAATTAGTGGACCCTTTTATCTTGATGGACCACATCTTGAGAAGATATCCCTCTGTTCTCCACTAGCCGCTTCCCCTTTTAAATCATACAATACATCCTTTTTCGGAAAAAGATAATATATGGAATATTATATCTTAAATATCCATATCACCATGTATCTTCCATGTTAATATTCAGACTCATATCTCATCTAAATAGATATAAATGATATATTTCCCCATGAGAAACACATGCAACATTATCTATGAGATATGATAAAATATATATCATATTCAAAAACTATACTACCTCAAATTTGTAAGAACCCACATGTGGGATAAACCCCAACACATCACCCGAGTAACATATCCTTTATTACTTTGAATGTGAGTCAATTAATGATTCAAAACCCACTAAAAATAAAGTTTCATGTTGCTTGGATCATAATTATAATATTCTTGTGAATACAAATCTTTGGAAGTATGATAATGGACTCATCACCTTCTTTCTCAAGGATGGATTATATTCTGAAGTAGCTAATGGGAGCCTTGTTTCTGATACATTATATAAGCACTCCAGACAAGAAGAAGTTTCTGGTGATGGTAGGACCATCTTAGGGATTCTAGTTTCCCAAGACAAATTATAGAAATGTTGCCCTTTAAGTGGGAGTGCTTAACAGGTTGGACTGAAGCACACCGAATCAAACCCCGCATTTGATGGGCCTAAAATCATAAATACATGTAAACTCACATTATATGTGGTCTTCAAAAAAAAGTCTCACCCGCACCAGACCATACCAACCCATGACCTAGGCGTAAAATATTAGATTTAAAAAAAAAGAAATAATATATGTTTAAAATTATACCCGTATCGCTTGAAAAAAAACTAAAAAAGAATGTAAAACAAGACTTCAAATCATATAAAAACATTGATCTTATTTATATGTAAATTCAACTTAAACAAGATCAAACAACCATTTTTTCTAGAAGAACAAAATCACACACTTTTTAACATATTAAACCGCTTTAAAACCAATAAAAAGACATTAAAGTTTGTAAAAAAGGGTTTGTTAATTTATTGAAAAGAAACATTAAAAGAAGTGAAGACCTGAAACTAAATCATTTAAAACCAATACATCATTAATTATATAGTTTCATTTTAAATCAGTGTCAAACAATGATTTAAATGATTAAAATTTTCTCTCTTTTATTTTTCAGAAGCATGTTTTAAACATAGAAAAACAATGTTTTATATTAAAAATAAAAACTGCACCTTTTATACTAATGAAAAACAACATAAAAGGAAAAAATTCTTACAAAATTTTAAAAAAACCTACTTAAAAACTATTTTATATCATTTCAAAAATTAAACCAAATTAAGATAGTAAATACATTAACAAACAAAAAAGCCTATCTATAAAAGTAAAATATTAAACCACTTTAAAATCCAACTCAAATGAGATAATATGATTAAAAAAATTGTTTTTAACACCTCAGTGAATCCACTTGACTTAGGTAAACCTCACATAATAAGGATTAATGCCCCTATATATTTATATGCTAAATAGAAAATAATATAAATAAGGTGCAACAACCATTGAAACTCAATAAATTCAAAATTAACATCAAAAAAATGATTTTTAAAATTACAAAAGAAAAATTTAACCAACATATATACTAAAATAAATTCAAAACACTTTGTTTTCCAAAACTCCAAAATGGTCAAAGGAATCAAAGTTTAAAAAATAAATAATAACATATGAATGAAAAATGAATTTTTGTTTTCCTTTTAATTTAATCATAAATGTTTAATCAAAATTAAAATTTACCCTTTTTATATAGATCAATTAAAATATCATTTGAATCCTTCCCTGAATCATCCTAATATTCATCTTTATCTTTTTATTCTTCACGATCAATAAAAATTTGGACCAACATATTTAAAATAACATTTTGTTTGATTTAAAAAACACACATCTAAATAGTTAAAGATATTATGAATCAACCAAACATATTAGTTAGTTAAGAACACACTTCTAAAAAAACACTTCTAAAACTAAATGAAAAATATGATTTTTAAATAATAATCTATATTTTATCAAATAAATTATTACTTTTATGTTTAATAAATAAAAAATAAAAAATAGCATAAAATGAAAATTTTATGGATTATTAGAAATAAGATTAAATAGACTGTAAATAAAAAAATTGATTATTTGTAAAATTGATAGAAAAGTCAACCAAATATAAATTGTACGGATAAATCTCAAATTTCAAATCAGACAACAAAAGTACCTATAAATCTCCAATATAAATAAATTTTGAAAATTTAACAAAACTATCTATAAAAATAAAAAATAAAAATCATAATTTAAAAAATGATTATAAAAAAATACCCATACGAGGGGGTAGCCAGAAGTAAGGGATGGGAGGGGGTCTTGGAAACTGGGGAACACAACATAGACACCCACTCAAGTAGGCATGAGGGAGTGGTGAGGTGCCATACAGAAGACCTTTGACGATTGGGATCTATAAAGTGAACTGAGGCGATAAGTTGGGAGGAGAGAAGGAGGGTATGGCAATGACTGGGGTGCGATGTCGGTGCAGTGCAATAGGAGATTATGGGGGCGAGGGATCTTATACAGAAGAGAATCAAAGTGATGGGTTGTGTACAGAGGAGAGGTAGGTACGGAATGATAATTGGAGTGGTGGAATAGATGGTAGCATTAATAGGAAAAGAGATAGTGAAATTGGGTGAAATTGGGGGTCGGGGAGGGGTGGGCATGGGTGTTTCCCCTGTTGGACGTGCTACCCAAGCGAAAAGGCTCACTGGGCATTCCCCCAGGCCAGCCCTGGGTGATGGATAAGGTTATATAATTAAAACTCATAGCCTGCTGGGATTGTCTTTCACACAAGTTTTCATTGCACCATTAAGGCTATGATATGAAGTAAAACATGAAAAAAAAATGAAAAGTGATGATATTTTGTGTGTGTGTGTGTGATGTATTGGTGGATTTTATTTAAGATATATAAAACTGTAATGAGTTTTATTCACTCCCTATAGGAATTAGATGACACTCACTCTCATTCCTCTGAGACAATAACCCACAATCTTTCTGATCGATCACTTACCCAATATGTGTCCTCAATGGATCAAATAGGTAAGGAACCTATGGTTATAGTCTCATGTGTGGTGGGTCTAGAATATAAACTCAAACCATGAGATCTTGGTTTGGGAATGATCTATTAGAATAAAATAGTAGTTTGTGGACTACTTATCATGATGGTTGTTGTTCTTATGTTTATGATATGGCGTGATGGCTGTGAGGAAGAAGGGTTTCTCCTTATCCAAACTTAAATTTTATGTGTGTGTGTGAATTTTGTTTTTTTTATTCAAACATGTTTTCATATAAAATTTATGCCATGTTTTCTACCATTATAGATTGATCTTGTTTTCTTTCATCCAAATTTATTGGAATTATTTTAAATGCTCAGATTATTCAACAGGATCATTGGTTTTTAAGATTCTCATTTCCCACTTGGTCTTCCTTCACTTTTCTATAGCCTTTTTTAGCTTGTTGCGCACATGATCCTGTGACACCATGGTTATCCTCTTGTTTTTATTCTTGGATGTTGATTAACCTCTCCACCCACTGCATCGTCACCATCCATAATCACCATCCATCTCTCCCCATGGGATCGAAGCATGTTGAATGATCATCTTATTTATTGTTTTCTCTTGTAATATTTCATTTCTTGTATTCTATTGAATTGTTTCCATGATTTTCATCTTCACACTATAATGATCCAATTTGGTCCTATTGTTGTTTAGTATTCTGCCTCTGTTCAGATCTCCTTTCAACCACACAAATTTGTATTAGAGCCTTACAGTAACATCCCAGAAATTCAAAAATTAGTTTTATTAAAAATTTATTATATTAAATGGATTAATTTATAGTTAAAAAACTAAAAATGTATTTATTTTAATTTATTTGAAAATAATAACCGAAATTAAGTATTTTATTTAATTTAATTAAAACTGTTATATCTATTTGAATTTTAAAGTTTATATTTTCTATCAAGAACATATTTAATAAAATATTTTAAAATAATTGGCTATTATAATTATTTTGATAAATAATATATTACATTACAAACAAATTCACCATCAATATTCACATTTTTATATATGCTAATAATTATTTAATCTGAAATATGTATAATTATGTGGTTAAAAATTTGACTTGGTTATATTTTCAAAAATAATATATATATATATATATATATAAAATTATAACTACGAGTTTTAAATTATAAATTTTGATTAAATTAATGTTTTATAAAATTATTAACATTATGAAATATGTTTAATAAAACAACTATAAAATATATCAATTTTAATAGAATGTTAAAATTATACTTATAAGAATTATATTTTTCAAAATTGAATTATAATTTTTTTATAAAACCTAGAATATTTATAAATTATAATAATATTGATTCATTAAATAAATATAATTATTTTTTATAAAATTTAATTTTCAAAATATATGATATAAGTATATATATATTAGTTTTGAATTATATATAATGATTAAATTATTTTTATATAAAACTTTTACTTTCTTTAATGTTTTGTTTGTAACAAATAAATTTCAATTATATATAATAAGTTAAAAGATTATCAATAATTAATTTTTATAATAATATAAAAATATGATATAATGATAAAGAAATAATAATAACAAAATAAAAAAAATAATGAGAAGGGGGATTAGTGGTCATGTAGTAGGGTTTCATGGTGAGGGTCGCAGGTCGCAGACGGGAGCAGCAGTTGGGGAGAAGGGTCTTGAGTTGAGGCCAATGTTGGGATTTGAGAGGGAGAGACATGATGAGGGTCGAAGAGTGATCTACGGGGAGATCAGGGTTCGGCTGCAGATGAAACCTTGTCTGGAATGAAGACTGGTGGTCTAAGACGTTGGTCCAAGTGGTTTGACCGTAGGTTAGGGTTTCCAAAACAAATATAGAAATCCTGACCTGAGGGTCTCATATTTTCTCCCACCTAGTAACATAGGAACACATCTTCCTTTTTGTAGGGTTTTTATATAGATCTGAATATTCTAATGTCATCATTTTTCTCCTAATATGGGTATTGGGGTGATATCATTATATTTGTCTCGTTATTAATCTTTCTACCCCTTTTCCAGTCGACTATTTAGCAATTATTATTTTTTTGTCAATTGCTATCTACTGTTTCACTTTTGAATTTGAAAACCATTGATGAATGAATTTGATCCGTTGTTTGATTGATGATGGAATTGGATGTCCTGTTTTTGGTCATTTTAAAATTAATCTATCAAAATTTTCACAAGTTGTGTTTCCATTTTTCTTCTGATGAATGGATTACACTCAAATATAAATTATAAAAATAATGTTTTCTATCCATGGGTTACCCTGTAAGCCTCATGTCGGTGTTTTAAGATCCCCATTAAACGATTTGTCTTTATATAATTATATATATATAAATATATATATCACTTCATAGAGGAGATTATGTCTATAAAATCCATAGAAAATATAAACTTCTAAACCATTGTTGGCTTGTGTGTGTGCACAAAGTAGAAGGAGAAATTCTTCTTCTACAATTTAAGTAAGGGATATCCTCTATATAAAATATGTTTAGTTTTCTGGCATAAAGGTTTTAGTTTCCCTTAAAAACTCATTTGCTTATAATTGTTTTCTAAATGAAGATACACCTTAGTAAGGGTTATATTAAATTTATTTATAATTATGGTCCTTGATTTTCAAATTGGTTATATTCTTTTTATGATTCCTGATCAATAAGGGGTAATCATATTTTTTTTGAGCTTTAAGGGTTCTCTTAAAATCATTCAAAATTTATATTAAGTGTTATGTTAATCTTATTTTTTTTTGATTTTGATTTCTTATTTTATTAAATACTTTAAGTGATTATTTAAGTTACTTGCAGCTCTTGCTAAAATTTATTTATTATTATTGTGTATGCACAACTTGTTTTTAAATTTTAGTGCCTGTTGGTGCTTATGTGTGTATTGGGGTGTTTTTAGAATTCATAAGTGGTTGTCTTCTTTTTGTGTATGGATAATCTGGTTGTATGAAAGGGTGTATTTAAAGTGTTTGTATTTTTTATTTTTATAAAATTACGATGGGCTAATTTATTTTCAATTTATATAGATTTATACATATATGTAACCACTGTTTTACATGTGTATGAATATGTCATCATTTCTAAATATATTTGGTCTTACATTATTTTATTTTCAAAACTAAAAATGTAAGAGGGAATAAATTTACTATTATTTTGAAAATTTTATTTCAATATTCAAGTTGTCTAACTATTTATTTTTAAGGGAGAGTTCATACATTTTTATCAAGATGTTTCAAAAGTATTACATTAAGAAATTGATCTAATCAAATCATGTTTTTGTATATCATGGTGTAATAAATTATCTATGTACTCATGGAAATAATTATATTTATATTAAAACTATGTTTTATTTCTTCCTAAATACATAAATTTTTATGTATTAAGGTTTCATCGTAAAATGAATTCTTTCATCTTTAATGATACATAATACTTATTGAGTACATACATGTGTATGTAAATAATTTATTCAGACACATATCATATATGTATATAATTTTTCTGACAATTATAAGTGTTTAATGAAGTACACAACATATCATAAACAAATCAGTGATGATTATTTATATTAATGCGAATAGGTATTTCATAAAATGAAATCAAGGCATCATTCTTATCACGTTTATAATTTTATTGCCATGTTTCTAAAAAATATACGCAACATTTCATCACATATTATTAACATTAAGGACATCACATATACATATAATCATGGTCATGTGATTATACACAACAACATACCTTGAAATCATAATCATGATTTCACATTAAGTTTTAAGGTTTACATTCAGGATAAATAATCACATAATTGAAATGATTTAATTAAGATGTTTATTTATAAATTTAATATGCATAATCATTGTATTAATTTTACATGCATGGGTGATTATTGTTTGTTTATATATATGAATACTCGAATTCATTTATATCCTTATAAAAATTTTCATCTTTAAGGGTATCTAGCTATGTTCGAAATCTCATTAAATATGAATATTTTTATTTATCAAATTTTTCATCAAAAATTAATTTATCCCATGAATTAGGGTATTATAAATGCCATGTCATATAAATGTATATATATATATATATATATATACAAATATATATATTTATATATGGAAAAAATTAAGTTCATTTATTTTAAAAATTAAACTCATGGTATAAATATATGTATACAAAGGATATAATGTTTATTGACATGTTATAATACTTAACGTCATACTTTAAAAAAATGCGCATAACATGTCGTTGTGTTATTTTACACTTAGGATGTCCCAACTGTATACAATCGTGGTTGTGCATCAATCATAACATCAACACATATTTCATTCATAATAAACTCACAGTTTCAAATTATTGTCCAATATTATCAATCACAAGGATTTCTTTAGGAATTGAAATGTTTTATTTATAATTTTATGTGTGAAACATATTTATATGTTGTAAAATATTACTTTGAGAAGAAAAAACTATATATGATTTTTGACTAAATGTAAATTCATTTCATTACCCATTTTATTGATGGATGAAAAATAAAGAAAATTATTTTAAGTATGGGATTGATCTTTTATGATATTAAAGGGATTAAGAATTAAACTTTTCAATGTGGTATGGGACACTTTGGATTGTTTAAAGAATATGTACTGAAATAATTTATCAATCAATTTATTTTCATCAATTATTAATATTTAAATAAATCAAAGTGGTATGTGACACTTTTATTTAAAGAAATATTTTATTATACATATGAGGAATGCATAAGAAATATTATGTGATGTGTGAGGCCCCCTATAGCCTCTTGGTACATCGTCTAGTCTCATGAGAGTAACCAACATTTTGGCACAATTCCTTGATAGAATGATCATGTTTTATGGTATTATGAATTAAAACATGCATTGGACTTACTATGAAAAAAGTGAGGCCTACTATTGCCTCTAGGTGCATCAGTATGTCTCATGAGACAAACTAGGTCTTGACACGAGGCCTTGGAAAAATGGTTATGTATGGTCTTGGTGCGAGGACTTGACAGAATGTTTATGATGTCTTGCATTATGAATTCCCTCATTATGAATATAGTAAGTGAATTTTCAAGTTATTATTCGACTAGTAGAATAACCATGGTTAAGAATCACTATCTTATGAACATGTATTAATCAGTTATATATTTTCAAGTGCACATGGAATAATGATTTATACTTATGTATATCATTTATTAATAAGGGTTAATTGTTTTTTCTAATCCCTAAATAAAGGTTAAGAACTTATCTAACAATTCATGGTGTGCATACATGTGTTTTGATGTCATTTACTATGCAAATACAAACAAGTAACATTTCATGTGAAAAACTGTATCCACGGACTTGTCCTATCATACATAATTAAGTATGGTCATTATTTAACTTATAAGTGGATTTTTACACATTTCTTATTAAGTATGTGCATATTTCATAACATATTTTATTTTTTAATCTTAAACAAGTTTATCAATTCTAAGCTTATGTTTATCCTAAAATCAATTTCAGAATATCATAAGAAGATTATGATGACATGTTTTGGGAAATGTTAATTTCATGATTTTGATGCATGTGTTTTAAAGAAATGTTTTTATGAAAAATTATTTCTTAATGGTTTGTCTTGAAACCCCTTAATTGGCATATCCAATACTCACCCCTAGTTTAAAATTATTTTTCATAGGTCACCGTGTAGTATCAAAGTTGGACGCGATCATTTTTACGTTCATAAAAGCACTGTTTGGCATTTTTTTTGTTTAATTTCAACTCTGATAAATTGTAATCTTGAATCTAACTCTCTAGAACCTATACCGGTAAAAGGTCTTCTGCTATATAATTTTTAAGGATAGGTACTTATAATTTGTATCAGTGAAATGGTGTAGATAAATTTGGATATTAGATGTTTCTATGTCAAGTAAGTTTAGTGGTCATAATGTTTCTTAATTCTGAATATGTAATTCATAATTACTTTTAGTCCGATGAAACAAATTTTGAAGACACAATTCTTTTGAGGGGGGATAATGTAACAACCCAGAAATTCTAAACTTGGTTTTATTAAAAAAATATTATATTAAATGGATTAATTTATAGTTAAAAAACTAAAAATGGATTTATTATAATTTATTTTAAAATAATAACTGAAATTAAGTATTTTAATTAATTTAATTAAAACTGTTATATCTATTTGAATTTGAAAGAAAATATTTTCTATCAAGAATATATTTAGTAAAATATTTTACATGGATTGACTATTATAATTATTTTGATAAATAATAAATTACGTTACAAACCAATTCACTATTAATATTCACATTTTAATATATTCTTATAATTATTTAATATGACATATGTACAATTATGTTATTGTAAAATTTACTTGTTTTTATTTTCAAAAATAAGATATATATATATATATATGAAATTATAACTGAGTTTTAAATTATAATTTTTTATTATATTAATGTTTTATACAATTATTAACATTATGAAATTTGTTTAATAAAACAATTATAAAATAAAACAATTTTAAAATAAGGTTAAAATTATACTTATAAGAATGATATTTTTTTAAAATTTAATTGTAATTTGTTTTATAAAACATGAAAGATTTATAAATTATGACAATATTGATTATTTAAATTAATATAATTAATTTTAATAAAATTTAATTTTCAAAAGATATGATATAAGTATATATATATTTTTGTTGAATTATATATAATGATTAAATTATTTTTATATAAGACTTTTACTTTTTTTTATGTTTTTTTATAATAAAAAAAATTTCATTTATATATAATAAGTTAAAGGATTATCAATAATTAATTTTTATAATAATAAAAAAATATTATATAATGATTCAAAAATAATGATAAAAAAATAAAAAAAGAGAATGAAAAGGGGGATTAGTGGCCACGCAGTAGGGTTTCATGACGGGGGTCACAGACTGCAGATGAGAGAAAAAACCCGGGAGAAGCATCTTGAGTTGAGGCTGATGATGGGATTATAGAGGGAGAGAGAGAAAGAGGCTTGAAGAGAAATCGACGGGGAGATTAGGGTTCGGGCACAGATGCAGCTTTGTTCGGAATACAGACTGGTGGCCAGAGAGGTTGGTCTGAGTGGTTTGATAGTAGGTTAGGGTTTCCAAATCAAATATGGAAATCCATATCTAAGGGTCTCGAATCTTCTCCCACCTAGTAAGGTAGGAACACATCATTATTTTTTGTAGATTTTTTTATATAGATCCAAATATTCTAACATCTTCATTTTTCTCCTTATATGGGTGTTGAGATGATATCGTTATATTCATCCAATTATCAATCTTTCTACCCCTTTCCCAGTCGACTGTTTAGAAAATATTATTATTATTGGTCTATTTCTATATAATATTTCACTTTTGAATATGAAATCCATTAATGAATAAATTTGATTTGTTGTCTGATTGATGATGGAATTGAATTTCTTGTTTCTGGTCACTTTAAAATGAATCTCTCAACATTTTCACTAATTGTGTGTCCATTTTTCTTCAGATGAATGGATTACACCCAAAGATGAATTATACAAATAATATTTTCCATCCCTGGCTTACTCTTTAAGCCTCGTGTCACTGTTTTAAGATCCTCATTCAGTGATTTGTCACTATATATATATATATATCACTTCATAGAGGAGATTATGGTTATAAAATCCACATAAAATATAAAATTTTAAACCATTCTCAGCTTGTGTGTGTGCACAGAGTTGAAGAAGAAAGTCTTCTTCTATGATTCAAGTAAGGGAAATACTTTATTTAAAATATGTTTTAGATTTCTGGTGCAAAGGGTTTAGTTTCCCCTTAAAAATTCATTTTCTTATAATTGTGTTCTATATTATTCTTTACCTTAGTAAGGGTTATATTAATTTTTTTTAGAATTATGGTCTTGGATTTTAAAATTGGCTATATTCTTTATATGATTCCTGATAAGAAAGGGGTTATCGTATTTTTAATTTTAGCATTATGTTTTTTCTTTAAAATCATTCAAAATTATATTAAGTGTTATGTTAATCTTATTTTCTAGTTTTGATTCCAAATTTTATTAAATTATGTAAGGGTGTATTTAATTTACTTGCATCTCTTTCCACTATTTATTTATTATTATTGTGTATGCACAACTTGTTTTCATATTTTAGTGCATGTTGGTTCTTGTGTGTGTTTTATGGTATTACTAGCATCCATAAGTTCTTGTGTTCTTTTGGTTTACACATAATCTGGTCGTAATAATGGGTGTATTTAATTTTTTTAGTTTTTATTTTTATAAAATTCCAATGGGATAATTTATTTTCAATTTATAAGGACTTATACATATAAATAACCACTATTTATACATGTGTATGAATATGTAATAATTTCTAACTATATTATGTCTTACTTTATTTTATTTTCAAAACTAAAAATATAAGAGAGAATAAATTTATTTTTATTTTAAAAATTATATTTCAATAATTTGGTTGTCTAACTATTTATTTTTAAGGGAGAGTTTATTAATTTTTACCAATATGTTTCAGAAATATTATATGAAGGAATTGATCTAGTAAAATCATGTTTTGGTATATGATGATATAATAAATTCTATATGTATTAAAACTATGTTTTATTTATTCTTAAATTTGGTAATATTTATGTATCAATATTTCATTGTAAAATGAATTCATTCAACTTTAATGTTACATAATACTTGTTGAGTACATACATATGTATGTAAATAGTTTTTCAGACACATATCATATATGTATATAATTTGTTTGGATAATTATAAGTGTTTACTCAAGTACACAACTTATCATAAACAAATTAGTGGTGATAATTTATATTAATGCAAATTGGTATTTCATAAAATGAAATCATGGCATCATTCTTGTTAGGTTTTTAATTTTATTTCCATATTTCTAAAAAAATGTGCATACATGTCATCACCTCTTATTAAAATTAAGGATGTTGCATCTTCCTATAATCATGGCCATGTTATTATGCTCAATGACATACATTGGATTCATAATCATGATTTCAAATTAAATTTTAAGGTTTTATTTCGAGATAAATAAGTGCATAATTGAAATGATTTAATTAAGATATTTATTTATAAATTTAATATGTATAAGCATTGTATCGATTTTACATGCATGGGTGATTAATATTTGTTTATATATATGTATACTCAAATTAATTTTTGTCCTTATAAAAATTTTCATCTTTAAGGGTATCAAGCTATGTTCTAACTCTGTTAAATATGGATATTTTTATTTATCAATGTTTTTATCAAATATAAAGTTATCCCACTAATTAGGGTGTTATAAATACCATATCATATAAATGTGTGTATATATATATATATTTATATATGTGAATCATTAAGTTTGTTTATTTTCAAAATTAAACTCATGGTATAAATATATGTATACAAAGGATATAATGTTTATTGACATGTTATAATACTTAATGTCATACTTTAAAAAAACACACATAACATGTCATTGTGTTATTTTAAACTTAAGATTTTGCATCTCTATACAGTAATGGTTTTTCATCAAGCGTAACATCATCTTTCATTCATAATAAACTCATGGTTTCAAATAAATTTTCAGAGAGTATCAAGCACACATATTTCTTCAGGAATTGAAATGGTTTATTTACAATTTTATGTGTGAAACATATATATTTTTTATAAAGTATTACTTTGAGAAGACAAAACTATATATAGGCATTTTTGACTAAATAAACATTCATTTCATTTCTCATTTTATTGAAGTATGAAAAATAAAGACAATTATTTCAAGTATTGGATTGATCTTTTTAAGATATTATATGGATTAAGAATTAAACTTTTCAAAGTGGTATGGGAACCTTTTAATTGTTTAAAGAATACATACCTCAATAATTTATAAATGAATTTATTTTTATCTATGATTAATATTTGAATAAATCAAAGTGGTATGGGACACTTTTATTTAAAGACATATTTTTATTAGAAATACGAGGAATGCATATGACATATTATGTGATGGGTGGGTCTTGATATATCCTCTCGGTGCATCAGAAGGTATCACAAGACAAACTAGCATGTTGGCACAAGGCCTTGATAGAATGATTATGATGTCAAAAATTATGCATTCACCCATTCATTGTACATACTATGTGACGGGTGAGGCCCTCTATAGCCTCTCGGTGCATCAGTTGGTCTTATGAGACAAACTAGGTATTGGAATGAGGGCTTGAAAAAATGGTTATGTATGGTCTTGGAATGAGGCCTTGACAGAATTTTTATGATGTCCTTAACTATGAATTACCTCATTATGAATCTAGTAAGTGAAAGTCCATGTGATTATTCAACTAGTAGAATAACCAAGGTTAAGAATCATTCTCTTATGAACATTTATTAATCAGTTATACATTTTCTAGTGAATATGGAATAATGATTTATACTTATGTATATAATTTATTAAAAAGTGTTAATTGTTCATTACCAATCCATAAACAAAGTTTAAAAACCTATCTAACATTTCATGGTTTGCATACTTGTGTTTTGATGTCGTTTTTAGTGAAAATACAAACAAGTAACATTTTATGTGAAAAAGTATATATTTACACATGGCATGTCATAGATAATTAAGTATGGTCATTATTTAACTTATGAGGGGCATTTCATGAATTTTTGATCAAGTACGTGCATATTTTATAACGTATTTAATTTTTAAGTCTTAAACATGTTTATAAATTATGAGCATAAGTTCATCCCAAAAGATTTTTTAGATTCTCACAAAAAATGATGATGACATGTTATGGGAAGTGATAATTTCATGATTTTTATGCATGTGTTTTAAAGAAATGTTGTAAACAATTGTTCCAAAGAAAAAATATTTCTTAATGGTTGGTTTTGAAACACCTTATTGGTTATATTCAATGCTCACAACTTGTCTAAAATTAGTTTTCACTGGTCACTATATAGTATCAAAGTTGAATGACATCGTTTTTATGCACACAGAAGTGAATTTTGGCCTATGTTTAATTGAAACTATGATAAATTTTAATCTTGTATCTAACTCTCTAGAACCTAGGCTAGTAAAAGGTCCTCTGCTATGTAATGTTTAAGGCCAAGTCATTATTCTTACTTTCATTCTTTTTCTGTTTAATTCAATTTATTTTTACTGATTTCTTTATTTATAGTTATGGTTTTGGGTTTTATTTCCACACGGTGATTTCATTCTTAAATTTCCACTGTCTTTCTTGATTTTAATTATCTAATTCCACTATATTGTATTTATTTCTATATATTTTGTATCTCTTTGAAAGAAAAATTATTTAACCAAGAGATTGGTCGGTTGTTGGGGTTGTACCTTAATTTTGATAAAAATAACATATCATCTACTATGTGAGAAAACATGTCAACAATGAGATATGATATCGATAAATTTGATGGTGAAAATGACTTTAACTTGTGGAGAATTAATATGATATCTCTTCATGTATAACAAGACATAATTGATGTCCTCTATGGGCCTACAAATCCTCATATTATTGTAAATTAAACTTTATAGCCTACTACTAAATAGGTATATGTTGTCCCTGATGTGTTAGTTAAAGCAAATAGATCTATTTTTTCTAAATTAGGTGATATTGTCCTTATTAAATTATATTATGATTCTAATGCTACTAGAATTTGGCTTAAACATGAGAAACTTTACATGACTGCTTTATTAGTAGGTAGGATTTATACAAAACATTTTATGTTTACATTAAAAATGAAACCTAGTAGTTCTATTAAATCCCATCTAGATCAGTTCAAAAAATTCATATTAGATTTATCCAACATTAATGTTTTTGTTGATGATTAGGATCAAGAAATGACCCTCTTAATCTTTTTAGATAATTCCCACAACACCCTCATTGAGACCATGACGTAAGGCTGAGACTCTTTAACTATAGTAGAGGTTAAATTAGTCTTTCATTCTAAGGAACACCATTCTAAACCTTGAGTCAAAGGTGAGGAAAAGATCTTATTCAATAGGGGTATACATCAAACTAAAACTAACATGAAATAGTTTAATAAAGTTAATATAAAAATAAATAAATAACCCAATCCTAGATCTAGTTATATGGATAGAAAGTTCACCTATTTTTATTATGGAAAACCGAGGCACATTAAACTCAAGTGCAAGAAACTCAATCATGAGTTAGAGTGTAAAAAACCCACTAATAATTCCCTTCTTTTAGACTCTATTTATGACACTACTGAGGTCCTTAATGTGTCCACACATACACCCAAGCAAGAGTGGGTCCTTGATTCAGGAATCTCTTTCCATACGTGTCCTTTTAGATACTCCGTTTTAGAATTGGTTGAGATGGTAGAATGAGACATCCTTTTAGGTAATTAAAAGAGGTGTAAGGTTGATGGTAGAGGATTTATTTTTTTGTAAATTTAGGACCACCCTATCATTACTTTAGATGATTTTAGTTGGGTTCTCAATCTTCAAAGATACCAGGTTTCCTTAAGGGTCCTAGAGAAAAAGGGATTTACCTTTAGGCTTGAAACTATTTTCCTTATAATCCCCAAAGGCTCTTGAACTATACTTAAGGTATTTTTAATCATTGGGATATGCGTCTTGAATGGAAGGACCCATTTGAGGGAGTTGGGTAGAGTCTATTTAACCAATATTGATAATACAATTCATTGTTATAAAATATTGTGATATGTTAGCTCTAAAGGGATTAAGGAAATCAATAATAAAGGGTTGTTAAGTTACATCAATCCCAGAAATCTTATATTTTTTAAAGATTGGGTAATGGGAAAGACCAAGAGGGTTAGTGTTGTAAGGTCTAAATTCAATGCCACTAACCTAATAGAATATGTTCACTCTGATTTATGGGTCCATATAGGACTTAATCCCATGGTGGAGGTTCCTACTTTGTTACTTTCATAGATGAATTTTATTGGAATGTGTGGATTTACATTCTTAAAAATAAATATGAGGTTTTCTAGAAATTTAAAATCTGGAAAATTTTTGTTGAAAACTTAATAGGGAATAAATTTAAAACTCTAAGAACAGACAATGGGCTTTATTACCTATCCATTGAGTTTATATAGTTTTTTATATATGAACATGTTAAGAGACATAAAAAAGTTAATAAATCTCCCCAAAAAATTAATTAGAAGAAAAAATGAATCAGACTATCCTAGAAAGAGTTTAGAGAATTCTTGTATACTTAGGCCTCCCCAAATCCTTTTGGAAAGAGGCTACTAGTACTTTTATATACCTAATTAATATGTGCCCCTCTTCTTATAATCAGTTTAAAACAAAAGAAAAATCATGGAATGGTAAGCACCCATCTTATTCCTACCCAAGAGTCTTTGGTTATACAACTAATTCTCATATTAAGAAAGAAAAATTAGAACCAAGAGCTCTAAAATGCATCTCTATAATTATCTCATTAGTGTTAAGAGGTATATACTATGAGAAGAAAAACATGGTTATCAAAATTGAACTATATGTAATGATGTTTTGTTTCATGAGTATTCCTCTCCTAATACCAAGACTAACACATCAGGCAGTAGTGATCCAACATTTGAACGGGCTGATGAAACTGATATTCCAGCCTAGGTGGAGGCTCTGGTGCAGCCTTCTCCACCTTATAAATAGCCAGCTACATAGAATAATTCTTCTTCTACATCATATTTAGATTCTGAATCTGAACCTCCATCCCTTAATTGGGACCACCAACTAACCTGAGACAAGGAAAGGATGGTTCCATGGACTACAACTCATTTTAGACTATTTGATATGGAATCCTATGCCTTTCGTGTATCCCATGATCTTATATATGATGACACTCAAACCTATATGAAATCCATAAATGAAAAAGACTCAAAGAAGTGGGTATTTTCCATGAATGAAGAAATGCACTCTTTATTAAAGAATCATACTTGGACAATAGTAAACAAACAAACTAAGGCTAAAATAGTTGGTTCCATGTGTACCATTAAAAGAAAAGAAGACCACACCAAGGGAAATAAAATCAAGTATAAAGCAAGGCTAGTATCTAAGGGGTTATTTTAAACAGTGGGGATTGATTATAATGTGATATTTTTCCCTATTATTAATTATTCTTATATTAGGCTGTCATTAAATTTTTCTTCCTATAATGACCACTATATTGGAAAATTAGACGTTAAAAACTCTTTTTTTACATGGTGATTTGAATGAAAAAATTTATATGAAACCTCCCGACGGTTATACTAAAGAACTAATATTGAATCAAGTATTCCTTTAAAAAAATCATTTGATGGAATAGAAAAATCCTCTAGGAAGTGGTACATAAAATTTGATTCATTCATGTTGGATAACAAGTTTATTACCAGTCGATATGATACATGTTTTTATAAATCAACCAAAATTTGTATGCTTTATCTATTTCTATATGTTTATTACATGATTATCATTTGAAGAAATATTAATATCATTTCTTATATTAAATGAATATTAAGATGAATTTTTTAAATTAATGACTTTGGTAAATATAATAAAATATTATATATAGAGATAATTAGGGACATACCAAACATAGTTCTTTATTTATCTCATTATGCTTATTTCTTAAAAATACTCAAGATATACATGTTTGAATCTCTCAAACTAGTAACTATACATCTTGTATAACATTTAAAATAGTATTTAACACAATTTTACACAAATACCGATGATGTACACATTATGTCTAAAATACCTTATGCTAATATTGTGGGCAGTGTCATGAATTTCATGATTTTCACTCACCCAGATATTGCCTATGCAATCTATACTTTATGAAAATTCATGGCCACACATGGGAAGCTGCATTGTCTTAAACATAAGTTTCTTTTAATATTACTCTCCCATAGATATAATATTGATTTATATTTTGGTATAATCCTAGATACTTCTCAAATAACTCCTAGTTATGTAGATGATGACTATTCTCGAAACATTAACAGTCATAATTCTTTTATCGGTTATGTATATACTTCCTATGGTGGTCCTATTTCCTATAAATGCAACATGCAGTCCATGTTTTCACTTTTAACCGTGGAATCTGAGTATATTTCCTTAACTATGGTAGTTAATGAAGCATTATGGATCAAAGGCATGTCTTTTGAAAATGGCATTTATAATTTTGTTATCAAGATGTATTCTAAGATCCAACCTATAATTCACCTATCCATAAATTTAGTATGGCATGGTAAATCTAATAACATAGATATTAGGCTATATTTTATTAGATATTTTGTGGAATTAGGAATCGTGTGTTTCAATAAGATACAACAAGAAATCAAACTGACTAATAGTTTGAATAGAGCTCTGGTGTTGTATAAATTAATATTTTGTTTGGATATATTGAATTTGGCTCTAATTTCGTAACCATAGGTGTAATAACATCATCGATTTCAATTAAAAATGTTGGATATTTTTGTATTATGATTTTTCATTTGAACTTGTTTTCATATTGAAATTATTCTAGGTTTTTTACAATTATATATTTATCTATTTTCTTGTATGGAAATTTATTGGAATGATTTTAAATACTCAAATTCTTATACTAGATCATTTTTTAATCTACTCTTTTCCCACATGGGCATAATTCAATGGGCCTTGGACTTTGATAAGACTTTTTCCAGAATGCTCTTGTGACACTGTGGCTGTCCTTTTGTATTGATTCTTATCCATTGATTATCCTCACCACCAAATGTATCATTGCTATCCACCTATCCTGATGGATAATTGATTTACTTTTTCATTAGTTTGGAGATGTGTACATGATAATCATTGGTTCACCATTCTCTTTCGAGGCACTGGATGGTTTCAAGGGAAATGATCAACCTTATACACATTTTCTTGTTGGGATTCATTCTGTTTTGGTTTCTCTACTGGTTCTCTGGTGCTCCCATCTCTGATTCCTAAAAATCTTATCCAGTTGCCTTCTGATCTCTTATGGGGAACCTTTGGGCCTGCCAAACTCCACGGTACACTGCTAGTGTACCACTACTAGTGGGGCTTCGATGACATCACTCTTATTCTAGGTCGAGTACCCAAGGAAGATGATCCAGTCTAGGGAGGTTTGGGAGCTTTGGGATCTTCAACAAGCTTTCACTTTTTAGGACAAATAAGAGAAAACATTTAAGATAGTAGGATGGTCAGACCCATTAGCATCCAGTACTATATGTTAATTATATTTTCTTTATAATAGTTATATCTTATTTTCTTATATTATTGTTTCTTTATTTATGTTTACTATAAATATGTTTCTATTTCATGAACATTATTTAAAAACATCCCTGGGTGGTGGTGTTCTTTCAATGCATGTAGGTCCCCACTAGACCCAAGCACATTAAATCATTATGTTCTTTATAATTTTTCTTATAATATTTCATTTCTTGTATTCTATTCAAATGGTTTTGTGTTTTTTGTCTTCTTACTAAAAATATCTAGTTCAGTTATATTTTTTTTGGTATTCTATCACTGTTAGGATCACCTTTCATCCTCACAGTATGAATTTTTTCTTTCATGTATTGAGATTATGGATGCATGTTAGTTTCAATGTTACTGTTGAAAGATTTCTTCTCTTATGAGTAATATTTTTTCCCTTCTCTCACCTCTCTCTCCCTCATAAAAGTTTTAGATTTATTTTATTTTTGGATTTTATTTAAATAATACCCCTTTTGATCATTGGTGGTTTCATTAAGCTATGTGCATTTATTTTAACTAATAGTCTTCTTGGACATCATCATAAAAAAACCCATGATAGAATTTTCAAATGGAAGAAATAAAATTCAGAACTTTTAAAACCATCAATGCGTTCTTAAAAGAAATGTTTGAATCATTATTGTACTCAGTTGAAATTCTCCATTATATTATATAATAAAAACACCATATCTATGTTTCTCAAACTTACTATTCTATAACCACTCAATTAATGTAACTACGTTACCTTAAAATGGATTTCATTTATTTTAATGGATCTAATTTATTTTGTTAGTTATTTGGTATATATCATCTCTTTAGTTTCTATGAAACTTTAGATGATCAATAGTTGTAGAAACTAACTTGAAATGAATAGTTTGAACCTCATTCTAGATTTTGATAGATTTTGAGAAAATTAAAATGTGTTAATTCCATTCTATTTTTTATAATGAATACTTTTTAAAATCCATTTTTAATAGACCATGATCATAATTATTTAAATTTGTTTAAACTATTATACTGGATATTATTTTCAACCAATTATGGCATCTGTTAATCGCATCAATGGTTTATTTGAAGAATCTATTTGTTTTATTATTGGATTGCATTCATACATCCATTTTGATGGTATATCTCAATTACCAAATTCCACTATTAAAAATAGGCTATTTGCAACAGGTTAATTGTGAAGGGAACTCAATCCATCGTAAATATAATTGAAAAGGGAATTATTTTAGATGAAACATTTTTCTATCATAAAAATTTATCTTTTGTGATAGAAAAAATGTTTCCTCACAAATACATTGGGAAGGAATGTGTGCCATCCAATGAGAAAATTTAGTGTGATGACTAATAATAATGGATGTAGAAATCAGCCACAATTAGTCATTAAGCTAGATCTTTTTCGAAGTGAAATAATGTTTCTTGCTAAAAAATTTGTAGAAAAACTTTTTTTGATGGAATAAATTCCACCAGAATTAACACACCACAATTAATATTATATTTAAAGCATCGACCTCCCTTCTTCCTCTCCCTCAAGTTTCTTCTCCCAAACCTTCCACAACGCACAAAATCCAGCCTCCCCCTCCTTTATACTCCATTATAGTTCAATTTTTCCTAATCAAGGTTCAAATCATCTTAGTATGGATTCCACTTGTTTCCTATTTCTTTCTTTTTTCTCTTTTTTCATTTTTATTGTACATGAATTTGTTTAGGAAAACCCTTGGTTAAACATTTTATCATATTTTCATGGTTTAATTTGTATTTAGGGTTTATTTAAATTCATTATTCCCCATTTTGATATTCATCAAGTCTGCACGAGTTCCCTAAATTGGTTTTAGGTATTTTTCTCTTTGTTTAACTTTTTGACATAATAGAATTTTATATTTAGTATTTTACATCACTGCATGTAACATTACTTTACTAATTTGACAAGTATACATTTAACCTTATCATCATTATTCCTTTTCATTAACCGAGTAGGGTTGAGAATGAATTGGGAATATTAATATAATAGTGAATTCACAGATTTTTTTGACTCTCATCTTTAACTAGCCATTTCTGTTGGCTATAGGAGAGTTACACGCCGTGTAACTAGGTTACACGACATGTAATGGTTGTGGGGAGAATGCCATAAATGTTTAACACCATTAAAGTTACACAAAATGGAATGTCATTACACATCGTGAGTTAATTAAATAATGGATTTTATTTAGGCATGTCAGTTTTTTCAGTGGTTATGGAAATTAAGTCTTGCATGATGTGTAATAGGGTTACATGTCATGTAATACCCTGACTATATTTTTAAAAAATCTATCATGACTAATGTATCTCTTTTGGATCCACCCCAATTTTGTTTATATCAACCCAAATCCTAACCCATCCAATCATGGAGATCTCCAAACCTTTTGGGTCCTTTTGTTCATTGTTTGATCATTGTTGTGTTAATGGTGTGATTTTTGGGTAATAATTATCCCTTATTCTCCATCTTTATCTCTTTATCCTCCTTTGTGATTTCAATAAATCATTCTAAAATTGAAGGATCTATGCTCCATGATGTTGGGTCTCATTTCAAGGTTGATTTTTGAGGGCTTCTGCATGTTTTTTTCCATTGGCCACTTTCACTTCAGGAGTTGTGTTTTATAAAATGGTTGGTGGTTCCATCCCATTTGGACAAATTGATAAACCTTAAATTTCTTGAATTATTTAAGTTATTGATTGAAATTCAATTGTTTGAAATTGATTTCTATTGGTTTTTATTAAAACGTAATTCTAGTGAATTGGGAGGTTTGAAATGGTTTTGGCAAGAAATTGGGAAAACCCCCCAATTCTAATGAATTGAGGTGTGTTTGAAAATGGATAGAAATGGTTTCAATTGAATTATTGAATTTGATTTTTGAAATAGAATAGATGGAATTTTTTTAAATTGTGAAAATTACTTAAAATGTTTTGATAGAAACCCAGTTGTTTTATCTTGGGAAAAATGAATGTTTTTTTTTGCTAAAACATATTTTGGTTTTAAATGGAAAATTGGCATTCAAAATGTGGGAATTGGATTTAATTTTATTTTAAGCAGTCTTACAATAAATTTTCCATCATTGATTATATAAGAACACATGAAATCCTTGGGTAGATTGTGAATTATTTGGACACACTCAATGACTATACAATGTTCTAAAACATAATGTAAAAGGTTATATCCCTTAGGAAATAGTGATGAGTCCTCTCTTACTAGTGTCTAGATGATGTGTGTGTACAAATATTTTTGTGATCACTTAGAGAGTGCAGAGTCCTATAGCCTAGACTTTTCATACCAATTTAGAATATGACCTTATTTATTTCTTGTTTATATTTGAGATATAAATGTATTCCAATGTTGTTAAACTATTTTACAGGCCTTATGAATTTATATAAACTATTTTTTATAAAATATTTTATTCAATCTATTTTTTTATAAATATTCCACCACTTGTAAAGTAAACAATGTGCTTAAAGTATTTTTCCATCATTTGAAATATATATAATGATTTTTTAGATATTCCTGAAATTTAAAAACTTATTTATTTATAAAATTGAATTCATTCCTGTAGTTAATATTTATTTGGAATCTATTATGGAATCATCGGTAAGATCCTACTAGGATTTTTAGCTCACACCCTACTTGTGCCTTCAGGTGTTTTTAGATTTTCTTCTTCGAGGTTCTAGAAATGGAAAAGGATCAATTGAATGTGTATCTATCCATTGAACCATTGAATTGGTGAATTATGTACATAGGGCCTTTGTTTGTTTTTCCTTGTTTTGGTACTTGGGGTGTAGTAATTTGGGCTTGTTTATTACTTGTTGACTTCTGGTACATTACTCCTAGTGAATTTTCTTTTGATATAAATACTATCTTGTTTCTTTACTTCCACATTGTTGGGGATAAAATCATTCTCAATTACTTGTTTTATGATGGTAGGTGCTAGTCACTGACCCATGGGGATTGAGATATCCCTTTAGGATATGGTCAGGATAGACAAGTTATTAGGATAATAGGGTACCTAGGTTGGTTCTTGACAAAATGATATCATATCCAGGTTGAGATATTTATTAAAGTCATTATGATTTTGGGAAATATTATCAAGACGTAGGAGGTAGTTGTGATTGAGTGCCTGACCATATCTCACCGCAACAAACCTTAAGTTTACAGGGGTGGTTAGGGAATGATGTATTGTAGATTAGTTCTTGTCTTTTCCCTATTTAGATTTGGATAGAGTGAAATAAAAATCTTGTTTGTTCTTTATGTTGGGATTAATTCACCTCAATGATCAATTTGAGCATTATTTAATATATTCATTTTCGTATGCTGTTTTTGTGTAGTATCATGCCTCCTAGAAGATGTGCAAAGCAGATTCAAGAAGAAGATTCTTCTTTACTACAGTGAGAAAATCCTTCAGTGGACCAAATCTAGTTGTGGTGATTGTACACACTGTCAAAGCTCTAGGATAAGCACCACATCCAGTTCCTAATCAGGCACCAACTATGGAACCTCAGAGGGACATTCTCAAAGGTAGTTCTCAAGTGTTCCTTTTCTAGAAGCCTCCAAAGGGCTCTATTGATCCTCAACATGCTGAGGAATGGTTGAGTAGCATAGAATGTTTGTTTGAGTACTTGGAGATACTAGAAGAGATCAAGGTGAAGTGTGGAACCTTCATACTAGAGGGTCCAAGAAGGAGATATTGGGATATGATGGTGAAAAAAGAGACATGTGGGATTATAGTGGAAGGACATAAATTTTCATTTCACTTACCAGTTTTATCCAAATTCAATGATGTTGTCCAAGACTACATAGTTTTTCAAGACTGAGCAGTCCGAAAAAACCGTCACTGAGTATTCAAATTTATTTACTGAGCTTGTGTAGTTTTGACTTGAGACTGTATCAAATTAGTGGATGAAGGCTAGACAGTTCATGTTGAGACTTCAATCAAATATCCATTCTTAGGTTATCCTGCTAAAACTACCCACATATGTTGATGTGTTGGATAGGGTGATGATGGTTGAGATGGACCTAGCTGCTAAGTTATGGTTTATGGTATTTCCTTTTTCTCTTAGTGGAAGCATGAGTTCCTTTAATGAAAATAGGACGTACAGTGATTCTCATAGTGGTTCTCGATTGCAGGGTCATTCTAGACATCATGTTATTTCTGGTAGAAGTCCTTTGATATGCTACATGTGTTGTCATCTAGGGCATTCAAATAGGGTTTACACTAATGCACCAATCAATTGTCACTCCTGCAGATGTTTATGGCACTTGAGAAAGTTCTACCTAAATTGTTCCACTCTGTACCGTGGCACGAGATCATCAACACCTCCAAAAATTGAGAGGAAATAAAATGCTTCAGGTATAAAAGGGTTCTTACCATAGGAATTTGGAATGAAGATTCTTTAAGTAGTGGAAGTGTCTCTAGAGGAAAATGACATGGTTCTAGTAACTATGAGAGGTACCATTACTATATCTTCATCATTAGTGACTTCCCAATCTGATACTGGTGCATATCACTCATTTATTTTAGTTGACATCATTAATTTTCTTAATCTTCCTATAGATATTTTATCTCATGCAATGTATTTTACTACACCCCTTAGTATGAAGAGAGAGTGGGGTCTATGTAGTCATACTTGTGTCTTCTCTTTATTAGATGTCATTCTTGCTTGGATTTTTTTAGTTATCGACATGAAATATCTTAACATCATATTCAAGATGGATTGGATCATTTCCAATAAATCCTAGATTTACTGTTACCTTCAATGAGTCTCATTTACTACACCCAATGTGGTTTTCCGTATCTTTTTGGGAGAATGGGACCCGAGGTCAAGCAGAGATGTACCTTCTTATCCAAAGTTGGGGAAATTGCTATCCCTGTTTTCTTTTTATTTGGAGTGAGAATATTTGATTGGATATCTCCCTCTAGTTTTCATTGAGTTTTTTATGTGTTTTCTTCTGACTTATATGGATTACCACCGGTAAGGTATGTTGAGTTTTCTATTGAATTAATGCATGGTACTCAACAAGTTTCTATTCCCTCATACTGAATGGCATGATTTGAATAGTTAGAGTTGAAGTCCTAGTTGGATGATTTTCTTGAGAAAGGATTTATACACTTGAGTGTGTCACCTTGGGTGGTACCAGCTATCTTCTCCAAGAAATCCGATGGTTCTATTCATTTATGTGTAGATTACGGAATGCTTAATCAAGTTACGGTGAAGAAAAACTAAATGTTTCCATGGATTAATTATATGTTTGATCAATTAATGGGAGCAGATTTGTTCTTGAAAATTGATCTTCATTCTAGTTACCACCAACTGATAATAAGAGAATCTGACATTCCAAAAACCACCTTTTAGAGCACATATGGTCATTATAAGTACCTCATTTTTCCTGTTGATCAAACCAATTCTCTTGTAGTTTTCATGGAATTAATGAAAAGGATTTTCCATGAGTATCTAGATACCATTGAGGTAGTATTTTGTGGATGACAACCTTGTATTCTATATTTCCAAGGAGGATCATATGCATTATCTAAGAACAGTTCAAAGATTGGTGATAAATCACTGACTTTATACTAAGGTTTCAAAATGTGATTTATGGATTTGAGATGTGATGTTCTCAGGAAATGTGGTGTAAAAATGTCGTATATCAGTTTAACCAGAAAATGTAATGGCTGTTATGAATTGGGAACAACCACAAAACTTTTTCAAGATTCGAAGCTTTTTGGGATTAGCTAAATATTATCATCAATTCATGAAGGACTTTTTAATGTTGGATTCTATGATGAAAACTCAAACATGGATTGGAGTGAAGTTTTCTTGGAATTATTAATTTCAGAGTTCTTTTATTGAGCTAAAGCATCTTATGACTATTGTGCCAGTGTTGACTCTTCCATACGCTGGGTAGGGCTATGCGGTCTTTTATGATGCATCAGTATTAGGCTTGGGATGTGTTATTTTTCAAGTTAAACATGTCTTTTCATATTGATATCACCATATTATGTCTCATGAGAATAATTATCCTACCCATGACAATGAACTTTTAGCTATGATGCAGACACTTAAGACTTGGCCACATTTCCTTTATAGAGAATTGTTTTTGGTGTATTCAGACCGTAAGATCTTGAGTTATATCTTCTCACAAAATTATTTTAATATATCCCAAAGGCATTGGGTGGAGTAAATGAAATATTTTGACTTTGAAAATCCCTACACCTTAGTTAAAAGGAATATCATTACAGATTCATTGTGTAGGAAAATTTAACCTTGGTAGTGAAAGAATAATTGGAAGAGGGGAACTTGATGGATCTATTTTCATAGTTTCATGTTGGAGTCTAGGAATCAGGGGACTAGATTTCTTTATCGATAATTCAGTTAACTTGTACACTTCAAGTGATGATTCTTCTGGACCAATTACTTGATGATGAATTCTGTAGCATTAGATACACTCTTTATGGTGGGATGACAGTTTCCCAGTGGTCCCTCTTCAAGAGGGTTTTCTATGTTATCAAAATCACTTCATTGTGCCATTACTGGTAAGGAAGGTTGTGATGGTATATTTATATAATTCTCTATGGGTTGTGCCCCCAGGAACCACTAAGATGCTTTATGAAATGAGAAGGTAGTTCTTATGGCTATGTATGATACATGGAATTGCTGAGTTTTTTTCTCGCTATTATATGTTCTATTAGGTACATTCCATGACCCATAAACCTTTCAGTTTGGTACAACCACTTTCATCCCCTATATGGAAGTGGTATGAAATCACTATGGACATTGTGGTTGGGTTTCCCCGTGCCTAGATAAATAAGAATGTGATATGGGTTATGATAGATAGGCTGAACAAGTAGGATCACATCATACCCATTCATGATATAGCCAATGATGAGGGGTTGGGGAATATCTATGTGGAATATATTTTCCAGTTACATGGATTTATGACTGCTATAGTTTCTGATATGGATCCTAGGTTCACTTCCCACTTTTAGAGAGGCCTTAGGGAGGCACTAGGATCTCTGGTCTGTTTGACCACAACCTACTATACGTAGTCAGATGGCCAGATATAGAGAGATATACAAATTTATGAGGATATGATTTACACTTGTGTTATCAGCATTGGGGGATATTGGGATGATCATTTGGGGATGGTTGTGTTTTCTTATAACAATATTTACCTGTCCACAATTAGAATGGATTATTCTGAGGCCTTGGATGGACATCCTTGTATATCTCTGTTGTGTTGGTCGAAGATTGGTGAAAGTTCCTTAGATGAACCAAGCTTGGTCCAAGAGATGACAATGAAGTTTCAGTTGATTCTTCGTAGAATGGTGATGAAACAAAGATGATATAAGTCTTATGAAAATATTCACTGTTAACCCTTGGAGTTTTCAGTTGGTGACTAGATTTCCTTGAATGTTTCACCCTAGTTGGTTCATCGATGGCTTGGGAGGAAAGGGAAATATTCCCCTCATATTGTGGGACCTTTCAAGGTTGTTGAGAAGGTGAGAAAGTTGATTACCATTTAACACATCCACCATATCTTATATTGATACATAACATATTCCATGTATCACAACTGATAAAGTATCTCTCTCGTCCATCTCACGTTTTGAGCAAGATTGATCTTGTGATTGAACCTAATTTATCATTTACTGAGCATCTAGTCAGGATAGTTGATTCTGTGACCAAGGAACTTCATGGGAAAATGATATCTTTGGTTCATGTGCTATGGAAGCATAGTTCTGATAGTCATGATATATGGGAATGCGCAGCATAGATTAGAGAGAAGTGGCCTCATATTTTTGACATGGAAGCTTCTTCATAGGCTTTCTAGGGATATAATGTTTTTCTGGTGGGGAGGTTGTAACATCCCATTACCAATTTGAAAGGTATTTATTTAACCATATCATGGTTTTTCCTTTTCTTTAACTAGGAAGGGTTTAGAATAAATTGGTTGGATACCAATAATGGTGAATTCATATATTTTTTGGACTCTTAACTTTAACTGATCGTTTTACAGGCTCTAGGGGAGTTACATTCCATGTAACAAAGTTACCCGACGTGTAATGGTTGATGGGTGCATGTCGTGAGGGGTTTACACCATGAAATTTAAAAGACATGGAAAATAATTACACACCATGAGTTAATTAAAGTATGTTTTTTAATTTGAAGTGTTAGTTTTTTCGGTAGTTATGGAAATTAACTCTTTCATGACACGTAATGGGGTTACACATTGTGTAATACCCCAAAAATAGTTTTAAAATTGGAATCAAACCTGATCCATCTATTTTTTATCCTCTCCAATTTCGTTTCTCTCAACCCAAAGACATCCCTAGGCAATCTTTTAGTTCTCCAGCCCTCTTGAGTCTCTTCATTCAGCATTTGATCATTGTTCCATTAGTGGAGTGATTCCTAGGTAAAAATTCTCCCTCATTATTTATCTTTCTCTCTTTCTCCTCCTTTATAATTTCAATAGATCATCCGGAAATTTGTGGATCTATACTCCATGATATTGGAGGTAATTTGTTCATTGTGTTTCAAGGTATTCTTCAACTTTTTTATCATTGGTGTGTTTTATTGTGGGCTTTATGTTTCATAAAAATTTATGTGGTTTGATTAAGTTTGGCCAAATTTATTAACATTAAATTTATTGATTTATTTTAATTGTTTATTTAAAATAAATTATTTGAAATTGATTTTAATTGGTTTTGATTAAAACCAAATTCTAGTGAATTGGGAGCTTTGAAATGATTTGGTCAAGAAATGGGGGAAAACCCCCAATTTCATTGAATTGGGGTGTGTTTTCAAATGGATGGAAATGGTTTCAATAGAATTGTGGAATTTTATATTTTAAATAGAATTGATGTAATTTTTTAAATTTTGAAGATGGATTATTTTTTTTATAGAAACCTAGTGGTTTTATCTTTTGAAAAGGAATGTTTTTGATTAAAATCTATTTTGGTTTTAAATGAAAAATTGGAATTTGAAATGGGGGAATGAAATTTAATTGTATTTTAAGCAGTCGTAAAATGAATTTCCCATCATTGATTGTGTAAAAGAACATGGAAGCCTCAAGTAGAATGCGAGTTATTTGGACACACTCTATGACTATAAAACATTCTAAAACATAATACAGTAGGTCACAACCATTTGGAGATGGGGACAAGTCCAATCAGACTAGTGTCTAGAGGATGTGTGTGTACACAAATTTGAGTGATCATATAGGGAGTGTGGAGTCCTACAACCTGGAAATTTCATACCTATATTGAATATTAACATGATGATTTATTGTTTATAATTGAGATATAATGTATGCCAATGTTTTTAAACTTCTTTACATGAATTATGAATTTAAATAAAATATTTTCTATAGAAGGTTTTTTAATCCATTGTTTTTGAAATATTCCATCACTTATAATATAAATCCTATTAAAAATGTATTTTCTATCATTTCAACTGCATAGCATGATTTGTTTAGTTATTCTTTAAAATAAAATACCCATTTATTTTTAAAATTGAAAGCATTCCTTTGGTTAATATTTTTTTGGAATCTATTATGGAATCATTGTTGATACCCTACTGGGATTCTTATCACACACCCTACGCCTTCCTTCAGGTTTTTATAGATTTTCTTATTCCAGGTTCGAGCAATGTTAAAGGATAACTAAGAGGTGGATCTAGGTATTGAAACATGGACTTGGTGAGTTGAGTCCTTAGAGACTTGAGCTATTTTTTCCCAGTTTTGGTACTTGGGTTGTATTACATTGGGCTTGTTTATTCATTTTTGACTTCTGGTATATTACTCCTAGTGGAGTTTTTTTTTGATATACATACTGTATTATTTCCTTACATCCACATTTTTGGTGGAAAAAACGTTCCCACTTACATTTTGTATGATTCTAGGTGCTATTCGCCGACCCGTGGGGATCGGGAATGCCCTTCGAGATATGTCAGGGTTGGATCGGTTATCGGGATATCAGGGTACCCAGGTTGGTTCGTGATACTATACGTATATTATTTTGTGTTATTATTATAAATATTTGTCTTATAAAAATTATTTAGGGACATATGGTATTGAATGATTTTAGATAAAAATATTTAGTTGTTTAATTGTATAACATACTTATGGTGATATAATTTTGGAGGAATTATGATAATAAATTAATTTTGAAAAAGATGTCAAAAGATGTTTGATTGTTATTATTTATCGATTTTCAATTTTTTAAGTTCATTTGAATATTTACTTAAAAACATTTGGATATGTTTATGTGTGTATATATATATATATACTAACATGTGAATATATATATATATATAAACATTTAAAAAAACATGTATGAATTTTAATATATATATATATATATATATGTATGTATGTGTGTGTGTGTGTATGTATGTATGTTTTTATGTAATTATAATTGTATGTATGTAAAAATTTGATATGTATATTTGTTTAAAAAAAGTGTCAGAATATATTTGATGTATTTATATTAATTAAGAAATCTTTTAATATATATATATATATTTATATATGACCTTATGAATATACATATATAAATTTTTTAAAAATCTGTAAGGTTTTTAATATATATATATATATATATATATTTAATTATATAAAAAACATGTAAGGGTTTTAATATATATATATTTATATATACGCATGTGTATTAACGTGTGAATATACATATATAAACGCTTAAAAAACATTTATAGTTACACACACACAAATATATATGTATGTATGTATATATATTAACATGTGAATATTCATTTATAAACATTTTAAAAAGTCAAATAAGGTTTTTGATATATATATATATATTTATATGTATCTATTTATAAATTTATTTGATATGTATATTTGTTTCAAAATACAAGTAAAAGTATATTTGATTAATGAATCATGTAATATAGATATATATATAAATATTAATATCGAAATATGTATATATAAATGTCTAAAAAACATGTATGGTTTATTATATATATATATGTTTATATATATTTGTTATGTATATTTGTTTAAAAAAGTCTCATAATATATTTGATGTATTTATATTAATTTTTAAATCACAACATATATATAGTAATTATTAAAAATTTAATAATAATTTAGGTAATTAGATAAAATCATTAAATAATTTATAATAATTAATAATTATTTAGTCAATCTTATTAATAAATAGTAAATATTTGTGTAAATTACAAAGTATTATTATTAATTTTAAAATTTTAGGAAATTAAGATAATTTATAATAAGTTATAAAAGAAAAAATATGAAATACTAGTAATCATTAAGAATTAGTAATATTTATTATAAATTCAATTATATATAATAAATTATAAGTATTACTTAATAAATTATTTTATTAATTACTAAAAATTAAAAAATATTTTGTAATAAATAGTATATTTTTATCATACCATGCAAAAAAATATAAAAAATAATATCAATTATTCAAAATTCACAATTATTCATATAAATGATATATTAATTAAAATAAATATTATTAGTAATTCATATAAATATTGTAATATATATATATAGATACATAATATGAAAAAAATATTAAAAATGTTACCCCCACATGTGTTGTTACCAAACACTTAATGTACACAAATGTTATGTCTCTCCGAGGGTAAATCTTATATCAATGATGTAACTATGTTATCAGATTTCTTATATGATACACTATTATGAAGATACATCGATTTTTTTGTAAAAAATTATAATAAAAATATTAAATGAGTTACCATCATGTCTGATGTTACCAAATTCCTGACGTGCACTAATATTGTGTCATGTCTATGGTAAAACCTATATCCCTGACCTAACGATTGTCTTTGATTTTACATATGATACAAAATTTGGGAGATACATAATTTTTTTATAAAAAAGTAAAATAAAAATATTAAATGAAATACCGTTGTGTTCAATGTAACCAAACACCCAAAAGACACAAATGTTATGTTACACCTAGGGTAAACCCCATGTGTCAGACTTAATGATTGTATCATATTTCTCATATGAGGCATCGTTCAATAGATACTCAATTATTTTTGGAATATATAATTCATGTGATATAATATATTTAATATTTTTATTGAATAGACAACGAGCCTCTATGGGAACCATAATTTAGTGCTAACCCCATACCCAACTATGATAATTTTCCAAATAATATTCCAAGGTGCTAAAATATAAGAATAATTTTCAATTAGTCAAAATGAGTAATATTTATTCTCATTTTTATTGTTTTTAAGATAACTATTCACTCAGGAAGTAGACATAATTTTATATCACGTGATCATTATTGGATAAATCATCAAAAAATCCCAACAGATTTGATATAAATCTTGTCTACATTGAGGGTGTTGAAACATTTATATCATTATCATCATAGAATTAAGAATTTATTTCTAAAGTAAAAATTAAATACTCATGTAATAAATGTGATATTAGGAGATTCAAAATGTTTGACAATATTCAACTTTATAAAATGTATTTTGGGTTTTTGAAAAATTATATTTTTCAGTATCAACATGGTGAAAAAATTATGTAGAAAATACATTTTTTTTATTTTGGATCCATCATTTCATAATTTAGTACATGAGGGAGTTGGCCCATCTATTCATAAAATAACATATCCAAATGATATTCCAAATCTTGAATTAGTACCTTCTCTTTTTTATAATTCATTGAAATCTGCTAAAGAGGTCATATATCTAGGATTCCATCTATCCCCACAGGACTGAATCACATTAAATCATTGTGTTCATTATTTTTTTCTTATAATATTTCATTTCTTTTATTCTATTGAAATGGTTCTATGATTTTCATCTTCACACTGAACAAATCCGGTTTAGTCCTATTGTTGTTTTGTATTCATCCTCAATTTAGATCACCTTTAAACCTCACAAATTTATATCAGAGCCCCACTATATTTCTTTTTTATGTTGAATTTGATTATTATTTACTACTTTTTTTTATTTACATTTATGGTTTCTATTTTCATTTCCACATGGTGATCTCATTTTTAAATCACCACTGTGTTTGTTGATTTCAATTATCTAATGCCATTATATCTTCTATATTTATCGGAATTTTGTATCTCTTTGGACATAGCATTGTTTACCCATGATATTGGTCAGTTTCTAGGTGAGTATGCTTAATTTTTTCCTCAAGAACTATGTATCCACTCTCTGGGTATGCTTGTCAAAAATGAGATATGAAATCAATAAATTTGATGGTGATAATGGCTTTAAATTGCGACGAATTAAGATGATATCCCAACTTCAACAACATGGCCTAATTTATGTCCTATATGGGCCTAAGAAACTTGTTATTACTATAAATGATACTATACACCCTGCTACTGAATATGTAGATGTTTTCCCTGATGTGTTAGTTGACGCACATAACCCCTTTTTTCTTTCCTTAGGTGACATTGTCCTTATAGAAGTAGCTTATGATTATAATGCTAATATAATTTTTCTTAAACTCTAGAAACATTACATGATTGATTCATTAGTAGGTAGGAATTATAAAAAACACCACATGTTTACATTCAAAATGAATCCAATTAGTTCTATTAAATCCCATCTAGATGAGTTCAATAAAGTCATGTTAGAATTAAGCAACATTAATGTTTCCATTGATAATGAGGATCAATAAATGATCCTCTCAATCTCTTTAGATAATTCCTATGACACCCTCATTGTGACTATGATGTAAGTCTGAGACTCTTTAATCCTAAAAGAGGTTAAATCATCCCTTATTTGTAAGGAAATTGATTCTAAACCTAGAATCAGATTCTGATATCTTATTCTCTAGGGGTAGAACTTAGACTAAAACTAATAAGAAAAAGTTCAATAATTATAAGGAAAAAACCAATAAATAACCCAAGACTATATCTTTCTCTAGGGATAAAAAGGTCACTTATTTTCATTATAGAAAACCAGGGCACAATAAACACAATTGTAAGAAACTAAAGCATGAGTTTGAGTCTAAAAAACCCAATGATGAGTTCCTTCTTGTATACTATAGTTATGACATTACTGAGGTCCTTAATGTGTCCACACATACACTCAATAATTATTGGGTCCTTGATACAAGATTCTATTTACACATGTGTCCTTTTAGAAAATATATTATATAATTGGTTTAGAGGGTAGAAGGATATGCCTTATTAGGTAATTACAAGAGGTGTAAGGTTAATGGTAGAGGTTATGTTTTGTTGGAACATGATGACCACACTATCATTACTTTAGTTTATGTTTTGTGGGTTTAAAATATTCAAAGAAACCTAGTTTACTTAGGGGTTATATGCAAAAAAGGGATTTACCATTGGTATGAAATTGTTTGCCATAAAATCCACAAACGCTCTAGATCTATACTTAAGGGATATTTAATCAATGGGATGTGTGTCTTGAATGGAAAGACCCATTCAAGGTACCAGGGTAGAGTCTATTAAACCCATACATATAATAGTATTCACTGGTGTAGAATATTGGGACATGTTAGCTCCTAAGGGATTAAATAACTCAACATGTAAGGGTTGTTGAGTGACATCACACCATGAAATCATCCATTTTTCTAAAGATTTTGTAATGGGAAAGGCAAAGAGGGTTATTTTCAGAAGGTATAATTTCAAATCCACTATCCCAATATAATATGTCTACTATAATCTATGGGTCCC
Organism: Viscum album; assembly: GCA_963277665.1. NCBI lineage: Eukaryota > Viridiplantae > Streptophyta > Magnoliopsida > Santalales > Viscaceae > Viscum > Viscum album. Next base: position 1,162,595,884 of record OY728122.1, on the reverse strand, counting down.
CATAATAAGTTCTCCCATGGTGGAGGTTTATACATTGTTATTTTCATAGAATACTTCTCTAGGAAAGTATGGATTTACATTCTGAAAAAAATATTTTCTTTCTAAACTATTAAAACCTATAAAATTTTAGTTTAATACCAAATAATGAAGAGAGTAAAAAATATAAGAACATAAAATATGATTGAGTAACTATCCACCGAGTTCATATAATTTTTTGAATTTAAAGGTGTTAAAAGACATAGAACAATTAATGAAACTCAAAAAGAAAAATGATTAGAAGAAAGAATGAATATAACTATCTTAAAATGATTAAAGATCATGCTTTCATGCTCAAGCCTCCCCAAATACTTTTGGGAAGAGGTTTCTAGAACTTCTATATTCTGAATTAATATATGTACCTCTTCTACTAATCAGTCTAAAACACATGAAGAATCATGTAATTGTAAGAACCCTTCCTATTCCTACCTAATATTCTTTGGTTGTATAGATCATAAAAATATTAATATTGAAATGTTAGAATTAATAGCTATAAATGTATATTTTTTGGGTATCCTGAGGGTGTTAATAAACTATGGGTAGATAAGCATGGTTATTAAAAGTGAATCATAAGTGGAGATGTTCTCTTTATTGAGTCTTCCTCTCCTAAAACCAAGACTTCCACACCAGGAAGTAGTGATCTATACCTTGACCAGGCTGGGGCCTTATAGTTGGTATCAGTGGTCAGTTTAGACAACTTTAGTGGTTAGGGTGTTATTTAAGCATAAGTAACATAACCATAATGGTTAGCATATTAGAAAGAGTCATAGTAACATTAGATAAATTTAATGAGTTTAAGATAACATGAATAAGTATATATTAGTGTTTACCATCCTAATAAGATATTATAAGACGATTTTACTGATATAATCACACTGAAATTTTTGGTTTTAGTAAATGGATGGATCTAGCAGGAACCAAAGTAACAATGGATGTGAATGAAACTGTGGTGATTTTTTGAATGAGAAACTGAATGAAATGGGAGCTACAAAGAGAAATCTTTTGGTTATTCTTAAAAAACTATCTGGATTCATGATTGACAACATGATACTTGGTTATTTTTCTAAGGCATCATATATGTGAGGAATGAATCCCAATTGAAGTTCAGGTAATAATCATAAAGGTAAGTATATTAAAAAACCTATGTGTCAAGGAATTGGAAAGCAACACCTATGAAAATGCTTCAAAGGGATGGGAAGATGTTTCAAATGTGGTAATGAAGGTCATAAAGAAATAACCTTTCATGGAAAAAGGAATCATCCAGTTGACTCTGGGAAATGGAAAGAAGTTCTTTACGCAGGATCAATTGAATGTTTTAAATGTGGTGTGCACGGTCGCTATACAAATAAATGTCCTATGAAGAAGGTTTGGGAATGGTATCAACAAGATCATACAAAAATATGTTTACCAATTCCTAATGCCATTCCAATTAAAAATGAGGAAACTAAAAATGCCCTATGAAAGGTATGGATTATTTATTATCTCATGTTTTGAAATTACTGGAATCTTTTGACATTATGCATGTTTTTTTGTAGGAAATAAGTATAAAAGAATAAGATAGAAAACTATAAATAAAGGATCATGAATAATTTTTGATGATTAAGATGTCTATAAATTGAAGAGTTATATTGGATCTATGGATAATGATGTGTTTAAATGTATTAATGATAAGATTTATTTGGAATAGTTTTTATAGTATGCGTAACCCTATAGTTTGATATGTGATAATTTTATTCAAGGAAGATTTTTTTTGTACATAATGGTTAACCTTTGGTGTTCATGTGATCTTTTGTTTTTGTGGAAATTATGGGTTATTAGTTTTTGGAATGAAAAATGTGAGGTATGAAATAAAATTTGAGGTTAAACCATGTTATGGATATTTGTAAGGATTTTATCCCATTTTATTAATGTTATTAGAATTATACGGTTTTTGAAAATAGAAAACCTGAAAACCATGTGACAACCCATCATGTCAGACAAAGCTGCGGGAATCGAACCCACAACCTATGTGAATTTGAGATTTATTGCCCACAACTAGACTACGTGAAGTCCCTGGGTAGTATGAATTATTATTTTTAGTTAAATGATGTTATGGATCAAGAATTAGTTGATTTGGGAAACTTATGTTTTATCAAATGGATATCCTTAGTATAGGAAAATAGCTTGGTAATTAAGTGATTAAATGTTATTTTGGAAGACTTTCAATATTTTGGGAACACTATATGCCTTAGGAAAATAGAATGCTATGGGATTTCATTTCTGGAGTAATGGTTGAAATTTTATTTTAGAATAAACTATGTTTTTATTGTGGACATATAGAAATTTGGGTTATTTATGGAAATGATTAACCTATCATAGAGAATATGTTATTAGGTTAATTACACTTTAGTATGAGACTTCAAGATTAGTCGATTTTATTTGGAAATAAATGTTAAGATTTACCATGAAAGACTGTGAATAAATTCTTCTATGTTTTTGGTTTAAATATTAATTTGGATTATATTGGAGAATTTTAAGGAAACTTTTGTATTGAATGGTCTTTGTTGAACTTTGGGTACTATTTTTTGAATTTTGGAGATTAAGAGTAGTATTTATTTATCCTTTTGGGGATTATCTAATCTCTTATTAACCATTTTGGTTTTGGTTAATGTCTAAAGATAGAGGAAATATATAGTTCATATTTTTTTTGATTATGTGATTTTCTAGATGATGATTCTAGCGCTTTTGACGTAACTAGTCATCTTGAATACTCATCATTTGGAGAAAGGATGAGTTTGTAATCGAAATTTAGTAAAGGATGAAAGTCTACATGAAAAGTAAGTATGTTTTCTCATGTTATTATTCAATATCATAAATAAATTCCTCAAATTTATGAAAATAATTTTAAATCAAAAACGTTGTTCATTTACTTTTCCTACTACAAATCAGATACCATTTAACCCATCTGAAGTTTGTGTTTTTCTAGTGGTTTACTTTCTCCTAATCATGTTTTCTATCACTCTCTATCAGAACATGACACTTTTTTTCTCCTCCATATCCATATTTTCAAACATGGAATCCTAGTCTGTGTTCTCTTGAGTGAACTTTTTTAATTCTCTTTATTTCTTTAAAATTGATAGTTTTATTGAATCTTTTTCTGATGTGGGATTTTCAATGAAGTTTCCGAGCCCAATTTTAAAATTTTGAGGACACAATTTCTAAAAGGGGGGAAGGATGTAACGACCCAGGTATTTATAGAATAATACTTTTTCATATCTATTAATATTTATTAATATGATATTAATTTTATATTAAAAAGGACACTTTGTTCGATAGCATACTCAGCACGCAACAACGGGCTTCTCCAAAAATATTGCATTGCACACAACTTTGAGTTATACAGAAATATAATACGATAGTAATAATATTTTAAATAGAAGTTAACACCTAGATGTTGTATTAGAGGGAATGAACAAAACCAGCTACAATATTATTATACATGTTTGTTAAATGTAGTTACATTTATCCAATAAATTTTAGAGTCTTGAAATGATAATGAATCCAATTTTAAGCATAAATACTATAATATTTTTAAAAGGTAGTTTTACCACCTTTTGATGGAGAACCCCCTTTAAATTTATTTTTTGTCACTTTTATATATTAAATTTGAAAAAATAAACTTTTTATTTATAATTGGTACATCAAAATTTACTTTGGGTAAATTTTTGGTATTTTTCACATAAAGTTCATTTTTAACAAAAAGTAAAAAAACTGCATTTTAAGTAAAAACTGTCTTTTCATCTAGTTTATTTATATGATTAGATTGTAACTTTAATTGTTTTTGAAAGAGTAATTAGATTATGTTTTAAATATTTAATACAATTTTGGTCATTGGAAGTAAATTCACTTTTTAATTAGACATAAACACATGTCAATCTTTTGAGAGTTATTATTTCTTAAAAACACGCTTTGTGGTTTTGACAACAAGAATTAATTTTAAATTAATTCCTTCAAATTATGTGTTTTGAATTTGGAAAAATGGATTCCATATTTGGAATCATGGGGTCCAAATTTTTAAAATAGTTAACTTTTATTTTTAGTCATTATGAATAGTAACTTCAGTAAATATTTTATTTACCATGGTTAAAGGGTAAATCTGGTAAATAAGGGTAAAAAATAATATTATAATAATATTAAATTACACTAACATGTGTCCTAACCCTATTTTATGAGATATTTTCGACAATGGGAATACTTGGGTCGATTTTAGTACCCCATGGAGCCACTTGTGTGTGAAAATGACATTTAATTACTTTTAATTTAATGTTAAGGGAAATATAACCTAAACATATATATTTTACTAAATAAAGTTTTATATGGGGTTATATAAGTTATCTCTTTGACTAAAAATATTAATTGGAAATATAAAAATATTTCCCACATCATGGTATTTTTTTTATAGTTTTTTGATATTAAATAATTAAATTTAATTATGACATAATGATGATGTAGTGATATGCTCCATTAATAAAAGATTCAAAAAATGATATTATAAATGTTAAAATAAATGTAATTTGGTTATTTTTATGCCATACACTCATTTTTTTTATGATAGTTACATGTTATCTTTTTATTAATGATGTTTTTTCTATGTAATCAAGTTTTTTTATTTTTAAAAATGTAATGATATGAATAGTGTCAAAATTTACATAATTCATATTTTAAAATATAAAATATTTTATTAAATATTATTAAGTTTTAAAAAATATAATATTTATAAAAATGGTTATAATAAGTCTAAAATTTTATTAATGACTATTTAATTGGATATTTGTCATGTTTTGGTAACTATTTTGATTTTCAAAGTGTTAAATTCTTGATAAAATGGTAAGAGTAAAAAAAGGGTAAAATAAAAACAACAAGGATTAAAAAATATCCAAAACCAATCCAATTATTATTAGATGATTTTATTTATACTTAAATTCATATTATCTTCTAATATAATGAGTTGTGGACCTTTTTAAACTGAAAATCATTTTATAATAAAATAACAATTTCAAACATTCCTAAAGAGCCCCTCCTCCTTCTTATAAAGGGGCATCATCTCTAACCCTTACTCACACCTCTCAACCCCCCTTGTCTCATACAAACTCTACCAAAATAAGCTCCCAAAATACCTATATTCCACCTAGAATCCTTAAATTGGGAATAAGGCAATTCAAGAAATCCTTTTGGTTTAAACCAAAGGGAGTTACCCGATTTAAAGGTAACTTCTTCTCTCAAGTTCTTTTATTTTATTTTCCTTCTCCCATACCAATTATTTTCATATTATTTGATTCCATAACAACACCAGTATATTCAATATACTATTATGTTTCTATGATAATTATTCAAACTACACTTACACACACCTGCATCCAATGGATTTAGAAGATATTGTTTCAGTGGACGGTGAACTAGTGCCTCATGAAATGATGATTGATCGATTTCCCCTACCACCTCTTATGGTGGCCGTTATGATAGAACTATAATTATATATGATATAAATGATTTTTATTTTATCTTTATGATACTTTAATTCTCATTATAACATAACTTTATGCTTTTCATGTTGTATAAATACGATAATTTCATTTGTGGTAGTGCAGACCACCGCCCCCTCAAAGTTATATGACTCGTTCATGATATACATGGAACATATAAAGAATGGAATTAATGAAATTAGGTAAAATATATAATATAGATATTATAATGGAATTATAATATACCTATTTATCAATTATGTTTAATTCCTTTAAATATAAAAAACAAATGAAAGCAGCGTTCATGCGTACGTACGACTTACCATCTCCATGAACAATGCATTTCATTTCTTATATCCAAATGCTATGGACTATTCAAAATAAATATATACTGGATATATATGATATATAAATAATTAATATCATTTTATAGATAATGAACTTTCCACCACATGGATAATTTATAATTACAACAAGTTCATTTTTGACTCAAGTTCCGAACATCGACAAAATGTCTGATATGAACTCAAATAATTAACTAATTGTTATAGCTATGTAATAAGTGATATAATAGGAATAATAAACTTGAAATATTTTCTGAAGAAAGTATAAATTAACTCATGTTTATTATTCAGGTAGAACAAGGAACACACGAGTGAAGTTGGACCCGAGGTAATGGAACTTTTTAACCCAATTTCCATTCTTTGGGTTGATCTTATACTTCTTGTTTATGCCGTGCTATGATTATCTGAGGAATTAATTTTTATATATTATCTTGTATTTATACTTACTTTATGTTTAATTAAAGTGAATACACATAATTGATCTATTTTATTTAAAAAATGATATTTTTAAGGGACTTTGTCTCAATCTCCTTTCATTGAGGCATGTTTGATAATATACACCTTCTTCTTTTACACAGTATATAATAAACCCCTTTGAAGTTTATTTTCATTCAAAGGGAATATTTTATCTATGAATCATTTTACTAAATTCCAAAAGGAATTTTTTTTAACATACACAGTGAAAATGAAATCTTCACCACCGTAATCATTATTTGGCTCCATCTATATGCCTTAATGTTTTTAAAAGGAAAAAGAAACCCCTTATTCTGTTTTTGGGTGTTTTGGTATTGAAAATGGTTTTGAAAGTGGATATTACTATTTAAATATCTTGAAATTATTTCTTGTGATTTCAAATGAAATTTTATTATTGAAATGTTGATATTTTCAATATTTTATGTGTGATGATTTTATAATGGTACTTGGACATTTGACGGGTGGTTACATGATAAACCAAATGACAGATGGTTCTGTGGTAAACCAAGGAAAGGTGGTTACGTTATAACCACAAATTCATTGGGTATGGAAGTCTTCCATATGGATTTTCCATTTGTAAGAATGATTTATGGAAGTAAACCCTATGATTATTCCATTTATGTATGATTATGTCCCATGTTTACCTTTTATATGCTATATGTTGCTTTATATGAGTTTTATGGTAGTCTTTTTGTTACAAAACATGGGTAAGCAATGAGCTTATATTCAGTGAAGTGTTTTTATACTTATTTAAGGTTAAAATTATTATATTATGATAAATTATTCATGGTTTACATGTTGTTTTTAAAACTAATAGTTTTCCTTCTTTGGTAATCCCTTATTGAATTTAGTTCATATTTCATAACCATTGGAGTAATAAAATAACCAATTTTAATTGAAAATGGTGGTGATTTTTGAATTACACCTTTTCATTGGAACTTGTTTTCATATTGAAATTATTCCATGATTTCTAAAATTATAGATTGATCTGTTTTCTTTCATGAAAATTTATTATTTTTTTAAACTCTCAAATTGTTAAACATGATCTTTTGTGTTTCAGATACTCATTTCCTACATGGGGTTACTTCACTAGGTTTTGTCCTTCAGCCAACATAATTCCTATGCACTCCTATGACACCGTTTCTATCCTCTTATTTTGTTTCTCTGCCATTGACTAGGCTCACCGCCCAATATATCAACACCATCCATATATCTCGATGGATAATTGATTCACAATTTCCTAAAATCAATAGTGTATTCATGGTGGGTATTGATTGGACATTATGTTTCAAGGCACAAGCTGGTTTTAGGAGCATTGACCACCCCTGAAATCTTTCTCTTGGTGGGATTTATTCTATTTTTTCTCCTCCACTGGTTCTCCCGTGCTCCCATATCTGGAACCCAAAAACCCTAACTAGATTCCTTATATTCTACAGTGGTGAACCTCTTTACCTACCAAACCCCACGATACACTACTAGTGTACCAATCCTAGTGTAGCTTCGATGACATCGCTCTTATGCTAGGACGAGTACCCAAGGAAGATGATCCAGTCTATGTAGGTTTGTGATATTTGGAAACATCAGCGAGCTTCCAAATTTCAGGACAAAAATGAAAACTGATGAAGAGATCAGGATGAATGAACCCATTAGCATTCAACACTAAAAGTTCCTTAAGTTTTATTTAAATAATTTGTATCATCAATTTATATATTATTGTTTCTTAATTTATGTTTACTGTAAATCTGTTTTCTTTTCATATGAATTAATAAAACTCATGCATGGGTGGTGGTGTTTTTTCCGTGCACATAGGTACCCACGGGACATAAGTACATTAAATAATTATGTTCTTTACAGTATTTCTTATAATATTTCATTTCTTGTATTATATTCAAATGTTTCTGTGATTTTAATCTTTTCATTTAAAGTATCAAGTTCGGTTATATTTTTTTTTGTATTTTTTCTCTCTTAGGATCACCTTTCAACCTTAGAGTACGGAGTTTTTCTTTACATGTACTGAGAAGATAGATGCATGTATATTTTAGTGGTACTGATGAATTTTTTATTTTCTTATACATAACAGGTTCTCCCTTCTCTCCTCTCTCCCTCCCTCATGTTTTATTATAATTTTTTATTTCTGGATTTTATGAAAACAATAATTCTTTTGATCATTGGTGGTTTCATTAAGCTATTTCCATTTATTTTAGCTACTAGTATTCTTGGTCATTGTTATAAAAAAGAATATTCATGATAGAATTTGTTAAGTGGAACAAATAAAATTCATAATTTGATAAACCTTCTATGGGTTCTTTAAATAAATGTTTGTATCATTGTTGCACTCAGTTAAAATACACCATTATACTATCTACTATTAACAAATGTATCAATGTTTCTCAAACATAATATTATCTAACCACTAAATCAATCCAATTATGTTATAATAAAATGGATTCCTTTTATTTTTATGGATATAATTCATTTTGTTGGTTCTTTGGTGCATATCATCTCTTTAGCTTCTTTGAAACATCAAATGATCAAAATTTGTAGAAAGTCACTTGAAAGGAATTGTTTGACCCTCATTCTAGATTGTGTAAGATTTTGGGAAAATTACAATGTGTCAAATATATTTTATTTATTACAAATAATACACTCAAAAATCCATATTTAATATCCCATGTGATTAATTATTTAAATATGTTTAAACTATATATAATGGATTTTATTTTCAACAAATTATAGCATCAATTAATATCATCAAGGGCTTATTTGATGAACCACTTTTTTATTAGTGGATTGTAGTTATACATCTAGTGTGATGGTCTATCTCAATTACCAACTTCCACTATTAAAAATTATTCCATTAGTGATGGGTTAATCGTGATGGGTAGTTTACCCATTGGAAATAGTATTGAAAAATGAATTATTTGAGATGATTTTTTTTATATTTTAAAAATTTATCATTTGTTATAGAAAAATGTTTTGTCACAAATAAATTGGGCATGAATGAAATCCATAAAACAAGATTTCTTTGTGATATCTAATAGAAATAGATGTAGAATTCGATCACTACTAGTCATTGCATAGTAACTTTTTGTGATGAGAATTAATATCTGTTTAAAAAAAATTTGATGAAAACCATTTTGTGACATAATAAATTTCATCATAATTAAAACATCACAATTAATATTAAATTAAAAATGTTGACCACCATTCTCCATCTCCCTCATGTTTCTTCTCTGAAACGTTCCATAGTGCATGATGTTCACCTTCTCCCCCCTCCGATATACTCCCTTCTAGTTGAATTTTTTTGATCTTGGTTTGAATCATCTTGGAATGGATTCATATTTTCTCCGCTTTATTTCTTTCTTACCTTTTTCCATTTTACCATACTTGAATTAGTTTAGGAAAAACCTATGATAAGAAATTTATCCAATTTTCATGGTTTATTTACTATTAAGGGTTTCTTTAAATTTAGTATTCCCTATTTTCATGTTCATCAAGTCCACATGAGTTATCTAAATTTATTTTTGGTATTTTTTCTCATTGTATAGTTTTTATATTTAATAGAAATTTTTGTTTGTTATTTTACGTCACTGCATGCATATTATTTTTGTTATTATTATAAATTTATTTATTATGAAAATTATTTGGGACATCTGATATTGAAAGAGTTTATATAAATATATTTAACTATTTAATTGTTTTGCATGCTTATGGTGATAGGAATTTTGGGGAATTATGATAATATCTTAATTTTGGAAAATATATCAAATGATGATTGATTGTTATGTTATGATTGGTTTTCATTTTTTTAAATTCATGTGAATATTGTTTTGTAAAAATTTTGATATATGTATGTGTATATATATATATTATCATGGAAATATATATATATATATAAACGTTTAAGAAAACATGTAAGATCATTGATATATATATGTGTGTGTGTGTGTCTGTATGTATGTATAATTGTATGTATATATAGATTCGATACATATATTTGTTTAAAAAATGTGTCAAAATGTATTTGATGTATTTATATTCATTAAGAAATATTGTAATGTATATATATATATACACACACACACACATTACCTAGTCAATATACATATATAAATGTTTTTAAGAAACTTGTATGGTTTTTAAAATATATATTAATTTGAAAAACATGTAAGGGTTTTAATATATTTATATTCATATATGTATGTGTGCATATTAATGTGTGAATATACATATATACACATTTTAAAAAGACATGTATGGTTATATATTTATATATATTTATATGTATGTATGTATATATATTTACGCGTGAATATAAATATGTAAACATTTTAAAAAATCGAATAAGGTTTTTGATATATATATTTGTATACATATCTATGTATATATTGATTTGATATGTATATTTGTTTCAAAAGACCTGTAAAAATATATTTGATTAAGGAATATATATATATATATTAACATTTAAATATATATATATATATCTATATAAATGTTTAAAAAACATGTATGGTTTGTTTTATATAAATATATATGTTTATATATATTTCAAATGTTTATTTTCTTATAAAAGTGTCATAGTATATTTTATATATTCATATTAATTAAGAAACCATGACATATATATAGTAATTATAAAAAATTAAATAATAATTTATGAAATTAGTAAAAATCATTAAATAAATTATAACAATTATTAATTGTTTTTTCTATATTGTTAATAAACAGTAAATATTAGTGTGAATTAAAAAATCGTATTAAAAATTAATTTTTTTTTGGAAATTACTATAATTTACAATAAGTTGTAAAAGAAAAAATATGAAATAATAGTAATTATTAATAATTAGTAATAATTATTGTGAGTTACGTTATATATAAGAAATAATTAGTATTACATAAAAAATAATTTTATCAATTAGTAATAATTAAAATATATTTTTTAATAAATACTATATTTTTTTCATACCATGAAAAAAATATAAAACCTAATTATAATTATTCTGAATTCACTATAATTCATATAAGTGTTGTATTAATTAAATTAAATAGTGTTAACAATTTTTATAAATATTATAATATATATATATATAACATCAATAAAATATTAAAAATGTTACCCTCATGTGCGTTGTTACCAAACAACAGGTGTGCACAAATTTTATGTCATGCCTAATGTAAACCCAATATCCCTAACTTAACTGTGTTATCGTATTTCTGATACAATACACTGTTATGAAGATTCATCAATTTTTATTTTAATGAAATACAATAATTATATTAAATGATTTATCATCATGCGTGATGTTACCAAATTCATGACACACACAAATGTTGTGTCGCGTCTAGGGTAAACTCCAAATCCCTGACCTAAGGGTGGTCACTGATTTTTCATATGATACAAAATTTGATAGATACTTAAATTTTTTTATAAAAAAATATACTAAAAATATTAAATGAATTACCCTTGTGTGAAATGTAACCAAATACACCATGGAAACAAATGTTATGTTATGCCTAGGGTAAAACCCATGTCTTGGACCTAATAATGATATCAAATTTCCCATATGAGGCATAGTTTAAGATATATTCTAGTATTTTTGGAATATAGAATGTGTGTGATATAATTTAATTAATTTTTTTATTATATCTAGACAGAGTCTCTATGGGAATTGAAACCCAGTGCTAACCCAATGCCTCAATCTGATCATAATCCAAATAATATTACAATGTGATAAAATATAATAATATTTTCAACTATCAAAATGAGTAATAATAATTCTTATTTTTTTTGTTTAATTGATAACCACAGACACAGAATATTGAAAAAATTTTCAATTCTGTGATAGTGACTGGATAAATCATTGAAAAAACCCCAACGGATCTGGTATAAGCCCTATCTATATTAAGGGTGTTGAAACATTTATATCATTTTCATCATCTAATTAAGAATTTATTTTGAATGTAACAATTAAATACACATGTAATAAATGTAATCTTTGGTGATTAATTTTTTTTGACAATATTGGACTTCATCTAATTAATTTTAGTTTTTGGAAATATTATATTTTTTGGTATCAACCTGGTGAAAAAAATTCAGTAGATTTTTTTTATTTCAAATCCATCATTTATGAATTTAGTACATGTGGAAGTTGAACCATCTATTCAAGAAACAATAAATCAGAATGATATTCCGAATCTTGAATTAGAACCTTATGAATTTTATAATTTGTTTAAATATGAAAATGAGGACTTATATCTAGGATTCCAAATGAGAAAACGTGAAGCTGGTACAAGATTTATGGCTATTAAATCAGATTTTAAAATGTCAAATAGTGTATGTGATCAGATTTTATCATTGGTTAGATAATGTTAGCCAGATAGAAATACATCACCTGCATGTTTCTATGAAATTAAAAGTTTGTTCCATAATTTTGGTCTCATTTATTAGAAGATTCACACATGTTCAAATGAATAAAACCTATTAATGGTGGTTGTGAATCATTTTTTAATTTTTAAATATGTGGAGAATTGATGTATAAAGATACACAATAAGTAATGTCTATATTTCCAATGAAACAATAGAGTTATTTTCCAATTACAACCCATTTACAATGTCTATTTATGTCTCACAACATAGCTACATCGATTACAAGGAATAAATAAAACATTTCCATCAGTAGGAGACTAAATCATCAATGTGATGGTGATTGATGGAAAAAAATTGATAAGATGAAACCTCCATTTCCATCAGATTCTCATAACATACATTTGGGTATTTTTACTAATGTCTTTTTTCATTTAGTGGTGATGAAATTCAATATTATTATTGGCATATTTTTATTACTCCATACAAATTACCTCCTTGGATATTGATGAAGGAACCATATATATATTTGAATCAATTAATTAAAGGACATATAAAGAAGAATATCAATGTTTATTTGAATCCACTAATTGATGAGTTAATTTAAATATTGAATAATGGTGTTACTACATTTGATATAGTTGTAGGTCAAAATTTTACATTGAAGGATGTGTTAATGTGGATGATTTGTGAATTTTCAACATATGGTATTTTATCTAGATTGAGTACATATGGTCTAAAATAATGTATGTACTTCATGGTAGGGAACAAAGCATTTATGCTAGGCAATGGGAGAAATACTTGTTATTTTCAATGTCATTATATATTTCCTTATTCAAATCAAACTTTTGGTATGGAAATGAGATATTTTATAAAATGTATAATTGAATGAGGTGAACCTCTAGCAGTGTTATCTGATATTTATATAAAATATATCATCTCTGCATTACATCCCATTAATTTTGAACCAACCATAAATGAACAAAAAATTAATGGTTTTGGGAGGGATCATACATGGATAAAGCATAGTATTTTTGGTACCATCTATATTGGTCTAATTTATTTGATCATCACATGATAGATGTAATTCATATTGTGAATAATTTTTTTGATAAATTTTTTATACCATGTTAGATAGACCGAGTATGACCAAGGATAATGTTAATGTATGATTAGATCATTCTCGAATTTTCAAATGTCCTGAAGTTGAATTATTTGAAGGTGAAAGATCAAAAAATTTAATGAATCCAAAAGAATATTATACACATTAAAAATAAAGATGTTTATTTTTATATCAATGGATTAGATATTTGATTTTACCAAATGTTCATGCTTCTAATTTGTTTCTTTGCATCAGAAATGGGAATATTACCGAGATAAAAATTCTTGACTTCATAGGATAATGGAAAGATTTCTAACTATTGTTATTATGTGATTTTTGAATTCATCAATATATGATGTGTTGATTGATATATCATATTTATTCTGTGATATTTTTTTTGAAACCATTATATTATTATGAATTGATTATGGTTCAAAAAATATTGTTTTAATTTTATGTAAATTAGAGAAAATATTCCGATTAACATTCTTTGACCCAATGAAACATTTTATATTGAATTTTCCATAAGATGATAAATGTGGAGGGATGGTACAATTTAAATGTATGTATCTATATGAGGTATGTATGTGAAAATTAAAAAATAAAGGTCATAACAAATCAAAAGTTTATAGGTAGATTGTATAAGCTTACATAAAGAAAGAAATTTCAAATTTATACTCTTATTTGTTTTTTCAATCAGAATAACCTTAAAAAGATAATCGCATGGTTCAAAATGGGAATAATGTTGATGATGTCACAAACCATAATTTGTCATTTTTTAATCATCCTGAGCTTGGTTTTGGTTGTTATCATAAACTATGTATTTCAGAAGAATAACTGCACAGAGCTCATACATATGTTTTGTGGAATTGTGAAGAATGACACGATTTTTGTAGTAAGTAATAATACTGGTTATTATTATTTATAGTTTTTTATAATAGATACATTATTTACATTATTTTTTAGACAGTATGATGACCACATAAAAAACAATTTATACAAATTACAATTTCTACTATTAATGAACGTCGATAATAGAATTTTTCATATTGGTATCAAAGACCGGTAAGTTAATTTGTTATCTATGGAATGTTAAATAAATTTTGTAATGATATCTATTGTTATTTTTTTAGGAAAAACAATAGGGAAGTAAAATTGATAGTTGATAATGTGTTCTAAAAAACAATACATTGAAATTGGAAAATCATTTAATGGGTATATGGTTAATATATTTTGATTCGAAACATGCATATATGGTGAATCAAAGAAATCAATGAAAAGTGGTGGTTTCTTGAAAGGTTTTCATTATATGTAATATGAAGTTGAATTTTATGGTATGTTGGATGAAATAATTGGTTTATTTTATTTTGTAACAAATTATGTATCAATGTTTAAATGTTAGTCATTTGATACCGATCAAGGGTTGAGAGTTTATCTATGAAATGGGGTCGTTGACATTACGTTTAACAGTATTTTTTATGAAATGAATCATTTATGTTATAAAATCAAGATAATTATGTTTTTTATGAAACTTACAATGTTGATTTGAGAGATTTGAATGACTAGTGGAGTAATAAAAATGAAATATCATGACAATTAGTTTCATGAAAATGAAAATGGTACTATGGAAGTGAAACATATTGATAATTTTCAAGAAAAATCCCCAAATAAACCTATAAACCGATGAGATATAAATATTGGGGATGATACCCCCATTTAAGGAAAGATGATATTGATAATGTTGATGAAGTAATAAGGGATGATAAAACAGAAAGTTGTATGGAAATTGAAGATGCTAAAAATGATGATGAAGAAATTTTCCTCGATTATGATGAGGAATAAGATGAAGAATGATGTATTGTATTAATGTATTTATTAGTTTTTTATATTTTAAATTTGTATTAAAATTTATTTATAATTAATATTGTTTGTTCTAGAAGGATCGACGCGACCATCTAGTTGTTTTTTCATTGATGCAAGTAATTATTAGTTTTTTAAATTTGATATCTGCATTAACAATTATTTATTGGTAAGAATATCATATTATATTTTATATTTATTATTTTTTAATATTTTATTTCTATATTAAAAAAGATGTATGAGTTAAATAATTATTTTCAGGTATATATTAACAGGTTACTATTATATTATGGTATATATTAGTTTTTTTATATTTGATATATGTATTAATAATTTATTATTGATAAAATTATTATATTATGGTATTTAATTGTTTTTTATCTTTGATATTTGTATTAAAAATTTCTCATAGGTAAGATTATTTATTTCAGATGGCTAGATATGCTCCCAACGATATATTTTGTTATCTCAATAATGTCAGACTTCCTACTGATGAGGCCAATTTATTTCTTGATCGATTGATTATTTCAGAGCCCATTCTAGAGAGATGTACATCTATTTATTTTGATCATAATTTACATAGTTATGTTAAATTATTTAATATATTTATTACATATTATGTTTTTGTATTATTTATTATAATAATACTCTGATTATCTATTTTTATTTTCATAGTTTTTTTCATTTAGCTATATGGAAGACTCGTATGATTCTATAAAATTATTTATCTAAGACACGTTTTTCATTGGACAAAAATTCCATCACAATTCATTAATAGATGTTTTAAGACTGTATTGTACATTATTAAATAATATATCTTTTAAAAAATTTATTTAACTGTTGAAATTTTGTTTTTAATTATCATGAATAATTTATTATCTCTTATTTATGATATTCTAAGATCTCTTATCGGGGAGGCATGTGTGATTTGCGTGAATGTTTTCATCATCCTCTACAAAACCTTAGAAATCAAGCAATGGATAGTACTTATACTACTAGTTTTTACCAGTTTTGCATCTCATATCGACCAAACTATATCTTAGCTAATATATGGGATGGATTGGGATCTTACGAGACCGAATAAACTTTTAAGAGGAGTTCATCATATATATTTCAGACCTTGGGGTGGCTTGAGGTTTCACATAGGGCAAGATGTTATAAATTTGGAATATATCGATGACATAAGGTAAGTAATATTATTTATTGATATATATATAATTTTAATGTAAAAATGTGGGAGACTGATACCACCATATTTTGGTAAGTAAATATTTTCAAAAGTTCACTAATATTAATTTTATTGTAATTATAATTTATTAAAACACTTAAATGAAACGTATATGGATACAACTTCTCATTAATGAGAGATTCCATAAAAGAGAAAAGATGATTCCATTGGTGATTTAGTTATCATTGAGGGGGCATTGATATAGGTGAAATTTCATGGTGTTGAGAAAGGCTGAGTGATCAGTATTGGTTCCCAACCGACTCCTACATGTTGTTATGGTAATTCTATGATGTCATTGGTGAGGTCAAAGAAAGCTCATGGAGAGTCATCATCTTTATCCACTGCACAGTATATGTAGAGGATGAGAGCTTAGGATGAGAGGATAAAATTATTATAGAGAGAGAGGGAGGAGGAGTGTGAGAAGTAGTGTCATAGTGATGAGCACATGATGGAGTATATATGATGGCTTGCATGTGGCATTGGTATAGAGTTTCCTCCCCATGATCCATCGTGTGATCCTAATTTACCAGACACCAGTTGATGGTGTAGGATTTTTTTACATTTGGTCTATATTTTTAGGTGATAAAGATATTATGTGTGATATATTTTATTAAGGATATGTTTTTTTTGTTTTGTTAAATTATTTTAAATATTTAAATTTGGTTATTTTAATTTGTTTGTTTTATTTTTTTAAAAAAATTTATTAATTTCGATGGATACCTTTATCCATTGAAAATGTGTATTTGTGATAGACCCATCAAAATTAAATATTTAACAAACATCCTTGAATTATTTATGATATATCTATCCACAATAAAAAATAATTATTTTTTGTTATGGGACTTATCAAATAAACGTAACTTCGATGCCATTTTATACAATGTATCAATGACAACTGAATCCCATTAGAAATGAATTTTTGTGATAATAGTCCATGTCTAATGTTCTGTTGTAAAAACTCCAAACTCCAATAGTTTTCATTATTATATGCATCCTCACACACATTGTTATTGAAAACACCACCCTAAAAATCATTGGTTGAAATTCACCCACACATGCTTTATTTATTCCATGAGTATAATTCAGTTTCAAGGGACCTTCCATCCATCTAATTTAATTTTGTGAAAATAAATATTGACCTCATCATAGATGATTTATAAAACTTGAATCTGAACCTGTTACACAAATAAACTCTCCTCAACTGAATTAAAATAATTTCAGGAGAAGAGATTATGTTTCACTTATAATGAGAATTTAACTACAATGTGTAGATCAGGTCCACCCACATCCATTAATATAATTTTCTTTATCTAATTCTTCATTAATACATGAAAATTATAACTTACATTACTTATATCTCAATGATTTTTAGTAGTCCACAATCCTTTCCAGGATTTATATTTATAGACATATTTAGGGATACCTAATGGATGTTTTCTTATACATGAACAACATATTTAATATTTTTCAACCTCGACTTGTGCATCATCTCAATCTTCAATAAAGTATTAAATTTTCTTCTAAATCATTGGTGGGTGGAGAAAATTGCACGACCTTCCAATGATTCATTACAGAACTCCGAATCATGTTGAATGGTCATGTAAATTTTTTCATACTTATTCATTACTAATGATAGGATCCGAAATAATGTTTCATATGTAAACAAATGAAATTTGAACTCAAATTAGTACATTAGTAGTGTGAATCATGTTTTCTCCAGATGGGAGAGTGTATTGGGTGTTTTATTGTATTTTTTAATGGGTTTAATGTGTGAAAAAAATATTAGAGTACTTTTGTTTTAAATTTAGTTTTTGAATAAAGTGGCATAACCTTGGATATCCCCTCACCTTTCCTATTAAATAATTATTATATTTAATATCTCATGTTATCTCTCTAACCAAGTGAAAACTCACTGAATTATCCTCAACATGATGTTTTTTCTTCATTAAAGGGATGTAATGATCATTTTATTCTATAACCTCGCATTTCTCATTGACTATAGATCTCCTACCACCCTTTGGTCTATCCAACACTCATGATCAAAATCAATGGAGAGATTGAGAAACCATTTGAAATTCTACCCCATATGTTCAGATCAACAATGAGTCTAGGATTGCATTTGTAATTTAGCATTAATGGTTAGACCATCTACATGCTGGGGATGTTATAGTGTTTAAACTATCCCATTAAGGGATGATAGAAAATGTATATCATCATTTTCCAATGTAGGTGGGTTCAGGTTTCATGGATTCCTCGTTAGCACATGATGAATTGATGTGATTGACTTCATGTTGTATATTACTTATTTATTTATTTTTTTGAGAATATATATATTAATATGATGGTGTATATAAGTAACATCATTGGGGGTTCCAAACTATGTTTTATGCTCACACATTTCATGAGTATATTGGTGAATATGAAGAACCTTATATATCTATTTTAGGTAATAGGTTTTAAAGGATTTTCAAATGGATTTGTTGTATGAGGTTAAGGTAGAAGATTGAGGAGGGACACGGGTTATTATAGTGATGTGTCAACTTATATTTTTGTTTTGGTTTTATTTTGTTCTTGATTGGAATAGTGGATAATCCTTTTGATGTATGTATACATGCTCAACATGAGACCATTATTGTTATAGTATGTTAATGTTTATTTTTCATTGATGGTTGACATGTGTCTATAATTCCTTATGCATACTCATATATTGTATGATGATTCAAATATTTATCTTTTATGGAAGGTGATGATACCAGAATATAGTCTCTCCATGTTTCATATAGACTCTCGGTACTCACCAATAGTCTACAGTGTATAGGGAGGCATGCCTAAGGGAACATATTTCTATTTTCTCATTCATGTTCCTGTATCCTTGGGCTAGGGAATTACAAAAACCCTTTAGCATGAATACGAGAAAACCCCAAAACACTAACACAAACCCACACTCACTTTTTCTCACACCCACAATCACACCCCCCAAACCAATGTGTACTTTCACACCCACACTCACTCTACCCACAACACTTTGTGTTAGAAATGTCTTTTTTCATCACAAAAAAATCATTAATGATTTATTAAACATTAATGGATGATATATTTTTGATGTTATACTAAATTACTTATAAATTAATGATTTATAATCGCTAATAAAGAATAATATAATGATATGTTCCCTCCCAATCCATTACTTTTATGGGTTTGGGTGCTTGGGGTTTTTGGTGGATGTTCTAGAAGTTTTTGGTGGAGGAAAGAGGTGCAATAAAGTTAATGTAGGAAACTATTGAAGTGTAAATGTAATAAACAAATTGTAATGGTGGTTTATAGATTATATAGATGGATGGTTCATGACTTGTATGCAGCTAAGGAGTTATAAAGAAAAATATAAACTTAGAGTAACTGGGATTCATGAAATTTAATAAAGTTGGGTGTTAAATCCTTCAAGAAAACTTGTTTTTCAGTGAAATATGAAATTTTTAGAAACCCAAGGACTATAAACTATGTAATGGTTACATGATGTGTAAACTACATGATCCAGTTTTTAAGTTCTTTTCCAGCTGAATTTTCATTCATTTGGTCATAACCATATCTTTATTATTAGGGATAATCCCTAGGACCCTGAGGAGTTCATCAAGCCCCCCCTGCTTTGATCTGTTGGTTCCTATGGTTATCCATTGGTAATCCATAAAAGTTTCTCCTCCACTACCTTGTTTTATTCTAGTTCTTCTTTCCAAGATTCACTACGTTGATGTTGTTATGGTTTGGGTGTGTATTTGGATATGTTTTAATGATCATTGGGTGTAGTGTTGGTTGATCCATGGTGTATTTTGTGAATTTGTTGTTTCTATGAATTTCTTATTCCCTATGAGGTGCACAATGAGTCAGAAAATATTATTTGAGGTATGAATTGCCTTGTTTATCTTTATTGTGTGTCATCCGAGAAGGGTTTATTCATATTGATATATATTTTATGGTTGTTTTGGATTAATAAATGATAAAAAATTGGTTAATTGAAATTGAAGGACTGAAAATGGGATTGATTTTCAGGTTTTTACATTTATGATATTATTGTGATGTGATGGATTGTATGGTCTTGATGTCCCACTGAAAAATGTTGTAGTTAGGGAATTTGTTCACACTGGACAATTTGTATTGTGAATTTTATGCCTATTTTTATTGTTATGATATCACCAAAAAATGGAAAATTTATTATCTAATTATATTTCAGAAATGAAATGGTTTCCCTAATATTTATGTCTTCTTTGATAACACCCATATAATGTAGTGAAATTTGATAAAATCCCTTTTATAAATTTATTAAGTGGTCCTTGAAGTGTTGTGATGTGTGGTTGTGTTTTTGGGGTGCCAATGTTTTGTTACAATGGGGTGTGGGGAAATATGTGGTTGTTGGATCATTCATTTGGGCTTGTGAGGTGGTTGTTGTTTGGATATGTTTTTGGGGTGGAAAGGCGGTTTATTGGATGCACTTTTTGGGTTGTGAGGTTGTTTTCTAGAAATGCTGTTAAGGCGGTGATGTGGTTTGCTGGCCATGATTTTTGGGTGAAGGGAGTTGTTTTTTGGACATGTTTTTTGGGTGGTTAGGTGATAGTGTGATGGGGATGATGAGATACTTTTGATATGTGGTTGTGTTTTTCTAGATTCCCAGATTTTGATGTAATAAATAACTTGTTTAGTAATGTTTTGAATGATGTGGGTTGGTTTGGTTAATGGGTTTGAAGTGGTTGATGAACAATCCAATGGGTTTCTATGTGGTAAAACATTATTTTTGATAAATAATGAAAATAATGGGATGGTTAATAGAATTTGTTAGTGATGTGACCTATGGTTTTGGCTTGTGTGGTGTTCTACATTTAGTGGTAGCAACAAAAATGAAGATTTTGTGATTTGGTAAGTGTTTGGTTGAGAACCCATAGGTCTGGATTGTTTGTGCAGCTATATATAAATACTTATATATTCTTTGTGATTACTATACACACCCCACCCACATCAATCACTATGTTCTGACACCTGCAAAGTCCCACATGTGGTGTTTTTAGAAATATACGGTGAGGAGGATGGATGGACGAGTACCTTCACCTTCCCACTCTATATTCCAGGGAAGTTTGGTATTGCACAAGATGTGATGGCTGAACGTCTGTTAGTGAATTAGATGGTGGTTGTGATAGCCCAGTTGTTTTTGGGAGAGATGTGATCATGATTGTGGGGTGGTGGCCCAGGTGTTTTTGAGAGAGTTGTGTTATGACCATGCTTGTGGAGTGGCTTATGGTGGGGATCATGCATGGTAGGAGGAGGGAATGGGGTTGATTTCCTACAAGATCATAGTACCCTGCTACCATGATTATAGATGTAGCAGTGATGTTATTACCCATGATTATACAAGAGAGACATGATGTGGCCTTTCTTGTGTGGTGGTGAGACTAGGTGTCTGCAAGTATGATGTGATGTGACCGTTCTTATGGGGCGATGTGGTATACAAAAGGGATAAAAGTTCCAGGTCATATGAATTTGGGGTGTGAGATAAGTATCCCTATGATAAATTAGTGTGTGGAACCCTTAATCGATATGATTATAATTATTTTATGTCACCTGGGTTGCGTTATTTGTTGAGTGTGCCTTTTAGAGGATGCAATGGAAAGTTACCTTGTTTATGTGTTGTTGGTACTACTATTTTCTCAAAGGCGAATTAGTATTCATTATTCACATTTTCATGAGATACTTTATTTTTATTACCGAGTATACTTATATGTTCACCCTACGTACATAAAATATTTTAAGGTTTCTTGGAGGACTCTATCGATCGTGCTAGACAATACTTACTCAAACCATAGAGGGATACTATGTCACTGCTTTAACTTTAATTTTTTCTATTTTACCATGGAGAATTTTATATGTATCAATTTTATTATTACATGATTTGTGGGATGGTTTTGGTTTCTTTTTACATTTTGTAATGGAGTTTCTTGTGGATGATACATTCTATTTCCTGATATTATATTATGATAAAGGGTAATGCCTCCAATAATATGATCTTTTTATATGCTCAGTTCTATTCAGCAACCCATGACCTATTGGTGGAAGGAATCGGGGGGGGGGAGGAAGGGGGAGGGGTGGTGGGGTCATTATTTTCTCTCCCCTCATTATGATATCTTTTTAGGGAGGGGGTCAAGACGGAGTAGTATTAAAGGATATTTTTGAGAGATATAATGAAGTTTGGAGTTAGGAATCATGAGAAATGCATGGGTTGGTATGGAAATAATGATAATTGACCTTCATGCAAGACATATGTCAGAGAGGCTACCCAAGACATAGGATTTTAGGGTCCCATGTGATCCAGTACATGATATCTGAGAAAATTGAATAACCAAGTGAGGTGGAATGACTTGTAGAATAGAGATCTAAGAGAGGTAAATGCATCATGATTAATTGTGTTCTTATTTAAATTGGGTTTTTGGGAAGGTTAAAATGAATAAAGTGAATTAAAATGAATCTTAATAAAATTTGATACTATCAGGATTATGAAGCTCTTTTTTTCTCTTCAAATATGGATATTGTTCATTGTATGTGTGTGCCTTTGGTTGTTAAGTTACGATAGGATGAATGGGATGATCATAGGAGGGTTTATCCAATACAAGAGGATGATTCTTGGTAGAGGGATTTTTGTGATTTCTAGTTGTAGACTTTGGGAAAGTACTAGAGAAGTGTTTCGTATGTGGAGATAGAGAGCTATATAGAGGACCTCATGTACTGTTTTAGTTTGATTCAGTCCCAAGTGGGTTATTGGGGCCCTTTGGTAGTTAGTCATATGTGGGGATGTACGCTTTAGATATTGATGCTGTATTTGGAAGAGCATAATGAGGCATAGGTTTCATGGGGAGACTTCCAAAATGAGTTTCAAGAAGAGTTCCTTTCACTAACTATGAAGGTAGTGAAGAGGCATGAGCATCCTTCTCTACAGTTGGGGAGTATGTCAATGTGGGATTTTGGGAATCATGTTTAAGAAAATTCTTCATTTTTTCCTAGATATTTTTCAAGATGAGCTATCACCAGTGACACATCTTGAGGAGGCAACCAGTCCTTCTATCAACTATGCCATTACACATTTTATATTGACAATGTATCTTGAGTTTAAGAAGAAGGAAGTGGTGATTCAATAGATGACCTCATGAGGAGGATTAGCATGATAGGGGAACAAGAAATGTTCCTAAAGGGGTAGAGATTCTAGTGGAAGGTCTTAAGATCCGAGACTTTCAATGTTTTGACCTATGGGGAGAATACCTCTATAGATTCTTTTCTAGACTTATCGGGCTAGTTGTTTCCATTATTTTTCTAGGGGATTTGTGATATTTTGTTTTGTTTGTGGGGTTCATGACCGTATTTAGAACTAATGATTAGTGGTTCCATGAGCTCATTTTGGTGGTGGTGGACAAGTTCAATGCCATCCTCAACA
The DNA here is from genome assembly GCA_963277665.1 of Viscum album. Taxonomy (NCBI): domain Eukaryota; kingdom Viridiplantae; phylum Streptophyta; class Magnoliopsida; order Santalales; family Viscaceae; genus Viscum; species Viscum album. The sequence goes on along the minus strand of OY728122.1, from coordinate 1,162,571,507 downwards.
GTAGTTTATAGTGAGATGATTTCAGTAGTAGGGGTAGTAGGTTTATGCTTCATTAAGGGGAGTTGGGGTAGGTACAGGCTAAACTCAGGCTGGTCTTATTTTTTAGGGACATCAAAAAGTTCATGGTTGTGGAGGTGGTCATTAAGAGGGAGGTATCAGATCTATGCATGGTCAATTTCATGTAGTGAAGGTGGAAATCCCATAGGGGTTAGAGATCGTTAGATGAGAAATAATTTTGTTTAGAACTCTTGTTTTTTTCTTGATTCATTCAATAATTTTTCACTCCTTTATTAAACCCACTATATTCTATTCTATGGGACTAGACATAGAGGGTATTTCCATGCCCATGGTGTTGACTAAGCTAGTTGGAGGCTAGACAGGCTTGTTTGATTTATTCCAAATATTTTGACTAGTGATGGAGCCAATTCAGTCCTATGTTGATATTTTCTTGATAAAAATGTATATATATGATGTTATTCTCAACATTTACTAGTTATATCCTATTTATAATGTTATAAACTTTTTATTCAAGAGAGTCGTGTTCTCATATGTGGATGGACAATGTGTGCGTTTTTATAGGGAGTGGGGTTGTTAGGTGGGTAGTCAGCCTATGTATCCCCTTCTTGGATGATATTTCTATGGAATTAGTATAGACTTGGATGGTATAGGTTATTTGGGTCATTGAGGAGTTTCTAGATGCTTTCCTAGATGAGGTTACTATAGTACCCCCTCGACATGATGTTGAGTTTAGGATAGACTTGTAGCTTGATGATTCTATGATTTCGATGAATCCTTATTAGATCAAACCTTAAAAGTCATAGGATTTTAGGATTCAAATTGATGATATGATGTAGAAAGGTTTTATCTATCCCACTGTGTCATCATTGGGTGAACCAGTGTTGTTTTCTAAGGTGGACGATAATATAAAGTTGTGTATAAACCACTATAGGTTGAATCAAGTGTGTTCAAAACCCATTACCATATTAATTGGATAGAATACTTTTTATATAATGTGATATGGGATAGTTGGTTTTCTATGATTGATCTTTGGTCTATATATCAATAGTTGAGGGTGAAGGAGAGCGATATCCTGAAGACTTCCTTCAGCTGCATGTATGGGTACTTCTAGTTTGTATTCATGCCATTTTCTGTTATGAACACACCATCCATGATCACGGGGATTATGAACTAAATTTTCAATGAGTTCTTAGACTAGTTCATCATTGAATTCCTCGCTGATATTTTGAGTTACCCAAATTTAGAGGAGGAGCATGCCGATCATGTCAAAGCTATCTTGTTTGTTCTTCAATTATACTGTTTATATGGAAAGTTTTACAAGTTTAATTTTTGGACTTGAGAGGTGAATTTAATCAGGAATTTTGTGACTCAAAAGGGTGTGGTAGTGGTATCATCGAAGTTTAAGGCAATTATTTCTTATATAGAACCTAAGAACATCATAGAGGTTCATAGTTTCTGTGGTCTTGCAGGCTATTATCGGTGGTTTTTGCCTGATTTATCTCAAGTTTCAGACCCATTAAAAGAATTTACCAGGATATACTATGTTTTTTGGGACAAATTACTGCCCGGTAGCATTTGGTTACATGTATTGGATGTTTTTAGTGCCCCAGTGCTTCAATTTTCCGAGGAGGGTGTGATGTTTGAGGTGTTTTATGATGCTTCTTGTCTAGGATTGGGATGACTATTGATGCAGTAGATAGAAGTGATCTACTATTTGTTTATATAGTTACATACCCATAATAATAACTATGATAGAAATTAAATGGATTTATCTGTGGTCATTTTTTGGCAGATTTTGTGGTATCATCACCACATTCAGGAGCACTTCGTGGTCTTCAAAGACCACAAGAGTTTAAGGTATATATTTTCTAAGTTTTATATGAACATGTAGAATCAGATGTTGATGGTGTTTCATTATGATTATGATTTTTAGATCTCCTATAAATTTAGGTAATAGAAATTTTTGGCCGATACCTTGAGAATAAAGTCGGGAAAGGTTGTTATTCAAGAGTTTGGGGATGATTGGAGTGTAATGGAAGAGTTATCAGCCCTAAAATTATATGTGAGGGTGGATTGCGGTAGATGCAGTTTGCATTAGGGGATAGTATGGTATTCTATGATGCATTATATGGTGGAGTCTTAGGGGGGATACTTATAGGAAGATATGATTTGTGATCGTGTTGGACATGGTGATGCTCTATTGGGATGGTCCGAGGATGGCCGAGGCCATATGTTGTTTCATGGGAGGTTTTTAGTTATAGTATTTATACCTGAGGGTGTTCTTATTCTATTTCAAAGATCAAATTTTGTGGTACAGACATGAGTTTTCAAGATGTACCATGCCTTTAGGGTTTAGTTTTGGTAGCCATAATTGAAATGGGTTGTGGTGGTGTTTGGGGAAAAGTGATTGGTTTTCCTATCGGTAAAGTTTGAGAATTTCCTTCCTAGTGGTTTATTGCATCCCATGGATGGTCCCATGTGGGAATGGGATGGAATATCGATGGATTTCATCTTGGGGTTACCCTGATAATTGGATGGTTTTGAATAAATATATGTGATCACAGATCAATTGATGAAATTGTCCCACTTATTAGTGATCAAGGTGTCAGACACGGTGGATGCTTTGGCTAAGAGGTATATGGTTGAGGTGGTGCAGTTTCATAGTGTTATGAGGTCATTTATCTTGGATCAAGATGCAAATTTTACCTCGCGATTTTGGAGGGTATTTTAGTATGGTTTTGGAAGTCAGTTATGCCTCATCACTACTTTCCACCCTTAGATAGATGGACAAACATAGCGGACAATCCAGGAAGTAGAGGATATGTTACAGAAATGTTTCTTGGAATTTGGTTTATCTATGGTATGTCACTTACCCATGGATGAGTTTTAATATAATAATATATATCATTATTTCATTAGTATGAAAATACCTAAGCCATTATAGGGGTGACCATTTCGATATATATTTTATAGGACAGGGGTTTGGGAGGCAGTTTTTCGTGGTCTTAATGTGGTATTGTGAATGAAAGAAAAGGTTTAGCTTGCTCATGAGAGGATGAAAGTAGTGAAATAATGGTATAAGTATTATGAAAATAATAGGAGGGTAAAATTAGAGTTCGATGTTGAGAAAAAAATGTTCTTTATTGTTTTAACTTAATGCAGGAAGAAGAGTTTTTATAGGGGGAGTAAGCTTTCTCCAATGTTTGTTATTCCCTTTGAGGTGTTGGTGCGAGTTGGGGAGGTGACATATCGGTTGGAGTTTCCACCATGGATGAATAGGATATACAACATATTCTATGTCTCTGGGCTTCATTGATATATTCATGATGAAACCCATGTCATTGACTAAGGAGAGTTAGATATTTAGGATAACAAGACATTCATGGAGAGGCTAGTAGAAATACAGGATCACTAAGAGAAGGAACTACATGGATAGACCATTCCTTTGGTTCTTGTGTTGTAAATATATTCTAGCCTAGAGGAGAATATTTGGGAACATGAGACTCATATTCATTCCTATCAAAAAGATTTTTTTTGAGTTTTTCATTTCCATGTTTTTCTTTTTAATGTGATATTTGGATCCCTCCATTTTATGAGATAAGCTGTTTTCTATTGTTTATGATGTAAGATGTCTAATAAATTTATAACATATGAAAATAGGAGTACATGAATCCTAATTAAGAAGAATTAACTATGAGAAGAATAAAACCTTGATATAAAGTTAGTGCCAACTTGATAGGATAGTATCTTGACATGGAAGATTGAATTCCCTACTTTCTTTTTTTAGGGAATTGTGGTTCATTGGTTGTAGTGGTTTTTGGTTTGGGATGCATGGTGTTTGAGATGGTTGTATGGTGGTGTGGTTGTGCTCACCTATATAGGTGGTGATGAGGTTGTTTAAGATTTCTTGTGGCCATTTGGTTTGGTGTGTTTTTCTGGTGCTAGCATTTGAGATATGATGAGATCCTTGAAAGGTATCTTGTGGGGTGGTTATATGGACCCGTATCCTTTTGGGATTGGTTTTTATTTCTCAAAGGTGTGAATCATTTTAGAGGTAAATGATGTAATGGTCCATTCCCTTCCTATCCATTACTTCATCGGTATTGGGTGTAGGGGGTGTTCATGGGAGGTTCAAAGAGTTTTCTATGGAGGATAGAGGTGTAGCAGAGTTGCTACAGGAAATAAACACCATGAAAAAATATTACACGATGTGTAATGGTGGTTCACAAATTGCATAGCTAGGTGGTTCAAAACTTTTATGTTGTTAAGGGGTACCTTGTGATAACTGAACATGTAGTGTAATTAGGATTCATGACCAATAATAAATTCCAATGTTAAGTCCTTCAATGCGTCTGGATTTTGGGTGAAAGTTGAAATTTTATGAAACCCAAGGATTACACAAAGTGTAATGGTTACATGAAATTTAAACTATGTGATATAGTATTTTATGGTCTTTTTTGGATGAATTTACATTCATTAGATTGTACCGCTCTCTCTATCATTTTGGAGGATCCCTAGGCACCCTAAGGAGTTCTTCAAGATGTCCTTCCTCCCACTTTGATCTATTTGTTCCAGTGGTTGTTCCTTGAAAATTTGTGGTAGGTTATTATCTATTTTTGATTTTCTTCCATTAATCATGTAGGGATTTTATATGGTGATGTTTTTTTAGTTTGGGGTGTTTGTTGGGATGTGTTTTGATAATCTTTGGGTGTGGTGTATTTGGATATGTTGTTTTCTATGCGCAATTAGGGTTTTAAGTATTTTTTTCTTTTCCCTATGGTCCAAATAGAGTAAAAAATGATTCTTTATTATTGGGAACCCCTTGTTTCTCTTTATCATGTATCATGTGTGAGGATTTTTTATTGATCATCTATGGGTTATGGATGTACTGGATTAATAAATTACAAAAAATTGGTTAAATTAAAATTAAGGGGGAAAATGGGAATGATTCACTTATTTTTAGAGATTTGATACTGATTTGATGTGATGGATTGGATGGGATTGATGCCCCTTCTAAAAATTATGGTTTTTGGGGGAATTGTTTGAGTTAGATGATATGAATTATGATTTCTATTCATGTTTTGTGATTGTTTTGATATCACCCTAAAATTAAAAATTAAATAACCAATTATATTTGGATAATAAAATAGTTTCCATAAGATTTATGGCTCGCACCCATAAAATGAAGTTATATGTGATAAAATTACTTTGTTAAAACTATAAAATGACCCTTGATATGATGTTTTCTATGGCCATACTTATTGGGAAATTATGTATGGTTGCAAATGGGTGTGGGGTGATATATGTTTTTTTAGTCATGATTTTGGGCCGATGAGGTGGTGGTTGTTTAGTCATTCTTTTGGGGCGGTGAGGTGGTTTGTTGGTCATTATCTTGGGGCAAAGAAAAGGTTTTTGTCCATGATTTTTGGGTGGTGAGGTGATTTATTGGCCCTTATTTTTAGGTGGTGAGGTGATGATATTATTTGGATGATGAGTTGCTTGTGATATGTGGATGTGTTTTGCTAGATGTCTAGGTAGTGATTGAATAAATAACTTGTTTAATAATGTTTTAAATTACATGGGTTGGTTTGGTTAATGGGTATGAAGTTGATGATGAATAATTAAATAGTGGGGTTTGTGGTAAAACATGGTTGTCGATAAATATTGAAAATAATGGGATGATTAAATGGAATAATTTTTTTGATGTGACTTGTGGTCATGGCTTGTTTGGATTTCAACCTTTAGAGGTTGTAGAAAAAGTGATGTGGTTATGAGTTGGTTAGTGTTTGGTTGAGAACCCAAATTATGGTCTTGTGTGTGTGGATATATGTATATACTTTTATGCTATTTGTCATTTCTATAGGCACCACATCCATGTTGAGAATTATGTGCCGACACTGACATAATCATGTGAGGGTTGTTTTTCTCAACATCCAATGAGTAGGATTGATGGATGGGTACCCACCCTTTCCCATTATCCCTTCTAGGAAATGTAGGTATTTCACAGGATGTGATGCATGGAGGTATGTTATTGTATTAATTAGTGGCAGTGATAGCCTATGTGTTTTTGGGTGAGATGAGACCGTTCCTGTGGGGTGGTGGCCTATATGTTCTCGGGAGAGATGTGTTATGAAAATTCTTATGAGGTGGCTTATAGTGGGGGTCATATATAGTCATAGGAGGTTATGAGGTTCATTTCCTACATGATCATGATACACTAAAACTCTGGTTAAGGTTGTGGTTGTGATGTGATAGTCCATGTGTCTACGGGTGAGAGGTGACATGGTTGTGCTTGTGGGGCGGCAAGCCCACATGTGTGTGGGCATTATGTGATGTGGCCATATTTTTGGGGTAATGTGGTATATAGATCAAAATTATCTACATCTAATTCCATCATTTGGAAGTCAATTATATATGATATAAAGGACAATCCATGATTGGAGAAACATTTATTCATGCATATTATGTATGAATAAGTTATTTTTCTAGTATACATTAATCATATGAATAATTCATCTCTAATAAGTTTCATCTCATGAAATGATAAAAATGATATCCAATTTGAGAAAATAATAAATGTTATCCATTTATAGTTTAATTTTAATGTAATGATTTACCTTGAATGAAAATTTAATTTATAAGATCATATTGAATATCTTACACAAATAAATCACACACACAAACACACAAAATATCAACAATTTTAATTTAATTATGTGTTAATCCATAGAATAACCTTGACGGTGCATTGTAAAATTGTGTGTCAGATAATACCAGGGGCTATGAGTTTCACTTATATAACCTTATCCATCACTAGAAACATCTTCCTGCCCAGAGTGCTTAGAGATTGTATTGGAAACAAGGCTCCCATTAGATTCATCATAATATAATCCATCCTTGAGAGTGAAGTTGACCCGTCCATTATCATCCATCCAAAGACTTGGATTTATAGGCTTATTAAAATTATTATATGGGAAACATGACACTTTATTTATATAATGTGCTAAATTTTCCATCCAAGGATTATCCTGTAGAGTCCCTGCAACTCTTAGGAAAACCTCATTCACAATATCATTGAGAAAAAAAATCCAATTATCAGACTGTACAAGAGCCTTCAAAAAAATTGAAACACAAGAATAAAAAATTTAATGGGAACCCAATAGGAATTTTGAAATAGGATTACAGTGTGATAGTATAATCACACTCTTATTACCCTATAGGGTTGTTTTCTCAATCCTATATCTTGAGATGGTAGGAACGAACTTCAAGCATGCACGAAGAACATAGAAAGATCCAGTACTTTAAGAAACTGATATTTTTAAAATAAGGCCACTAGTTTAAACATTTGAAGTTATTGAAAGAACAACCATACAAACTACAAGAAATCATTAAATGAGACATTTGAGACACCCAACTATTTTCCTCATCATATTCCATCCTAATCTTTTTTCATTGACTATAACTCAATGTAATAAAAATAATTATATTCTAAGTTGTGGAATTTAATAATGGATTATGTATTGATATTTATTGACTTTTTGTTACATTTATGATTTCTTTTTTTATTTATAAAATTTAATTTAATTTGAAAATAATATTTTTTAAGATTATTTTTTTAGATATTATGTTCTCTATATGATTTAATTATGAAATCAACAGTTTTTATTTTAAAATTTAAAATTTTCATTGAAATTAATTTCCATTTTTTAAGAGTTCGTTTTATATTGTTTACTTTAGTTCCACTGACATTCCTCCTATAATATTGATGATTTTTTACTTTGATTCTCTCTCCTCAATTCTGGAAATGTATTCTTATCATTCATTTTGTAATTAAATTTATTTTAATTTTATGTCAGAGATTTTTTTTATAATGGTTGGTTGATATCCCTAAAATACTAGATGTGATTTAAAGAAATTGATACTTGTTTTTAAAAAATTCATTAATGAATATTTATGAACATTTACAAACATTTAATAATAATTAGTAATATTTATTAATCCTTAGTAATCATTATTAACATTTATTTGATATTTGATAATATTTATTAATATTTTTTAATATTTTTTCATTTTTATTGACATTTACTAATATTTAGTAATATTTAAGATTATTTGTTAACTTTAGTTTAATATTTTTTAGACTTTATGAATACTTATGCCTATTTATGAATATTTAATTACTATATATGAAAATATAATTCATATTTATTAAAATTTTAGTAAAATTTAATTATTATTTATTCATAAACATTAAATAGATATTCATAAATATTCATAAATATTCATATATAATCATTAATATTCGTAATTAATCATAAGTAAATAACTTATTAATAATTTTAATATTTAATAAATATATAATAATAAATATTAATAGATAATTAACTTTTTTGGAATGTTTAATTAATATTTATTAATATTTATTTGTATTTATAATTATTAAAGAAAATTTATTTAATATTTAATTTACATTTATAATTATTTATTTATCTTTTTTTGTATTTTATTATTATTTAATAATATTTAAAAATTTTAAATTAATACACATGAGTATTTAATAATTATTTACTAATGATTAAATACTATTTAGTTATATTTATTACTAATTATTAATATTTATCAATATTCTTTAATATTTGTCAATATTTATTTTATATTTATAAAAATTTATCTAATGTTGGATGCGGTTGGGTTAGTGGTAAGAACCCTGTAATGATACATTAAGATTGGGGTTCAAAACCCATTAGGAGGAGGTTATTGTAGTAGAATTTTAGTATTAATATAGTGGCGCTTGAACTATAGCACTATAAAAACTGTATCAGTGACAGGTACTGTAGTAGTAACTATAACAGAGGTAGTACTATAACAGACTTGTTTCTATGGCAGTATTATTCATCGTAGGGGCCTTTGGGAAAAAGTGGACCTTTGGGCATAAAATTAGGGCTTCCAAGCCCCAAGGCTTACTTGACATTCTGTAATGGTCTTTAATGTTGTCTCGACCTATGGGTCATGAAAATGGTCTCCTATACCAACAAAATGCGGCCATTTGCTTCAATTAAAAAAGCGGGTTCAGCCCAAAATGTTTAAAAAATATTTATATAATTTTTATGAATATTTAATCAATATTTATTAATATTTATTTGAATTTGTTAATAGTTAATATTATTTATTTAATATTTATTAGTAATTATTGATATTTATAAATACTTAACCATGATTTCTTGATATTTTATTAATACTGATGAATTTTTTATTAATATTTTTTATTATTTATTTTTATTTATTGATATTTGATTAATATTTATTGTTATTTAGGAATATATAATTGCATTTGATTAATTTTTATTCATATATAATAAATATTTAAGTAATATCTATTTAGATTTCAAATTAGGTTGGAAGAGTTAAGGTCGTTCACTCTTCCTTAATTAATTTTACTTTGGAATATTGAATCCCATTTAATCTTCCCGGTGAAGGCAGAATGCTTGAACATATTTCACACTAATCTAGACCCATTTTTTAAAATCCTCCAAAACCTATCACATTTTTTATTTTTTATAATCATAAAACAAATTAAATAACTCTACACGTGTACAAACAAAAAACATATATTTTATAATTGTATTTAAAAATATGTTTAAATATATATATATATATATAAATATATGAAAAAATAATTTTAAAAAGTGTGTAAATATATATAAATAAATCATAAAATTTATATGAAAACAAAATACTAGTGATAAGAGAGTTTTTTACCCATGGAGGTCTCATGTTTGAATCAATTCACGACCAATTAGGCAAGGATGGTGGTAGTGCTTCTGGGGGGTTGGGGGGAGGGGGTGGGGGGATCACGACCATATGATCGTCCCACCCCTTGATTTTATAGGAAATGGTCCACACACATTGGTTTGAACTAATTCAAGAATATCTTTATCCCTTTCACCTTTCCCACTATACGGGGATTAGTCATTTTCCCTTATAAACATGTGTGGGATACCCGAAGTGGTTTTAGTTCAAAAGAATCTACATATGAATATTTATGTAATTTAGTCAAGAATATTTCATTTTCATGACCCAACCTTTGATTCCAAAGTTGGGTATGGTATGAGTCATGTGAAGTAACTTCATTATAAATTTCCCTTACATGATTTGTGTAATCCAACACATAAAGGACGTTATTTAAAATTTCCTTACCATAAAAAATGATATCTTTATAAAATAAGATTTATTTATTCCTAAATTTGAAAATTAATCCATATGTATCTTGTATGAATATGAAAATATTGTTTTTAGTAAATGATGGAACTTAAAATATACCCTTTAAACCCAAGATCATTACATTTGGCAACATTAGGTAGTAGTCCCTGTTAGCTACAACAACATGCTTAGCTCTATTGGCCTCCCATAGAACTACCTCCCCTTAGCCAATATTTTGGAATCTATTTGGTTCTTATGTTTGAATAAATATGGAGAACCACAAGATATATTTATTGCCAATTTTTTATAAATAGATAAACTGAAATCACACCTAAATATTACCCTTTCTTCTTTGGTTAGGTGGAGTTTTTATTCCAAGGGCTCTTCTTGTCTCATGTGAAATAGACAACATCCAATTACCTTTATTTATCCTTGATCTTCCACTTCTTGAAAATGTGTCAAGAATATTTGGTATTAAAGCTCTTATCTTGGACTTTCCATTTTTTCACCACAATTATGGAAGTATTTTCATGCATAATATATTTATCTACTTGAAAAAGAAGAGCATAAAGATCTATCAGAGACTTCTCAATTTTGTTCAAATTAAAATTCACAACAAATCCGGAGAATATTTGAAGGAGTGATTCCAGAATGAGGTCGGTTCCAATTTCATCAGTGAGTTTAAACTCTAAAACCTCTAAATCCTCAATGTATACAATGATCTTGACTACGTGAGGCCCAGATCAGGAAACCTATCCAAACATGATATGAAAGAGTTCCTTGGAAATCATAATCCATTGTTTTTTAGCTCTCTTTGGGTAAGGACCATGGGGTTCTCAAGAAAACTATATGAATCCATGTTTTTGTGAGACTTCATCAGTTGACTAGACTTCTATGAAAGCATCAAACATTGAACATCAACTATATTGATCAAATGTTTTTCCTAGAAAATGAACTTTGCATCAATCATCTCTTTAGCAGGGAGATCATGCATTGAGGATTTTAGAACTTAATATTTTCGTTCATGGCGTAGCACAACCTAAAGGCGTGTAAACCACTACTGGAAGTTATTTCTAGTTAGGATGGTTTTTATCCAATATTTAAAATATGGATAATTTGGAGGATCAAATTTCCATCTTATTCTTTAATTAAAATGTGAATATAATTAATACTTTTCTTCATCACAAATTTTGTGACATATAATAAATTAAATGTTTTAATTAAATCTCCAAATATTTTATCCAGCCCCAAAAGCCCTCACCATTGAACTATGAATATCTATATTCTTTAACATTATAGTGTAAAGGATCCATATTAGTTTTTTTAATTATCAATATTTTATCCATGAAAACTATAATAAATTAATTAGGTATGCGGTCTTTCTAACTATGCAGTTATAGCTCCTTAATACGTTTAGTGGATTCCCCTATCTGGAAATCCTGAACTGGATTTCCTCAACACTTGCCTCAAAATTTATATTGAAAATTCATTGGCCATTAAAATCAATAAAAATTTGATTATGTCAACCAAAAAACACTCATGATAACTCCTTGATAAATGTAAGTGTCCATACATAATCCATATACGACAGTTAGTTCTGTGGTTTCATTCATAATCAAGTAATGGAAGGATTAGTGTGAAATAATATTTAATTTATGGATGTTAGTTAATTTATGCAAAAATAGTTTTTTTAATTTTAAATGTATTTTTATTATTAAGTGGATGTTACTTAATTAATTTACCATGTCGGATAAAACATTTATGCACAATTCAATTATTAAATTTCTATCATTGAATATTAATTTATTCATTTATGTGACTATGATCTTGCATAAATAAAATAAATAATGCATAAATAGAAATAAATAAATAAAGTAAATGACCCAATCTAAGAAGAGCATAAGGAGTTATATGATTCATGGGTCAACTTCCAAAAGGATTTTCAAGAAGTCTACCTTTCATTGACCATGAAGGTAGCGAGGAGTCATGAGATTCCTTATCTTCAGTAATAAAGTATTACAATGTGGGAGTTGGGAATAACGTTTAAGAACCTTCTTCATTTTCCCCCAAATCTTTTTCCAAATGAGCTGTTACCAGTGACATGTCTTCGGGAGGCACTCAATCCTTCTATCAAATATGCATATACTCATTTTAAATTGATAATGTATCTTATGTTTTAGAAGAAGTAAGTGATGATTGAGTGGATCCAAACATGAGGAGGATTATCATGATAGGGGAACCAATAATTTTCCTAAAGGGGTAGCGATGTCAGTGGAAGGTATTAGGTGCCAGGACCTTCAAGGTTTTGACCTATGGGGAGAATTCCTCCATAGCTTCTTTTCCAGAATTATAATGAGAGTGGTTTCCATTATTTTCCTAGGTGATATGTGACAGTTTTTTTTGTTTATGGGGTTCATGTACATATTTTGAACCAACACTTAGTGGTTCCCTAAGCTCAGTATGGTTGAGGTGGACAATTTCAACACCATCCTCAGAAACCGTTTCCAGTGGGACTATTTCAGAAGTCGGGGTAGTGTGGTTAGATTCACTATGGGAAGTTAGGGTAGGTAGAGACTAACCCCATGATATTCCTATTTTTTAGGTACCTAAAAAAGTTCATGGTTGTGGTGGTTTTCATTCGCAACGAGCTAGAGGATCTATACAAGGTCAATTTCATGTAGTCGAGGTAGAAATGCCAGAGGGGATAGAGATTGCTAGATTAAACATCAGTTTTTTAGTACTCTTTTTAGTTCCTTGTTTCATTCAAGACCCTTTTCACTCCTTTTTTACACTCATTCTAGTATATTATGTGGGACTATAAATAGAGATGATTTCCAGGCCCATGGTGTTGACTAAGCTAGTCAGAGGCTAGACGAGCTAGTTTGATTTGTTCTAATGACATAGACTGATGATGGGTCCAAATTAGTCATATGGGGATATTTTCATGGTACAAATGTATCTATATGATGTTATTATCAGAATTAAGTATTTTTATTATGTGTGGGATATTATTTATTGCTTATAAAGGAGAGTCATGTTCTCAAATGTGGATGGAAAACAAGAGGTTTTTTATGGAGGGTGGTGTTGTTAAGTGGGTAGTCATCATATGGATCATGTTAATGGATTATGTTTCTATGTAATTAGAATATAATGGGTTGGTATAGGTTCTTAGGGTTATTAGGGAGTTTATAGATGTTTTCATAGAGGAGTTTACGACACTACCCCCTTGATGTGATGTTGAGTTTGGGATATACTTGTAGACTGGTGATTCTCCGATTTCAATGAATCCTTAACAGATAAAACCTTCTAATTACTTGTATTATAGGATTCGGATTGATGATATGATTTAGAAAGGTTTTATCTATCCCAATATGTCATTTTTGGGTGAACCGATGTTGTTTTCCAAGAAGGAAAATGGTAGAATAAGGTTGTGTATAGACTAATAGAGGTTTAATCAAGTGATGGTCAAAAAACATTAACATGTTCCTTGGAAAGAATACATTTTAGATAATCTAAGATAGGATATTAGGGTTTATATGATTGATATTCCATATTTATATCATTAGTTGACGGTAAAGGAGAGTGATATCTTGAAGACTACCTTCAGATGCAGGTATGGGAAGTTTGAGTTTTTATTCATTCCATTTGGTGTTATGAACACACCATCCATGTTCATGGTTCTTATGAAAAACATTTTCTATGAGTTCATATACTAGTACATCATTGAATTCCATGATGATATATTGATCTACTTGAATTTAGAGGAGGAACATGCTGATTATCTCATAACTGTCTTATAGGTTCTTTAGTTCTACTAACTATATTTAAAGTTGTCCAAGTGTAATTTTTGGAAGTGAGAGGTGAATTTCCTAATGCATGTTGTGTCTCAAAAGGTTGTGGAAGTGGGATCATCAATGTTTAGGGTAGTTGTTTCTTATACAACACCCAAGAACATCGTAGAGCTTCGTAGTTTATGTGGTCTTGCAGGCTATTATCAGAGGTTTGTGCCTAATTTATCTATATTTTCAGGCCCATTATTATAATTTACTTGGATAGATTATTATTTTTTTTACAAATTAGTTCCCAGTAGAATTTGGTTAACTGAAGTGGAATTTTTTCAGTTCTCCAATGATTCGGTTTTCTAAAGAGGGTGTGATGTTTGAGGGGTTTTGTGATGCTTCTCATATTGGATTAGGATGATAGTTGATATAGTAGAGGGATGTGATTTGTTATGTTTTTAGATAGTTACATCCACATAAGAAAACTATTCTATCCATGATCTGGATTTAGCTATGGTCATTTTTTTTTCTGATTTTATGGAAGCATTACCACATTTGGGAGCACTTTGTGGTCTTCACAGACCACAAGAGTTTGAGGTAGATATTTTCTTAGTTTGATCTGAACATGATGAATCTGATGTGGATGGAGTTTCTTTATTATTATTATTATTATGAGATATACTAAAACATGATGAAAGAGAAGTTTTTGGCTGATACATTGAGATGGAAGTTTAGAAAGGATATTGTTCAAGAGTTTGGGGATGATTGGAGTGCAATGGAGGAGTTATCAGCCATCAACTTATATGCGAGGGTGGATAGCGGTAGATTCAGTTTTCATTAGAATAAAATGTAGTATTATATGATAAGTTAGATGGTGTAATCTTAGTGGGTATACTTAGGGTAGAAGGTGATTTGTGATAGTGTTGGCCACAGTGATGCTCCATATGGATGGTCGGAGCCAGATGATTTTTCATGAGAGATTTTTTGTTTCAGTAGTGATGCCCTATAAGGTTCTTCATTAGTTTCAATAATCAACTTTCGTGGTACAAAAATTAGTTTTCAAGATGTATCATTCCTCGAGGGTGTAGTTTTGGTAGCTTGAATTGAAATGGATGGTGTTTGTGGTTATGGAACAGTGCTTGGATTTATTTTAGGTAAATTCTAAGCATCATCTTCCTAGCGATTTATTGTAGCATTTGGATGGTTCCATGTAGAAATGGGATGAAATATCGATGGATTTAATTATATGGTTACCTTGATATTTGGATGGTTTTTAAGTAATCTACATGATCATGGATCAGTTGAAAAAGTTGACCCACTTATTAGCGATCAAGGTGTTAGACATAATAGATGATTTGAATAATACTTATGTGGTTGAGGTGGTGTAGTTTCATGGCGTTATGAGGTCCTTTTTAATATATTAGGATGCACATTTTACCTCGTGATTCTGAGGGTATTGCATCATGGTTTTGGCACTTATTTATGCCTCATCACTACTTTCCACCCTTAGACAGATGGACAGAGAAAGCAGACCATCCGGGTAGTAGAGAATATGTTATGGGAATGTCTATAGGAATTTGGTTGATATAGGGTATTTAACTTACCCTTGGATGAGTTTTATTATAATAATATATATCAGTCTTCCATTGGCATGGGAATATTTGAGGGATTTTAGGGGTGATCATTTTTTATCTATTGTGTAGGATAAGGGTTTGGGAGGTAGCTGTTATTGGTCTTGATGTGGTGCAGATAATGACAAAAATGGTTCAACTTGTTCATGAGAGGATTAAAGTAGTGAAAGACTTGTATAATTCTTATACCAATCTTAGGAGTATAAATTTTGAGTTCAATGTTTGGGGAAACATGTTATTGAAGGTTTATCCTTAATGTGGGAAGCAGAGGATTGATAGGGGGATTAAGCTTTCTCTCTGGTTTGTTGTGCCCTTTGAGGTGTTAGTGTGTGTTGGTGAGGTGGTGTATTTGTTTTTTCCCCCATTGATGGATAGGATCTACCATTCCTTCTATGTCTCTCATCTTGATAGATATATTCATGATGACTCCGACATCATTGATCAGGGACATTTGGATATTGAGGATAATGATACATTCATCTAGTGGATAGTAGAGATCTCATATCACAAAGATAAGACACTTCATGGACAAAAAATTCCTTTGGTTCATGTGTTGTGGAGGAAAGGTGGCCTGGATGATAATATCTTGGAACACGAGACAAAGATTCATTCCTATTACCTTGTGTCTTTTTGGGTTTTTCATTTCTATGTTTTTATTTTTGATGTGATAGTTGGATCCCTTTATTTTATGATAAAAGTTGTTTTCCTTTGTTTACGGTGTAAGATGTATGATAAATTTATGTCATATGATAAGTGGAGGATGGAAATCCTAATCAATAAGCATTAACTATGATATGAATAAACCCTTGATGGAAATGTAGTGCTGCCTAGATAGGATAGTATCTTGACATGGAAGATGGAATTACCTAATTTTTGTGTTTCGGGAGGTGTGGTTCGTTGGTTGTTGTGGTTTTTGGTTTGGGATTCATGGTTGTTGAGATGGTTTCCTAGCAGTGTAGTTGTGGTGATGTGAATGGGTGGTGATGAGGTTGTGGAAGATCTCTTGTGGCCAGTTGATCTGGTGTGTTTGGATGGTGGTAGCATTTGAAATATGACAAGATCCTTGTGATGTATCTTGTGGGGTGGTTATACGGACCCCTATTCTACTGAGAATGGTTTTGATTTATCAATGGATAGATTCATTTGAGAGGTATCTAATGTAATGAACCATGACCTCCTGGTCCATTATTTCACTAGTATTGGGTGTAGGGGTGTTTGGGGGAGGATATGGGTGTTTTCTATGGTGGATAGAGGTATAGCAGAGTTGATACAAGAAATAAACACCATGTAAATGTATTACATGACATGTAACAGTGGTTCACAGATTGTGTAGCTTAGTAGTTCACAACAAGTATGTGTTTAAGGGGTAGCTTGTAATAATATTACACACAGTGTAATTGGGATTCATGATCTATAATAAATTCGGCTGTTAAATAATTCGATGCAACATGTTTTTGGGTTAAAGTTGAAATTTTGGGAAACCCGAGGATTACACAAAGAGTAATGGTTACACGAAAAGTAAACAATGAGATCTAGGGTTTTATGTTCTTTTCCAGCCAAATTTTCATTTATTAAACTATACACTATCCTTCTCATTTTGGATGAGCCCTAGGCACCCCGAGGATTTCTTCAGGCCCTCCTTCCTCCAACTTTGATCTGTTGGTTCTGGTGGTCGTTCCGTGGAAATATGTGGTATTTTATCATCCATTTTTGGTTTTCTCCCATCCATCCTTTAGGGATTTTCTATGGTGATGTTATTTTAGTTTAGGGTGTGTGTGGGGATGTGTTTTGATGATCTTTGGATGCGGTTTAGTTTGATATGTTGTATCCCATTTGAATTTGGGTTTTTCAGGAATTTATTCTTTTTCATATGGTGCAAATAGAGTCAGAATTGATTCTTTGTTATAGGGAATCCCTTATTTCCCTATATTATGTATCAATTATGAGGTTTTTTGTCAATAATATATGGTTTTTTATGTTCTAGATTAATCAGTGACAAACAATTGATTATTTTAAATTTATGGGGGAAAACGGGAATGATTCGAATGTTTTTAGAGATTTGATATTGTTTTGATGTGATGGATTGTACGGGTTTGATTCCCCCACTAAAAATTATGGCTTTTGGGGGATTTTTTTGTGCTAGATGATATGTATTGTGACTTCTATTCATGTCGTGATTGTTCTGATATCACCCAAAAATTGAAAATTTAATAACCACTTATATTTTTAGAATGAAATGGTTTCCCCCAGATTTATGGATTTCACCCATAAAATGAAGTGAAATGTGATAAAATCCATTTTTTAAAATTATAAAATGTCCCTTTATGTTATTTGATCTATAGTCAATCATGTGGGGAAATGATGTATGGTTGTGAATGGTTGTGGGGTGATATGTGGTTGTTTGTTCGTGCTTTTGGGGTGGTGAGGTGGTGGTTGTTTAGTCATGATTTTGGGGTAGCGAGGTGGTTTGTTGGTCATTATTTTAGAATAGAGAGTTGTATGTCATGATTTTTGGGAGGTGAGGTGTTTTATTGGGCATGCTTTTGTGGTGGTTAGGTGGTGGTATTATGTGGATGATGAGCCACTTGTGATATGCGGTTGTGTTTTTCTAGATGCCTAAGTAATGATGGAATAAATAACTTGTTTAATAATGTTTTAAAGGACATGGGTTTGTTCAATTAATGGGTTAGAATTGGATGATGAATAATTAAATAGTGGGTTATGAGGTAAGACATTCTTTTTGATAAATACTGAAAATAATGGGATGATTAAATGGAATTGTTAGTTGATGTGACTTGTGGTTGTGGCTTGTATGATTTTAAACTTGTATAGGTTATAGCAAAAGCGATGATGTTGTGAGTTGGTTAGGGTTTCGTTGAGAACCCAGTGGATGGGATTGTGTGTGTGATTATATGTATATAATTGAAAATTCTTTGTCATTTCTACAATCACCCACCCATGTTGAGCACTATGTTCCGACACTAACATAGTCATGAGAGGGTTGTTTTTTTCAACATCCAATGAGTAGGTCAGATGGATGGGTACACACCCTTTCCCATTATCTCTTCTAGAAAATTTAGGTATTTAATAGGGTGTGATGGCTTGAGGTATGTTAGTGCGTTACATGGTTTTTGTGACAGCCTATGTGTTTTTGGGTGAGATGTGACCTTTCTTGTGGGGTGGTGGCTCATGTGTTTTCAGGTGAGATCTGTTGTAATAGTGCATGTGAGGGGGCTTATGGGGGGGGGGGGGTCATGTATTGTTAAATGAGTGAATGAGGTTGATTTCCTATATGATCATGATACCCTAAAACTCTAGTGAAGTAAGTGGTTGTGATGTAATGACCCATGTGTCTACGGGCAAGATGTGATGTGGTCATTCTTGTGGGGTGGTGAGCCCAGGTGTTTGCAGGCATGATGTGATGCGACTATGCTTGTGGGGTAGTGTGTTATATACAAGATAATTATTTATAACTTATTCCTTCGTATAGACGTTTATTATATATGATATAAAGGAAAATCCAAAATTTGAGATAATTTATTCATGTGTATTATATATGAATAAATGATTTTGCCAATATACATTCATCATATGAATAATTCACCTCCAAAAAGTTTCTTGTCATGAAATTATACAAATGATATCCACTATGGTAAAATAATAAATGTTAACCATTTATAGTTTAATTTTAATGTAATGATATTCCATCCATGAAAATTTAATGTAGAAGATCATATTTAATATCATCCACCAATAAATCACACACACACAAAATATCAACACCTTTAATTTAGTCGTGTGCTAATTCATAATATAACCTTGATGGTGAAGTGTAAAATTATGTGATAGAAAATACCAGGGGCAAGGAGTTTCACTTATATATCCTTATCCATCACCCACAACATCTTCCTTCCTAGAGTGCTAAGAGATTTTATTTGAAACAAGGATCCCATTAGATGCATCCGAATATAATCAACCCTTGAGAGTGAAGTTGACTCATCCATTATCATACATCTAAAGCTTTGGATTTACAAGCTTATTACAATTATGATGTGAGTGACATGATAATTTATTTTTATAATGTGAGGTATTTTACACCCTAGGATTATCCTAAAGAGTCGCAGAAACTCCAATGAAAACCTCATTCACAATATCATTGAGAAAAAAAAACCAATTATCATATTGTACAAGAGCCTTCAAAGAATGTGAAGCACAAGAATAAAATCACTAATGGGAAACCAACAGACATTCTAAAAGATAATTACAGAGTGATTTTATAATCTCTCGCTTCCTACCCTATATAGTGGTTTGTTCAATCTTATATCTTGAAATGGTGGGAACCACCTTTAAGCATGCACAAAGAACAACAAATGATCTAGTACATAAATCAACCATTTTTTTTAAAATAGGGCCACTAGTTTAAACATATGAAATGACTGAATCCAAGACCATAGAGACTGCAAGAAACCATTAATTGAGACATTGGGGAGGCCCAAATATTTATCTCATTGTCTTCCATACTAATCTTTTCTTTGGCTATAACTCAATGTATTAAAAATAATTATATTCCAATTAGTGGAATTTAGTAATTGATTATGTCTTGATATTTATTGACTATTTGTTAAATTTATGATTTATATTTTTATTTATAAAATTTAATGTAATTTAAAAATAATATTTGTTAATATTTTTTTTGTTTTTATGTTTTTAATATGATTTAATTTTGAAATCAACAATTTTTATTTTAAAATTTAAAATTTTCATTGAAATTAATTTCCTTTTTTTAGTGTTAATTTTATATTGTTTACTTCATTTCCTTTTACATTACTCTAATAATATCTATGATATTAAATTTTATTCCCTCTCCTCAATTACTATAAAGTATTATTATCATTACTTTTGTAATTAATTTTATTTTAATTTTATGTCAAAAAATGTTTTTTTTCATAAATGTGGGATAATAACCATAAAATACTAGATTTGATTTATAGAAATTGATATTTTTTTTTCAAAAAGTTTCATTAATAAATATTTATTAATATTTATTAATATTTAGTACAATTTATTCATCATTATTAATAATTATTAACATTTAATTTGTATTTCATAATATTTATTCATATTTATTAACATTT
The DNA here is from genome assembly GCA_963277665.1 of Viscum album. Taxonomy (NCBI): domain Eukaryota; kingdom Viridiplantae; phylum Streptophyta; class Magnoliopsida; order Santalales; family Viscaceae; genus Viscum; species Viscum album. The sequence goes on along the minus strand of OY728122.1, from coordinate 1,162,550,744 downwards.
ACTAATATTTAGTAACATTTATGATTATTTATAATTCCCCAACCCTAGAAGCTCAAAGTCAGTGTATTATTTTAATACATTTGAATTATTACAAGGAATCAAATCCCAAAGGATCAATCAGTTTAGCAGCCTTGGGAAATAGATTATATACATGAACTTTAGATTACAATTAAAAACACAAAACACAACATTTATAACACTTTGAGAATGCCATTTTTTTTATAGCTTAACCCTGCATATAAATCATAATACACTTCTTGGAATCCTGGGAAAATAAAACATAAGAAAGGTGTGAGATCAGATGCTCAGAAAGGATACACAATATATCCTAATATTTTGAAAAAACCATAAACTTTTATGGAAAGGTATAAAATTTGAAACAAAAGAATTTTAAACATAATATTAATCATATTATGGCAATAATAAATCAAATAATTACATTTAAACATTCACAAGGATATTCTACGAGTTGAATAATCATATGTAATATCAATTTCTAATCTCATAATATGGGAATGCATAATGCTAGGAATACCTTCAAGGCCTCATTCAAAGACAATATGGGTAATTATTTAGTCAAATCCCACATTATTTTGTCTTATGAGAACTATCGATGCATCGATAAACTTTCCTTAACTAGTCCCAAATCCATAGGGAATTCATTTATTGGTCCCCAACCCATAGGGATTTCATTATCTGGTTGTAAGCCCATTTCTCTCTAAGTCCCATGATTTCCCCATATGAAAATGGTATAACATAATCATTTGTATTAAAACTAGCATACAGAATGAGAATACTTTAACTATAAACCGTGAATGGTATCAAAATAGCTCACACACAATCAAACATATCATAAACCCTTCAATACAATATGGTAGATTGTATCATAATGAATTAACCTCAATAAGTATAAAATCCAAAATAGGATTTTGAAATGATGAAAATAATCTAATATAGTCATTAAAAATTATCTTGAGTCAAATACCCCTTTTTATTTGAAAATGATTTTTTCAAAAGCCGCACACTTATAAAACAAGCCATTTAAAAATATATTTTTGAATAAAAGTGTCCCATTCCAATTTGAAACATTTTAATGCAATTATAATTTTAAAAAATTCATCTTGATTTAACTAAATCATTAAAAACCATTTGGAAAACATGGCCATTGATGAAAAATATTTAGAAGCATAAATCTTTAAAATATTTAAAATGATGTTGTAGTTAAAGAGTCCCAAACATAAAACCTTAAAAATATTAATTTTGAAACATATTAATGTAATTGAAAATAAAAAAATAAAAAAATAAAATTTTATTTATAATCATTTATATACATATAAATAAATGTGTATGATAATATCAATATTATTGAAATGGAGAAAGGATTAATTATTTAAACATTCAAAGCATCCCATACCACTTTGAACATTTAAATCATAAGACCAATATCTTCAAATGAATATTTAAATACCACAAAGATAAATGTATTCATGATATGAAATATAATAAGGACAATACATACACCACACACAATAAATAGGTGGTGAACATGGCTTATATCTCACGAAAATTAAAAGTGAGACAAAATTCCCTTACCATAGGTATAATACTCTCTGTATGTGTTCGAAACTCATGAATAATGGTTTTTCAACATTATATTAACTTCTACAGGAATCATAAAAATATTTATGATTTCATATATGATGCATTTATGACATTATATTATCCTTTTATTAATAATTTCTATGTTAAAGCAACATTTTGTGTAATAATCACATTGTTTATCGTACTTGTTTTGACTTGTTATTCATGATCGTATTACTTAGATCATGATTTAATTACTTACATAATTTATTACATGATTTATATATCATATATATTCATAATATAAATATACATAATAGATAGATATATGAAATAGATTACACCGTTCATGGAGACGGTAGGCCCTACGTACGCATGAATGTTGTTTTTATTTTATTTACATATTGAATGGAAGTAAGTGAATGAAATATATGTATATATATATATTATTAAAATATAATTATTATATCATATATTTCATAATTATTAATAATATATATTTTTATACTCATTATTGAATGGTGAATGTGGAAGATGAATCTCATCATGTCCTGGAGACGGTAAGTCATATGTACGCACACGCAACAATATCATTTCTTTAATGGTTAAATGGTTTTGAATTGGATGGAATATTAATTTTATAGAAACAATATAATGTTATATTTATTATTCACCTCATTTATATTCATCGTTATACCCATATAAATAAAGTGTACATGAAAAATAATTTACACCACGACGTGGAGACGGTAATCCATATGTATGCACGCATGGTGATATTGTTTTTAACAGGATGGGTAAAAGGAGGAATATGGATTCCCTATAATAATAAAAACATCTTAAAATATATTATATTCTGTAGTTATTACTTTAGTATGGAAACAATATAGTATGTATTGTAAGAAGAAAAGAACTTTGAAAGAGGTTGTTGGGAAAGAATCCATCAAGGAGTCCTCTCGGTATGTTTTGGGTGTGATTGTGTTTTTGGAAAAAGGTAGATGAGAGTGAATGAGTATGTTTGGTGTTTTTATAGTAGGTTTTTAACGTGATGAAGTTTTTCAGTGTTTTCCAAATTTTTGGTCCTCAAAATCTGGAATTTGTGTCTAGTAAAAGAAGGTTTTCATCAAAAGAGTGAATGGTATGAAGAACAGTGAAGAAAATTAGAAAAATAAGGGAACCACATACCTAATGACAAGGACTGTGTACCATTTCTAAGAATGGTTTGCGGCCGCATACTGAGACAAAAAAAATGATACACGAAATGGTTTGCAGAACCCAAGATGGTCCACGACAAAGGTATATGACGAAGGTGTGCGGTATACAGAAAGATGGGGGTTCGCAGGATGGATGATCATTTATTGAAGGAAGTGGACACCACCTAGGAATAATGATATTACACAGACCAGATAAGAAAAAATAGTTCGCAGGAGGCTTGGGGTTTGCGATGGCTGAAGTGGTTTACGATGAAGGTGGTACTGAATCAATGATTTGGTAAACCTTGGATTAGCGGATTATGTTGATATATTTGCCTATATAAGGAGAGATAATCCAACCAATTAAAAGTGATAATAGATATCATTCGAGAACATCTCTTTGTTCTGGGAATTTGGCGAAGACTGAAGGTGGTTCAAGTGGAAGAAGTTCTGGAGATGGAATTTGTGAGGCGTAGAAGCCTGCAAAGGGAGAAGTGGTTCGTGGGAGAAAACTCCATGAAGGTAAGTGGTTTGAATGGAAGGAATTATGATGATGGTTTTTGTGGTAAACTATATCCCAAAAAGGATATGGTACGCAGAGGAAGATTGCTCGGTACACGTAGGAGGAATCTCAAGTACATGAAAGAAGTAAGTCTGCAGGTGGTTCACAGAGGTAGAGGTAGTCTACAGATAAAGAACAGTCTATGAACAGAGGATAGTATGTAGATATTATTTGTGGAAGAAGTTCATAGAGGAGGTTTATGGAGTCTGTACGTCGGGGCGGTACACAATAACGAAGGTAGAGGTAGTCCATGAATTGAGGGCGGTTTGCGAAAGAAACAATAGTCCATAAAAGAGGTGTTCCGTATAGAAAACACACTACATTGTACAAGGGAGGAGAAAGTGGTTCACATAACACTCAAGGAAGCATGATAATTCTTCGAATCAGTTTTCAAAGTATTTTCTAGTATCTAATAGTACCCGGGAAGGCAGAATTTTTCTGTGTGTGAAAAATGAAGTTCAATATAAAATCTACCTATAGTTGAGAATGCAACATTCATGAAAATGAAGGGACCTACATGTACATAAACTGTTCTTGACCTACAAGTCTATAAACTGGGATTGGATTTCTTTCCAAGAGAGGTGAGTGAAGGAAGATGAAGTCTATGAACCTTTCCACCAGTAGTGAGGTAGATAAAGAGGCACATGGAGTGACCCTTGTTAATGTCACGAACCAACCCGGGTCAACCCTATACAAGTCACCCAAGCCAGTCCGTGGCATGGCCCGAGGGGCGTTCCCGATCCCCAAGGGTTGTCAACTAGTGCCGGGCATCAAAATTTTAATCATTGGGAATGATTTGGACCATGGAAAAAATAGATAAATAAAAATAGTCGATAAACATAATAATATCAGTGGAAAGAAAACAAAACTAAAAATACCTCCTCATGACCTTTAAGGTCACCTCCCGACCAAAGGTCGGCTTTGCTCCAATAACGAGAAACTCAGCCAAGAAAACCTAAGCAAGTAAACATGCAACTGAATTGACAAAAATAGGCGTGAGCAATAAAGATTTTTGGTAGGGTTGCCAAGATAAACCACAAAATCCAATGTCTCCTTTCCCGAAACAATCCATTAATTCAAGTTTCAAATACAATTATAAAAGTAGGGTTTTCACATTTGAAAATAAGAAACAAATTTTTATCATTTAAAAACCCAACGCACACTACATACCGTGTTCCAAAAAATCATTTTTCATTTTATAAATAAAGTCCAAAACAGAATATACCAATGTTGTGCTATAGTAAAACAGGTAAGAGTGAAATATGAAAATAAACTAGCGCACTAAAAGTAAACAAGACCAATACATGAAAAGTAAACAAGCAATGAAAATATTCCAGTAACCATGGGTGATCCTAAACATCCCTATAAGACCCCGGGACGTACCCAGTTTCGGAACCACCTGCCGGCGTATGGTGAAGCTCCTAAGTCTATAACCAACTGGCCGCCCTAACTGACCAATCTAGTGGCAATGCCCACTTGGCCTAACAAAAAATCTAGGGGTACCAACCCATCTAATTGGGGTTGTTCAACAACCGTCACTCGATCTCTAAAATATGCCTAGGAACCCATGGTGGTTACAATAATACTATGTAAGTAGGAGGCCCTTGCATGCGTGAATCAACTCACCACACTTGCCTACCCAAACAGAGATGCTTCCTATGTGTTCACCCATAATGGGTTACCCAAGATAAAAAGCGCCCCCAAATACACATTCAAAAATTTCACATTAACAAAGGGCCAAATGGGCCATTACACCATTTAACCTTTAAACCATTTTATAAAATGTTTCAAGTTTCCAATTGGGAATACACTTTCACCAAAACAAAATCTCCATTTAATGTTATTATAAACACTTCCCTTGGGTCAAAATTTCAAAACAGGCCCTTGAGTTCCAAAATGTATGCCAAATCATTTTACCACTACTAAATGAACCTTTATGTCCAAATTCTCTAATGTATTTTTTGTAAAACCTTTCAAACTCACTTCAAAATATGTTTCAAAGGAAAATGACCATGCTTTAAAGAACACATTTAAATCCTTCCTTAGAAATAAGCAATGGGAAGCCAACTTTATTTGAAAAACCAAAAACCATTTAAGTCACCGAGGTTTAAAGAGAAAACCAATTTTCAAGTGTCACCTTCAATTTAAAACACATACAATGGTACACTAAAAACCCAATAGAACATTTGAAAACCCTTTCCACAAAGTCATCGCTTAATTTAGAAATCAAACCTAACCATATAGAACATTTAGAAAAAAAATACAAAACAACCCTAACAAGACCATAAAACCCACTTTCCTAGAATTTTATCACACACAAAATCTTTGACAATATCCAAACCAAATTCACCTTCCAAAAACATCATCACAAGAATCACAAGGAGAAAAAAAATTCATAAAAAGCATCATTACAATTTAAATGAGAAACAATATTTTCCATAGACATCCTAGGTACCACAAACCTAAGAATATTCAAAGAATCATAATTGAAATTTATCCTTAATAAATTTAACCAACATGAAACTACCCTTCACATCAAACTATAGATATATCAAAAGTGTGAATCACATAAATAAAATTAAAACAATATTTGGCACCTAAAGAAACAAATTTAGAATTACCACATATATGAATTTTAATCGAAAACAATAAATCCACCAATATAAATGCATAACTAAAGTGTCACATCTAAATAAATTCTTAAAAAAATTCTAAAAACTTTTAAATGTAGTGAAAGTTTAATAAGGTATATGGAAATGGTGAAAAAAAAATAATCGAATAAAAATAATAATTAAAATTGAAGAACCAAGAGCCATGGAAATGTATCGGAAAGGAAAATTATGGATTCACCTACCTCAAAGTCGAGCATGGATACAACGACGCATCTGCGGAAAGACGAACAACACCCAGCGGACCATTTGCATTCCCTAGACAACGATCATAATATGAAAAACACAAATTGAGTTATTATGATTCAGCCACAATAAATAGAAAACACCAAAAGTGAAATGGAAAAAAATATATAAACAGATAACTAAATAAGTAATTATACCGGAGCAGGGGGTTTGGATGGCCCGACAAAGGGATGTCAAGAGGAGGTGCATAACAAGGTGAGAGTGAGGCCAGGATCCAAAAAAGCTTACGGGATCTGAAGCAAGGAGGGAATGGGGTTTTCTGGGCTGTTGGAGAAGGGAAACGAAGAGGCCAATGGAGCGGCTGGGATTAAGGGGGTCCGGTGATGGGAGGTTGAGACAGTGGAAGTGTGGAGGTGGGGTGCATGAGGTGGATGGCAGACAAGGGTGGATGGTCGATAGCAAGGGTGAGAGGTGGAGGCGAGGGACAATGGATCCTACAGGGGTGGCAGTGGCTAGGCACGCCATGGAACAAATCGAGTGGAAGGGAGGTAGGGTGTTGTTGTTGCGTAGGGGAGAGGCCGGGAGTGGCGAGGGTAGGCAACTCGATTGGAGGCGCGGGGACTCGCAGGGGGAAAGAGGCAGAGTGGATCTGGGGAAAGGAGACTCCTGGGGTGAGGTCCTGCAAGGGAGAGAGAGAGATGGAGGGCTATGGGAGCATGAGGGTGAGGCGAGTGCGGAGCTAGGGTTGGTCTTGGGCGAGCGCGGCGAGGCTGGGGGTCAGGTGCAACGTAGAGCGAGGTTGGCGGGGTGTGCTAAGGGGGCTGGACGGGGCACCACTGGGAGGAGGAAGCGGCTAGATGGGGGAGGCGGCCATATCTGGGAGGCAGCCAGATGTGGGAGGTGGCGCGGAGGAGAGGACTGGGTGGGGGGCGGGGGCTGGTGCGCGCGGAAAGGGAAGGGGAAGGAGGGGGGGGGGGCTCTGGGTAGATTTGGGTTTGTGTTTTTTTTCTTTTCATTATATCATATTAACAATAATAATATTAGTAATATTAATAATATTATTAATAGTAATAATACTAGAATGATAATAATAGTAATAATAAAACTTAAATAATAATAATAAAATTAACATAAAGGTAATATTAATAAAATTTATTAACAATAAAAATAAAAATTATAAAAATAATAATAATGAGAATAATAATAGTGAAAACAATAATAATATATAAAGAATAATAATATCATTAATAATTTTAATTTTCTTAATAATAATCATAATAATCATAAAAATAGCAACATATTATTATTATTATTATTATTATCGAACATTCTTTTATTTTAAAATTTGATCTATTTATTTATCTTGTTCTGAAATCTGGGTCACTGTGCGCTCATCACACGGCTTAATAAACCATGCGCAAGTTGCGTGCCTCAACCCAGACCACTTGGGCATCCACGCAAACACCTCGGGAGATCGCGCAGCTACCGCTCACCATGCGGTGACTGTGCATGGGTCCGTAACCTGCTAAAAATATTAAACGACAAAAAATTTTAATCTGGGACCCGGCCCGGACCTTGGCACGAGAACTCAAAGCCAAGAATTAATAGAATAAAAATTAATTCAAAAAGGCAGATGTGACAATACTCCCCACCACAGACACTTTCTTCCCCAATGAAGTCACCCAGTCAAACAATGGAAAAAGCAAGAATCAATTCCTGACTGAAACTAAAAGAAACCACACCACAAGAGAACGGGAGAACACGAGAGAGTTCTCCCCACCACAAGAATTAAAATAGTGTGGAAATTTAACACCTAAACATACCACCCCAGGAAGGGGGGGGGGGTGATGCGGGAACTCCTAACCGATCTGAACTAACTTCGACATCACGAGCGAACAACACCTTCACCGAAACATGGAACTCTAGACCCAGACATAAAACCCCAACACTAGATAAAACCTTCCAAGAAAATCTTAACCCAAACAGTGAATCTGAGCACAACCAGAAACATTGATTCATCAAAAAACAGTTACATCTCCAAAAAAACACATCCAAACTGAGATTTACCCATACAAGGTCCAAACATGCTTTAAAGAAAAGCACACGATTCAGAAAACCATGATCATACAACCAAAATTGTTTGGATTATAATAGAACATGTCTGTCATAACTCCATGATAAAACAATGAACATAAAATAATGTCAAAACATTAGCAGCAGAAAACAAGAACGAAAAGACTTTAAATGTTCCACTTCCAACACTGAACACAAAACCCTGACCAAGGATTCACACCCCCTAGAAACTCCTGACTGCTTGCGGGCTTCACTGCAAGACCTGTGGCTAGGGCTCTGATGGTTGAAGCATCTCTTGCCTCATAGTTAGGCACCGAAGTCCCTCGGTCAAAGTGTATTCTTCAGGTGATGCTTCCTACAAAACTTCTCTAGATGACCCAGATATCTGCAATTATGGAATGTCTTCGGAGGTATGCGACATGAAGGCTTCACGTGCCCAAACTGGCCACACTGGTGGCACACCACTGAACGGTCTAGAAAACTAAAAGCCAGAACCACTGTAGATGACTCATTTGAAACAGGTCCCTCTGGTACACCCTTCCCGCTAGATAGGGAACTTTCAGAAGTAACTAGATTCACTGGATTTCCAAGCACATGCCCTATGGAGACCAACTCAGCTAGGAACCCCTCATCCACCAACTTCTCGAAATGATGGTCTTTAGAAAGGAGTACTCACACTTTGATCTCTGGATGAAGACACCCGATGAAGAGAGAAGTCATCATCAAATCCTATGTTGCTGCCTTTGGAGAAAAGGACACATGCTCCCTGAAATGGTCAACATATTCCTTCACTGTCCGTTGGCCTTGTTGAATACGCATGAGATATTCCCTTTTCTTTTCCTTTACCTCTTCAGGTATAAACCATCAGACGAAGATGGATTTAAAGACATCCCATTTCATCCCAACTCGCATTGACGGTGGGGTAACCAACTACCATTCATCCAGAGTTGGACCATCAAACAGACCCAAAAAAACATGCACTCTGACACCTTCAGGAGTTCCCAAAACCCTAAAGAAACACTCGACCCCTTCAAGCCATTCTGCTTCTTCTAACTGACCCTGATCACCATAAAGGATAGGCAATGTCTGAGAAGGACCAAAAACTAGGCATGAATTATTAGAAACCTTGGGGACCTTTCTAGGTGGCATTTTATGAACAAAATATAAAACACAGAACCAAAACCAATATTAAACCGAAGCAACATCATCGAAAGAACCATCATCTGAAAAAAAACCATCTAAAAAAAAGAACAAACGAAAGCAAACACAACCCAAAATTCCTTTTTCTAAAAGACCCGTTTATTTTAGATTTCAGAACCACATTCTTTCAAGGCCATTTTCCAAATACCAAACCCACTTTCGAAACCAATTTCAATTCCCAAGATCATTTCCCTTTTTTATCTGTTTAGAAAAACAAGGTCAAGCCCCTAATTCCATGTTCACACCCTAGTAATCCCATGAACCGTTGCACATGTCTTCATCTACTTCCATCCATATGCACGAGCACACAATAACCATTCATTCCCTCACATGTGAAAACGTTCATTAAGAGTACATGAGATTTCACCCAAACCATATCTCTTCCAGTTTCAAGAAACCACATGATTTTTAGAACAAGAGCTTTTAGTTTTTAAAAAACCCCCTTTCAATAATTTAAATCCAGTTAAAAGAAATCGTTCTCATCCCAAAAAACCATTTTCATTTTCAAAAGTTCACTTACACCCACAAGAACCAAGACAGCACAAAACTTACATCAAATTACCAAAGTGAGGGACTAGTAGCCATGCTTTACCTGGTGACATGGTAGTGAGACATGCCCCCAAGTAAGCACCAACAACTATGAGGAACTTAAACCATGTACTCAGACTCCACATAGGTCACTACTCCATGTGAAATCACGATGTGAAATTGGATTTCCTCTGTTGTCATCCCTCAATAAAAAACAAACTAAAATGAAAAAAGGAGTCAATTCCTGGACTACCCCTGGTGACTCGAGGTTCAGAACGGGAGAGGGTTCATGACATCCTTCCCGTACCTACCTCTTGAGTCTGGACAGTACTAATATCTATCTATCGGATACCACAAATAACAAGGGATGCCTCTGATACCATTTTATTATTAACCAACCTGGGTCAACCCTGAACCGGTCACTCGAGCCAGTCCATGACATGGCCCGAGGGGCGTTCCTGATCCCCATGGGCTGGAAACTAGTGCTGAGCATCAAAACGTTAATCATTGGGAACGATTTGGCCCATGAAAAAAATAGATAAATAAAAATAGTTGATAAACATAATACTAGAAGTGGAAAGAAAATAAAACTTAACATACCTCTACATGACCTTTCAGGTCACCTCTCGACCAAAGGCCGACTTTGCTCCAATAATGAGAAACTAAGCCATGAAAACATGAGAAAGGAAACCTTCAACTAAAATGATAAAGATAGGCATGAGCATTAAAGATTCTCTTTAGGGTTTCCAAGATAAACCACAGAATCCAATGCCTCCTTTCCCAAAAAAATTCATTAATGTAAGTTTGAAATAAAATTATAAAAGTAGGGTTTTCACATTTGAAAATAAGAAACAGTTTTTTTTCATTCAAAAACCCAGCACACACTACATAACATTTTCCAAAAGATAATTTTTTATTTTATAAATAAAATCCAAAAGAGAATATAACAATGCTATGCTAGAGTAAAATGAGTAAGAGTGAAAGCTTAAAATAAACTAGTGCACGAAAAGTAAACAAGACCAGTGCATGAAAAGTAAACAAGAAATGAAAATAATCCAGTTACCATGGGTGATCTTAAGAATTCGTAAAAGACCCCAAAACATACTCAGTTTTGGAACCACCCACCAGCGTATGGTGAAGCTCCCAATTCTATAACCAACTGGCCACCGTAACTGACCAATCCAGTGGCAAATCCTGCCTGTCCTAACAACAAATCTAGGGGGTATCAACCTGTCTAATCGGGGTTCGTCAGCAACCATCACTCGATCTCTAAAGAACGCCTATGAACCCATGGTGTTTACAATAATACAGTGTAATTAAGAGGCCCTCGCATGCGTGACTCAATTCACCACACTTTCCTACCCCAAACTTGGACGCTTCCTATGTGTTCACCCATAAAGGGTTACCCTAGATAAGAGCACCCACAAATACACATTCAAATATTTCACATTAAGAAGGTGCCAACCGGTCCATTACACCATTTAACCTTTAGAAAATTTTATAAAATGTTTCAAGTTTCCAATAGGGCATACACTTTCACCAAACAACAATCTCCTTTTAAAGTTAGTATAAACACATCTCTTGGGTCAAAAGTGCCAAACAGCCCCTTGTTTTACAAAATTCACGCCAAATCATTTTACCACTGCTAAATGAACCTTTATGTCCAATGTTTCCAATGTTTTTTTTTAAAATATTTCAAACTCACTTAAAAAGACACTTCAAATGCAAATGACCATGCTTTAAAGGACACATTTAAAGACATCCTTAGAAATCACCCAAGGGAAACCAACTTTATTTGAAAAACCAAAAACCATTTAAGTCACCGAGGTTTAAAGAGAAAACCATTTTTCAAGTGTCACATTCAATACAAAATAAATCCATTCAATGGTATACTAAACACCCAATAGAACATTTGAAAACCCTTTCCACAATTTCATCGCTTGATTTAGAAACTAAACCTAACCATACAGAAAATTTGAAAAAAAAATACAAAACAACCCCCACAGGACCATAAAACTCACTTTCCAAGAATTTTATCACACACACAAGCTTTGAAAAATCCAACCCAAATTATCCTACTAAAAACATCATCATAAAAATCACAAGGAGAAAAACATTTCATAAAAATCATCTTTCCAATTTAAATGAGAAATGATATTTTCCACAGACATCCTAGGTACCTCAAACCTAGGAAACATCCAAGAATCATAATAGAAATTTATCCTTAATAAATTTAACCAACACGAAACTACCCTTCACATCAAACTATAGATATATCAAATGCGAAAATCATATAAAAATCAAAACAATATTTGGGACCTAGATAAACAAATTTAGCATGGCCACATATATGAATTTAATTGAAAACACAAAATGCACCAATACAAAGGCATAATTGAAGGGTAACATTAAAATACTTTCTTAAACAAATTCTAAAAACATATAAATGTAGTGAAAGTTTAGTTTGGGATATGTAAATGGTTCAAAAAAAATAATCGAATAAAAATAATAATTATAATTGAAGAACCAAGCACCATGGAAATGCATCGGAAAAGAGAATTATGGATTCTCCTACCTCATAGTCGAGCAAGGATATAATGAGACATCCAAAGAAAGAGGAAAAACACCCAGAGGACCATTTTCACACCCTAGACAATGAGAAAAACATGAAAAAGACAAATCGAGGTATTATGATTCAGCCAGAACAAATAGAAAACACCAAAAGTGAAATGGATAAAAATATATAAACAAATAACTAAATAAATAATTATACCGGAGTAGGGGGTTTTGCTAGCACGACAAAGGGATATTGGGAAGAGGTGCGTAGCAAGGAGAGAGTGAGGCCAGGACAAAGTAAAGTTGGCAGGATCAGAGGCAAGGAGGGAAGGGGGTTTTCCGGGCTACTGGAGAAGGGAAATGGCGAGGCCGATGGAGCGGCTGGGATGAAGGGTGTCAGGTGATGAGAGGTTGGGATTGTGGAAGTGCGGATGTGGGGTACAATAGGTGGAAGGTAGATGAGGGTGGAGGGTTGGAAGCACGAGCGAGAGGTGGAGGCGAGGGACGAGGGATCCTGCATGGGTTGCAGTGGCTGGGCACACCGCGGAATAGATCGAGCGGAAGGGAGGCAGGGTGTTGCCGCTGTGCAGGGGAGAGGCCATGAGTGGAGAGGGCAGGCAGCTCGACTGGAGGCGTGTGGACTCACCGAGGGTGAGAGGTGGAGCATATATGGGACAAGGTGACTCCTGGGGAAGGTTGTGCAAGGGGGAGAGAGAGACGGAGGGTTGCAAGAGCATGAGGGTGAGGTGAGCAAGGAGCTGGGGCTGGTCTTGGGCGAGTACGGCGAGGCTGGGAGTTGGGTGCAGCGACCAGTGAGGCTGGTGGGGTGTGCTTAGGGGGACGAACGAGGTGCCACCGAAAGGCAGAGGCAGCCGGATGGGGGAGGCGGCACAGAGCAGAGGACCGAGTGGGGGGGGGGGGGGGTGGTGCGCGCAGACAGGGAATGTGAATGGGGGCGTGGGTAGATTAGGGTTTGAGTTTTTTTCTTTTCATTATATTATATTACAAATAATTATATTAATAATAATAATAATAATAATAATACCAAAATGATAATATTAATAATAATAATAAAACAAAAATAATAATAATAAAATTAAAATAAAGGTAATATTAATAAAATTTAATAACAATTAAAATAATAATTATAAAAATAATAATAATGAGAATAATAATAGTACAAACAAGAATAATATATAAAGAATAACAATATAATTAATAATTTTAATTTTCTTAAAAATAATCATAATAATAATAAAATAACAACATATTATTATTATTATAGAACATTCTTTTCTTTTAAAATTTAATCTGTTTATTTATCTTGTTCTAAAAACCGGGTCACTGCACGCTCGTCGCACGACTTCATAAATCGCATGCATGTTGCGCACCTCAACCCAGACCACCTGGGAATCTACACAAACACCTCGGGTGATCGCGCTGCTACCGCTCACCATGCGGTGACCACGTACGGGTCCGAAACCCACTAAAAATATTAAATGAAAAAAAAATTAATATGGGACCCAGCCCGAAACTTGGCACTAGAACTCGAAGCCAAGAATTAATAAAAAAACAATTAATTTAAAAATACAGATGTGATAGGTAATGTAGTGAGAAGACCCTAAACCTTGTAAAGGCAGTGATCCTAGGCATAGAAGATCTAGCCCAAACCTTGTACTCATTATTAGTAGTGAGCCTTAGTGAATTTGGTACATCAGAACACCACCATTGTATTCTTCTTGGATGTAGCCAAGTGAGGGTGAACCAAGTAAAAATGGTTGTTTCTTGTGCATGATTTAAATTCTATTCATACTTTCCAATTTTAATGAGAGAGAAGAGGGTTTTTTTAACAACGAAACAGGATCTGAAGGGGAAGAAATATTAATCTGTCATACCATGATTCACCCCCATCTCAGGGTATTTGACCTATTAGACCTAAAAATTGGTATCAATGGAAAGATTGGAAGTCAATGGTTCTCTCTTTGAATAAGAAATAAAGGTGGTCAATCATAAAGGAATTATGATCTTCGACTAAAATAATTTTAAACTATGGAATAATTGGATGCAACACTACTTCAGATCATTAGGAATTAATGTCTCCACAATAGCAATGCATGGAATATCAGCTAACATAAATAGTGGTTCTTTATTAGAAGCTGAAATAATGTAATTGGATGCTAATGTTAAATTTGTAAATGATTTATGGGTATCCCTATAAAATGAAATTTATACAAATTTTATGTCCTATAAAATATCATATAATAAGTGGGGGAAATTATTGAACATTTATAAGGGAAACACACAAGTTCGAGAAGAAAATATGCAGGTTCTATGGAACATGTATGTGGATCTCAAAATGAACCCCAATGAGACTGTTGATTCATTCTTCGACAAAGTAAATTTTATTGTGGAAAACATTTTGGGTCTTGGAGAATTCATTGAAGATATAAATATTGTGAAACATATCTTGGGTAAACTTCCACAATAGTTCAATCTGAAAGTTTTAGTACTGGAAGACAAAGACATGAAAGATATGGAACTGGATAATGTTCATTGTACCCTTGTAGCATATGAAATGTAAAATAATGATAATTATGTAGTGGAAAATGGGAATTCAATATTACAGTAATACAAAGCCATAATGAATCTATCTATCGAAGATAGTCCCAAGGAGGAGAATTTGGAGGATTTCATGTCATTTATCTCCTCAAATTTGACAAGGGGAAAAGGGAAGTTCAACTGTAAACTTATATTTGCATGATTTAGATGCGAAAAGATTGGTAATTTTTCAGTATAGTGTCTTAAGATGTTTGATGATAATAATTAAGATAATGATGAAATTCCCTAAAAGAATTATTCATAAAATGTGAAAGGTAGGAGAAGTACTATGAGAAAGTTCTTCAAAAAGAATAATATTCTTGCAAAAGAAGATGAATGTTGAAAAGAATGTAAGGTAGTAGAGTTGGAGGACTACAGAGATCATAAAGTATATTCTTTGGTGGAAATTGTCAGAAATTATTTAACAAGAGAAGAAAGTGAAAATGAAGAAGTATAAATTGAAGGAAGAGTTGATCTTCAGGCTGAATTAGATGCTTCCCTTGAAGAGATAAATATTTTGAGATCCAAAAAAATGAAATCTAACAAAGTTTTTCATGATGCCAAACTCTATATGCAGTAGTAGGAAGAAGATAATTCTGAGATGAATGTAGAAATTTAAAATCCAAGGTCTTCAATGTTAGAAATCTCAGAAAAGGTTGTTGACTACAAAAATAAAATTGAATAATAGAAAATAGAAATTGATAGTCTAACTGAAACTTGAAAAGATCAAATCAAACGTATTGAAGAACTAGAAGAGGAAGTCATCGGTCTATGATGAATAATTAAAGACTAAGAGAAACTGTTAACTCTTAGTTCAACATCAAGAATAAAGATCATATAGGAAACAAAGAAGATGAAATTTGAGTAGAGTGTTCTAGAAAATCAAAAGTGTTCAGCTGCATTACAAGATATCAGCAGGAATGTGAAAAGATGCTTGGTCAGAATATCAAAATGATTTAAATAGATAATGGAACAAAGTTCACAAAAAACCAATTGGAGGATGATCTTAAGAAACATGGGATAATGCATCAAGTTTCAACGGTAAGTACTCCACAATAGATGGTATAGTTGAGAGAAGAAATCAAATTTTCAACAACATGACTAGAACAATGCTCATCGAGAAAGACCTTATAGAGAAATTTTGGAAAGATGAAGCGATGACAACAATTTACACTTCAAATATAGATTTACTTTGTCTGAAAGAGGAGAAGACTCCATACAAGTTATGGTATGGAAAGAAGCCTCCATTGACGTACTTTCAAATCTTCGTGATTAAATGTTTCATTATCAATAACGATATACACATGAAGTTTGAATACTATGGGGATAAAAGGATATTTCTTGGCTACTTAGAGAAAATAAAAGCATATAAATTCATCAAAAAGTGGATAGTAAAGATAGCTTAAAGTCATGATGTGACTATAGTAGAGAATGAACAAAATCTGCAGAAAATACATAATCAGACTTAGGAGGATAGTGATGAAGAGATGAGAAGGATAGGAGATGATACAGCTCTAGAGGATGATTCAAAAGAAGGAATAGATGATGGGAATAAATCAGTTTCTTCCAAGAGACTAGTGGGAAGAGTTGAAATTGATAGGTAGAACATAATTTGTGATCTGAAAACACCAGTGTAGACAAGGAGAATGAAGTCTATATAAAAAGCATCATATTTATCACAGGTAGAACTTAAATATTTCGATGGGGAAACTAGAGATGAGAACTAGGTCCAAGCTATGAATGAACTGCTTGACCAAATTGAAAATAATCAAACATGAGAGATTATTTTGAGACTTGCAAACAATAGATTCATAGAGATGAAATGGGTCGTTCATAACAAAATTAATGAATATGGTGTTGTGATTCAAAACAAAGCATGAATTGTGTGGAAGGGGTACTCCCAGATATAGGGTGTAGATATTGATGAAACATTTTCACCTTTTGTGAGGCTAGAGACAATAAGATTATTCTTGTCCATAGTAGTGTAAAGAAAGTTCAAGGTTTTATAGATACAAATCAAGTCAGCATTTTTAAATGGGGAACTAGAAGAAGAAGATTAAATTGGGAATCCAGATAGTTTTCTCCTTAATGAATATGATAACAAAGTTTTTCGGATGATGAATGCTTTATGTGGTTTGAAGCATGCATTAAGAGCATGACATTCAAGGCTTGACTAGTTTTTGAAGAATCTCGGTTTATATCATGGTGGAGTTGATTACAATGTATATTTCAACAATGGAAGTAATCAAAAGATAATGGTTCTAGTTTATTTTGATGACGTAATATTTGGTGGATCAGATGAAGCACAAGGCAGAGAGTTTTCTGAATTCCTAAAAAGTGGGTTTGAAATTTCAATGATTGTTGAACTGACATTTTTCCTTGGTTTATAGGTAAAAAAAGGAAATAATGGAATATTAATTTCTTAATATAAATATTCTATTAACGTTTTGATAAGGTTTGGAGTGGATAATTACAAATAGATGAAGAATCTGGTTGCTAAATAGTTGAAACTATCACTGGATGTTGAAGGAAAGGAACTTAATAACACAGAATACATGAAAATAATTGGAAGTATGTTGTACCTAATAGAGACAAGGACAAATATTGTATTTTACACATTCCAAGAAATAAGATATCAAAGTAATCCCATGTATAACCACATGATTGTAGTGAAATGAATAGTTCTAAATATCAAGGGAATAATGGATTTTGGTTTAATGTATAATGAAAAATCTCAACTAGAGTTATTGGGATATATAGATAAAGATTAGGTCAAATCACTTGATGATATGAGATGAACGTCCCGAGGTCATTTCTATTTTGGTGGATTAGGTATTTCTTGGTTGATCTAGAAATAGTATTGCATTTCATTAAGCACTACAGAAGTTGAGCTCATTGTGAATACTTAAGAATACACACAGTTACTGTGAATGAAGCAATAATATGATGATATGTGAGTTTAAGTGAGGTCTATGATTGGAATCCATTGTGATAATTAATGTACTATAAATCTGAGAGAAAATCCAATTCAAAACTCAAGGAAAAAGAACATTGAAATAAAATATCATTTTATCAAGGAGAAGGTGGAGCACAGGATTTGGAAGTTGGAATATGTGCAAACATAACATCAAGTTGTAGATATTCTTATGAAGGCCTTACCCAAAGAAGAATTTGAAAGGCATAAACTGGCTGGGGAGTCCAGTTGACTTCCTATACTTGAAAAAGTGTGGATGTGGGACCCCTATCCCTAAGGTATGGTGTATTTTTCCCTAATGTAATAATATGGGTTCTTTACCTTGTTGCAGACAACCATGAATTATCCTTCGGGTTTTTTGACAAAGGGGGAGAATATGTGACTATTCCAGGGGAGAAAAGAAATGGGGAGAATCTGTTAGGCAGAGTAGCAAGACTGGGGAGTTGACATTAAAGTTGAGCTGAAGCTGTGAAGTAGGGGGAGTATTGAATCTGATGATGCAAGAAGTGATTGATCAAAGATTAAATATCATGATAGATGAGGTTCGTGATGAAATTAGTTGTTTGGTATCAATAGTTGGTGTTAAGAATTAAGTGATTCAATGATGAAATTTTCATAATAATCTTGTTTCTCACACCGAGAATCTCTCATGTGGGATTAGATTATGGTTGGAGTAAATCTTTGATCGCAATCTTAATTGCAAGAAGTGAATGTTGATAGTAGATTAGAAACATATTTTCGAAGTATGAAAATCTGAATAATTTTTACAAGAAGAGTTTTAAACAAACCCATAGGGGGATATTTTTAGGAAAAGATACATCTAGTTGTCCTCTTGGTATGTTTTGGGTGTGATTGTATTTGTTGAAAAAGCCAGATGACCGTGAATGAGTATGGTTGGGGTTTGCTGTATGAAGGGTTTTTAGTTGGCATAGTTTCCCTATGTTTTCCAAATTTTTGGGCCTCAAAATCCAGAGTTTGTGTTTAAAAAATGAAGGTTTTCATCATAAGAGTTAAAGGTATGAATAACTGAAAAGAAAATTGGAAAAATAAGGGAACGACGTACCTCAGAACCTGGATTGTGTACCATGTCTAGGAACAGTTCGTAGCTACTTACCGATATTGCATGAACAATATGTGAAATGGTTTGCAGAACCCAAAATGGTCCATGGTGAAGGTATATAGTGATGGAGTTCGGTATGTGTAAGGATGGTGGTTTATGGGATGGACGGTCATTTGCAGAAGGAAGCATCCACCATGTAGGAACAATGATAGTTCATGGACTGGATAGGAAAAATAGTTCACGAGAGGCATGCGGTTCATTGTGGCTAAAGTGGTTCACGGTGAATACGGTGTTGAATCAAAGATTTGGTAAATCTTGGTTTATAAAATTAATAAGATATATTTTCATATGTAAGGAGAGACAATACCATCTATTAGAAGTGAGAGAGGATATCATCAAAAAATATCTATTTTCTTTGAGAATTTGGTGAAGACCAAAGGTGGTTCATGTGGAAGAAATTATGTCTAAGTGTTTTGTGAGGTGCTGAAGCCGAAAAAGTGAGAAGTGGTTCATGAAGGATGATTCTATGAAGGGAAAGTGGTTCAAGGAAAAATAATTTCTCTGATGGTTTTTATGGGAAACTATATCCTACGAAGGACGTGGTACATAGAGGAAGAAGGCTTGGTATGTGGAGGAGGAATCTCCGGTACATGAAAGAAGGAATTCTGCAGGTGATTCGTAGAGGTAGCGGTAGTCTATGGACAAAGAATAGTCCGAAGATAGGGGATAGTTTGAAGATACTATTTGTGAAAGAAGTTCTTAGAGTCGGTATGTCGAGGCGGTATGTGATAAAGAAGGTGGAGGCAATCCACAAATAGGGGGAGGTTCGTGGAAGCATCAACGGTACACAGAAGAGGATTTTCACATAGAAACCCCTCTGTATAGTATGTGGGAGGAGAAAGTGGTTCACATAACACTCAAAAAATCTTTATAAAGCTTCAAATTAGTTTTCTAAAGTATTTTCTGGTATCTAACAGTACCTAGGAAGGTGGACTTCATCTACAGGTGAAAAGTGAACTTTAACAGAGCATCTATCTATAGTTGAGGATGATACATTCATGCCAATGAAGGGAACTAAATGTCTATAAACTATGTTTGACCTAAAAGTATATGAACTCTGAATTTATTCATTTCCATGAGCAGTGAGCAAAGGAAGAGGAAGACATTGAACCATTCCACTAGCACTAAGACATATAAAGAGGCATAGGGAGTGACCCTTGGGAATGCAGTGAGCAAACCCTAAACCTTGTAAAGGCAGTGAGACTGGGAATAAAAGATCTAGCCAAAACCTTGTAATCATTATTGGTAATGAGCCTTAGTGAATTTGGTACATCAGCACACCACTGTTGTATGCTCCTTGGACATAGCCCAATAAGGGTGAAACAAGTAAAAATTTGGTTGTCTTGTGCATGATGTAAATTCTATTCATACTTTTCAATGGGAATGAGAGAGAAGAGAGTATTTTTTAATGATAAAACAATACCCAAAGGGGATTTTTTTTAATTTTTTCATAACATGATTCACCCCCTATCAAGGTATTCGACCTAGTGGACACAATAGTGGTTCTTAAACAGTTACCTCTTTTTCAAGAATCACCTTTTGATTTTCCTAAAAGGATTTCTTAGGATTGATTTCTACCCAAAGTATGGCCTCTAAGATGTATTGAGAGAATTTGCGACTGGAAATGGGAATGGGTTGGAAAAAAAGGTATTTGGAGGTGTGAATTAAAGAGAAGCAGAAGTGCCCTTTCATAACAGAGGTAAGAGTCACTTTTGGAAGATCTTAAAATATTAATGCTTTATAAATTTTTTTTAGTTTAAAATAGATATAAAGTAATTTATTTCTAGTATAATATGATTATGGGTTTAAATCCTCTAAAAAAATTAATTTTATACATGTTTAGGTCATAGAATCAACCTTATCATTCTCGTTTAACCCTAAGTTAAACAGTTTTACTCTACCACGTCTTCTTGTATTTTTACACCATAGGGTTAATATAGTTACTATAAATGCCCAAACAACACCAATTGGATCTTTAATAAAATTTTTGACATTATAAAAGTTATTTGGATGAAAATTATATTTTTATGAATTTTATAACATTTAATAAAATAGTATTTATTTTAAAATATCATTTATGTCAATTTTAATACTATTTCATATTTTCATTTTTGAAAATATCAAACCAACGTGCCAACTTCTAACCAATACTTCCAATATGGTAATACCATGTATAATTTATCTATAAAATTAGTTTATGTCATTAATTATGTACAATTATATTTATTTTCATATTTTTAATATCATTTATCTGATATCTCAATTAATTAAACAATTAATGCATCATCATTATGTCACCATTTAATTTATTTATATAATTTTTAAAATTTATCAATAAAATATAATGACAGATAATTTTCTTATACTTATAAACACTATTTATAGCTTACCATATCACTTATATAACCTTATATTAAAAATAAAATAGTTATTAAAATTTTAATATGACATTTTTAACTCTTCTTTAAATAAAATATAATAAATGTCCTAATATAAAAAAAAGTGGATTAAAAGGGATCATATTTATGGGATAAGATTTATTTGGGTTGATAAATACTTATCTAATAAAATTAGGATAATTTTTAGTGTAAATTTATATTATAATATTGTTTTTACATTTACTTACCCTATTTACATTTAACCGTGGGAAATAAAATTCAAAAGTAACTATTCACAAAAAAATTATTTTGATCCTATTCAGCCAAATATTTCATTTTTATTACAAATATTTATGTCCATTTTTTGAAATTTAATTTACATAATCCGTAAAATTATGTTTAATGCTTATATATAAATTTGGCTAGAAGGCGTGTAAAAAGACACTAAAAAAGTTCAATGAATTTTTATATCTAATTCTATTATAAAAATGATTCCAATGACATAAATTGGGTTAATATATGTATAATTTATATATTTTTAATTTAAAATAAATTTAATGTAAAATAATTATTTAAAAGAAAAAATCATTTTTTGACAATAATCTAGTGTTTTTCACTATTATCAAAAATTGAAAGTTTTCAAAAATATATAAAAAATTCACCATTAGATTATTTTGATATTTTGAATTCAAAAATGTCGTCTATTTTACTAAATTCAATTTCCAATAGTGTATAAAATTAATTTTGTTGTTGTTCACAAAAGGACATAAAAAGTAGTTCCTTTTAGAAAATAGTATTTCTAAATATATATCTATTTTACTGAACCTTATACATTTCATTATAAATATGTTTTATTTATGTGAAAAATTATAAATGACATTTAAAAATTATTTATTACTATTTATTTTTTTATATTTTAAAGATATGTTATAAATATATCATTAAAATAATTTTAACACTAAAGTGTTGTTTCATAGAAACTCAATCTTGCATGTTATGCAAGCTAAGTTAGCATTGCAAGTAACACATGCTACAAAAGATAATATATCTTGAAATATCAAGGCATTACATTTTACCCTCCTTTAATAAACTTCATCCTCACAATTTGAACTTGGAATCAAAATATATGGGTTGGAATTTTCAAAATATCTTTGTTGAAATCCCTCATCGAAAATGGATTAATGAGACCTCCATTTTAAAATAATGAAAGGGAAGTATGACGGTCACCATAGATAACATATAATAGGGTTTCATGTTGGAAAACATGGACATGTAAGAAAATTTAACCATCATGTTCTGATGGAGAGTGATAGATAACATTATTAGGAAAAAGTGAACTACCACAAAGCTATAAATCTATAATGATTCAAGGGTCCATTTTATTCATAAAAAATGAAATAAAAGGATTTTTTTTGAGTTTTAAGACCCTTTACCTATATTTTAATAATTAATTTACAACATATAATAAGAATAATTGGAATCATAATTACTTTACAAGTAGAGTTCCATCCTTTAAGTGATTTCTACCACAAACTCATCCTTCTCTCTAAAAGATAAAAAAATTCAAAAGATATTGTATTTATTTTAATCATATAAGGTTAAAAAATGAAGTTATACTTCATATATAATTCCATTTAAATAAAAATACCACGTTATACAAACAAGGACATCGCCTAGGCCAGTGGTTGGTGATAAGGCCTTGTCGCACTTCGGTTGTGGGTTTGATTCCCACACCCTTGTCTGACGCAACGGCTTGTCACCCGACCTTTGGTTTGTCTATTTCTTAAAAGTATATTATTATAAAATTACAAAAATAATATTATGAAATGTTTTAACATTAAATAATACTATCTAATTTCCAACATAATCCATTCCAACTATTAGACTTATCCAAAATACTTCTGTCCAAACTCACTATCCAAAAATTTATAAGGAAGGTTACATAAAATATTGTAGATATTATTTGTCACATAACAAGAATATGAAAACCCACATCTTGTATTATAAAAAAACAAGGTAATACCCTAAATTACCATAAAAACATATTTTATTATGCCTATGATTCCTTATTTTTTATGTAAAACATTGAAAACTAGATATACTCCTTAAATCCAAAAATGTTGTAAAATCGAACAATGATGGAATAAATAGACCAGTAATCAGTTCTAAGATAGCCAATAATATCCAATATAATTTATCCAAATCAATAATCTCTTTATTTATGCAGCATTGTCTCAAACATATTAAGGGTTATCATTCCCTCAACCACATATTTTTTAAAAATTTTAACTTGCAACTGTGTAACTTTACTTGGTACCATACAATCTCAAATCCTTAATGAAATAGTACTATAGTACAATACATATTTATTTTCATAATTAATCTAACTAGTACATAATTGTTACAACACTCAAATGACATAATTCTTTAACAACAAAATAAGCACTTTAATCATTCCTCTTCTTCTGTGATAGTATCACAACATGATTTTTATCCAATAGAATCATCTGGGGTATACTATAAAAATTGGGACATTGATTTTCATAGTGTCTCATACCCTTTTAGATGAAGAATTTTACATTAGGAAACATTTTTCTACCCTTTCAATCATGAACTTGGGGTCCTTTTTCTCCACACAGATGACAAACTCCCATTCCCTTCAAGTATATACTAGGGTGATTATTTCCACAATAATCACATGTAAGAAAATGATTCTTTCCCTTCTTCCCTTTATCCATATTTTTCTATTCCATCTTCTTCTTCTATTTCTTCACTTCATACCCATTGGACTCAGAGAAATATTTACTTATCTTATTAACACATGATACTATTTCTTTATATGATGAGAATACACGAGAGGCTATTTCCCCTCAAAATGTTGGATTAAGACCATGGATGATATGATCCTTCTTACTATTTGGATCATGTGTATTGGTGGAGTTCTCATTCCTTTTGCAAGGTTCCATTTCTAAATTAGGAAATACAATAGGTTAGATCATATCATAATGTATAATCCAAAAACTAGAAAAATAATAAGCATTAATTGAATATTTACACAAATCTAGTCTCATAATAATAAAAATGGTTTCTTTGGGGAAATATTTACTAATAAATCCTTCATAATAGTTTGTAAAGAAAATTTGAATTATCCAATGCATATCCCATTAGGATTTTCAAACCAGGTGCGCAATAAGGCTCATTGTCGTGTACCAGGTTACCCTGAGTCAAGCCTCAAAGACCTTTTCAGAGTTATTACTTCTAGGTACATCTATTCCAGAACCATGTCCACCTATAGTATCCAGACAGAGATGTATTTTCTAGGAATACCCACATAATATATACATTGCCAAAATTTTAGGATGTTCATCTATACTTATCCTTAAAGACTATCTTAGGATTATGATCCCTAATCTATGTTTTCTAAATCTATTTCCAAGGTTGTTACTAAATTTACTCTAATATCAACTATAACACCCTAACTCCAGAAGCCTAGATTTGGTGCTTTATTTTAATACAATGAAATGATTACAAGGAATAAAATCTTAAAGGACCGATCAGTTTATTAGCCTTGGAAAATAGATTATATACACGAACTTTGCACTACAATTAAAAACATTAAATACAACATATATAACACTTTGAGAGTTCCATTATTCTCCTAGATTAACCCTTCATATAAATCATAATACAATTCATGTAATCCTTGAAAAATAAAACATAATAAAGTGGTGGTCTCATATTCTCATTAAGGGTAAACAATATAGCATAACCTATCATGAATAACCAATTTTTTTTTAAAGAAATGTATAAAAACTGAATCAAAATCCTTTTAAACATAATCCTCATCATATTATGGAAATAATAAATCAAATAATTCCATTTAAAAATGTGCATGGATATTCTACTAGTCGAATAATCACATAAAATATCAATTAATAATATTATAATATGGGAATTCATAATGCGGAACATACCATCAAGGCCTCCTTCCAAGACCATATGGGTAAGATGTTAGTCAAAACCCCAATTATTTTGTCTTATTATAACTATCGATGCCTTGAGGGGCTTTTATTAACTGGTCATCAACCCGTAGGGCATTCATTAAGTGGTCCCCAACCCTTAGGGATTTCATTAACTGGTCCTAAACCCATTTCATTCTAAGTCCAAATCATTCCTCCTAAGAAAAGTGTATAACATAAAAATTCTTAATAAAACTTTCATATGAAATGTTAATACATTAACCATAAATCATGATTGGTATCAAAATTGTACATACACAATAAAACATATCATAAAACATTTAATACAATATGGTAGATTTTATCATAATAAATGAACCTAAATTAAGCATAAAATCCAAAAATATGATTCTGATATAGTTGAACATAATCTAATAAAGTCATTAAAAATTATCTTGAGGAAAATAGCACTCTTTCTTTGAAAATAATTTATTCAAAATCCGCACACTTATAAAAGAATACATTTGAAAAGATATTCTTAAATAAAAGTGTCCCATAAATCTTTAAAACTTTTCAAAGGAATTAGAATTTTAAAACATTCACCTCCATATAAATAAATCCTTAAGAATCATTTTTAAAACATGCTCAATAATGATAAATATTTCAGAGCATAAATATTTAAAACATCTAAAATGAAGTTTTTGTAAAAGAGTCCCATAAAAAAATATTAAACATATTTCTTTTGAAAACATTTGAATGAGATTAAAAATAATAAAATAATTTTTTTTTATAATCCTTCATATATATATAAATAAATATGTTTGATAATATCAAGAATATTGAAATGGATAAAGGATTAATTATTTAAACATTCAAAGCATCTCATACCACTTTGAACATTTAAATCATAATCCCAATATATTAAAATTAATATTTAAATAACATGAAGATAAATGTATTCATGATATGAAATATAATAGGGTATATACATACACCACACACAATAAATAGGTGGTGAACATGTCTTATGTCTCACAAAAATTAAAAGTGAGATGAAATTTCCTTACCTTAGGTCTGATACTCTCCGTATGTGTTGAAAACTCATTTATAATGGTTTTAAAAATATTATAAACTTCTACTAGAATCAAAATAATTTTTATGATATCATATATGATTCATTTATGACTTTATATTACATGTTTATTACTAATTTCGAAGTTAAATAATCATTTTGGGTAATAATCACAGTCTTTATCGTACATGTTTTGACTTGTTATTCTTGATCGTATTACTTAGATAATGATTTAATTGATTAAAACATTTATAAAATTATTTATATATCATATATATTTTGAATATAAATATGTATAATAGATATATATATAAATGGAATACACTGTTCATGTAGACGGTAGGCCGTACGTACGCATGAACATTGTTTCAGTTTTCTTAACATATTGAATGGAAGTAAGAGAATGAAATATATGTACATACATATATATATTATTATTAAAATATAATTATTATTTCATATATTTCATACTTATCAATAATATATATTTTTATAATCATTCTTGAATGGTGAATCTGGAAGATGAATCTCATCACATCATGGGGACAGTAAGGCGTACGTATGCACGAGCAACAATATCATTTCCTTAATGGTTAAATGGTTTGTAATTGGATTGAATATGAATTTTATAGACACAATTTCATGTTATATTTATTATATACATCATTTATATTCATTTTTTTAGCCATTGAAATAAAGTGTAAAGTAAAAAAGTTACACCACGACATGGAGACGTTATGTCATACGTTTGCACAAATGGGGATATTGTTTTTTGTAGGATTGGTAAAAAGAGAAATATGGATTAAAAATAATAATAAAAACATCTCAGAATATATTACATTACCCTACTAGAAATTAAAGCTATATCCACAGACCTATAACCATAATTTTATTGGTCTATGGCTATAACTTTCTAATTTCTGTGGTTTGATTAACCCACCGTGGCTATACCGCTTCTGTCAAATTTTCCCCTATTCTATATCAGGATCTTCCTCCCCCGATCCGCTACTCACCTCACCCTACTCCTCCACAAAAACTTCTCCTCCTCAATGATTTATCCCTCCCCGACCTCTCCTCATTGCGGCTCCCTCCTCGCCGACGACTTCTCCTCCCCGACCTCTCCTCACCATTGCACCCTACTCCCCGACGAACTCTCTCACCTCGATGCCCTCCTCCCTGACGAACTCTCTCACTGCGGCACCCTCCTCCCTAACGAACTCTCTCAGAGTGGAACCCTCCTCCCCATAGACCTCTCTCACTGCGGTTCCCTCCTCCCCAATGACCTTTGTCACCGCAACGCCCTCCTCCCCGATGCTTCTAGTCAATGCAGCAAGACCCTCCATAGTATTTTATACCATATTGTTTCATTAATGATCTGATTTTAAGGTTTTAATGTGATTTAAATTTCATGTGATGGTTATTTAGATCTACCTTACTCTTGAATATATGTAATTTGGGGTTTGTAAAATCCATCTATGAAGGATTTAGATCTACCCACCCATGGTCTGAATTCCTCTTGGGATGAATTAAAATAAGGATGTTAACCACAACATACAAGGTATGGCCACAATACCATTTTTTCATAAAATACCATCCATTCCTCAAGTTGAAATTTTGTGATATTTCTACTGTAATTGAAAGAGTATATTAATACGAACACAATGATAAATCATTCCCATTATATAAAATATTTCAGAACTATCACATGGAACACTTATATACTGAAACTGGTAAGCAAACAAGCTCCAAAACTGGCTCTAAATGATAGGCCTCGTAGAGAGACAAAAAAAAGTTCTTGGAAGAATGAGAATAATTCATATATTAAAAAAATAGGTAAGTCCCATGTGGAAGAGGCCTATGAAGGAATGGTTAGTGTCAAGGAATATAATAATTTGTATAAGGAAAAATAATTTAGGTAGAATGTTTGGAGAGAGAAAGTCCTTCTTATTTTAAAAGGAGAAATACATTTTAGTAAAAGATCCCATGGTAGATAAGGTTTTGAATTGCACTGAGTATGATAGAAGAATTCTAAAATAGGTGAAATGGAATTTGATTCCATTTAAACTATTTAAGACCTAAAGGTAAAATCCAATGTGAATGGTAAAGGGAAATTAGTGTTCCTTGATGAATCACCATCCTCATAAAAATGAAACATATTGAAGGTACCCCCACCCCTTAAACATTAAATGATACTAACAAGTCTAAAGAGGTGTAGGAATCAGGGGGATACATACTCCTTGGGGTAATTATGCTCAAAATAACATAAAATAAAGATGGAATCAGATTAATCATTAAGCTAAAAATTTCATGTAGAAAGTGATATTTGAGGTATTTTAGGTATATTTTAGTATTAGTATGGAAGCTGTATGAATGGTATTTGTTGTCTTACTATAATTGATAATGAAGTTACTAGTTTGGGTGAAATCTGATGGTAGATGACAAATATGTTTTAATATGTTTTATCACGATGATTTATACATATAAAAAGTTGTTTTATTCAATGTAGAATGTGGAATGAATCCACTAAGTGAAGAGAATCTAATGGGGCTATATTAGGGATAGATCTTGATTATACATATCCATATTCTAATATATTGTATCAGTTATTTCCTATTTTTGGTTATTAAATGATATTAAAAAAAGGAGATACTAAATAAATATTGTCCCCAAAAATGAAAAACATTTAAAATAAACAATGTTGTAATCAAAAGGGAATTGGAGTTGAAGTTACAAAGGCTGTTTAAGTATTATATATAATTAAAGGAGTCTATGAGATCCCAAATTACCTTAAATATAAATAAAATTATCTTGTTGAATTTAACAAGTGGCATTACTAATGTGTAAAATGATATATCATTCACACTTTTTGATTTAAATTTTTTTGTACCAATAAGCTTGATGTGAATTTCAATAATATTATGAGTCTATAAACTGAAATATAAAGAATGATATGAATTTATTGGACATAGTGTGTTACATAGAAAACCATGTATGTGTTGTCTAATAATCTTGTTTCCTATGTAGGTTCCGGGCGCAGCGGAAGCGCATTGGTGGGGGGTTTTCCCAACTTTAATTTTAACGTTAACAACGTTCAATCCGAGATCCATCATGATTTAAAACACTGGATATTTGGAATAGAATGAAGAACAGAAAAGAAAATAAGATTCCCAGAACCGTTGAGATAGGATCATCATATGTTGGTTATAATTAATTTAATTAATTCATAAGAATTACCTCGATGGAATTCCTTCTTCGTTGGATTCTCCGGTCACGATCCTGTGATCTGTCGTTATGTCGTAGAATCCAAGTACAAGATTCCTCTAGCGGTGATCCCAACATACTCCACATATCTCTGGACATCGCCGAAGGGATCTCCGGGTGCTAGCGTGGAAGAACCTTCTCTTGCGATGTCCGCCTTCTACCGCCTTGATCAGGTGGAGGATCTCGCTCTCATAACTTGAAAGCATTCTTGGTGGAAAGGAAATTCTCGCTTGGCTTGAGAGTATTTTCCAAATCCTTTGTCCACAACCATGGTCAGGACTCATGAGAATAATGTAATAGGGATTTATAATACTTAGAATAATAAAATAAATTAATTACCCAAAAGTATTTAATCATTTCATTTAATTCTTAACAATACCCCATGTCATAATAATGATAGTTGACTATCATTATTACTTGACATGCGCCCAACGTATTACATTTAATATCATTTAATTAAATAAACAATATTTTATCCTCAAAAATCCCGACTATAAAACTACATGGCGTGTAATAATTAATACACGGTGTGTACTTATATTCCATAAAACTACACAGCATGTACATTTAATATACACGACGTGTAATTTTATTTTTCCATTTTTCTCCCCCACATTTATTAGACCTTGAGTAATGGCTATTTATTTATTAAATAAATTTAACTGCATTACTCGCTAATTAATATATATTATTTTTCCCACAATATATTCTCTCGAATAACTAGTGTTGAAATAAATGCGATCAGGCATCCTTAAATAATTATTAAACTGCAGTCGGGAATAATATTTATTTAACTTGTTAAATTAATATTTAACTGAGATACATGGACACACATAGTGTGTGACCCTCTAGGCCTCTTTCTCAGTGGCATTAGATGGAGCATGCCTAAAGTCTAAGGTTAGCTTCTAGCAACACGCCAAGGCACCCATAGAGAAAGAAGTTAATGCCGCAATGATTTGTCACCTCCTACGAACGCTTACCGTGTAATATAATTCCTTTGTCTCGATATCTCCAATCAAGCGGGTTGCATGCTAGTGCCATCAACCCATGTGCTCGATTATTCTTTCTTTGACTTCCCAAAATTGAACTCGCCCATACCTTACCATGGCCATGGATTTATTTACGCTATATCAATTCCATAAAAGGGCCTGAGATATCTACTTCCGTTATGGAACAGAAGGGACAAATCCTTTCTCGCATTATCTATTAATGCAGTATTACTCGTGACGCACCCAATGTATCCTACATCACTACGAACAGTGTGTCATAAGAGTTTTTGTCAATACATCTAAGTGAGCAAGTTGTAATACCCATGAATAATAATCTTAAAGTCTAAGGACAAATACAAACATCCGCAGATACGAACATCCAATGACACTATGAAATGTGGATTTCCTACTGGTGGGTCTCGTTCTCATAATATCCTCCTAGAAATTACCAAGGGAGCACACCATGAGAAGGTGCCTCAAAGTTTTATGAGTCCTCACCCCTAATGACCTGTATTATTTGTGTCCCTCAAATAATATCATCCGACCATAGAACATATATTCAAGAACAGTGTTATGGCACTTCTGGGTTCTCATCATAGCAGGGATCCGCTATGACCCATTAATGCCACAGTTGTCCTTAGGACATTATCACAAGCATTTTCATGCAGAAGAACAATAAAGAGGTGATAAGGTTTTTATTAATGAATAAAGTACAAAGTAGTTGGTTCTAGTCCACCAACTCCAATAGACTCCCACTTGGACTAGAGCCAACTGCTAACAACCTTTAACCCGCTAGCTCTCACATGATATTCATGCTTCTGCTGAGTAAGGCCTTTAGTCATTGGGTCCACAACATTCTCTTCTGTGGACACTCTGGTCACTGCAACTTCACCCCTTTGATAGAAATCCCTCAAGAGGTGATACTTCCGGAGTATGTGCTTTGTCCGTTGATGTGACCTTGGTTCTTTTGCAAGAGCCACTGATGCAGTATTATCACAATACAATGTAATGGGATCTTTTCTGATAGGCACCACATCAAGCTCTGGGACAAAGTTACGAATCCAAACGGCTTACTTGGCTGCATTAGAAGCCGTTATATACTCGGACTACGCTGTAGAATCGGCGAAAACTGGCTTCTTTGAACTCTTCCAGCTCACAGCTCCTCCATTGAGATAGAAAACATATCCAGATTGCGACTTCAGATCATTATGATCTGTTTGAAAACCAGCATCATCATACCCTCTGATGAAAAGCTCCTCATCTCCTCCATACACCAGGAACATATCCTTAGTTCTTCTCAGATACTTAAGGATAGTCTTAACAACAGTCCAATGTTGTTCTCCTGGATCTTCTTGATATCTACCTACCATGCTCAGTGCATAGGGAACATCAAGCATGGTACATAACATCGAATACATGATGGATCCTATAGCCGAGGTGTATGATATCTTTCTCATCTTATCTTTCTCTTGTTGTGTCTGAGGATACATTTTATTAGAAAGATGTAAGTCATGTGACACTGGAACCAATCCTCTCTTGGATTGTTCCATACTAAATCTCTTTAGTATCTGGTCAATGTATGTACCCTGACTTAGTCCAAGCAGCCTCTTGGATCTATCACGGATGATCTTGATCCATAGAATGTAGGCTGCTTCACCTAAATCTTTCAGGGAGAATCATTTGTTCAACCAGTCCTTAACTGACTGTAAGGCTGGTACGTCGTTTCCAAAAAGCAATATGTCATCAACAAATACTACTAGGATAACGACCACATTCCCATTAAACCGCTTATAAACACATGGCTCACATTCATTCTTAATGAACCAAAATTCATTTATGGATTCATCAAATCGAATGTTCCATGACCTGGATGCTTGCTTCAATCCATAAATGGATTTCTGCAACTTGAAAACCCGTTTGGCTTCACCTGGTGTCACAAACCCTTCTGCTTGTGTCATATAGACATATTCCTGAAGGTTCCTGTTAAGTAATGCTGTTTTGACATCCATCTTCCAAATATCATAGTCATGGTAAGCTACTATGGCATGTATGATTCTTATGGATTTAAACATGGAAACTGGAGAGAACGTTTCATCATAGTCAATTCCTTGATGCTGTTTGAATCCTTTAGCCACTAGCATTTCTTTATAGGTGCTAACTTGACCTTCCATGTCCAACTTTCTCTTGAATACCCATTTGCATCCAACAGGCTTTACATCAACTGGATCATTGACCAGAACCCGAACTTGGTTATGATACATGGAATCCATCTCAGAATTCATAGCTTCTAGCCATCTTGCAGCTTCTGAGATTTCTACTGCTTCCTTGTAGGAGAGAGGTTCATCATTGTCCAATAATAATGATTCACCATCCTCGGTGACTAGGAAACCAAATCCCTCTAGTTCACTTACCTCTCCTGAGCTCCTACACAGTACTTGTGTTTCTAAAACCTCTTCCATGGGGTCCTGTGGAACTTGTTCTTGTACCAACTTTTGTGTATCTTGAGCATCAACTTCGTCGAAGTCAATCTTGCTCCCACTATCCTTCTTGAGGATGTGCTCCCTCTCAAGAAAGATAGATTTTCTGGCGACAATCACTTTCTTGTCTTGAGGGTTATATAAGTAATATCCTTTAGTTTCCTTGGTATATCCTATAAAGATACACTTCGTGCCCCAGAGTGATTGTTTGTATCCTGAGAAGGCCTTAACAAACACCTCACAACCCTATACACGTGTGTGCGACAAAGTTGGTTTCCTTCCATTCCATAAATCGGATGGAAGTCCATTTGTCGCCTTAGTTGGCACTCGGTTTAATGTGTATGCTGCGGTTTGTAATGCATATCCCCAAAATAATAATGCAAGATCCGCATGACTCATCATCTACCTCACCATGTCCAATAAGGTGTGGTTCCTCCTTTCACTAACACCATTCCACTGTGGTGTATAAGGAAGAGTGAGTTAAGATAAAATCCCATACTCCTGTAGAAGATCGATGAACTCTTGGTTCAGATATTCTCCACCTTGATCCAATTGAAGCTTCTTTATCTTCTTACCAAGATGATTCTCTACTTCATTATTGAATTCCTTAAATTCATTAGGTAGACAAATCCATATCTACTCAAATCATCAGTAAATGTAATGAAGTAAGAATATCCACCTCTAGCTTCTACTAAAAATGGTCCACATACATCCATGTGTACCTATCCTAGAAGCTCTGTGGCCCTTTCACCCTATCCACCAAAAGGCGGCTTAGTCATTTTACCTTGTAAACAAGTGGGACATCTATCAAGTGGTTTTAGATCAGTTGATTCTAAATAGCCATCTTGGCAGAGCTTCGTCAAGTGATTCTCGTTCACATGACCAAGGCGGTGATGCCACAACTGGGTGATGTATGATTAATGTGAGTCTGTTCAATTATCGATTTCCAACACTTGGTTTCTTGATTTAATACATACAAACCATTATTCAAATGTTCCATACCATAACATACGTTTTTCTTATAAAAGAGACAACCCTTATTTCCAAACTTGAAAAAAAATCCATCCATATCCAAACATGATATAGAAAATTGTACTTGGTAACACTAGGCACAAAAATAACAGTTTTGTAAAACCAAAATTATGCCAGTAGTCAATGAGAGGTGGTAGTCGCCAATAGCCAACGCAGCCAGCCTTGCACCATTGGAAGCTCGAAGATCCACCTCTCCTCTGGCGATCTTTCTAAATCTACTTGGTTCCGGTATTTGAATACATATGTGATCCCCACAAGCTATATATAATACCCAATGTGTAGAAATAGAAAGACTACACTCGATAAAAAACGCACCTTTAGCATCCCCACGCTTAAGAGTGCAATTCCTCTTACAATGGACTTACTTTACACATGAAAAACAAACCACCTCCCGTTCCATGCCCTGCCTCTGGATCTTCCCTTTTTGGAGGGACGGTGCTCGGGGGCTTCATACCATTTATAAGTGTTTGGCCCCTTTACCTTGCCCTTCCTTTTCTTGTTCACGATAAGGACTGTGGGTTTGTCATGCCCCATGTCCTTATCTACCTGGCGAATCAAGTTCAGAATCTCTGATATACTCTTCTCATTGCCACTAATATTATAGTTGACAATGAAGCTAGAGAAGGTCTTGGGCAGTGATGATAGGATGAGGTCTGTATGCAACTCATCTTGGAATTTAATCCCTAAGATGTCCAGGTGTTCAATGCAGCCAATAAGCTTGACTACATGAGGCCCAGCTAGCGCTGACTCTCCGAGCTTAGTTGTAAACAAAGCATTGGAGATCTCATACCTCTCCTGTCTTGCCTTATCTTGGTAGAGATATTTAAGGTGAGACATCATGCTATACAAATCCATGTTTTCATGTTGCTTCAAAAGCTCATTGGACATGTCCGATAGCATGAAACACTGGACATCTGTGGCATCATCCATGTGTTTCATGTAGAGAGATAATTCCTCATCACTATCCTCTTTCCCAGGTGCAACTAGAATAGGCTCTTCCAGCACATACAATTTCCTTTTGTAGTGAAGGACGATGCATAAATGCCTCTACCACTCTTGGAAATTGGTTCTGGTGAGAAGGTTTTACTTCTTGAGTATGGTGCGAAATGATATGTTTGAAGTCATTTTCTTGCCGTTTCTACAAATTAAGATGAGCAAAGTTTTAGTACTTTATTACAAAAAATGAGACAAATAAATAAATTAATACTTATTAGTCTCCCACTATTTTATCGAAATCCAATAGCCCTCACCATTGACTTTGGAATATTCTGTTGCCTGAATATTCTAGTGGCAAAGATCCATATTTCCCTTAGCATTACCCCAACTAGGGTTGGTCAAGAAACTTGAAGAGTTTTAGGTAGGCATTACAAATGCCAACTGCATTAACTCGCAGCTCCTTGATCTGCTGAGTGGACTCCCCAATCCTGAAATCCTTTTTTTTGGATTTCCTCAACCTTTGCCTCTTAGTCACACCAAGTCCTGCTGTAACAGTCAACCCTTGATGTGAACCAAGTCAATTCAACCCAAAACCTTGAATTATAATTCCCCGATAAGTGAAATCACCCCAACTAGGGTTGGTCAAGAACTTTGAACTATGGTTTGATTCTAACCTAGATTATGGAAGGCTATACTGACTTAATATTTTCTTTTGAGGGATTTTATCCTTATACTTAAATTCCCATTTTATTATCTTTGATTACATGCTTGTTAATATTAAGTGGGATATACTTAAGTGATTAACCATGTCTAAGATAATATTTACGTATAAGACGGTTTTATTTTAGTTCCATATTGCATGCTCGTTTAATTCATTAATTGTGTGATCGTGACAACACACCCACAATAAATAAACCATGAAACTAACAAAAATAAAATAAATGGTATGATCAGGAGCTTTTCTATTGGTTATTTTATCTATTGGTTGATAAACTAACGCAAGACCTAGGGGAGAAACTCCTTGAACCTTTCAGGTTCGTGTTTACAGCTTTCAACCTGTCCACCTTTGTATCTCCTTGGATTGGTTTCACCTTGGCTCTTGACTTGAGCCACCTCCACTAGCTTGGGAGCTCCATCCATAACATATGCATTTATCTCACATGCAGGTGAGGGGTGAAAAGGGGTTTTTACAAAAATAATCTTTGGGCGTGCAGACCCTACATATTAATGAGGAGATGGCTCGCAGGCCAACAAATTTAATTTAAATAAATAAATTAAAAGAAACCATTCACATACAAAGGTCTCGGTCTAGCTTAGGATCATCCATACATGAAACGATATTTACACATAAATAAAACTAGCATTCAATTCTTTAATCGTTCTTGTTTAAGATAAATCACGCTCGAATTAATTAATTATCTTTAATTAATCAATCCTTTTATCTTAAACCCTTTTCCAGAATTTCCTTGAGATTATCATCCTATATAATTTTAAACAAATAAATTAATTTAAAATTATCCTTGTACGTAACTTATACCTTAGAGGCAACCCGGTGAATTCCCGTTCATTACATATATGTTAAATTAAACACATATATATAAAACACCTATTACGTGTTGTGCCTCAGCTTTACTCTTGCACTATGGTACACATCTCAAGGGTTTGTATAATATAATAATAAATTTTAATAAATCTCCGTAATTTGGGTGAGTACACGGCTTGTAGTTCCGACTACACGACGTGTACTTTTCTTCACTGTCAATCCGAAGTACACGCCCAAGAACATGGCGTGTCAATGTAATTCAGAAATTTTCAGAGTACACGGCGTGTTCTTTTGGACACATGCCATGTAGTTTCCGTGTTACATGGTTTCTAGCCGGGCAAGCCGTGTACGGGGTACATGGTCCAACCCGAACCCGAAGGGACTACAAGCCGTGTTCATTGGACCACATGGCATGTAATCTAGGAACTGTGTGCCACCTGTTTCTGGTCAACACATGATGTCATAAATAACTTCAATACATGGCCTGATTTGGCGGATTGTTCAATGCATTGAACCTAGAATACATGACGTGTACTTCCAAATACACACCGTGTATTCTGGTGTTATACGGCCAGAAACGTTTGGCTCCTCCAGTTGAGTTCCTCTATTTTATTTTAATCAAAATTAAAAGAAAAAATTCGTTTCTATGAGGTGAACGAGAAACGAGGGAGGAGGAACAGATCTCGACTTTCAGATTTCCAGAACGATTAAACATGAAATGAAATAACTAAATTATTAAATGCGTAAATCACCAACGAAAAACTAAATAATTATAATCAATGATATGACCCCTCTAATACCACTTATAGGTTTTGGGTGCAGTAGAAGCACATTTGTGGAGGGTTTTTTAAACTTTAATTTTAACGTTAACAACGTTCAATCTGAGATCCGTCATGATTTAAAACGCTGGATCTTCGGAATAGAATAAAGAATGGAAAAGAAAAGAAGAGTCCCAAAACCGTTGATATAGGATCATCATATGTTGGTTATAATTAGTTTAACTAATTCATAAGAATTACCTCCATGGAATTCTTTCTTCATTGGAGTCTCCGGTCATGATCCTGTGATCCGTTGTTGCATCGTAGAATCCAAGTACAGGATTCCTCTAGCGGTGATCCACACGTGCTCCACGTATCCCTGGACATCGCCGAAGGGATATCCGGGTGCTAGCGTGGAAGAACCTTTGCTTGCGATGTCCGCCTTCTGCCGCCTTGATCCGGTGGAGGATCTCGCTCTCGTAACTTGAAAACGTTCTTGGTGGAAATGGAATTCTCTCTTGGCTTGAGAGTATTTTCCAAATATGCTGCCCACAACCATGGCCAGGACTCATGAGAATAATGTAATAGGGATTTATAATACTTAGAATAATAAAATGAATTAATTAACCAAATGTATTTAATCATTTCATTTAATTCCTAACAATACCCCATGTCATAATAATTATAGTTGACTATCATTATTACTTGACATGCACCCAGCGTATTACATTTAATATCATTTAATTAAATAAACAATATTTTATCCTCAAAAATCCCGACTGTAAAACTACACAGCGTGTAATAATTAATACATGGCATGTACTTGTCTTCCATAAAACTACACAGCGTGTACATTTAATATACACGACGTGTACTTTTATTTTTCCATTTTTCTCCACCATATTTATTAGACCTTGAGTAATGGCTATTTATTTCTTAAATAAATGTAACTTCATTACTCACTAATAAATATATATTATTTCTCCCACAATATATTCTCTCGAATAACTAGTGTTGAAATAAATGCGAGCAGGCATCCTTAAATAATTATTTAACCATAGTCGGGAATAATATCTATATAACTTGTTAAATTAATATTTAACTGAGATACATGGACACAGTTAGTGTGTGACCCTCTGGGCCTCTTTCTCAGTGGCATTAGGCGGAGCCTGCCTAAAGTCCAAGGTTAGCATCTAGCAACACGCCAAGGAACCCATAGAGAATGAAGTTAATGCCACAATGACGTCTCACCTCCTATGAATGCTTATAGTGTAATATAATCCCTTTGTCTTGATATCTCTAATCAAGCGGGTTGGATGCTAGTGCCATCAACCCATGTGCTCGATTATTCTTTCTTTGACATCCTGAAATTGAATTCTCCCATACCTTACCATCGCCATGGATTTATTTAGGCTATATCAATTCCATCAAAGGGCCTGATATATCTACTTCTGTTATGGAACAGAAGGGAAAAATCCTTTCTCGCATTATCTATTAATGCAGTATTACTCGTGACGCACCCAACATATCCTACCTCGCTGCGAACAGTGTGTTGTCACAGTTTTCATCAATACATCTAAGTGCACGAGTTGTAATACCCATTAATAATAATATTAAAGTATAAGGTCCAATACACACGTCCGCAGATAGGAACATCCAATGACACTACGAAATGTGGATTTCCTACTGGAGGGTCTCGTTCTCATAATATCCTCCTGGATATTACCAAGGGCACACACCATGAGAAGGTGCCTCGAAGTTTTATGAGTCCTCACCCCTAATGACCTGTATTATTTGTGTCCCTGAAATAATATCATCCGACCATAGAACATATATTCAAGAATAGTGTTATGGCACTTCCGGGTTCTCATAATTGCAGGGATCTGCTATGACCCATTAATGAAACAGCTTTCCTTAGGACAATATCACATGCATTGTCACGCAGAAGAACAATCAAGATGTGATAAGGATTTTATTAATGAATAAAGTACAAAGTGGTTGGTTCTAGACCACCAACTCCAACATCCTACACCAAGCTCTTCCTTAGTAGGAATAGTGAATTTGGTGACAACTCATCTTTTAATTGTTTATTCTTCCAAGTATATTTCTTAATATATTGATGAAATTTTTTTTAAAAAATTTATTTTAATAGTTTTATTAGTAAATAATTTTGTATTAGAAAAATCAACATGAAAATATTTATAATATTTATAATTGGTATAATTGGTATAATGAAATGATGAAAAACATTTGTTGACATGGGGGGGGGATTTCAAGTAAAAATAGATATTTTCACATGGAATTTAGAATTCAAGGCGGAGTAGAAGTGCATGGAATAATACAATTAATTTCATTCAGAATTAGGGGGAGAGGGAAAATGTAGTTGGATTCTAGGGGATATTTTCTTCTAAATCCAATGGGGAGATAGATGAACCCTTGAGAGTTTGGAGTAGAATGCTCGATAATATGTTGTAATTGGATTTTTTGTAAAGTAAACATTGTATTTTTATTGATTTATGTAGTATTATTATGGATTCATTCAATCTATAATATTGAAGTTGATGTTGTTATTAATATTGTTGCTGAAGAAAAATATATGTGTGTAAATGTGATACCATAATTCTACTCATGATTTGTACTGGAGTAATGGATACATATTAAGATTAGGGTTTTTCAAAAGGATGTTGATCAGATCATGACTGGACCTTTTAAATCTCACCCCCTACCAATGAATTATCTAAAGTGGTGGAAAATGCTCAAAGTGCTCATCCTATTGAAAATGATAAGGCATTCCCCAAAAAGCTTGAGAAACCCACAGTCACATATGTCTCAGAATCCTTGCATGAGGAGGATAGGAATGCCCACTCTTATTCTAGTGAACCCATGCATGATGATTATGAGAAATCTTGTATGATTGAGGAAGACTATTTAAAGTCAAGTGCAAGGAAAGGAAAAAACCCCAATGATTGATTCAGATGGATAAATTACTATGAGCTACAAAAAGACCCAGAGAAGTAAAGATTACTATAAATTTCAGAGAACAATTGTCACTAGATCCTTAGGGGCCTCTCAGAAAAGAAAATTTGTGATTCCACCACAGATAATGGTTACTGGGCATCCAACAGTATCCCCTGATGAAGGAAACATAGACGATACTACAAATATTAAAGAGGAAGACCCCATAGTGTAGGATGAATATCAATGTAATGATGTTGTGAGTGATGAATTAGAAGATTGGAAGGAAGATAAAGATGAAATAGTTTTTAGAAGATACATAGTTGGAGAAATCACTACATATACTTACCTAAAAGTTAGAAAGAGTATGTTCACGAAGATGGTTGAATAATTCAAGTGATATCAGGATTTTAGTTTCACAGACATTCCATGAAAATGACTTATTTTCTCCTTAATATTTCTTATGGAGTCCTTGGTTTGATGCCTAAGGTTGTAGCTCTATTTCTCTTTGGTTGAGTACTCATTGTCTTTGTAGTTCCTTGGTCTAATTATTATGGTGATTCTATTGGTTATTCAAATGTGAAGGATGTTTGGATTTTCAGTTTTTTGGTGATTGCCTGGTTGGTGTATGCACTATTCCTAGGGTGGTAGTTGGCGGTTTCACTCTCTTAGGTTTTTCCTAGAATCTGAATGTTGTGTTCTATTGGTTTTTTTAAAATATTTTTGTGATTTCAAGTTGACCATGTGTTTCCCTATAATTGTTTCTACTTCTTCCTCTATTGAATATTGTGGTTTTTTGGAGGTCTTTTGAGGCATTTTGTGATGTGTTTTAGGAGCTGTTATTTCTTGAGCAGCAACATTCCATTTCAGAGATGGTTTTTGGACAAATTTTCAATGTGGAGAGTTGGTGGTTTCCCTTATGATGCAATTGTATAGAGACATTTTTGATTAGGAGTTGACGTTTGATGAATTCCTTGCTGGTGACGCTACATGTCAGCTTGCTGTATTTTTCTTTTATTGCCCGTGTGTTTTCTATTAAGATTACACACCTAATGAAGGCTTAATCTACCATAGGATAATATTTAATCTTCTTCCATGATCTTGTAGGCCCAGATTTGATTGTGTATGCTTAAATTATCTTATAAAATAATTGAATATGTCTATATACCTTGATCAATTAATTTTGATAACATGTAATGAAGAATTGCCTAAGTGAAACAATTCCCGGGCTACGATTCCTTCTATCTAAAGAAATGACCTCACTAAAATGCATGAAATAGGTGCACATAATTTTTTTCAATATTTTATTTAATATAGGACTCTCACAATATCAAACCTCATACTGAAAAGGATTGGACTGAGGTTATAGGAAACATGAAGGATAAAAAAACTGTCTTGGAGCAATCTGACACAAGCATGAAAAAATAGGAGATTTGGAAGAGGAAAACTAGTGATGCATCCTCATCAAAGAACCCTTCTAAGAAATCATGGTCTGAAATGATTTAAAAGGAGGAATTGGACACTGAAGAGCATGACTTTTCTAGAGAAATTGCTAATATGGTCTTGTATACTGTCCAATAGAAAGTACAGAAAGAGGGTGAGGCTGCACAAACTGATATATATAGACAGAATTCTCAGATTTTTGCTACACAAGGTACTCTCAATGGCTTCCAATCTGCTACTGCATCTGAATCCATAGAACCCACTGCACTGGACACCCAGCCTACTACTGATGTTTCTAAGTCTATATCTAATGCATGTATTGAGGATGGGACTTCAACACTGAAATACAACACTCAACGACCTGATACAACCAGGGCTGATCATGTGCAAGAGGATAGTAACCACCTGGATAATCAGAATGATAGTAAGAGCATAATTAACACTATCCATGGAACCATCAACATAATTCTAGATCTGAAAGATGAGTGTGGA
Source organism: Viscum album (assembly GCA_963277665.1). Classification (NCBI taxonomy): domain Eukaryota; kingdom Viridiplantae; phylum Streptophyta; class Magnoliopsida; order Santalales; family Viscaceae; genus Viscum; species Viscum album. The sequence continues at coordinate 1,162,508,209 of OY728122.1, read as the reverse complement.
ATTGAGGTTTCCAAGAACCTGGACACTGCTATCGAGGACACCTTTGTTGCGACTACTGACAGTGAAAAACAACATCAACTCTCCTCACCTTCTCACAGTGATGAGATGTTGGAAAAAGTAGCTGTTCCGAATCTTATTTGCAATATGAAAATGGTTGATATTATAAAAACACAACGCATGCAAGATGATGATGAAGGTATGGAACTAGAACAGACACATACAACCAGCAACCCCTACTATTGCTGAATTAACCACTCAGAAACTTGGTGACCAATCTGGGGAATCTAATCACATAAAACCAGAAACAGAATGGATAGTGGTACAGAAGCCAACTGAGAACAAAAAAATTCACCAAGAATAGGTCTCAATAGGTATGAAAAATAATCATAGAACTCCTAACCCTTCAAGGAATTTTCATTGAAAAAATGTAGCGACACCTAAAGAGCATTCTACCGAGCAATTAAGAAAATCCATAAGCAGAAATAATTCCAGAGGTAACAAAAACAAGGGGCCTAGCCACAAATGTAATTACAAATGAATGTTTTATATTGGAACTGTCTGGGTATTATTGACCCTGACACCATCACAACTTTAATTTTTTTTCGTTTTACTCATAAACCAATGCTTTTTTCTATCTCTAAACCTAAAGTCACTTTTACTTATGGATTTAATAGTCTTAACAAATGTAGTTATACTTTTATAGGATCAACATACAATAATAACAATTGTGATTCTTTGTGGGTATTTTCACATATCCATATAGATAAAATTCATATTGTTAATGATGATTCTTAGACTTTGACATGTGAAATAAACTTGCATGATAATACTTTCTGCTGTACTTTTGTTTATGCCTGTAATAAATATCAAGACATAAGAAACTTGTGGCACAATATATCCTCCCTTAACAACTCTATTCAAGTTCCCTGGGTCATTATCGATGATTTCAATGTTATCCTTGGAAAAAGTGAAAATCCAGGGCCCTTTCACTGAAACACTTCCATTAAAGATTTTAATCACTGTATTGATGATAATAGCCTTGTTGAGATTAATCTGGATGGGGCTAAGTATACCTGGTATAGAAGGAAACAAAATAAAATTTTAGAAAGTAAACTTGAAAGAGCTTTCACAAACTTCAATGCTCTAGATAACTCGAATACCATCTCTAGTATTAGTTTACCTAGGATTAATTCTGATCATCATCCAATTTTGGTAAGCCTCAAGACTAGAAACAAAAACCATATTCTTCTTTTTAGATTCACTAACTCATGGAACACTGTGGAGGATTGTAATAAAATTGTAAAAGACACTTGGGATTCGATCAATTCGAATGATGCCTTTTCCTATCTAGGGGGTGTCCAGGAGGGATGGGGGCTGTCCAGGGGGGTATGTCAGGGAGGGGGGGTCTGTCCAGGAAGGAGATGGGGTGTTCAAGAGGGGGGCGGGGTCTGTCTAGAAAGGAGAGGGGGTGATTGTCCAGGGGGAATGGGGGCTGTCCAAGGGGGATGCGGGTCTATCTAGGGGTGTCCAGGAGGGATGGGGGTTGTACATAGGGGGAGGGGTAGGGGGTCTGTCAGGAAGGGGGGTATGTCCAGGGGGTGGGGTCTGTCTGGAAGTGTGTGCACAGGGGTCTGTTCAGGGAGGGGTTGGGTGGGTGGGGGGTCTGTCCAGGAAGGTGGGGTCGTCTTCTTGAATATGTCCTTTGAAACTCAGTAATTTACAATGTCGTTTTCAATTATTTAATGCTATCTAATGAGAAATTGAGTTATGGGAATCAGAGGTTGATTTTGTTTCTTTTTTAGGCACTTCAATGAAAATATCATGCTTGATTGAAAAATATAAGATAGTGGTTGGCTCATTAAAAAGAAGAAAACAACATCATATGATTACAGGGGAGTACTTAATTTGGTTTTTACTTGTTTAGAAAAATTCATTCATGATACCACTTATTGGAATTCTAGAAATTATTGATTTTAGGATGTTATGATTGTTGAGTGTTCATGCTTAAATTGTTGAATACTTTTCATGCTATTGTTATTGAACTGAATCTGTTTAAGATGGTTATTGAAAATATTCTTTCTTATGGTAAAACATGCTGAGTGTTGGGGGGTGTTTTCTAGGAGGTGCGGGGGGGGGGGGTGTCCAGGAGGGGGGGCTGTCCATGGGGGTCTGCAGGGGGGATGTCCAGGAGGGAGGGGGTGGTCCAAGGTGGTGTCCAGGGGGATATCCATGGAGGGACTGGAGGGGGGGGGGGGGGTGCAGTACCAGAGTGGGGAGTGGGGGGGGGGGGGGCTTTCCAGGAGGGATGAGGGGTTGTCCAGGAGGGGGGGGGGGGGGGCTGTCCATGGGGGTCTGCATGGGGGTTGTCCAGGAGGTAGGGGCGGTCCAAGGGGGTGTCCGGGGGGGGGGGGTATCCATGGGGGGTCTGGAGGGGGGGTGCTATCTAAGAGGGGGGAGGGGGGCTTTCTAGGAGAGACGGGGGGCTATCTAGGGGGGTCTGTTAGGGAGGGGTGGGGGTCTTTCCAGTAAGGAGATGGATTTCAATGCCGAGATTCAATGTTTAGGGGAAATTTTGAACAGGAGTGCCCATGCCAAGCCGACTCATCTTGCACAATTAGTTCTGTGCATTGATAATAGTTTTTGAACTTTATTTGATTTCTCTTATTTCCTTGAATTTTTCAAAGAAAGATCTATGAAATCCCTTAATAAATGAAGTTTATCTTTTGCAATTTTCAATGCCTTGAACTCTCCCACAATCACATCCCTGATATATTTTATTAAGGAAAAAATCCCATGTTGATTAGCTTAGCTAAACCTAATATGAAGTTTGCAAAATGGAGTGACTTTAAATGGTCCTCCCTTGGATATTCCTATGTATCACAAAAATAAAGTGATAATGACTCTAAGAATCTCTGTAATTTAAACTATGAGAGTATCAATCTGCATTCATGAACAAAAAATCAGCAAGACTTCTTAGTTGATATTGGTAACTAAGGAACTTTAATCTCCCTGTATTTTGTTTATTCCTCTAACTCTTACAAGAAAAAAAAGATATTTTTGGATAATATTGAAGGGGTAATTTCTTAGTGTTCATATAGTTGGGTGATTCTGAGGGGTTTTAAAACTATTCTAAGGCATGAGGAAAAAATGGTCCACACATCAAAATGATGGAAGATTCTCAATTTTCATCCTATTTTGATAAATATAGCATGGTCGAAGTTAAAATTGTGGGTGGTTACTAAACCTAGTGTAGATACACCATCAATGTATTACAAGATAGAAAATTGGATAGATTTTTCTCATACTAATCATGATTTTTGATTTCATGTTAATCAAAATGGTTATTTTAGTTTCTGTTCAGCATGTTAAGCTGCTATAAGTTTTACATGAATAAATTCCTTGTAATGTATTGTTCTTGTGAGTTTATATTTTTGAATCAATATGTATAGATTTAATTTTATTTTAATACATTTCAGGATTGTTCTTATTCAAGTATTTATAATTCTATCTTCTATTTACAGAATAATACCTTTGTTAAATTGTTGTTTTGAAAATTTTATGGGGGATGGTGTAGTGTAGGGGGATGTGGGAGGAGGGGGGTTAGGGGATGGTTGTGGGGGGGGGGGGGGGGTTAGTGGGGATAGTGTAGGGGTTAGGGGAAGGGTCGTTCCTAGAAGAGGCTACACAAATAAAGGAATTATGAATATTTCTATTGGGTTTTTTATACCAAAGGTCATTAGAAAAATCATGACACACAGGATGGGTGAGATTTCTAAGGGTTTATTTTGATAAATCAGGTTGGGTTTTTCCCTAAGAGGAACATTCAGAATTTCCTCTACAATGCTTCTAAATGTGTGAATATCATGAAGATGAAGGTAAAGGATGGTAATATGTCCTTGAAGATTGATATATCAAAATAATTTTATACAATAAAATTGATTTTCATTTTTTCTATTCTGAAAATGAATGTATTTTCATAGAGGTTCAATGATTTGATTTGTTCTAACCAGCGTATTGCCAGGATCTCTATTGGTCGGATGCCTCTGACATATGCAGTGGAACTCTTGTAGCCATGTAACCAACTATCTTGGGGATCTATATGTGACATTTCCATTCGAGTGTTGTTTTATATCCACAAGTATGGTAATAAGGTGGGTTTATCAACTTCTAAGTTATTATACTTTTTTATCAACACTAGAGCACTTTTATTTGTAGCTCAAAAGTGTTTGATTTTCACTGCACTTTCTTATTTCTCACATTATAAACATTTATGTTGAGGAAACATGGTTTTCTCTTCCTTCATATGTTTATTATTGTTTGAAAATTTTATATTCAGTTAAGAAATTATAGAACTCTCAATGTTTTTCATTTTTTTGGTTTATCCTTTTATAACTCATTAGACTATATGATCAAACATTATTTCTTATCATGTTTAACCTTCTTCATAGGTGTTGATCCATTTTTTATGATATATTCTATTTGATTAGAAATTGTGTCCTCTAGTAAACTTTTATAATCGAGTGGGATTAAAACTTGTATCGAACAAAACCAAATTAAGATTAAACTCGAGCCAAACTAATTATATACCATTAATAAGAAGAATAACTATTAATTAAGAGGAATATACTATTTGATAGTATCATTTTGAAACATGGATATATTTCCTCCTTTCTTACAGGAACCTGATTTGACCCATGGGGCATTGTGGTTCATATATGTTGGGCGGTGGCGTGTATAGTCACAGGAGACATATATGTTTTAGTTTAGTTTTTATTTTATTTTCTTTATCGCATTGGCCACTTAAGTCTTTTACTTCTTTATGTGGACAAAGGGTAATTATATTCTGCGAAGGGGGGAAAATGGGGTTCATATTGATACAGTCCCCCGACTTTGATTCGAGGTAAGATTATATGGTTTCTACTTGTCTCGTACCTCATGTATTTGGGGATTTCGGTTTTTTGACTCCATATTATGTATTCAGTAGGGTGTTGGATCATTTCGTGTTGGTTCGGGTGAATTTGGTTCTCCCAATTGAGGTAAGGCTTTAATGCCATTGGTTGGTTTCTCACTGGTTATGTAGCATCTTTTATGTGTTTTAATGTTCCTAATATCCTTTGTGTAGCGCCTTGATACCTTCTCGTTGGTTTCGAGTATCCAAACTAAGGGAGACTTTCCTGCATGTGCAGAGTTATGAAAGTATATGTATGTGGGTTCCCCCATTACATGTATAGTCAACCATGGCAGTGATTAGACACGTATGGGGCTATGTGTTCACATGTGTGTGTGTATATATATATATACTTGCATACGCATGTGAGTGGAGACTGGTATAAGCATATAAAAATATGTGCAAGGATTACCTTGCACATGCTCATGGCCATGCGGGTGTATGCATAGGGGCTAGGTGTCCTTGCATGTGTGTGAAGGTGCGTATACCCAGTGGGGGAGCATCAACTTTTAGTTAGAAATCTCAAAGAGCCTAAGTGGATGGTTTGGTTCTACCTTGAGGTAGGATCCCTCTTCTAGCCTCTTTAATTCAAGAATGATTTAAATTGAATTTAGGTTCTTTCTTAATTCTGATTAATTATATTGAATTTCATATCTTGAATAAGTGTCCTTTAATATAATAGTTTCATTTGATAAATAAATTCATGTTTTTATAAAAAAACCCCACCAACGGAGGTGCGCTTTCTGTGAAAACCCCTAGTGATAGTTATGTTGATATAGTTGCTTAAATTATTTCATTTGATTTGTGATGAATGAGTTTTATAATAAAAGCTAAATATAATTAAATGAATTGTGTGATAAATAAATGCCATGATTTTATAATAAAACCACTCCAATGGAGGTGCACTGTCTTCTAAACCAAACAGTAGTGATAGTTATTTGTATCATGTTTAGATTTCGTTTGAGTCTTTCATAGGCCTCTTGTTGGTGTTTGTTTTGTGGATAGTTAGTTTTTGTTTTCTTTGAATAATACATATTGGCTTATCATACTCATTTAACTCAAATGACATTTCCTGAGTAGGCATATTCCTTGACCATGAAACTTTCATTTTCACGCTTTGAATATTATAAATAAAATTTACATGTTTAGGAAAATTGAATGAATTTGTAAATGGTTTGTGTAGGGTGTATGATTATTTTCTGTCATTTTGTTTCCCTTTAGACATTGCGTCATTGTGCCTCTCTCTAAAACCTTCTCTGGAGATCCCTTGTAATAGCATATTAAATAGTTTATTTGTTATATCATCTACCGACGAGGTGACGGTTGGAATGTTTCCCCACCTCCTCCCGCTCCCTTTTCTCTTGGCTAGAAGATTCTGCCCCGTGGATGTCACTGGATTGGGCCAACATGCCACGGTCACTCCGTGGTCACGCCGTGGTCACTTCGCGGTAATGCTGTGATTTGGCCCTGATCCAGGATGACACCCTGCGGTGGTTCGCAGTGATAGTATTTCATGAGTCTTGTGATCAATGTTGAGACTCACTAATCACAATTTCTTCCAGCGGGGAGATGAATGGATTGTTTCCCCACCTCCTCCTACTCTATTCGTTCCTGTCCGGAATTTGTTGCCCCGCAGATGTCGCTGGGCCGGGCCAACATGCCGCGGTCACGTCGTGGTCACGCTGTGATTTGGCCCTTCTCCAGGATGACATCCCGCGGTAGTTCGCAGTGATATTATTCCATGAATTTTGTGATCAATATTGAGACTTACTAATCACAATTTCAGCCGGTGGGGCGATGAACGGAATGTTTCCCAGCCTCCTCCTGCTCCCTTCACTCCTGGATGGAAGATGCTGCCCCATGGATGTCGCTGGACCGGGCCAACACGCCGTGGTCATACCGCGGTCATGCGGCTGTCACGCCGTAGTCACGTTGCGGTCACACCGTGGTCACACCTCGGTCATGCCCTGGTTAAGCCGCGATCACTCCATGGTCAAGCCGTAGTCACACCGCGGTAATTCCGTGATTTGGCCCTGCTCTAGGACGACACCCCACTATGGTTCGTAGTGATAGTATTCCATGATTCTTGTGATCAATGATGAGACTGACTAATCTCAATTTCTACCGGTGGGGCGACACCCGGAATTTTACCCCACCTCCTCCTGCTCCCTTTGCTCCTGGCCAGATGAAGTTGCTCCACAGATGTAGATGGACCGAGCCAACAAGCTGTGGTCACACCACAGTCATGCCACGGTCACGCCGTGTTCACACCGTGATTTCTCCCTACTCCAAGATGACACCCTGCGACAGTTCGCAGGGATAGAATTCTATGAGTCTTGTGATCAATGTTGAGACTGACTAATAAAATTTCTTCTAGTGGGGCGATGGATGGAATGTTTCCCCACATCCTCCCACTCCTTCTCTCATGGACTGAAGATGCTGCCCTACATATGTCGCTGGACCGGGCCAACATGCCATGGTCACACCGTGGTCATGCCACGGTAATGTCGTGATTTTTCCTTACTCCAGGATGACATCCCGCGGCGGTTCACAGTGATTGTATTCCATGAGTCTTGTGATCAATGTTGAGCCTGACTAGTCACAATTTCTGCCAGCAAGGGTGGTGCAAGGCGGTCCAGTAGGGGGGGGGGGGGTGCTATCCAGGGGGTCCAGTAGGGGGGCTGCTGTCCAGGGGGGTCCAACACTTGGGGGGGGGGGGCTTCTATCCAGGGGGTCCAGTAGTTGGGGGGGGATTCTCTCCAGGGGATCCAATAGGGGGGTCCAGTAGGGGGCTGCTTCTGTCCAGGGGGGTCTAGATGGGGGGGGGGGGCTACTGTCCAGGGGGGCTACTGTCCAAGGGGGTCCAACAAGGGGTGGGGGCTGCTATCCAAGGGGGTCCAGCAGAGGTGGGAAAGGGGTGTGCAAGGGATGTGTGTGTGCGTGTGGGGGGGGGGGTGGCTGGTTTTTTTTTATGAAAAGGGAAGAGGACTTTGTTTATGTTCAAGGGTATTGGAAAGAAAAGAACTTTTTCAACATTGTCATAGATAATGCATGCACTATCCTCCATTGATTGCTTTTTCCAGCTGCGATCACATCACAATTGTACTGGTGTTGTCCAATAGAAAAAAAGGTCTCAAAGTTGTCTCTCTCCTTGATCAGGTACACACAAACAGCTTCCAAAGTAGTCCAATGATTGCATATTCCTAAGATTTATACATGGATTGAAAAAAGAAGATATAACATCCTTCCTGCACAGATCATAACTGACGATCCATCCTTTACTTATATGTGGAAAGCATAATATTACCTCACTTCCAGAAATGAGAAATATATTTATGGGATTGTCTAAATATAAAATGTAATTGAAATTCTAGTCAACTTTGATCATTTGGTTGTCACCTTGATAAGGAATAAAGTGACATTATTAGTTGATGTCCACATGGAGATGGAATCAATAACAAGATTCATGGGAATGTGTTAATTATATAAAAGAAATATGGACTGGGAAATGAAAACCATAAGATATTTTTTAAACTCCCATCCTCCCATTTCAATGAAAGGTTCCATAATCATCACACTTGTGGTGACATGATGATTGCCTTAAAAAATTAGGCATGTGAGACAAGGATCATGACCATCCTAATGTAGTCTAACACAATGGTCTTGAAGTAAACCTTCAGAAAAAATTTGATGAAAATGAGATTAATTAATTCTCCTTCAACATATAGAGGATGAGTATAATTGGGCATCAACTTCATGGATTGGTGAACCCGTTAAGAATTTCGTATCCTTAAAAAATGATATAATGAGTAACATAGGGGGGGAGGGGGAGGGGGGGAGGGGGAGGGGGGAGGGGGGGGGGTGCATTGTGTTCTATTTTAGTTTTTATATTTGATTTCAAATTTCATGGCCAAATGTATTAGAATTTCAGGGGGGTGTCTGTCCAGGGGGGTTGCAATGTGTTCAATTTTAGTTTTTTTCATTGATTTCAAATTGCATGGCCTACTATATTAGAATTCTAGGGGGGTGTATGTCCAGGGGTGGGGGGGGGGGGTGTACAAGGCTTGGCAGAGGAAGGGGTGTCTAGGAGGGGGGGGGAGCTTGTAATGTGTTCTGTTTTAGTTTTTTTCTTTGATTTAAAATTGAATGGACAACTATATTATCATTCCAGGGGGTATCTATCCAGGGGTGGGGGTGTCCAGGAGGGAGGGGGAGGGGTAGTATCTAGGGGGTTCTAGGTGCGGTGTCTGTCCAGGGGAGGGGGGTGTCTAAAAGGGAGGGGGAGTCACCAGGGGGTGTTTATCTAGGGGAGGGGGTGGTGGCAGGGGTGGGGGAGGGGTGTCCAGGAGGGGGGGGGATGTCCTGGAGGGGGGGGGACTTTGCAATGTCTTCTATTTTAGTTTTTTCTTTGATTTCAAATTGCATGGACAACTGTATTAGCATTGCAATGGGTGTCTGTCCAGGGGAGGGGGTGTCCAGGAGGGATGTGGGAGGGGAGTGTCTGGGGGGGGGGGGTCTAGGGGGTGTCTGTCTAGGGGAGTGGGGGATGTCCATGAGGGAGGGTGAGTCTCCATGGCGGTGTAGGTCTTGGGGAGGGGGGTGTCTGTCAAATGATGGGGAGTGTTCTGTCTATGGGGTGTCTGTCTGGGGGAGGGGGGTGTTTGTCCGAGGGGAGGGTGTCCAGGGGTATCTATCTAGGGAGGGGGGGTGTCCAGGGGTATTTATCGAGAGAGGGGGTGTTCTGTCCAGGGGGGTGTCTTTCCGGGGGGGGGGGTGGGGGTCTATCCAGGGGAGGGAGGGGGGTTTCCAGGGTTGTTTTTCCAGGGGGTGTCTGTCCCAGGTGGGGGGTGTCTGTACGGGGGGGGGGGTATTTCTAGGTGAGGGGGGTGTCCAAGGCTGTTTGTCAATATAGGGGGGTGAATGTCTAGGGTGGGGGGTTTCTGTGTAGGGGAGGGGGTGGGGGTATTTCCCGAGGTGATAGACAGGGGGGACTGGCAGGGGGTGGGGAACCAGGGGAAAGCAGGTAGGGGGACTGGCAGGGGGCAGATCTAGATGGAAAATAGGGGGGAGACATGCAGGGTGGGGGTGGTAGGGGTACTAGTAGGTTGGTGGAAGGTAGGGGGACTAGTAGGGGGCATGGGGTGGAAGGCGGGTATGTAGGCATGATGTGTTTTTTTATTGAACATTAATCTATAACCACAGTTTCTAACTCTGGCTATAAGGCCTCTTTATGTTTTCCCTGGAAATCAAAGATGTACCCACAGTTTTAACCATAACTGAATACCATTTATGGCTCAAACTTCTTCCACAATTTCAAACCACAGATATAAGGATTTAGCCACAGTTTTAAACCATGGCTATAGTACTTGGCCAATAGACACACCAATACCAGCCACAGTTCATTGAACCGTGGCTATAACCTATAGTGACAGTTTTTGGTCTTATAGTCATGGTTTCAAACTGTGGATATATCCTAAATTTCTATTAGTGTTATGTAGTTATTAATTTAGTATGGAAACAACATAGGAATAGGAATTAAAAGAAGAAAAGATATTTGAAATAAGTGATAAAACAATTACCTCATTTTTGGGTATCTCATTTTTATTTTGACAAAAGGACCCCTTAGGATGGATTTATACCCAAATTATGGCCTATAGTATATATTGAGGGATGTTGGGAGAGAAAATGGTAAGGGTTTTGCTAAGACAAAAGGGATTTGGAGGAGTGAATTAACGAGAATGAGAAGTTCCCTTTTATAAGACAGGTGATGGGTCCCTTTTGGAAGATCATAAAATATCAATGTATTATAAATTGATTTTCTATTTTGAATAGATCCAAAGTGATTTATTTATATTATAATATGAGTATGGGTATTAATACTCTCAAAAAATTAATTTTATACATGTTTAGGTCATAGAATCAACCTTATCTTTTGGATTTAACCCTTAGTTAAATAGTTTAAGTCTTACCATATCTTCTTATATTTTTACAATATAGAGTTAATATAGTTACTATAAAATTTCAAAATAACACCAACTGGATAATTTATGAAATATTTGAAACTATAAAAGTTAGTTTCCCAAACAATAGATTTTTATGACTTTTATATAATTTAATAAAACAGTATTTATTTTAAAATATCATTTATGTCAATTTTAATACTATTCAATATTTTCATTTTTGAAAATATCAAACCAACACGAAAACTTTGATCGAATACTTTAAATATGTCTCTAAAATGTCTATGTTATCCATAAAATTATTTTATGTTATTAATTATGTAACATTATATTTATTTTAATATTTTTAATATCATTTATTTGATATCTCAATTAATTAAACAATTAATTCATCCTCATTTTATCACCATTTAATTTATTTATTTAATTTTTAAAAATTATAAATAAATTATAATTATGTTGAAAATTTTCTTAGAATTATAAATACTATTTATAGTTGACCATATCACTTATATTACCTAATATTAAAAATAAAGTATTTTTTAAAATTTCAATATGAAATTTTTAACTCTTCTTTAAATAAAATATAATTAATGTCCTAATATAACACATGTTGTGTAAAAATGATCATATTTCTGACCTAAGGTAGATTTGGGTTGAAAAATAATTCTCCAAAAAAATTAGTAAAATTTTTAGGGTAATTTTATATTATAATATTACTTTAACCATTAATTACCCTATTTACATTTAACCGCGATAAATAAAATTCAAAAGTTACTATCCACCAAAAAATAATTTGACCCTATTAGACCAAATTTTTCATATTTATTACAACCATTTGTGTGAATTTTTTTAATTTCATGTCACAGAAGTGGTAAAATTACATTTAATTCTAATCTATAAATGTGGTTAGAAGGTGGGTAAAAAAATCAATGAATTTTTATATCTAATTCTATTATAAAAATGATAGCAATGACCTAAATTGAATTAATATATGTATTATTTAACTATTTTTAATTTAAAATAAATTTAAAGTAAAATAATTATTTAAATGAAAATTTTGGTTTTTGGACAATAATGTTGTGTTTTTAACTATTCATCAAAAATTAAATGTTTTTAAAAAAATACCCAAAATTCACTACCAGCTAATTTTGGTATTTATAATTTATAAATGAATTATATTTTACCAAATTCAATTTCTAAGTCTGTCTAAAATTAATTTTATTATTTTTCACAAAAGGTCAAAAAAATTAGTTCATTCAAGAAAATATTATTTATAAGCTTATAACTACTTTACCAAAACATATAAATTTCAATATGAATATGTTTTATTTATGTGAAAAAATTATAAATAACATTTAAAAATTATTTGTTACAATTTATATTTCTATATTTAATGGATATGTTATAAATATATCATTAATTTTTTTTAACACTAATGTTTTGTTTCACATAGTCAATATTGCAGGTTACACAAGCCAAGTCAGGTTTGCGTGCAACAAAAGCTATTGAAGATAAATAATCATGATATATTAGGGTGTTACATTTTAACCTCATTTAACAAACTGCATCATCACAATTTAAACTCAGAATCAAAATCTATGGGTTGGACTTTTCCAAATATCTTTATTGAAATCCCACATAAAAAATGGATTAATGAGACCTCCATTTTAAAATAAAAAATTGAATTATGAAGGTCACGAGAGATATCACATACTAGGGTTACATGTAGAAAAACATGGATATAAAAGAAAATTTTACCATCAAGTTGTAACGCCTTGACCCTAGTTACCCAGAGTCGGTGCATTATTACATAACATTGGCATGATCACAAAAGATCAAGTCTTGAAAGACAGATTAGTATAGTATCCTTGAAACACTAGATACATTCATAAGTTTTACATTACATCATTAAATAAAAACAACAACAAAATCTTGTCCCCTTTGAACACACTTATCCATTATACTATCCCTGCAATTCATTCATAATACACTTCTCCACATCCTGGGAAAAATAAAACATAGAAAGGGGTGAGCTCAGATGCTCAGTAAGGATAACAATATAGCAGAAACTTTCAGAAACAAGCATAAAAATTTAAGGAAATTGTGTAACTAAAACCAAATCCTTTTAAACTTGAACATCAGAATAACATGGAAAAAATAAAATTAAATAATTCCATTTACTTATTCACATGGATATTCTAATAGTCTAATATTCACATGCAATATCAATAACCACTTTCATAATGATGGAATGCATAATGCCAAACTATCATAACCACATAGTCAGGGCCTTGTACCAAGACTACAAATAAGATTTTGTCAAGGCCTTGTTCCATGACACTAGTTTGTCTCATGAGACCTACCAATGCATCGAGAAGCTATATCAGGCTCCACCCATCAATTACTAAGTCCAATTCATTCCTTAAATGAAAAGGTTTAAACATATCATAAACAATTCCCAAGAACCATAACATAATCGTATCACATAAAACATGCAGAAAGGAAACATAACATTTCCACATTTCAACCACAAGATATCAATACAACACATTGATATATTCAAAACATTATCAAAACCATTTTCAATACCAAAATAAAATAAAAGTAAAACATGGTATTTATTTTTCATTTTAAAAAAATTATGGCTTGTAGAAGAATCCAAAACTCGAATAATGGTCACGGCGGCGGAGAAGTCATTGCCGCTGCATATATAAGACAAAACATTGCTTTTGTTTTTTAGTAAAATGCTTAGTATAAAAGGATTACTTTTGAATAAAATTAAAATTCAAAGGGGTTTATACACCATATAAAAGAAATATGCCTCAATGAAATGAGATTGAGACGAAGTCCCTTACCTCGTGCCCGACTTGACTCGATCATTTTTTAATCTCCTGAATAATAAACTATAGTTAATATCTATTTGATTAATAACCTTTTCAAAGTTCATTATTCCTTTTAAATCACTTATTACCATGTTATGAACATTATGTAATCATTTAATTTAATAACGGTCATTTTTTCGATCCTTGGTACTTGAGTCAAAAATAAACTTCTTATAATTACAAGTTGTTTATGTGGTAAAATATCCATTATCTCTAGAATTATATTCATTATTTAGATATCATATATATCATATATATCTAGTATATACATTCATTTATAATATTATATAACATTTTGAGGTAATAAATGAAATGCACCGTTCATGGAGATGGTAAGCCGTACGTACGCATGAACGCTACTTTCATTTCTATTTCGTATTTAATGGAATGAAATCATAATGATATAAAGGTATATTATAATTCCAGTATAATATCATATATAATATCATTAACTCCATACTTTATACATCCCACATATGGCATTAATGATTCAAATCACTTTGAGGGGGCGGTAGTCCTCACTTCCTAAAATGAAATTATCGCGTTTACCCCTAATGGAAATCATAATGGTGTTCCATAAATGAAAAATACAGAAGCATAAGGAAAACATAAACAAAATATATATAATATATAAATATACTGACATCTTAATGGCCACCATGAGAGGTGTTAAAAGAAGATTGAACAATCATCGTTTCATAAGGCAGTAATTCGCCACCCACAGAAACAGTATGTTCTTTAACCATTAGATGGAGGTGTGTGTAAGTGTAGTTCGAATCCTTCTCATAAAAACATCCAATTATATTGAGGATACTGTTTTTTTTTAAAATAAAATAATAAAAATATTTTAGGGGTTTTAGAAGTAAAATAAAAGAAAAGAAGTTAAGAGAAATCGTTACCTTTAGTTTGGGTAACTCCCTTTGGTTTTAACCAAAAGGACTCTTGAAGTGCCTTCTGCCTAAGGTAAGTCTTCGAATATGAAGGGAGGGAAGTTGAGAGGTCATTTGGGCAGTGGTTGTCCGAGCCAAATGGCTTTGAAGGTGTGAATATTTTTGTAGATGTGGAGGCCTTTTATAAGAGGAGAGGAGGGGATATTTTGGAAAGATTGAAAATATTATTTTATTATAAAATGGTTTTCGGATTATAAAGGTCCCACAATGATATAATTCGAAGATAAGGTTATAAGGGTTCTACATCCACCCATCCAATAGGTTTTTGACAAGTGTAAGTCTTATAATTTACCTTATCTTTGCATTTTATTTAAATCGTTCATATATGAGGTAATCGTTGCATCATCATGGTGTCAAAAATATATTTATTTATTTAATGTCTAAAAATTATAAAAAAATTACCATGATGTAGGAAATATTTTTATATTTCCAATTAATATTTATACTTGAAAAGATAACCTGTATAACCCCTTATAGAAATTGTTTTAGTAAAACAATACATGTTTGGGACATTTTTATTTTTACTTTAAATAAAAGGTATTAATGGCATTATCTTACCCAAGTGGCTCCATGGGGTCCCAAAAATCGTCCCATGGTTTGTATTGGTCGTCCATGACTCATCCTATTAGAGTAGTACATCTTAAGATATTTTTTTTATTTTTATAATATCATTTTTACCTTAAATTACCCTAATTACCTCTAATCGCGGTTAATAAAACTCAAAAGTTACTATTCACAAAAAATTATTTTCATCCCATTGAACCATATTTTAAATTATAATGACAACCATGTATGTTGGATTTTTTAAATTTAATTCATAGAAGCGGTAATGTTTTATTTAAATGAAAAATCAGTTTTTTAAACTACCACTTAGTGGTTTCACTATTCATCAAAAAATTGATGTTTTTCAGAACAATACCAAAACTTCTTCCTAAGCTATAATTGATATTCCGAATTCAAAAATGAAGTCTATTTTAAAAAAATTCAAAACATATAATTTTAATTAATTAATTTTATAATTAATTCCCGTTGTCAAAACAAATATCGTGTTTTTAAGAAACAATATCAATCAAAAGATTGACAATTGTTTATGTTCAATTTCAAAGTGAAATTAATTCTAATGACCACCATTGGATAAAATGGTAAAAGTATATTCTAATTATACATTAAAACCACTCAATAGTATAATTTATCACTATAAATTATTTTTATTAAAAAAGTTGTTCTTAATTATTTTTCACTATTCAATGAAAATTAGATGTTCTCAGAAAAATACCAAAAATTAAACTTAGGCTAATTTAGATATTCCAAATCCAAAAATGAATTCCATTTTGAAATATAAATTTTATATAATTCAAAAAGTGGGTATTACTATTCATAACAACTACTTTTATTGGTCACAGTGTTTTAGAACTTGAGGTTGCGTACAACACATGTTACAGTATTATTCAAAGAGAAGTGTACCAAGGAAGATTGGGGTGTTACATTCTCCCCTCCTTCATATAATTTCGTCCTTGAAATTTCTAGAATATTACTGCATAAAAAGACTTGGGTGGTTCTTAATCATAAGTTCCTTGAGTTCTCACGTTTCCCCTTCCATCTTATAGTTTCTCCATAGAACTTTTACCAGACGAGTCGTCTGGTTTCTCAGCACTTGTTCTCATGTGTCAAGAACATTGGCAGGATCTTTGCAATAAGACAGATTGGGTTCCAGCTCTAATTTCTCATAGGTGAGTACATGCGTTGGGTCAAGAATGTATTTTCTCAACAGTGATATGTGAAACACATCGTGAACTTTAGTGAGACTTGGAGGCATTGCCAAACAGTAAGATACAGCCCCAATTCGTTCTAGAATTTCAAATGGTCTGATGTACCTGGGACTTAATTTTCCCATATTACCGAATCGTATAACTCCCTTCCATAGAGATACCTTCAAGAAAACATGATCTCCTACCTGAAATTCCAAATCCTTCCTTTGGTTATCAGCATAGCTCTTCTGCCTACTTTGAGCTGCCTTGATGTGGTTTTGGATTACCTTTACCTTTTCCATCATTTCCTCAACAAGTTCTGGGCCTACGAGTTTTCTTTCACCAATATCATCCCAACAGTTTGGAGTGCAACATCCCTTTCCATATAACGCTTCATATGGTGCCATATGAATATTTGAATTGAAGATATTGTTATTGGAAAATTATACCAGAGGAAAATATTGATCCCACATACCTTGAAAATCAAGTGAGAAAGACCTCAACATGCCTTCTAAGGTTTGAATAGTCCGTTCTGATTTTCCATCAGTTTGAGGGTGGTAGGAAGTGCTCAAACTAAGTTCTATATCCAGAGCTTTCTAAAGACTTTTCCAGAATCCTGATGTGAAACGGTGATCACGATCAGAAACAATCGATAGGGGTACACCATGGAGTCTTAAAACTTCGTTAATATATATTCTGGTTAAACGTTAAAGTGGAAAATCTTCTCTTATAGTAAGAAAATGTGATGACTTGGTAAGATGATCAACAATGACCCATATTGCATCATTCCTTCTAGGAGTCTTGGATAGTCCCACGAAAAATTATATCATAATATTATCCCATTTCCACTTAGGTATGGGAAGAGGTTGTATAACTCCAACATGAAGTTGCCTCCAAGCTTTCACTTGTTGAAAAACCATGCGTCTTGACACAAAATCAACAATCTCCCTCTTTATGTTGTCCCACCAAAAATGTTCCTTCAAATCTCTATACATCTTAGTGCTACCAGGGTGTATAGAAAAATTGGAACTATGAGCATCATCCAATAAATCCATTTTTAGACCATCTATATCAGGAACACAAAGTCTCTTCCCAAATTTCAAAATTCCATCTTCATACACAAAGTCACTCAATCTCCCATCATTCACAGCTATAATATTCTTTTGAAACCCCTCATCATCAGCTTGAAAACTTTTTAGCCTTTCTAATAAAGATGGTTTGGCAACCATTTGAAAAATTATTTATGATCCACCTTCCATGGTTATTCCCATATCCATCTTTACTAGATCCATGAGAATAGGATCCCTTTAAACTCTCATCCTATTCAAAACTCCATGATCATTTCTGCTCAAAGCATCTTCCACCTTATTTACTTTCCTCGGGTGGTAGTGTATAGTGCAATCATAATCCTTGAGTAGTACAAGCCATCTCCTTCACCTCATGTTGAGTTCTTTCTGTGAGAAAATATACTTTAAACTCTTATGAACAGTATATATCTCACATTTTTCACCATAGAGATAATGTCTCCATATCTTCAATGAACATATTACAGCTTCTAACTCAAGATCATGAGTAGGATAGTTTTTATCATGAATTTTTAGTTGTCATGATGCATAGGCAATAACCCTATCATTCTAAATAAGGACACAACCAATTCATTTCTTTGAAGCATCACTATAAATAACAAACCCATAATTCCCTGATGGTAGAGTCAATATAGGAGAATTTACTAATCTTCTTTTAAGTTCTTCAAAAAATTCTTCACATTATTTTGTCCAAACAAATTTAACCCCTTTATGTGTCAGCTCCATTAATGGGTTAGCCAATCGGGAAAAATTCTGGACAAAACGTCGATAATAACCTACTAAACCAATAAAACTGAGTACCTCAGTTATACTCGTCGGTGCGGGCCATTCTTGGATCGCTCTTGTGTAGAAGGACTAATAGAGATTCCATCGTTAGAGACAATATGTCCAAGAAAATAAATCTCATGAAGCTAGAATTCATAGTTGCTAAACTTCCCATATAATTCGTGACTTCTAAGAGTCTATAGAATAATGCGCAAGTGATTTTCATGATCTTCATATCTTTTTGAGTATACCAAGATATCATCAATAAATACCACAACGAAGTCATCAAGATTTTCCTTGAAAACTATATTCATTAGATCCATGATGATAGAGGGTGCATTGGTCAATCCAAAAGGCATTACTGTAAACTCGTAATGCCCGTACCTGGTTTGAAATGCCGTCTTCGGAATGTCTTCCTTCTTCACACACAACTGATGATATCCAGATCGAAGGTAAATATTTGAAAAGTATTGAGCTCCATGCAGTTGGTTGAATAAATAATCAATGCGAGGTAGGAGATACTTGTTATTTATTGTTATAGCATTGATCTCCCTATAGTCAATGCACAACCTCAATGATCCATCTTTCTTCTTAACAAAAAGAACAGGAGCTCCCCATGGAGAAACACTAGGGTGAATAAATCCCTTATAAATCAATTCCTATAGTTGTTTCTTTAGTTCCACTAATTCCACAGTGGCCATTCTATATGGGGTCTTCGATATGGGCCTTGAACCAGGAATTAGGTCAATAGAAAACTCAACTTCTCGTTCTGGAGGATGCCCGGGAAAATCTTCTGGAAACACATCAACATATTCTCTCACAATAGGTACATCCTATATTTGAACATTCCCTTCCTCACCCATAGTTATTTCATTATCTTCCTCCCCAATAAGTAAATTTAGTTGAGCTACTGGGGGTGGATCTAGATAAGAATTAGGTGGTGATGATTCTGCTCTAAAGATAAGGTGTTCCTTATCATTATCATAAAACATCGTAACCTATTTCTTCCTACAATAAATCTTCGCATCACGGTCCGAAAGAAAATCCACACTAAGGATTATATCAAATTCAATCATGGTTATGATGATGAGATTAGCAGATAAAGAACATTTATGTGCTCTAATGGGGACCAATTCACAAAACTTTGTTGCAATGATACTTCACTTAGGAGTTTTGATTGACAACTCCCTTGTTAAATAAAATTGGAAATATCTAATTTTCTTCGAGAACTGGGAAGATATGAAACAATTCAATGATCCAGAATCAAATAAAGCATTTTCTAAACTTGAGGAAACCATTAAATTACCTGCCACCACGTCTTTCGGAGCTTCAACCTCAACAGTAGTGATTGCATAAGCTTGGACTTGAACCCTTGGCCTTTTCTGAGGTAAGTTTAACTGATGCTTAGGACATTCATTTTCATAATGTACCATCACCCTGCAATTGTAGCATTGAACATCAATATCTTATTTCTTCCCCTTACAATCAAGTGCTTGGTGGTCCTTTTCACCACACTTGTAAAAGACTCTCATTCCCTTCAAGCAAGTACCAGGGTGTTTCTTCCCATATTTACTACAGGATGGATATTAAACTTTTACCTTCTTCCACTTATTTCCATTTCTAGATTGATCAGAAGATCACTTCTTCTCTTGCTTTGCTTTAAAGTCATAAGACTTAGAGAATTCCTTTTCTGTCTTCATAGAACATGAGACAATATCATCGTACGATGAGAAGGATTGTGATACGAAATCTCAACGGAGAAATGGTTTTAACCCATCGAAGAAATGATCAATCTTACTTCTTGGTTTATATATATAATCTGCAGCATGCCTTTCTAACCTTGTAAAGTTAGACTCATACTTCGCAACATTCTCATCCTCCTTTTGCCTCAGACTGAGAAATTGTCTTTCCATATCTGCTCGATGGTCATGAGGAAAGTATTTTCCTAAGAAAATTTCTTTAAACTCCCTCCATTCCATATTTGATACTTAATCATCTTACTTTGTGTTTTGAATCAGTGACCACCATTGATCGACATCTCCAGTGAGGCGGTAAACTGCCATGACAACTTTCTCCATTTCGCTACTCCCCAAGGCGTGGAATATTTTCTCTAAGGAGTTTATCCATTGCTCAGATACTAATGGATTTGTACCCCCATTAAATGTTGGTGGTTGTTGCCTCATGAATCGTTCTAACATTGAACCTCCACATTGTGGATCAGGGTGCTCCATATGATTAAGGTTATTATTCATAACCTGAGTGAGTTGTCCCAGTATGGTGATAAGCTGATCAGCACCAGTTGTATCACCAGCTCCACTATAATTATCTTGAGCAGGAGGGAAATACCTAAATGGAGTGTGTGCACTGATACGGTTTCCATTCCTTCCACTAGGACACATTTCTAAACAATGGAATAAACTAGATCAGTTCATGAATCAAAATAAATAATTCCATAATTGTAAAACACTTAACATAAATTGAACTATTTATGGATATAATCCATAATCATAAAAAAACATTCTTTGAGGAAGTATATACTCATAAACCCTTCATAATGGTTTGTAAAAAAAATGAGAATTATCCTAATCATATCCCCCGGGAGTGTCGTAACCAAGAGTGCAGTAAGGCCCATTGTTGTGCACTAGTTCCCGTTCGAGTCTAGCTCAAAATGGTGTTTTTGGGTTTTACCCCTAGGTACATCTGTGCCAGAGCTGCCTCTACCTGCTCGTATCCAAACAAGGATTTATTTCTCGGAAAATACACAAAATCTCTACTTTACCAAAATTCTAGGATGTTCTTCTATACTAATCCTCAAAGTCTATCTTATGGCTATGTTCTCTAATCAGAGTTTATCTAAATCTAGCTTCCAAGGTTAGTACTAAAATGCATCTGATACCAACTGTTACGCCCCGACCCTAGTTACCTAGAGTCAGTTCATTATTAAATAACATTGGAATGATCACAAAATATCATGTCTTGAAAGACACATTAGTATAGTAGCCTTGAAACACTAGATAAATTCATAAGTTTTACATTACATCATGAAATAAAAACAACAACAACATCTTGTAACCTTTGAACACACTTATACCTTAGAATATCCCTGTAGGACAATCAAAATACACTTCTTCACATCCTGGAAAAAATAAAACATAGAAAGGGGTGAGCTCAGATGCTCAGTAAGGATAACAATATAGCAGAAACTTTCATAAACAAGCATAAACATTTAAGACAATTGTGTAACTAAAAAAATCCTTTTATACTTGAACTTCACAATAACATGGAAAAAATAAAATGAAATAATGCCATTTACTTATTCACATGGATATTCTACTAGTCGAATATTCACATGCAATATTAATAACCACTTTCATAATGATGGAATGCATAATGCCAGACTATCATAACCACATAGTCAAGGCCTTGTGCCAAGACTACAAATAAGATTTTTTTAAAGCCTTGTGCCATGACACTAGTATATCCCATCAGACCTACCGATGCATCAAGGATCTATAGAAGACTACTCCCATCACTTACTATGTACAATGCATTCCTTATATGAAAAGGTTTAAACATATCATAAACAATGCCCAAGAACTATAACATAATCGTATCACATAAAACATGAATAAAGGAAACATAACAGATCCACATTTCAATCACAAGATATCAATACAACACATTTATATAATCAAAACATTATCAAAACTATTTTCAATACCAAAATAAAATAAAAGTAAAACATGGTATTTATTTTTCATTTAAAAAAAATTATGGCTTATAGAGGAAGCTGAAACTCAAATAATGGTCACGACGGCGGAGAAGTCGTTACCGCCACATACGTAAGACAAAACATTACTTTTTCTGTTTAGTAAAATGATTCATATAAAAAGATTAATTTTGAATAAAAGTAAAATTCAAAGGGTTTTATACACCGTATAAAAGAATATGCCTCAATGAAAGGAGATTGAGACGAAGTCCCTTAGCTCGTGTCCGACTTGACTCGATCATTCTTTAATCTCCTGAATAATAAACTATAGTAAATTTATATTTTCTTAAGAACCTTTTTCAAGTTCATTATTCTTTTTACATCACTTATTACCATGTTATGAACATTATGTAATCATTTAATTTAATAACGGTCATTTTTTCGATCCTTGGTACTTGAGTCAAAAATAAACTTCTTATAATTACAAGTTGTTTATGTGGTAAAATATCCATTATCTCCAGAATTATATTCATGATTTATATATCATATATATCATATATATCCAGTATATACCTGAATTTATAATATTATATAACATTTAGAGGTAAGAAATGAAATGCACCGTTCATTGAGACGGTAAGCCGTACGTACGCATGAACACTACTTTAATTTTTATTTCATATTTAATGGAATGAAATCATAATGATATTAAGGTATATTATAATTCTAGTATAATATCATATATAATATCATTAACTCCATCCTTTATATGTCCCACATATGGCATTAACGATTCAAATCACTTTAAGGGGGCGGTAGTCCGCACTTCCTAAAATGAAATTATCGCGTTTACCCATAATGGAAATCATAAAGGTATGCCCTAAATGAAAAATACAGCAGCATAATTAAAACATAAACATAATATATATCATATATAAATATAGTGACATCTTAATGGCCACCATGAGAGGTGTTAAAAGAATATTGAACAATCATTGTTTCAGGAGGCAATAATTCGCCACCCACAGAAACAACATGTTCTTTAACCATTAGATGGTGGTGTGTGTAAGTGTAGTTTGAATCATTCTCATAACAACATCCAAGTATATTTAGGATAATGGTGTTATTAAAAAAATAAAATAATAAAAATATTTTAGGGGTTGTATAAGTAAAATAAAAGAAAAGAAGTTTAGAGAAATCGTTACCTTTAGTTTGGGTAACTCCCTTTGGTTTGAACCAAAAGGACTCTTGAAGTTACTTATGCCTAAGTTAAGTATTATAGGATGAAGGGGGGGAAGTTTAGAGGGTATTTTGGCAGAGTTTGGCCAAGAAAAATGTATTTTAATGGGTGAATAAGCTGGTAGAGGTGGGGGTCTTTTATAAGAGGAGAGGAGGGACTCTTTTGGAAAAATTGAAAATATTATTAAATTATAAAATGTTTTTCGGATTATAAAGGTCCCACAATGATATATATTGAATATAAGGTTATAAGGGTTATAAATAAACCCATCAAATAGGTTTTTGACGAGTTTATGTCTTATATTTTACCTTATCTTTTCATTTTATTTAAACCGTTCATTAATGAGGTAATCGCTGCATCATCATGGTGTCATAAAAAAATATATTTATTTAATGTCTAAAAATTATAATTTTTTTTTCATGATGTAGGAAATAATTTTGTCTTTCAAATTAATATTCATAGTAAAAAATATAACTTGTATAACCCCTTTTAAAAATTGTTTCAGTAAAACAATACATGTTTGTGATATTTTTATTTTTACTTTAAATAAAAGGTATTACTGTCATTATCTTACCCATGTGGCTCCATGGGGTCCCAAAAATCGTCCCATGGTTTGTCTTGGTCGTACATGACTCATCCAATAATATTAGGACATGTTTCAAGATATTTTTTAAATTTTTATAATATCATTTTTACCTTAAATTACCCTAATTACCTCTAATCACGGTTAATAAAACCCAAAAGTTACCATTCACCAAAAATTATTTTCATCTCATTGAACCAAATTTTACTTACTAATGACAACCATGTATGTCATATTTTTTAAATTCAATTCATAGAAGTGGTAAAGTTTCATTTAAATGAAAAATCAGTTTTTAAACTACCACTTAGTGGTTTCACTATTCATCAAAAATTGAAGTTTTTCAGAACAGTACCAAAAATTCACCCTAAGCTATAATTGATATTCTGAATTCAAAAATGATGTCTATTTTAAAAAAATTCAAAACATATAAGTTTCATTAATTAATTTTATAATTAATTCCAATTGTCAAAATAAATAGCGTGTTTTTATGAAACAATATCAATCAAAAGATTGAAAATTTTTTATGTCCAATTTCAAAGTGAAATTAATTCTAATGACCACCATTGGATAAAATGGTAAAATTATATTCTAATTATACATTAAAACCACTAAATAGTATAATTTATCAGTATAAATTATTTTGATCAAAAAAAGTTATTTTTAAGTATTTTTCACTATTCATTGAAAATTGGATGTTCTCAGAAAAATACCAAAAATTCAACTTAGGATAATTTCAATATTCTGAATCCAAAAATGAAGTCCATTTTGAAATATAAAATTTATATAATTCAAAAATATGGTATTAATATTCATAACAACTACATTGATTTGTCGCGGTCTGTTAGAACTCGAGGTTGCGTAGAACACACGCTACTGTATTATTCAAAGAGAACCGTACCATGGAAGCTTGGGGTGTTACAAAGTTCTGATGGAGAGTGGTAGATAAAATTATTAAGAAAAATTTAACAACCACAAAGATATAAATCTATGATGATCTAAGGGTCCATTTGATTCATCAAATTATAAAGTACAAGTATTGTTTGGGTTTTAAGATCCTTTCCCTTCTATTTAAGAATTAATTTACATCATGGAATGATAAAAAATGGAAGAATACTTACTTGGAAAGTAGAGTTCCATCCTTAAACTAATTTCTACCTCAAACTCATCTTTCTCTTCAAAAGATAATAAAATTCAAAACATATTCTATTTATCATAATCTTATAGGGTTAAAAAATGAATTTATACTTCATTTTTCATACCATTTAAATAAAAAACAACATTATAAAAACCAGGACATCGCATAGGCTAGTGGTAGGTGATAAAGAATTGTCCCACTTTGGTTGTGGGTTCGATTCTCGTAACCTCTTTCGACATGATGGGATGTGACCCAACCTTTGATTTGTCCGTTTCTTAAAACTATATTTTTATAAAAATACAAAAAAATATATTATTAAATGTTTTAACCTTAAACAATACTATCCATTTTCCAACATTATCCATCAAACTATTAGATTTATCCAAAATACATATATCCAAACTCATTGTCCAAAAATTTTCAAGGAAGGTCACATAACATAATGCAGATCTTTTTTCACATAACAAGCACATGAATACCTCCATCATGTATTCTAAAAAAACATGGTAAAACCTTGAAACACCATAAAACACTATTGGAATATTCCTATGCTTCATTATTCCTTATGTAAGACATAGACTACTAGATGTACTCCTAAAATCCAAAAATGTTGTAAACACCAACAATGATAGAATAAATAGACCATTAATCAGTTCCCTAGTAGCACATAATATCCAATATACTTTATCCAAATCAATCATCTCTTTATTCCAATAGCATTATCTCAAACATATTAAGGGTTATCATTCCCTCAACTATATATTTTTCAAAAAATTTAACTTGAAATTGTTTCACTTTACTTGGTACCATACAATATCAAATCATAAATAAAATAGCATTGTATCACAATACGTATTTATTTTCATAATTCATATAACCAGTACAACCTTGATAAAATAATCAAATGGAATAATTCTTCAATAAAAACATAATCACATTAATCATTCCTCTTCATCTGCAGCAGTATCATAACATGATTATTATCAAATAACATCATCTGAAGTATACTCTCACAATTGGGACATTGATTTTCACAGTGCCTCATCTCCTTGAAGATGAAGAATTGTACATTGGAAACCTTTTTATTACCCTTTAAATCATAAACTTTGGGTCCTTTTTCATCACAATTATGACAAACTCCCATTCCCTTCAATCATTTACTAGGGTGATTCTTTCCACAATTATCACTTGTGGGAAAATCCTTTTTTCCCTTCTTCCCTTTATCAATATTTTTCTCTTCTATCTTCTTCTTCTATTGCTTCCATTCATTGACATAGGACTCATATAAATATTTTCTTATCTTATTAACACACAATAATATTTCTTTATACGATGAGAATACATGGGAGACTATTTCCCTTCAAAATGCTAGTTTAAGACCATGAATGATATGATCCTTCTTACACTTTGGATCACGTTCATTGTTGGAGTTCTCATTCATTTTTGTAGGCACCATTTCTAAATGACGACATACACTAGGTTAGATCATATAGTAATGTATAATCCAAAAACAAGAAAAATTCTAAGCATTAATTGAAGATTTACGCGCATCTAGTCTCATAATCATAAAAATAGTTTCTTTGGGGACATATATACTCATAAATCCTTCATAATGGTTTGTAAAGATAATTTGAATTATCCAAATCATATACCCTAGGAGTGTCAAACTAGGTGCATATTAAGACTAGTTGTCGTGTACAAGGTTACCCCGAGTCAAGCCCTGAACACCTTTTTGGAGTTATTACTCCTAGGAACATCTATTCTAGAACAACATCCACTTGTAGTATCCTAACGCAGATTTAGTTTCTAGTAATACCCACACAATCACTATATTATGTTTTTTTGGATGTTCCTATATAATTATCCTCAAATACTATCTTAGGGTTATGACCTCTTATATATGTTTTCTAAATCTGTTTCTATGGTTGTTTCTAAACTTCCTCTGATACCAACTGTAATGAACCTACACTAGAAATAAAGAGTCGGTGCATTATTTTAATAAATTTGCATGATTATAAGGAATAAATTCGGGAAGGACCGATATATTTATCATCCTTGGAAAATAGATTACATGTATTAACTTTACACTAAAATTCAAAACATAAAATAAAACATTGATAACACTTTGAGAATTCCATTATTCTCCTAGGTTAACCCTACATATAAATCATAATACACTTCTTGGCATCCTGGTAAAATATAATATAAGAAAATGGTGATCTCAGATACTCAGTAAGTGTAAACAATATAGTGAAAGCTATCAAGAATAACCACAAACTTTTAAATCAAGGTATAAAAACTAAAACACAATACTTTTAAACATAATATTTATCTTATTAAGGTAATAATAAATCAAATAATTCCATTTAAAAATTAACATTGATATTCTACTTGTAAAATAATCACCTAAAATATCAATCAATAATATCATAATACAGGAATGCATAATGCTTGAGACACCGTTAGGGCCTCATGCTAAGACCATACAGGTAAGACATTAGTCAAAACCCTAATTAGTTAGTCTAATTAGAACTATCGATGCATTATGGGGATTTCATTAACCGGTCCCCAACCCGTAGGGAATTAATTAACTGGTCCCCAACCCATAGGGATTTCATAAACCGGTCCTCAACCCATTTATTTCTATGTCCAATGCATTCCTCATATGAAAAGGCTATAACCTAAACATTTGTATGAAAAGTAGCATATAAAATGTTAATACTTTAACCATAAATCATGAATGGTATCAAAACAGTACATACACAATAAAACATATAATAAACCCTTCAATACAATATGGTATATTGTATCATATTAAATCAACCTCAATTACGAATAAAATACAAAAAATGATGTTGAAATAGATGAAATTAATCTAATAAAGTCATTAAAAATTATCTTGAGGAAAATACCCCTTTTTCTTTGAAAAAAATTTATTCAAAATCCACTCACTTATAAAATAATCCATTTAAAAATATATTTTTCAATAAAAATTCCTCATACCACTGTGAAACTTTTTAAAGGAATTATAATTTTAAAACATTAATTTCCGTATAAATAAATCCTTAATAACCATTTTGAAAACATGGCCATTAATAATAATGATTTAGAATCATAAATATTAAAAAAATTTAAAATGATGTTTTAGATAAAGAATCCTAGACATAAAACATTAAAAATATTCCTTTTGAAAACATTTTAAGGAAATTAATTTTTTTTATTTATAATCCTTTATATACATATAAACAAATATGTATGATAATATCAAGATTATTGAAATGGAGAATGGGTTAATTCTTTAAACATTCAAAGCATCCCATACCACTTAGAAAATTTAAATAATAAGACCATTATAATAAAATGAATATTTAATTACCATGAATATAAATGTATTCATGATATTAAATATTATTGGGGTAGTACATACACTACACAAAATAAATATGTAGTGAACATGGCCTATATCTCACGAAAATTAAAAGTTAGACGAAATTCAATTACCTTATGTTCGATAATATCTGTATGTGTATAAAAGTCATGTATAATGGTATTAGTCATATTATTATCTTCTACCAGAATCATAATAATATTTATGATATCATATATGATTCACTTATGACTTTATATTACCCGTTTATTAATAATTATCATGGTAAAGGAACATTTTGGGTAATAATCGTTGTCTTTATCATATGTGTTTTGATATGTTATTATTGATTGTATTACTTAGATCATGATTTTATAACTTCAAGAATTTATAAAATTATGTATATATCATATATATTCATAATATAAATATACATAATATATATATGTATAAAATGGAATACACAGTTCATGGAGACAGTAGGATGCACATACAAATGAACGCTATTTCTGTTTTCTTATCGTATTGAATGGATGCAAGTGAATGAAATATATGTATATATATATTTATATTATAGTAGAATTATTATTTCATATATTTCATACTTATTAATAATATATATTTTTATAATCATTATTTAATGGTGAATGTGTATGATGAATGTCATCGTGTCGTGGAGACGGTAATCCGTACGTATGCATGAGCGACAATATCAATTTCTTAATGGTTAAATGGTTTGGAATTGGATGGAATATGAATTTTAGAGAAACAATATCATGTTATATTTATTATTTACATAATTTATATTCATAATTACACCCATATAAATAAAGTGTACATGAAAACAATTTACACGACTTCATGGAGATGGTAAGCTGTATGCACACACACTTGGTTATATTGTTATTCATAGGATGGGTAAAAAGAGGAATATGGATGACCCATAATAATAAAAAAATATCATAATATAGTATATTATGGAGTTTTTTACTTTATTATGGAAGCTACATAGTAATAGTAAGTAGAAGAAGAAAAGAACTTTGAAAGAGGTGATAAAACAATTACCTCTTTTTTGGATATCTCCTTTTGATTTGCACGAAAGGACTCCATAGGATGGATTTATACACAAAGTATGGCCTCTAGGATATAGTGATGGAAGTTTAAAGAGGAAATGGGTAGGTTTTGGACAATCCAAAACGTATTTGGAGGTGTGAATTGAAGAGAAGGAGAAGTTCTCTTTTATAATAGAGGTGAGGGGAACTTTTGGAAGATATTAAAATATTAATTTATTATAAATTTATTTTCGGTTTAAAATAGATAAAAAGTTATTTTTTAAGGGATATGATGTAGATGGCCCAAAATCCTCTCAACCAATTAATTTTAGACAATTTCAGTTCATAAAATCAACCATATCTTTTGTATTTATCCCTTAGTTAAAGAGTTTAACTCTTTCCGTGTCTTCATGTATTGTTAAAATATAGGGTTAATATAGTTACTATAAAATTCCTAAAGAACCAAAATTGGATAAGTTATGATATATTTGACATTATAAAAGTCATTTTGATGAACCTTAAATTTTTATGACTTTTATATCATTTAATAAAATAGTATTTATTTTAAAATTTCATTTATGTCAATTTTAATATTATTCAATATTTTCATTTTTAAAAATAACAAACCAACATGATAACATTGAACCAATATTTCCAATATTTCACTAACATTTATAGGTTTTATATAAATTTAGTTTATTTAATTAATGAAGTTAAATTATATTTATTTTAATATTTTTATTATAATTTATTTGATATCTCAATTAATTAGACAATTACTCCATCATCATCGTGTCACCATTTAATTTATTTATTTAATGTATAAAAATTATAATTAAATTATCATTATGTAGATAAATTTATTATATTTATAAAGACTATTTATAGTCAACCATATCAATTATATTACCTCATATTAAAAATAAAATAGTGATTAAAATTTTAATATGACATTTTATCTCTTCTTTAAATACAATTTAATAAATTCCCAAATCTAACAAAAGTGGATTAAAAAGGATAATATTTCTCATATAAGGATGATTTGGGTTGAAAAATAATTATCCAATAAAATCAGGACATGTTTTAGGGTGATTTTATATTATAATATTATTTTTACCTTTAATTATCCTATTTACCTTTATCTGTTGTAAATAAGAATCAAAAGTTACTATTCACAAAAATTATTTTGATCCAATTAGACTGAATTTTTCATAATTATCAGTACCATGTATGTCTTTTTTTTTTAAATTCAATTCACAAAAGCCGTAAAATTATGTTTCATGCTACTCTGAAAATGTGGCCAGAAGGCAGGTAAAAAGACATTAAAGAAGTTCAATGAATATTTACATCTAATTATATTATAAAAATGATTCAAATGACCAAAATTGGGTTAATATGTGTATTATTTATCTATTTTTAATTTAAAATTAATTCAACTTAAAATAATTATTTAAATGAAAAAGTCATTTTTTTGACAATAATGGAGTGTTTTTTTACT
This sequence comes from Viscum album, assembly GCA_963277665.1. Classification (NCBI taxonomy): domain Eukaryota; kingdom Viridiplantae; phylum Streptophyta; class Magnoliopsida; order Santalales; family Viscaceae; genus Viscum; species Viscum album. The sequence continues at coordinate 1,162,477,284 of OY728122.1, read as the reverse complement.
ATTCATCAAAAATTGAAATTTGTCCAAAAAATACCAAACATTAACCCTAAGAAAATTTCGATATTATGAAATAAAAAATGAAGTCTATTTTACCAAATTCAATTTCTATGAGTGTCTAAATTTTTTTTTAAATTTTTCACAAAACGGCATAAAAAGTATTTCCTTTAAGAAAATAGTATTTCTAAACATATAACTATTTTTCCAAAACATACACAATTCATTATAATTATGATTTATTTTTGTGAAAACTTTATAAATAACATTTAATTTTTTTAATACTATTTATATTACAATATTTAAAGGATGAGTTATAAATATATCATTAAAATATTTTTAACACTAATGTTTTGTTTTGTAGAAAATAAATCTTATGTGTTACACAAGCCATGAAGGTGTTGCATGCAACACATGAAATTGAAGATAACATACCATGAAATATTAGGGTGTTACATTATTTGAAATCTTTTGTTTAATATTTTTTAGTCATTATGATTATTTATGACTATTTATGTCAATTTTTGAATATTTAATATTTATATATCAAAAAATAATTAATATTTATTATAATTTTATTACAATTTAATTATTATGTATTCATTAATATTAAATATATATTCATAAATATTCATAAATACTCATAAATAATCACTGATATTCATAATTAATCATAAATAAAAAATTATTAATATTTTTAGTATTTAATAAATATTTACTAATATTCATTAATTGTCATTAATAATTAATTATGATTTTAGAATATTTAATTAATATTTATTTTATATTTATTAATATTTTTTAGTATTTATAAACATTTATTAAAATGTATTTATTATTGAATTTACAATAATAATTATTCATTTAATATTTTTATTATTTTTTATTATTTAAGAATATTTAACAATATTTAATTAGTACACATGAATATTTTATTAATATTTATTAATGTTTAAATACTATTTAGTTATATTTATTACTAATTATTAATATTTATCTATATTATTTAATATTTGTCAATATTAATTTTATATTTACGAATATTTAACAAATGTTGGTACAGTTTGGCTTATTGGTAAGAACCCTATAATATTACATTAAGGTTTGGAGTTCAAAACCAATTAAGAGCAGGTTATTATAGTAGCATTGGAAAAGATTTATCGATAGTGGGTACTGTAGGAGTAACTATAGCAGAGACGATACTGTTGTAGACTCATTACTGTGGCAGTATTATTCATCGTAGAGGCCTTTGGGCAAAAAAAGTGGACCTTTGGGCATAAAATTAGGGCTTTTATGCCCCAAGGCCTATGTTCTATTCTTTAATGATCTTTAATTCTCTATAGTTTTGGGTCATAAAATGGGTCTACTCCAGCAAAAAATGAGGTCACTTTCTTGAATTAAAAAAGCAGCCTCAACTGAAACTTAAACAAAAATATTTATATAATTTTTGGAATATTTAATCAATATTTATTAATATTTATTTGAATTTATTTACAACTATTATTATTTATTTAATATTTATTTTTAATTATTGATATTTATAAATGTTAATCATGATTTATTGATATTTTATTAATATTGATGAAATTTTTATTATTAATTTTTAATATATTTTTATTTATTGACATTTGATTAATATTTTTAATTATTTATGAATATTAAACTGAATTTGATTAATTTTTATTTATATTTAGTTAATATTTAATTAATATTTATTTATATTTCAAAACAAGTAGGAAGAGGCAAGGAAATTCACTCTTCCTTAAGAAATTTTACTTAGGAATGTTGAATCCCATTCACTTTTCCTATTGAAGGCAGAATGCTTTAAAAGATTTCATGCTTATCCAAACCCATTTTTTTAAAATATTCAAAAACCCATCAAATTTTTTATTTTATAAAATCAGATAACAAATTAAAAAACTATACATGTGTACAAACAAAAACATATATTTTATAATTATATTTAAAAATAATTATGAAAATAAATATAATTATATGAGAAAATAAAATTAAAAAGTGTGTAAATATAAATAAATAAATAAATCATAAAATTTAGAAGAAAACAATAGAGTAGTGATATGGGAGTTTTTTTTACACATGGATGTCTCGTGTTCAATTCAATGAATGACCAACTAGATTGGGGGGGTGGTAGTACCTCTATGGGGTGGAGGGGGGGGGGGGGGTGAGCACAAACAACTAGTCTACCCACCCCTAGCCTTAATAGAAAATGGTCCACACACATTGGTTCGAACTAATTCAAGAATATTTTTTTCCCTTTCACCTTTCCCACAATATGGGAATGTGTTCATTTTCCCTTATAATCATGTGTCGCATAAACCATGTGGTTTTAGTTTAAAAGAATCTAAATATGCATACTGATGTAACTTAGTCAAGAACATTTCATTTTCATGACCTAGAAAATGATGCCAATTATGGGTGTGGTAAGAGTCAGGTTAAGTAACGTCATTATCGATTTCCATGACTTGGTTTTTGTAATCCAACACATAATGGTCATTATTTAAATGTGCCTTACCATAAAAAATGCTATCTTTATAAAATAAGATTCATTTATCCCAAAATTTGAAAATAAATCCATACATATCTTGTCAGAATATGAAAATACTATATTTGGTAACTAATGGAACATAAATGATACCCTTTAAAACCAAGAGCATTCCATTTGGAAATGTGAGATAATAGTCCCTTATAGAAACAAAAACATGTTTAGCTTTGTTGGATTCACATAGATCTACCTTCCCTTAGAAAATATTTTTTAATCTATTTGGTTCCAATATTTGTATACATATAAAGAACCAAAAGCTGTATCTAATACTACTTTTTTAGAAAAAGATAAATTGAACTCGATAAAAAATGCACCTAAAGCTTACCCTTGCTTATTTGTCTTGGTGCAATTTTTCTTCCAACGGCTCTGCTAGTCACATGTGAAATAGCTGACATCCAATTACCTTAATTTCCCCTTGATCTTATACTTCTTGGAATGATGTCAATAATATTTGGTCTTAATGGTCTTCCCTTGGACATTCTATTTTTTCAACAGAATGGCAGAAGTTTTTTCATGTTTCAATTCCTTATCTACTTGGAAAACAAGAGCATGATGATCTTTGAGATACTTCTCATTGTTGTTCATAATAAAATTCATAACAAAGCCATAGAAGATCTGAGGGAGTGATTCCAGAATGTGGTTGTTGCCTAGTTAATCAGTGAGTTTAAACCCTAAAACCTCTAAGAGGTCAATGTATACAATGATATTCACTACATGAGGCCCAACTCGAGCATCCTCTCCAAGAATTCTCTGAAAGAGTTCTTTGGAAATCACAAACCATTCTTGTCTAGATCTCTTTAGGTAAATACAATGATGGTTATCAATCATGCTATACAAATCCATGTTTTTTTGATACTTCATTAGTTAACTAGATAACAATGAAAGAATAAAACATTGAACATCAACTGTATTTCTCAAATTTTTTCCTAGACAATGAACTATTCATCACTCATTTCTTTAGCAAGGATATCAGGTGTTGATGATTTTATCATGTAAGATTTTCATTCATGGTGTAGCATAACCAGAAGGCATGTAAACCACTCATGGAAATTGCTTCCTGTTTGGAGGTTGTTTTTATCCAATATTTTACATAGGGATAATGTGGATGAAGAAATTTTCATTGTATTCTTCTATTAAAAATTGAAAACTATTAGTACTTTCTCTGATTACAAATTAAGTGAGATATAATAAATTAAATGTTTTAATTAAATCTCCAACTATTTTATCCAGTCCCAATATCCCTCACCATTGAACTCTGAATTTCTAAATGCTTTAACAATTGTAGTGTCAAGGATCCATATTTCTTTTTTTAATAATCAAGACTTTAGCCATGAAAACCATAATAAATTAATCAAGTAGGCGATCTTTCTAACTATGTACTTGAAGCCCCTTGATCCATTTAGTGGATTCCCTTATACTGATATCCTGAATTGGATTTCCTCTACACATTCCACAAAATATATATTGAACATACATTAGATATCTAACTCAATAAATGTTTGATTAAGTCAACAGAAAACTCTCATGTGAACTCCCAGATAAAATTAAGTGTTCGGACATTGGCCATATACTACAGTTAATTCAGTGGTTTAATTACCAATCATGTAATAGAAGGATTCATTTGAATTAAAATTTAATTGACATATTTTAATTAATTTATGAAAAATATTTATCTTTTTTTACCTATTAAATGTATTTTTAATATTAAGTCGATGTTACTTAATTAATTAACCATGTTGGATAAAGTTTTTATACAGAATTCATTTATTCAATCTTTTTCTTTTCATATTAATTCATTCATTTATGTGACTGTGATCTTGTAAAAATAAAATAAGTAATGCATAGATAGAAAAAAATAAAGTAAACAATCTGATCATGAACATATATAACAGTTGAGTTAATGAGAGAAAATTAAATTAACCTATGAACATTGGAATTAACTCGACTTTCCAGTAATTGCATGAGTTACAACATTCCACCTGTATATCTATGTATAATTGAGTTGGAATCATGATGGTTCCATCATGAACCTCCTCTATACACCTTGGGATGCTCCATTAATTAAAATCATTTATTACTCACACACAAGGGAGGGGAACAAACAAAATTTTTAAAGGGATTACATAAATATCATTGGACACAAAGGTCTTATATAATAACAGAGGGTTAGATGACTCACATTCCATCATTTAATTTAATATTAAATAATTTCAAACCCATGAAATAAATTAAATTAAATTAATTCCAAAACATAGATAGGTCCTGGTCACGCTCATGATCAGTCATAGCTATAGTGAATACAAAAAAGTATCTAGTTAGCATTATTTTATTTATTCATTATTTTATTATTAAGATAAAAATTATTGTATTAAATAATTAATAAAAAAAATAAATCAATTCCTTTTTATCTGAATGATCATCCTATCATAATTGGTGATTCCCATCATTTATTTATTTCAAGGAAAATAAATGTTACAACCAATAATGGAATATTAATTACAATAAATTAATCGATCAATTAAAATTCATTAAATCAATTATTATTTCTTCAAACATACAACATTGTGAGAATTAATAAAATATGTTTTTAATGCTTCAATTTTTAAATTTATTGTAATTTTAATTTTTTTCATTAATATAAGACTACACGGTGTGTACATACAACTACACACCTTGTACCTCAATAACCATCCATCCAATTCATATTCCTTGGAATTCAGCATGTGAACTCAATCGGACTACACAGTGTGTACATTCTCACTAGAGGCCCCATATCCACTTTTTGTTTTCCATCATGTCCCATTAAACACATGGTGTATAATAAAAGATACTCACATAATTAATTGATTGGTGAATCTAGATACAATGCACATGGGTATAAAGGCTGTGCTTCGGCTACACGCCTTGTAACCCTACTTTATTGGTCAAAGATTTGGCACTTCCCAATGTCATCTCAAATCGATCATCATTTTTATTAAACCTTTAAGAAAATGAAACACTGAACGAACATGATTAATATGTCAATAAAAAGTTAATTCAAATCAGATAAAAGAATGAATAAATTGAAATAAAAAATCTAAACAAAATTACTCATAGATAAAAAATCATTTAAATAATTAAAAATATAAATGTAACCAACCTCTGATACCACATGATGGTTCCAAGTGTAGTAGAAGTGTGCAGTGGTGGGCGATATATTAAAATTTCTATTAATAATAATTTCCCAAAACCATGAGTGGGGATATTTCATGTCAAATTTATAATTAATTTATTTAATATCTAATAAAATAAATACATGGGATTTGGAACATTCTTTATTGATGATTTTCGATCATATTAAAAAGTCCCTTTTGGGTTTCCTTCATCATGCTAGAAGGATCCATGGATAGAATCCATCTAGTGGTGATCCACACACACTCCAATTATCTCTGAGAAACACCACTCAGTCACCAAGTAATAGCACGGAAAATAAAATATTTTTCATTGTTTTTTTTATTTCATGTTCTTCGGTCTTGAAGAAATTTATCTTAATATTCTCATTCTTAAGATGTGGAGTGAAGGAGTTGAGACATATTTTTTTTTTGTGCAATAATTCTCTAATTATATGTTTTGGATAATCTACATAATAAACATATATATCTATATATAGAATGAGGATTTCAGTTAATTTTTTTTTAATTTCATACCAAACAATAAATAACATTTATTACCTTCAATAGACCCCATTACACATAATAATAATTATATTATTATTCTTTGGGGGCACACACCAACGTGCACAATATATAATATCATGTAATGGAATTGTTATTTAATATTTTTCACCAGAATTGATCTTGGTACGTTCAAACTTATCTTGAATTTATTGAACAATAAAATAAATAATTTAATCATAAATAAATATTTTTTTCAAAATCTAGAGAATAAATATTTATTAAAATCTTCAATAAATAAAAAAAATATTTTATTCAGAAGTCAGTGAATATTTATTTATTCAATTTATGGGATCAATATAAATTGAATAACATTATTCCTTATTCATGAGAATAATATTTAATCTATTAATGAAACTCAAATATAATTTAATTGAGACCAATATAAACACTTAATTTGTGAACCTCTAAGATTCATTCTAGTTTTCATTAGGCAGGATAGCCTAAATCCCAAGATTAATATCTAGAAACAAGTCAAGACACACAAGATAATGAACTTAATGTTGAAATTTTGACAACCACATATGGATTTCCCCTTTTTAATATATTACCTTTATCAAAATATTTCATCAAGTAGGTTTCACATCAGTGTTTCCAACTAAAATTCTTGATATGTCCTTCTTCACCCTCTTAAATAAACATGTCCTTACACCATGGGAATGGATCTTAATGCGATAGTTATATTCCAATAAATGGGTTGAAAAATAAGGTTCCATGAAGATGGAAGTGAAAAATCCTTCCTCAAATTATTCATTAATGACATGTCACACATGATGCAACCAATGCATCTAACTTCTTCATGAACTATTATCGTTATGGTTTACAGAATACATCTGATTATGTGAGTTGTAACATGCATTAATAATAATCATAATGTATAAGGACCATCATACATGCTCATAGATTGAATATATGATGACACCAAAAAATTAGGAATTCTTACTGGCGGGTCTGTTATCATAATCTCTCATCTTGGATATTACCAACTGCGATCTTCATGAGAAGAAGAATCATCTTCTTACATATACTCACACCTAATAGTATATGTAATATGTGTCCCATTATAGTATGTTATCCAACAAAAGAACATTATTTAAGAATATCTTCATATCACATTAGGATTCTCATCATTGTGGGGAATTTTTATGACCTTATCAATGGGATATATAATCTAGGAAATTATTACATTAGAGACATTGAGAACTACTAACAATACATAATAATAAGTTTTATTAATATTCAACACATTTAATATACTTGTAATCATTGTACAGACAGTTGGTCCAAGGACACCAAATCCAACATGTTACCTATTGAGTTTTATGCTCACACATTTTATGATTAGTATGTTTCACGTATAGACCCATAAATTTTGAATTAAGGTAAAAAATTATACAGGTGATTTGGTTGGGTTAGATAGATGGAGTTGATAAATAGGAATAAAGAGGGAGTTAGAATTTGATGCAATGTCTCCACTTATATTTTTATTTTAGTTTTCTTTTGTCTTTTGTTGACCTAGTGGGTTCTCTTTCTGATGTATCTATACATTTTCATCATGGTACCATTATTGTTAAATAATTTTAATGTTAATTTGTCATTGATAGTTATCTCTTATTTGTAATTCCTTACACTTAATCTGATATTTTATAAAGTTTTGACTATTTATATATTATTTCATGTGATGATACAGATAGTATAGTCTCTCTATATTGATTATAGATTCCGGGTGCTCACTAACAGTCTCTAGGGTATAAGGATTCATAAATTCGGAAACATTTTCCCACTATCTCAGTAATGGTTTGGGAAGCCCCATGATTGGGCGTTACACAAAACCACACCCACTCACATACACACACACTAGACCCCCTAGACCCACACACATAAACACACACTAGAACACCCACACCCACATGTGCACTCACTCCCCCAATTCCCATATGTACATGAATACCAACACTCACTCCCCCGACTCCCAAGCTTTGGAAATTACTTTTTTAATAAGTAAAAAATGATAGTGATTTAGGAATCATTAAAATCGAATAGCATTTGTAAATGATAATATAGTGCTCATAAGGAAACTGTTTATCATTGTTAGAAAAGTATCCATTCATCTATGATTTTTTAGCATATGATTAAAGGTTACATTATCAACGCTAAAAAAATTATGATAAATTTAGAAGAATAAAAATTCATCCTATCTAGCTACTATGGTAACACCCCATATCAGTGCCCCCCGACCCATACCCAGAGAAAGATGCACACACCACCACACCCACACCCACATGTGCATGCACCCACACTCACTACCCCACACCCATGTGTGCATGTTCACCCACACTCATCCCCCATCCCATGTGTTAGAAGCTACTTTTCTAAATGAAAAAAATTATTACTGATTTAGGAATCATTTATATATGACAAGTTTCACTAATATAAAAAAGGACTTTAGAAAAATCCTAAAGAAACCACTAAAGGAGTATAGAGGCATCCCAGTTTCCACCATATGGTGTATCCCTTAGGCCCATCGATGTTGGATACAACATCTTCTATTGGAATATGTTATAGACTTAGCTGAGGTTACCTATAACAAGCACAAAAATATAGTCTCTATAGACCAGGTTGGGATCATCTATTGAGGTTTTCTTTTGGAGGTCTCTATATCCTCACTGGGGATCGCCTTTAGTGACCACAAATGGTGGTCTCTATAGTGTAATGTGACCATCACTATAGCGACCTCCAAATGATGGAAACTATAGGTTCACATGGTCTAACCTATAGTAACCGCAAACTAGATGCCACTATATATCATTTTTAAAAAAAATCATAGTTGTCATACAAAAATAACCAAAATTAAAAAATATAATAAATATTTCAAAAATATATAAAACCACGGGCCCATATATCTCCTTGAATCAATATAGTCCATGTCACACACCCATAATTTAATAAAATTGCATGAAAATTTTTAATAAAATAATTAGAAAAGTAAAAAATTTCACAAATAATAATTGAAAAAAAATATTCTGATAAAATCATAGTATAAAAGATCAAAGTTATCTGATTTTGAACATATATTAATAATTTCTAATCATTTTTTTTAAATTTTAAAAATATTATTCTATTGTTCTAAACAGAATGTGTTCTTGATTGTTGTTTACTATTATTAAACAAATCAAAAATAATGATAATATGGTTTTCCTAGGATTTCAAGTCATTTAGAGATCGTTAACTATATATTTGACCATTAAACACATGTTTTGGTGTTTTTTGACACTAAAAGTATATTTTCCATCACCCCATACAAAAATAAACTACGATTGACATACCTTCTACTCAACCACTTCAAAATTCACTCTATATTAGTCATAATCAAATTTCATAGCATTCAGAATTCGTTCAGTTGGTTTTGACCACTCGTGTGGTTTTAAATGGTGTTAAACCAATAATAACCACATATCCCATCATTCCAACTAGACCACATATTATATTGACTTTTCATCACCTCATACATCTGAGAAATAATAATAGTACAATTTTCCAATGATTTCAAGTCATTAATAGGCCATTTTCTAGGGATTTAGCCATTAAAAGAGCCTTTGGGTGTTTTATGACACTAAAAGTGGGATTTCAGTCCTCCCCAAAAAAAGCTAGTCATATTAATATTCCATATATTAGAAAATCCCAAAATATAATCTATGTATGTTATCTTATGATTTCATGGAATTTGGATGTTGTTCGGTTGGTATTGACCCATGGATGCACCTTTTTTAAAGGACATTAAACCATTAAAAACAACATATTATATTGTTCTAAATAGACCACACATAAAATTGTTGTGTTTTCTACTTATGTACATCATGAATAATAAGAATTTTGTTTTATTGTGATTTTATGTCATTCTATGGTCATTTACTATATATTTGACCATTAAATGAATGTTTTCGTGTTTTATAACACTAAAAGGTGTTTTTTTAATCATCTCAGACAAACACCACCACTGATTGACATAATTCACACTCTACCATTTCAAAATTCACTCTATGGTTGTTGTCATTTGATTCTGTATCATTTTGAGGTCGTTCAGTTGGCTTTGATCCCCCCATGTGTTTTTATAAGGCGCCAAACCTTTAAAAATGGCATATTCATTTGTTCCAGGAATATTGCACATCTAATTGATGTTTAGTCTTCTTATACACATATAAAATAATAATAAGACAACTAAAATATTATTTAAAGTCATTCAATGGTCGGTTTCAATAAATCTAACTATTAAACGCGTATTTTGGTGTTTTATGACAATAAAAGTGCCTTTTCAGTCCTCCAAAACAAACACCAACTCAGATTGGTGTTTCATATGCTCGACCATTTCACAATTCACTTTACAGTTGTTTTTTACTAATTTCAATGAATTTAGATGCTTTTTTATTGGTGTTGACCCTAGGAGGCACTTTTTTAAAGGGCATGAAACCTTTTATAACTATATAGTCAGTCGTTTCGGCCAAACTGATCGTCCGATTGAAATCTCATCTACTCTTACCCATTATGGGTATAATAATACAATTTTCCTATTATTTGAAGTCATTCTATGGTTGTTTGATATATATTATACAATTTAACGCACATCTTGGTGTTTTATGATTCTTAAATATTATTCTCCATCATCCCAGACAAATGGAACCACCGATGGATATATCATCTGGTCAACCATTTAAAAAATAATTTTTCGATTTTTTTGTCTGATTTCACAGTATTTAGTGGTTATTCCATTGGTTTTGACCCCTCACATTTTTTAAAGGGCATCAAACCATTAAAATCCCCATATTTAGTGATTCTAGGAAGATTCCAAATCCAATTAGCATGTTCTATCCTCTTCCACATCAATAATAATAAAAATATGTGTTTATTATGATTTCATGTTATTCTGAGGTTGTTTTCAATAGAATTGGCCATTAAACGCTCGTTTTTGGTTTTTATGACACTAAAAGTGCATTTTCAGTCCTTCCAAACATATTCCAGATCAGATTAATGTTCTGTCTACTTGACCACTAAAAAGTAACTCTATGGCTGTTTTTATATTATTTCATGTGATTTGAATTATGTTTGGTTGTTTTTGGCCCATGGATTCCCTTTTTTAAAGGGTTTCATCCCTCTGAAAACTACCTTTTCACCTATTTCAAGTAGAACGCTCATCCAATTGACATTTTTTCTTCTTGTACAAGTAATAAATAATAATAAGACAATTTAACAATTATTTCAAGTAATTATGAGGTCATTTGATATATCTTTAATTGTTAAATGCTTGTTTTTGGTGTTTTGTGGCACTAAACATGATTTTTCCTTCATCTTGGTAATGTGGAACCTTTGATTGATGTATAGTCTTTTTATTTCATAGCATTTAGAAGAAATTTGGTTGGTTTTTACCCCTGTGAATTTTTATAGGGTTTCAAACCTTTAAGAATTGAATATATGGTCATTCCAGGAAGATTGCACATTTGATTGACATGTCGCCTCTCTGTACACATCATAAATAATAATAAGACAATTTTACTATTTTTAATGTCATTTTGAGGTCTTTTTCTATGGATCATACCATTAAACAAATGTTTTTGAGATTTATGATAATATAACTTCCTTTTCAGTCCACTTACTCGACCATTTTAAAATCCACTATATGGTTGTTGCCATCTGATTTAATGATATTCAGTTATCATTTTTTGTTTTAACCCCCAAACACACATTTAAAGGGAATCAAACCTTTATAAACCCTATATTCATTCATTCTAGGTATTCCACACTTTTTATTGACATTTGATCGATTCATACACATCAAAAATAATATTAATTTGGGTTTCCTATGATTTGATGTCATTCTGAAGTTGTTTGGTATATATATGTCTGTTAAACACATGTTTTGGTGTTTTATGACACTAAAAGCATGTTTTACATCATACCTTAAAAATTACATAGAATATTGACATACCTTATACTATAAAATTTTAAAATTCACTATATGGTTGTTTTCTTCTGATTTCTTGGCATTTGAAGGTTGTTCGGTGGGTTTTGACCCCCAGTGTGTTTTTAAAGTCTCCACACCTTTAAAAACTTCATATTTAGTCATTTCGAGTAAACAAAATGTTTAATTGATGTTTAGTAAACTCATAAACCTCAAAAATAATATTAATATTGGTTTTCTATGATATAAGGTCATTATGAGGTTTCTTGTTATCCATATTACCATTAAACATGCCTTTTGGTGTTTTATTACACTAAAAGTTCATTTTTAGTCCTCCTAAAAAACACCAGCCTAGATTGATGTTCTGTCCACTTGGACATTTGAAAATTTAATCTTCAATTTCTTTTTTTTTTGATTTCATGGCATTTAGATGGCTTTCAGTTTTTTTGGACCCCTTTGCACACATTTTTAAAAGGCAGTGAACATTTAAAAACATTATATTCAGTAATTCCATATAGAATGATCATCCCATTGATATTCCATAAACTCCTAAATATCATGAATAATAATAATATTATTTCCTATTATTTCAAGTCATTCCATGGTCATTTTATATCTATTTGACTCTTAAGCCCCCGTTTTGGTGTTTTGTGACACTAAAAGTTCATTTTCCATTATCCCAGGGGAACGACACCTTAGATAGATGTACTATCTACTTGACCATTTAAAAAGTAACTCTAGGGTTATTATCATCTAATTTCATTACATTCAGAGGTATTTAGGTTTGTTTTGACCACTCGTGTGTTTTTAAAGGGTGTCAAACCTTTCAAAACCTCATATCTGATTGTTCTAGACAGACCAAATGTCTGATTTACATTTCATCCCCTCTGACATAAGAAAAATAAAATTAAGATGGTTTTCCTATGATTTTAAGTCTTTGGGGGTAAATTTATATGGTTTTTTCCATTAAACATGTATTTTGCTATTTTGTGACACTAAAAGTTCATTTTTATTGGTCCTTGAAAAACACCTGATTAGATTGACAGTATTTCTTTTTGACCATTTCATAATTCACTCTATAGTTGTTTTCTTCTAATTTCATGGAATTTTGTTGTCGTTCAGTTGGTTTTGACCACCAGATGCACCATTTTAAAGGGCTTAAAACCTTCAAAAACCACATATTAAATCATTCCAGTAAGATCGATCATCTAATTAACATTTCAAATTCTTAAAGATATAGAAACTAATATTATTATTATTTTCCTATTATTTCAATTCATTATGAGGCTATTTATATAGATTTGGATGTTAAATGATTGTTTTGATGTTTTATGACACTAAAATTGAATTTTACATCATCCATGAAAAAAGGAACATCTGATTGATAAACTATCCACTCAACCATTTCAAAATTCCATATATGGCTATTTCTGTCTTATTTCACAATGTTTGGATGTCGTTCGATTAGTTTTGACCAACTGATTTCTTTTAAAGGTTATTAAACCTTTAAAAATAATATATTAGATCGTTACAGGTATACCACATGATTTATTGACGTTTTATATCCTTTTACATGTCAAAAATAATAATATGGAGGGTTTACTATGATTTCATGTCACTCAGAGGTTTTTTCCTATGGATATGGCCGTTAAATGCGTGTTTTGATGTTTTATGACACTAAAAGTACCTCTTCAATACTCACATATAAATGTTATCTTGGATTAATGTTTTGAATACTAAACCATTTCAAAATTCAATCTATAGTAATTTTCATCTGATTTCTTAACATTTAGATGTCATTTGGTTGGGTTTGACCCCCAAACACACTATTTTAAAGGATATTAAACCTTTAAAAACTGCATATTCAGGTGTTCTGGGTATAATGCTCCTCTAATTGGCATGTCATCTGCTATTAAATGTTAAGAATAATAAAAATAATATTTTCTATGACTTGATTTCATTCAGATTTTATTTAATATATCTTACTGTTAACCACATATTTTGGTGTTTTATGATAATAAAAGTGAATTTTCCATCATCCGAAACAAATGAAACATCTAATTGATATATATTCTTCTTTCCCATTTCAAAATTCACTATATAGTTGTTATCATGGGATTTCATGGAATTAAAAGGTTCTTCAGTTGGATTTGACCCCCATGTTTCTTAAAAGGGCGTCAAACCATTAAAAACAACATAATCAGTTGTTTGGCCATACCACACGTCTGATCATTATGTAATCCAATCATACAAATCCAAAATAATAATTAGATGGGTTTTCTATGATTTAATGTAATTATGAGGTTTTATGATATATATCTGACTTTTAAACACATGTTTGGGTGTTTAAGGAAACTTAATGTGTGTTTTCAGTCCTCTTGGACAACCACCATCTTGGATTGATATATCTTCTACTTGACCATTTTTAAATTCACTAAAGGGTTGTTTTCATCTGATTTCATGACATTCATGTGTTTTCTTTTCATTATAACTACTAAAAAAACATTTTTAAATGGTACTAAACATTTAAAAACTACATATTCAATAATTCTAGGAAGACCACTCATCTGATTGACATGTTATCTATTCATAAATGATATTAATAATATAAGACGATTTTCTTTTTATTTCGAGTCATTCCAAGGTCATTTGATGTAGTAATGACTTTTAAATGTATGTTTACATGTTTTATGACACGGAAACTTTTTTCTCTATCATCCAGTGAAAATGAAACCTCATATTGACATGTCATCTACTAAAAAAATTTATAATTCACTATATGGTTGTTTTTCTTAATTTCATGGTATTCATAGGTCGTTTGGCTCATTCTGACCACCTGTGAGTTTTTAAAGTGTGTCAAACCTTTAAAACCACATATTTGGCCATTTTAGGTAGAAAACATTCCCAATTGATGTTTCTTCTCCTCATACATGTCAAAAATAATAAAAATATGGGTTTCATATGATTTTAAGACATTTATGGGTGTTTTTCTTTTCATGTGATCGTTAAACAAGTGTTTTGGTGTTTTGTGACACTGAATGTGCCTTTTTAGTCTTCCCAAACTAATGATAGTTTGGATGGTATTTCTATCTGCTCAACCATTGAAAAATTAAGTCTAAGTTTGTTTTTTATGATTTCACATAATTAATATATCATTTGGTTGGTTTTAACCCCTAAACTAACCTTTTGAAAGGGCAAAAAACCTTTAAAACCCATATATTCAGTCATTTTGGGAATATCACTCATATGATTGATGCGCCCTCTGATCATACAAATAAAAAATAATAATCTATCAATTGTCTAGTTATTTGAACTCAGTATGCGGTCTTTTGATCTCTATTTGACCATTAAACACTTGTTTTGGTGTTTTATGACACTGAAAGTGTATTTTCTATCATCCCAAAAAAATAGAACCTCCAATTGATGTAACATCTTGTCAACAGTTTTAAAATTCACTCTAATCTTTATCCATCTTATTTCATGACATTTGGAGGTCGTTTAGTTGGTTTTGACACCACACATGTTTTTAATGGGTGAAAACCCTTAAAAAACTACATGTTCAGTTGTTCCCGGATGATTGCATGTCTAATTGATGTGTCGTCTAGATAGTTTTCTTATGACACAAAGTCCATCTGAGGCTAGTTTCTATAGATCATACCATTCAATGATTGTTTTTGTGTTTTATGACACTAAGTGATTGTGTTCAGTCCTCTAGAATAAAAACTAACTAAAATGGATGTTCTATATGCTAAACCATCTCAAAATTCACACTATTATGGTTATCATCTAGTTTCATAGAAATTGGATGATGGTTTAATTGTTTTCCCCCCAGAAACACCTTTTTAAAGGGCATAAAACCCTTAAAAACCAATTGATGTTCCTACTACCTATACATATTAATAACAATAAAACATCATTTCTATGATTTAATGTCATTCTGATGTTGTTTCATATAAATCAGACCCTTAAATGTACATTTTGGTGTTTAATGACACTATATTAATTGACTAGTCCAAACACCTGCAGGATATTACACTTTCCACTTTTGATCATCTTGGGGAATATCCTCCTTGAATGCATCATCACTAATGTATCTCTATTTATTGTTAAGAGGTTTACACTAACAACATTAACTATAGTGGTGGTTAGCGGTATAGAATCACTTCCATCAAAAGATGGAAATGATTAAGAATCCACTCATTACTAGAAGAAGGTATAGAATTTCAGTGTGGTGTATTATCCCCAACATTTGATTTCTTTTTGGGTAGATACCTCTTCAAAAATTTATTGATACATTGAGAGACATTTAGTGTACACTCACAAGAATCTCTAGTGATATCCACTAGATTAATGATATTATTACACTAAAAAGGTTGTGGGATAATTATTTTTCTACTATTTTCCAAGGGACCAAAGGCTCTCAGATCCCCATTGATAGGTTAGCTAATTCACATTATGGTGTTTTAACATCTTCAAAAGATTAATCTAGTGGTGTGCTATATTATATTAATTAATAAATTTTGATATAGAAAAATATATGGTTGCATGTAGAAATGACTGAATTAGAAGTTGTCTAGTGTTGAGGGAATCCCACAGGAATTATTCTTCCTCTATATCTTACACTGATTGAAATGATATTCAGAACTATATAATCATTTGTATGATTTAGGAGGGAGTGATGAATATCTCCTTGACTACACATCTTTGAGTATAATTCCAATCAGGCAAGACACTCTATCATTATAAAATTATTTTTTTGTTGATTTGGATCATGTTTAAAAAAAATTTCATGTTGGTGGGGAAATATTTATATTCATGTTGAAGGGGATTTTTTGGAACTTCTGGATCAATAGATTGTTTCTCTATACAAAAGTTATCTGGTTCAGATCCTAACATATCTCATACCTCCAATATATAAGTGGATATAGGGGATGTTGAAAATTATAGGGTTGGGTGCATGGAAAGCCCCTATAAAGAATCCATGCAATCCAAAAAAATAAATTCATTTATGAAGGTACATCGGGGACATGAGTATATTGGACACTTGAATTTTTATCCTCAATCGACTGGAGAATTATCCTAGAACTAGTAGTAGAGGTGAGAATTTATATCTTTAAGATCATTATAGATCTCTCATTGTTAAATACTATTAGTCTCTTGTCATTTTTTCCTCTATTCATACATCGATGTATGTATGAAATTTCCCTATTAATGTGATTCTACAATTCATGCAGATACAACACATATGAATTATTATTTAAGTCTCTTGGAAGAACACCACAACATTTACTAGTCCCTCAGCCCTGGGGAAAACCATTAGGGAGATGAATTGTTCCAACATGTGGAGAACTTCTATTTTAAATGGTATCATATCGGGTACCACTTTTGTATGGTTATTTATTATGGGTAGTGAATCCCTAAATACTAGTGATTGTGTGAGTGGCCAGGAGAGCAGATTCAATGAACCAAGGAGTGTATGGGTATCAATCCTAGTCGGGATCATAAGACTCCTTATGATGTGTGGAGGATGAAAGGGGATGCATCTATAGGGGAAGGGGAAGTAATATATACTGGATTAGTTCCTCTTCGGAAGAAATGGTTGTCTACACCAAGTTTGGGAATCACACTGTTAGAACTGCTGATAGAAGATAAAGGGTGAGACCGATCAACCCACATACTGGTTAGGTAACCCTACAATGTTCATGGTTTTGATTTGTATAACCCTTCCTATTTTACTCTCCCATGGTTTTATTAGTTTGAAAAATTTGTCTTTCCCCTCCTTATTATATGTAATAGTTTCATCAATGTTTTCTAAGTATAGGAAACCAAAATGGTATTCAGTTCTAATATAAGGATCTAATTCACATTGATACCTCTATTGGTAGTTCTAGAATGGAACACTATATTCAACGACCTCTCAAGGAATCACCCTTGTGGGGATTAACCCCTATACCTTATAGTAGCATATAAGGGAATTTATGATCCTACCCTATATAAGTTCAAATTGCATAATGACATGAAGTAACATAGGACCCATAGGAGATGAAACTACCATTGATGTTTTCACGGTCTCTTAGAGCTAGAGACGTTTCATATCAACACTTTCATGCAAGTTGTAACTCCTGTATGAATCAAAAGGAGAAGTATCAAAACATGAAGGAAACTAAAACATATATGTTATTGATATTTAAAAAAGGAAATTTAATATAAAAAATAAACCCCATCATGAATTTTCAACACACCAATAGCCATGCTATACAAATAGACAACCAAAAAAATGAGTGAATAAATAATTCTATGACCCCATGAATATTATACAATCGAATAAAATAACTTGAAAACATAATGCACAAAAATATCAATATGTGACTCCCAATTAAAATATCTAACACACTACCATTGGTTAATAGATAATATTGGGATAAATATGAAATAGAATTAGTACCTAAAATGTAGATGTTGTTATTACTTATATGGTTTTTTTGGATTTCAAGTCTCCAAATTATTCATCTCTGAAATTAGATATCATATGATAAATAATATATAAATTGAATTGTAGAGGGTTCATAGAACATAAATGATTTAATAAGGAGAAGTTATCTGGGTCAACATGAAGTAAAACAGAAAATGAATTTGACCTCATATAAATACCACTCCATAAATAATTTTGATTTGAATGGAATCAATTTATCTATATTTGATGACAAAATCCAACCAGATCAATTCCTATGGAGGATACAGTTGTATGAAATTATAAAAAATTTTATGTATATTGAAATGTAATTAAAAAATGGAATATGACACAATATATGGAAACTAATCTAATTGGGTGAACATTCACCATAGGATTTCAATTATTGAGAAACATATAACCTCGAGTAGATACTACATCAATTCTGGAATATTGTGAAATGGTTTGCCTCAATTAGAGATAGTGAATTTATAAGAATTTTGACATGATGATTAAGAGAAAATAGATAGAAAATAAGAGAGAGTGACTTCTTGAGGATAAGAATAGAATAACTTTTGTTTCATAAATATATTTAAACAGATAAATTTGAGGGTAATTTTGAAAATATGGGAAAGTTATTGCTTGAGGATAATATTTGGCATATTTAAACTCAAAATTTAATTTAAAATAACATTTCAAAAAAAGATCATATTGGAAATAATACCTTTATAGGAGTAGATTTTTTACAAGTAGAGAATATATAATAAAAACTGAAGTGATATGGCTCTGAAAAAAATGTAGAAAAAAGGATATGGGAAGAAAAAATTTACATAAATGAGACAGAAAAAATAGTGATACACATGAACAAGAAAAAATAATGTATATTTAATAAACATGATAAATATTTGATCAAAATAGAGAAATACATTTCGTGTTTATAACATCATGATAAAAAATAAAAACAATTTTGAATTCATGTAAAAAATTAGGCTCCAATTTTAAAAAACATTTCCCAAAAAAATCGAAAGAGAAATAGTAAATCCCAAGCTGGTAATTGATCTTGAAATCCATTTTTATAAAACAAATATATTTACCTTCTCCTTAAACAAGCACAAAGACCATTTAAAAAAATATTTCAATGATACTAGATAATTGGAAGTGAAAACCATTGGTGTTTTCAAGATTTCTTAGAGTTTTGGATATAATATAAAAACACTTGCAAGCATGTCATAATTCCAAAATGAAACAAAATGAAACAAAAAGATGAGGAAGTATCAAGACATGATGAAAGACAAAGAATATACATAATTTATATCTGAAACATTTAATAAAAAATATCAAAATAAAAGGATCCCGATCATGAATTTAAACATGAAACAATACATTCTTTACAAATATACCACCATAAAATATAAAAAACACCATTTAATATATATTTCTATGACCATTTGAAAGTTATGCATCCAAATAAGATAAACTGAAAACATGAATACCATAATAATTTGTCTACAATTAAAAATTAGTAAATCTAAACCACTATCATTGATTAATAGAGAATGTAGGGATGAAGATTAAATAAAATAGGCACCTGAAACAAAGACACTGTGATTTTCAAATATTGGGTATTCAACATGAGATTCAATAAATAATTCATTTCTGGAATTAGAAATTGTAACACCTGAATATTTTTATGAGATATATTCTTTTTAAATTTTTTGATGTATTTTGTTGTATACTACTCCATGATAAGCTTGTGGTATATGCAATATAAACTTATCTTCCATTGTACACAACACTATTTTGGGCTAGTGGTACACATTATTTCATGCTCTTTTGATAGAATTCATTTCACGTAAGACTAAGTTTAATAGAACAACTAAATATTATTATATTACCTTGAAACCGAGCCATTATAATGAAGGATATGAACAATATTAACTAAATTATGAAAGTATTTTTTACAAATGTATATATAATTAATTCTTTGGTGAGAAATTAATTATAAAAGAAACTTTTTTAAATGAAAGAAAATGGTTTTTCTAAAAAACTATTTAAATGAAAAAATTGGGTGTATAAAATAGTAAAAAGAGAGTTGATGTATTTTATTAGTAAAATATATATGTAATATATTCAATATATTGCTTAAAATTCAACATATATTTTTTCTAGATATGATAGAAGAACAAATTCATTTTTTTCAATAAAAGAAACTTGTTTCAAAAAATGAAATTTTGACACCTTTTGATGGCATATCCATCTTATATATAGTTTTTTAAACATTTATATATTTTATTTAACAAAAAAAACTTCTTATTTTGATTTAGGATATAAAAATGTACATTGGATGAATTTTTTATATTTTTCTGATAAGTTTTTTATTTTGATGAATAATAAAAATATACTAAATTTTAATTGAAAACATCTTTTTTCATAGAAATAATTTACATGTATAAATTATTTTTTTGAATGGTTTTAAAGTAAAAATTGAATAAATTTTTATCAATTAATATAATTTGGGTCGTTGGTATTAATTTTACTATGAATTTTGATGTAGAAACATTTCGATCATTTGTAATGTTTTAACTTTTAAAAACCCATTCCTCATTCCAACAACGAGGTTAAATTTAAATTAATTAATAAAACCTTTTTGTTTTGATTTTATAAAAACAGATTCCATATTTGGGACCAGTAGTTAAAAGTTATTTAAATAGAATCTTTTTATTTTTGGGCATTATGAATAATGTCTTATGTATTTTTTATTAATACGGTAAAACGGTAAATTGGGTAATTAAGGGTAAATATAATATTATTGAATTAGATTAACACTTGTCCTAATACAATTGTATGAGTTATTTTTTACCTAAAAAATCCTTGAGTATAAATTATACCCTTTGGAAACCCCTTGGATGATGTTTGAACATTTAATATATTTTATTTAAAGAAAAGTTAAATATGTCTTACTCAAATTTTAATAACCTTATCATTTTTAAAATAATGTTATACAAGAGTTAAATTCTACTATAAATTCTAATTTTAAAGAAAATATTTTTTTATTTATCATGGTAATTTATTTGTAATTTTTATTCAATTAATAATAAATTTAAAGGTGTATACATTGATGATTCAAAAATTATTTAATTGAAAGAAAATCAATAAAATAATTTTCATTTAAATGATAAAAACCATTAAAAGACAGAAAAACATTCCCAACTCATATTTTTCAAGTATATCTCAACCATAATCATCCAAGGGTTCTGTTATTTACCATTTGGATCCTTATGGAAAATATTATGACACTTATATTATTTTACATAAAGTGATGTTAAACTTTTCACATTCATGTTTTAATAAGTATAACATTTTTAGTGATGTATTTTCCATGATATATATTAGAATATAAGTATTAGTATAAAATATAAAGTATTTATCATCATCATAGAACTTTATTCTTAATTTTTACCCAAAATATAAGTATATTAAATAATTACAAAAAAATTGATGCAGTAATTATTTTATTAATGGAAATATTAAATTAATTTTATTAAAAATGTTAAAATAAATAAAAATTTAGTATAATTAATATATCTAAAAAATTTTATCATTTATTATGACCAAATAGTGATATAATAATTTTTTTGGTTCGAGGATAACATCCTTTCTTGATATTTTTAAAAATAAAATATTTTAATATTGTGAAAATTGACACTATTGTTGCCTTATCAAAATAATTTTTTATAAAATTACTTAACAGAAATAAAACTTTTTTTAAAAGAATAAATATTATATGGTCTAAAATATTCTCAATTATTTATTTATTATTTATGTTATATAAAATAAGTAAATATTTTCCCATTTTAATATTAAAATAATGGTTACCCTAGTTAAAATGAAATAGAATAACTAAGTGTTAAATTAAAATGATAAGGTTTAAATTGAGTGAAAAACTTTTCTAAAATTTATCAGTTGTTGATATTAAAACCATATCTCATGTCATATTATAAATTAGTATATTTTTAATTTTTTTGGATGTGGTGTTATTTTATATTAATTTTAGTTTTTTTCAGATTCCAAATGTGCTACTCACCTCAATTATAAAAGGGAAAATCCTCCCTCAAAATTTCAATTCATAGTGGGCCTTCAAGATTGGATATTCCATATCCTTTTCCCTTATCAAATTTCTTAGTCTTATTATACAGGTTCTGTTCTTCTCAATAGACCAACTCTAGGGTCCCTAAGATGAGATCTAGAGGGTGACCATCGAAGAAGAGGTAACAACTTTGTCGACACTTTCAGAGTCATTTATTCTTCTACTTACTGTTATTATATTGTTTACATTATAATATAATAAATACAGGATCAACTATATAGTTATATTTTATTGTGAATATTTAACTACATTATCCTAATTTCTCTCCATTATATTAAAAATGAAATCACCACGCGTGCATACGTAAGGCCTACCATCTCCACGTCGTGGTGTAATATGTTTTTCACCACTATCCTACTTGGATGGATATAATGATGTAAATAATGAATATATATGATTATTATAACATGATATAGATTCTAAAATAATATATATACCATCCACTTCCATACCATTTAACACTTATTGGAATGATATTACCGGTCATTCGTTCATACGACCTACCGTCTCAATGATGCAATGCAATTAGATCTACAATATATCTATTAAATTATGATTATATTAATATAATGAATTAATAAATATGGTATATATTATGTTAATATCATTTTTTATTGATATAACTATGACCTAATAAGGAGAACCATAACTTATTCGACAAAAGATGCACTGGAATATAAAGATGTTAGTACCTGAGTAACAAGTAACAATGAAATTTTACTAAAAAATAGACGATAATATGATCATATATGATATCATAAAATTGATTATGAATCTATAATAAATCAAGGAAAATATTTAAATCATCACACCAGTGGTTTGGATACATTCAAAGGATATTATACCTAAGGTAAGAGATAATTTTGTCTCACTTTTATTTCTATGGGACATATGCCTTAAACACAACCTATTTGGTTGTGTGGTGTTTATATTTCCCATGAATGTTTTTATGATTTTTATTATGAAGGTTATTATATTTACATATGAATATAATTTTAATTATTTAATGATTCATTAAATTTTACTGATTATAAAATGGTAATGGATAATTTTTCAATCTCATTATTATTTGAGATTGTTTATACATAAGTATTTACTGGGGGTTTATTTATCATCCATGTCAATGGTTTATAAATTTTATTCTAAAAATGATTTCATAAAATGTTTTACTATTCTCATATGTATGTTTAAAGTCATTTTTACCCATTTTATTACTTTTAATACATGTTTTTAAAGGAATATTTATTTTGTTTTCAATATGATGTAAGTTTTGACTTTATTGGAAAAAAATAAGAGAAGAATGTTTTTTAAATTATATAGATTGAACCAATTATTACACTTTCATGAAACCTTATTTACATGAAGCATTATTCAAAAAATTTCATGGTTATATTCAAATTAAATATATTCTATTAATATTTCTTGGTGATTTATGAAATGAAAACGTTTTTGAAGAAGAAAGGAATGTTTCCTCAAGAATCAATTTTATGGGTTTTAACAAAATTAATTTCCATCTAAGATGACATTATTTAATAAGGATAAATTTCAAGTACACTATCCCTACTATTAATATGGTTTTATTATTTTTATGATATTTATGAAATCTATTAGTTTATCTTATATAATGTTATGATAGAATGATGTTTAAAAAACCCATTTTTATCTCCTAGGTTATGCCATGTTGAATGATTTATGTTCTTGTGATACACATATGTATGGTTTTCACTATGTGATGGTTGGGACCTATATCTCATTCCAATGAATTTTTTAAGGATGGATAACTCTTGAGGTATATATGTTATTCGTGAACCTGATCTCATGTTCACAATTCTATGTGTGGACCAGGATTTCATCTCCATAATTTTATGCATGGATCTAGGTTTCGTGTCTATATGTTTATACAAGGTTCTGATTTAAAATACTTAATGAGTGAACAATATACCATTTATACAAGTTCCCAAAGTTATAAGTGGATTTTTATACAAATATGTCCTTCCTTATTTCAATTTTATAAGCATATTGATTGTGTTCTTTTATTTTCTTATTATTCAAGTTTACCTTTGATATGAAGGGCATGATCTCTTAGTGTTATTATCACGTTCTCATACCATTTATACTCATGTTTATATTTAAATATCAATCTATTTTACTCTTACTAAGAATTTGAGATGACCCTTTATTATGTTATCTTTTCCCCATGTTATAAACAAAGGTGTTAGGTATGATTACAGAAGGGGGAAGATCATTGTGGGAAATATTAAAGATCTTTCACTAGACTAGAAGTTTATGATCCATGTTTCCAAATTCACTAAACAAATACCATATTTTGGAATCTATTTGTTTAATGTATTATGTTTTCCAAAAAATTAATTTAATGATCATGTACATCAAGCTTGGGTCTCTACAATTGGTATCAGAGCAAAGGTTTAATCAAACTTTGTAAAATAGGATGTGAAAAATTTAGTAACATCCCAATAGATATTTCTAAGGATATATCTTGGAATTTCCTAAGGATAAGTATTTGTATAGGTTACAATCCTAGAGTTTTTGTGATAATAATGAATAACCTAGGATTAAACCTAAGATATTGTTAATTGAAATATTATAAGTAATTTACCTTACTTATGTGTTTTTAATCTCTAATATGTATTTATTACACTTTTATTTATTATATTAGTAAATAGCTAGAACTATATAGAACATAGTTAACATTGAATATTTTAGAGGTGGAGAGTATGGGCATTAAGAAAGCTGATTTCCTAGGTGGAAATATTATAATGATTATCAGGAAGGTGGTACGATTATTGGTTAAAATGCATAGGATAAAGAGATTGTAAATTACATGAGAAAGGTATGGGATGTTCTAGTATTATTATTTACATTAATCCTAAGAATCCTGGTTATATTAAGGTTGAGGAACCTTAATACATGATTCATATTTTAGGAAAGAATAATATGATGGATCCTGAGTAATGGTTTAAGAATAAAGTTGGATGATTAAGGTGTATATGTTTTGGAATCCATTGATTATGTTATACGAATCATGAAATATATAAGTGTTTTCAGTATAATATTTTCATTAAGGATAGAAAATTATATATTGAATAGTTCTAAACACCTAGAAATGAAATTGGGGTAATACGACAATATTTGTTGAAAAACACATTAAGGGATAGATAAACCTTAATATGAGCATGACGATGAGATAATGATACTTTGATAAAGATATGTTGGTTATGAATAAGTAAATTGGATGGTAATGATTTCCAAAAAACTAACTAAGGACTTGTTGAAAATTAGTTTATTATATCATGGATGATGTTTACCGCTTTTTTGGAATTAAGAACAAGGAATATTTCATTTTTTCAATAAGGATGTATGGTAAAAGGAAAAAAAAGATTAAGCTTTTCAAATTTTAAGAATGTGAAAACCAATATATAACTTATGAGATATGGGAGATAAATTTTAAACATATTTACTGCACCTCCTTCTAAAGTTTTGGATTTTCAGTTTTTAGAAGGACTATAAGGTTATCCATTTATGGATAGTATAAGTTAAACTGTATTTGAAGTTTTTATTATCTCACTATAAGTAGACCTATGGATATTTTATTACATGTTATATCCTTTTTTTTTTGATAAAGATAGATGTAAAGAAATATATTTATATTTATGGATCGCATGATCTGCTAACACTTCAGGACATAACTAATGGTGAGATTGTACAAAAAACCACATAATCATTCCTTCTCATAAAAAAATATTCACCTTTATGGAAATGATCTTGAATTGAAAAAATGTTATCATATTACGTTTTTATTAAATGAAATAGATGGTCCCTTAGAATCATCATAGATTTATGGCTTTGTGATTGTTATCCTTTTCCTAACTATATTCTCTCTCACTATTCATCAGAATTTGATAGTTATATTTCTCTTACATATCCATGTTTTCACTGCCCAAATATGTTCTTATATATGGAAAAACAGTGATCAGTTACTTTGGTAAACTGTTATGTTTCTAACATTCCTTTTTGAATTGAAATTTTAGTGTTCCTTTTTATGATTTTGGTTTATAATAAAAAAACTTTCAAGTATTAAACCTTTTATAACCTTGATGAATTTTGAGGGAAAAATTCATTTCAATGGGGGGTAAGATATAACACCAAGAGATTTAGTTGAGATAGATTATTTTTAATTTTTTTTTGTATTGTGTTATAAGATACACCAAGATAATATTGTGCTATACCCAACACTAGCTTAGCTTACAGTGTATGCAACACTATTCTTGGCATGTGTTACACACAATTTGAAGTTTTTTTTGATAGAATTCATTTCATGCAAGACAAAGTATAAGGGAAAAACTAAATATTATTATATTAAATTGTAACCTAGCCATTATAATGGTGGATATGAATAATATTAACTTAATTATGAAAATACTCTTTAATCATGTATATATAATTAATTATTTGGTGACCAAATAATTATAAATGAAACTTTTTTTAAATAAAAGAATTTTTTTTTCTGAAAAACTATTTAAATGAAAGTATGTGAGTTTATAAAATGATAAAATCACTCTTTATGGATTTTATTAATGAAATATAAATTTAATATATTAAATATATTGATTAAAATTAATCTTATATATTTTCTAGACCTGATATAAGAACAAAATCATTTTTTTGGATAAAAGAAGTATGTTTCAAAAAATGCATTTTTTCCTCCTTTTTGATGGCGCACTCATTTTAAATCATGTTTTTGACACTTTTATATATTATATTTTAAAAAATAAACTTCTTATTTGAATGAATAATTTCAAAAATTACTTTGGATAAATTTTTTATATTTTTTTGATAAGTTTTTTCTTTTGATGAATAATAAAAATATAAAACTTTTTAATAGAAATAAACGTTTTTCATCGAAATAATTTATGTAGAAATATTAAATTATTGAATGGTTTTAAAATACAAATATAATCTATTATTATCAGTTAACATAATTTTGGTCATTGGAATTAATTTTACCCTGATTTTTTATGTAAACACAACTCAATATTTTTTGCAATGTTTTAACTTTTAAAAAACCGTTCTTCCTCCCAACAATGAGATTAATTTTAAATTAATTACTAAAAATTTTCTATATTGAATTTTTAAAAATTTATTACATATTTGTAATAATTATTTCTAAATTATGTATATATCATGCTTTTATTTTTGATTATTTGGAATATTAAATTCTTTAATTTTTATTAATATGGTAAAAAGGTAAATTGTGTAATTAAGGGTAAATGAAATATTATAAAATTACCTTAACAGTTTTCCTAATATTATTAGATGATTTCTTTTCAACCTATACCATCCTTGGGTTGAAATTATACCCATTGTATTCTACTTGGATGACATTAGGACATTTAATATATTTTATTTAATGAAAAGTTAAATACGGCTTATTAAAATTTTAATAACTATATTATTTTTAAAATAATGTTATAATGAATATAAATTAAACTATAAATAGAAATATTAAATATAATTTTGTTTATTTATCATGGTAATTTATTATTAATTTTTATGAAATAAATAATTACTTTAAAGGGTTATACATTGATGATGACAAAATTATTTTATTGATGAAAAACCAATAAAATAATTATTATTAAAATTATATGAACCATTAAAAGAAGAAAAAACTTGATAAAATAATATTTTTAGATTATATATACACCATAATCATCCATTATTCTAGTTATTGACAATTTGGATTCATATGGAAAAGATTATGACACTTAAATTATTTTATTTAAAGTGATGTTAAACTTGTCACATTCATGTTTTAATAAGTATAAAATTTTTAATGATGGATTTTATAGGATATATATTATACTATAAGTATTATTTCTAAAATATATAGGATTTATATTCATCATGGTATTTTATTTTTAATTTTTACCTAACAAATTAGTATATTAATTAATTTCACAAAATTGATGCAGTAATTATTTTATTAATTGATATATCAAATTAATGTTCTTAAAAATAAGAAAATAAATAATATTTGGGATAATTAATATATAAAAATAATTTATATATTAAATTGACACCAGAGGTGTATAATAAAATATTTGGTTTAATGATAACCTCTTATATTGATATTTTTAGAGATCCAAGTATTTAATATTGAAAACATTGAGACTATTGTGGTCTTGTCAAAATAATGTATTATTAAATAATCTAAAAATAATGAAACATTTTAAAAAAATATAATAATTATTAGATGTTATAAAATGTTATAATTATTTATTTATGTTTTAATTTATATAAAATAAGTAAATAATTCACATTTTTAAGTTTGAAATAATTTTTACCCTAGTTAAAAAGAAACAAAATAATTAAGTATTAAATTAAATTGATAAGGTATAAATGGATAAAAAAATCATTATAAATTTTATTGGTTGATGTGATTATAGCATTATATAATCTCATATTCTAAATTAGAATATTTTAGTTGTTTATGGATTTGGTTTGATTTTATATTAAATTAATATTCATGGAGATTCCAAATGTGCCCCTTACCTCAATTATAAAAGGGCACATCCACCCTCACAATTTCAAGTCACTTTGAGCCTTCAGGATCGGCTATCTCCTACCCATTTCCCCTCTAAACTTCATTATTCAAATTATAGAGGTGATTTTTTTTCTAAAAAGACCAACTCTAGGGTCCCTAATAGGAGATCTAGACGGTGATCATCGAAGAAGAGTTGACTTCTCTACCAACTCTTTCAAAATCATTTATTCTTCTACTTGATATTATTATGTTTCTTCCAATATAATATAATAAATATAGTATCAACTATATGTGGAGATGTTATTATGAATATGGAACAACCATATTCCACTTTCTATCCATCCTATGAAAAAAAAATCACAACGTGTGTATACGTATGATTTACCATCTCCACGCCGTGGTGTAATATGTTTATCAACACCACCTTACATGGATGGATAAAATGATAGAAATAATAACTATATATGATTAAAATAATATGATATTTATTATGGGATAAAATATATATCATCCACTTCCATACCATTTCACAATTATTAGAATGATATCATCGCTCGTGCGTACGCACGACCTATAATCTCCACGATGCGATGCGATTCATAATACAAAATATCCATTAAATAATGATTATATAAATGGAAAAAATTAATAAATAACATATATATTATGTTAAAATAATTTTTTAATGATATAACTATGAACTAATAAAGAGAACCAAAACTTGTTTGACAAAACATGCATATGAACAAAAAGTAGTTAATACCCAAATAACGAGTAACAATGAAATGTTACTAATAAACAGATGAAAATATGATCATATATGATATCATAAAAATGATTATTATTGTGGAATAAATCAATGAAATTATTTAAATCATTATATAGGAGGTTCATATATATATAAAGAATATTTTACCTAAGTTAAGGGAATATTTTGTCACACTTTTATTTCTGTGGGACATACACCTTATACACCACCTATTTATTTTTGTGGTGTTTATGCTTCCCATGAATGGTTTTATGATTCTTATTATTATGGTTATTATATTTAAAAATTCATATATTTTTTTGTATTTTAAAATGTGTACAATTTTACTAGTTATAAATTGGTAATGGATAATTTTGTAATCTCATTATTATTCAAGATTGTTTATACATATGTATTTACTAGGGTTTATTTATCATCCAGGTACATGTTTTCAAAAAATGTTTTCATAAAATTTTCTAGAAGTCACATATGGATGTTTAAATCAATTTTTACCCATTTTTCACTTTTAATATAAGTTTTTAATGGAATATTTATTTTATTTTCTATACGAGGTACTTATTGAATTTTTACTCAAAAGTACGAGAAGAATGTTTTTTACTTATACAGATGGAATATATTCTTATGCATTAAAGGTACCTTATTTACATGAACTTCCATTAAAACATTTCATGGTTATCTTCTAATAAATTCCTTTCTTTTAAAATTGAATGGAGTTTTATGAAAAGAATTTTTTTTTTGAAAATGAAATTATATTTTCCTCAAGAATAAATTTCAAGTGTTTTATCAATATTATTTTCCATATAATATGAAATTATTTAATTATTATATGTTTAAATTATTCTATCCCTGTTATTCATATGGTTTTATTATTTTATGATATTTACAAATATATATTTTTTATCTGGTTTTATGTTATGATGGAATGATGTTTAAGAAACTCATTTTCTCCCTTGGGTTATGCAATGTTGAATGATTCATATTCTTAGAGTACATGTGTGTATGGTTTTAATTATGTGATGGGTGTGACCTATATCTCCTTCAAAGTATTGAGTAAGGTTGGATAACTTATGAGGTGTATATGTTATTCATGAACTAGATTTCATGTTCATAATTCTTTGCATGGACCTGGTTTTCATGTTTAAAGTTTTATGCGTAGATATACTTTTAATTTCTATATGTTTATGCAAGGGTCTGGTTTCATGTCCTCAATGAGTGAACCTGTTACTATTTATACATGTTCAAAAATATACAGGTTGATGTATATACCACAATTTCACGCCTTATGTCAATTTGACGATCTTATGTATTATGTTCTTTGATTTTCTTATTATTCAAGTCTACCTTTTATGTACATGACATGATCTCCTTATGTTATGATCACATTATCATACCCTTTCTACTAATTTTAATGTTTACATATCACTCTTGTTTACTTTTACTGAGCATATAAGATCACCCTTTCTTATGTTTTCTTTTTCTCATGTAATGAAGAAAGGTTTTAGGAAGGATTGTAAAAAGGGGAAGATATTTGTGGAAAACGTTGAAGATAATTCACTAGACTATAGGTTTTTGATCCATTTTTCTAAATTCAATAAACTAATATAGTCTTTGGAAATCTATTTGTTTAAAATGTTACATATTTTTCACAATTAATGTAATTTCCATGTACATAAAGCTTGGGACTCTATAGAAATTATATGAATAATAATAAACAAATTTAATGAGAAAGAGGGTTTATAGAATATAAATGATTTAATAAGGATAAAAACATATCATGGTTAGTGCAAAGAGAAATTAAAATTAACTTGACCTCATATATAGATCACTCAACACAAGATATTGATTCCAGTGGGAAATAATTTATCTATATTCACTGCAGTAATAAAGACAAATTGATTGATAGGAAGGAGGGAGTTATATTAAATTTTAAGAAAACTTAAATTAAAATATATGGAAAATATAGATACCCTAATGTGGTAAATTGATAAGGAAACTAAACTAATTGGGACAAAATAGGATTTGAAACATTATATGGAAATAATACGAATTGGGTAAAAAATTACCGATGGTGTTTTACTGGTGAAAAATAGATACCCTCAAGTGGATATGTCCTGAAATCCATGGGAGGGGAGGGGGGCTCAATGGTGGGTTGGGTCAGGGGGGCTTGACAGGGTTAAATGTGTGAACATGGATGGGGGATTGATGATGGGGATGAGATGCATACTCCACGGATGTCGGAGGAAACACAATGCATCGAATTGGTGGGGGAGTAGGGCATGACATTAATAAGATAAGGGGGTGGGATAGAAGACCATTATCTAGGGGAGACAAAACTATGCAACATAGGGTATTGACGATAGATGGAAGTGGATACTGGGGGAACTGGTG
This sequence comes from Viscum album, assembly GCA_963277665.1. Classification (NCBI taxonomy): domain Eukaryota; kingdom Viridiplantae; phylum Streptophyta; class Magnoliopsida; order Santalales; family Viscaceae; genus Viscum; species Viscum album. The sequence goes on along the minus strand of OY728122.1, from coordinate 1,162,444,741 downwards.
AGACATAGTGTGGGAGCTCAAAAATTGATGGTAGCAAGGTGGGTGGGGGGAGGTCGTGATGAGGGAGGAGGGATGGTCAAAGTGTGTGTGTGTTTTTTGGGTGGGGGTGGGGGTGGTCCGAATGAGGTATAAATAAATATTGTTTGGGGAGTGAAAAAAACCTTGAGTCCACTATTTGGAGGTTTCTAATAGGGTCAATTGTGATCATCATTTGGGAGTCGCCTGATTTCAACCTCCCAAAAGCCCATTTTTCTTGTAGAATTTTTTCAGTGCTAAAAAATATTTTATAAAGACACTCATCATCATAATTGGTAAAATATAACATAATATTCACTTTATATCATTGATAAATGGTCTCTTTATCAACGCAAAAAATAATTACTAAACTAAAAATATATATTTTTTAACTTGTGTAGGTACTGCATTATTTCCCTGTATCATCACCCCACACCTCCCCTACATATATGATAAAAAATTGATGATAAAGACACTCTTCATTATCACTATTATAATATAAATTAATCTTCACTTTTTTTTGTAATGATAAAATGTGTCTTTATCAACACTAAAACCACATACTATACTAAAAAAATATTTATTTTCAACTGGTTTATGAACATCACTCACGACCTGTATCTACTCCCCCACCTCCCCCTCTATCAGCACATGCCCTTATCTCCCTGTTTGATAACATGTTACCCTCATACCCTTTGTAAGCACTTGAACATTAGTGCTTCAACTCTCTATGCTCAACCGTGCATGCTTGGATTCGATTATGAGACCTTCATGTGAAAAGTGAATGCTTTTACAACCCCTCAATATTGATTACTTATACATTTTATGATATATATATATATATATTTATTTATAAGTATTTACATATTTTTTTTATCAATTGTTTATTTATATATTTATATAATTATATTCAAAAACATTTATAAAATTTATGTTCTGTGTGTGTGTGTCTTTTTATGAACACACACAAACCCACATATGTTTTTTGCATGAGTCTAATACACACACACACAGATATATATATATATATATATTATTAATCATTTACATATATTAGAATATATTCATAAATATATATCATCTATTAACACACACACATATTCACATATAAACATTATACATAAATCTGTATGATTATATATATAATCACACATTTTTATAAGGTCAATAAAATGGATAAATTATTATTTAAAAACAAGAGATAATAAATATTTATTTTCAAATGGTTTTTATATTTAAAAATATATTTTATATGTAAAAATGTTTATATATTTATATCTAAAACTACTTTTTAATGTGTAGATATATACAAATATGTCTATTTATTAGTATTTCAATTTACAAAAAAACACTACAATATAAAAAAAATAAATTATAAGTACCTTAATATCTATTTGAATATAATAATAAAGAATAAATTCAATATTAATAACATAAATTCCTCCTTAAATAAAGATAAAATTACTTTAAAAGATCAATAATATGTGCATCTTAACTAAAAAAATAGTTTTGGAGTTCTTTCAAACCATTTATGACTGATAAAAGATACGAACCAATCCCTCTAATTCAAAAGACTTAGATCACATCACAAGTTTCAATTTGATATCTTTTAGAGATTATGTAAACACCCTAATCAGACATTATGTTCGTTAGTAGTTCAACCACATTTTTTTAACTTGTTATATGATTTTAAGTTATTTATTGATGTTTTCTATACTGAAATTATTTTTGGATTCCTATTACATGACGTTAATTAGAAAATTATTAATTAATATTAATTTTTTTATTATTTTATCAACTAGTTTTCATTAAATATGTTATATATTAAGTGTAAATACACTTATAGTACTATATAAATCATATTTAATGAAATAATATATATAACGATAGAAATATATTTTTATATTTAAATAGTTTTTATAATAATTTAAAATGAATTTTAATTTATCAGTGCTGTGAAAACCAATGATAAATGCATACATTTATTAGCACTAAAAAATACTTATAAACAACATCTTTTATCAACACTTAAAAAATATATGATAATGGGGGACCATTATCATCATTAAGAATGTGTGGAGAAATGTAACATTTTATCACTATTTTTTGGATATGAAGAACGTACCATTTATCAATGATTTTATCTGGAGATGAAAAAATGTCATGCTAAATAAACACGATTATATATGAGTGACCTATAAATTTGGTGACAATAATTTCAAAGTGAAATTATTAAGCTTCAAATTCCAAAATTATGAGGTAATAATTTAATTCAGGGGATTTTATGATATTAATTAAGAATATATTATATAAAGGTTTTAGTTTACATCATATGAACCAATGTTAATTAATAACGCACTTAGATGAAATAAATTTAGTTACAAAAAAAACAATTAATAATAATTTGAATTAATAAAATAATAAGAATAAGACTATTTTCTTGTCACCAAGGAGAGTATTTTATTGTGAAAATTAATGATATTTTGAGAAGAAAAGAGGTGTGGGGAACTCCAACAGATGCACATTTCTTGTTGCTTCTATGACAGTATCGTATTCCCTTCATTTTGGGCATCATTGGTATCCTCATTTTGTTATTGGAATTTTTCAATCTGCAACTTCTAATCTATCAATGATTTACCAGATCCTTAGAAAAAACTTGTTTAATTTTCTGTTATACTGAAAAATAAAAAGAAAATTCCCGATATACAGTTTTGGGAAAACATTTTCCCAATCGACAGTTTTGTTGGGGTGAGATTTTGCAGAAAGTTGAGTTCTTTTTTGGATAGATCCTTCTACAAGAAGAATTTAAATTAGACTCTATATTATAAATCTCATTGGCTTCATTATCATCATACAAGGCGATTTATGTTAAAACCCCTTTTGGAATGAATTTCTTTGGAAGGCACTTTATGATAAAATGCCCTATTATGAACTCCTTTGAAGAAGGTGCTTTATGATAAAGCTCCCACCCTTCTTGGATTTTTTTTTAAACTAAACTTTTTCATACTTGTGTTTAACATTTTTTGAAAATTATTATATATTTAAATATTATATATGTGAATATATATTAGTATAATTATGTCCATAAATATTTTGAACTCTAAATTTTCTATTTATATGCAATAAAGTTTTTGTCATACAGGTTATTTGTTATATATTTTTTTGTAATTATTTTTTATTTCAATTAATTATTATATTTTTAGATAGTGCGTCAAATTTTATTTAGATTGTATTTAAAATTTTAATTTTATATGACTTCAAAGTAACCTACATGAAATATAATACTATTACAAGTAGGTGAATTTAAAAGAAATTAAATAATAAAGTATAAATTCTATATAAATGAAATTTAGAGCATTGAATAAATATATAAAAATTATTTATAATTTTTTTTATAATTTTTTAAAGCAACCAAATTCATTATAATGTCCAAATGTTATGTTTCGAAATAACATTTTTTTTGAATCATCTACATTACTGTAAGTTTATTATCTTGATGAAAATAGAATTATTCATAATTATTTTTAATTTTTTAGTCTATGTTGTAAATTAATTTTTTATTATATTTATTTTATATTTTTCATAATATTTTAAATTCACATAGTTGAAACATTATTACATATCAATTAGGAAATTTTGGAAGCCAATAAAATATATCTTTATATTAGATATAATGAAAACATAAAACATGGATTAATTATATAAAAAATAGTGGAAGATAAAATAAATTTTATAAATATAATAAAGAAAAGTTAATTTATTTGACAATAAAATTAATTAACAAATAAAAAAACATTAACAGATTAAAAAATTTATACACCTAAAATTTAGTATAAAAAATCATAATGATATTTAAAATATTTACTATATAAAAAATTTAATTGAGAATAAAAGGATTAAAAAACGAAAAAATAATTTATGTAAAAAATGTTTTTTCTAAAAAGAAATTTTAATTTAAAATGTTTATTTTTAAAAGAAAAAATCTTTGTGTTATGTAAATTAGATTTTGTTTTTTATTTTTATAAAATTCATTTTATTTTCAATTTTTTGTATATATTTATTCAGTTTGAAAATTTACTTTTAGAATGTTTTCCTGTGATTTCATAGTAATTCGAGCTCATTTGGCCAGCTAGCACTCTATGGAGTATGTTTTTAAAGATGTTCATTTTCTAAATACTCTTTATTTATTTTATTCAAGAATATTCATGTCGAATTGACATTCATTATTCTCACACAAGTCAATAATAATTATAAGATAGCTTTCATAAGATTTCAAATCAATTAGAGATCATTTTCTATTGTTTTAACTATCAAACACATGTTTTAGCTTTTCAAACTACTATAACTTCTTTTCAAGACATGTCAAGAAACCAACACCTCAGTTTGACATGCCTTCAATTTCTAAAATCAAAAATCAATCTACAGTTGTTGTCATGTGATTTAACTATAATCTGAGATAATTTGGATGGCTTGCAGTATGTGGAACACACTTTTAAAGACCATCATTTTCTAAAAACTCCTTAATTAGTCCGTTCAAGTACATCCCATGTCGATTTGATGTTTTGTCCACTATCACAGGTCAAAAATAATTCTAAGACATATTTCATTATATTTCATGTCAATTAGATATCTTTTTCCATGGTTTTAATGGTCAAGAACATATTTTAGTGTTTTAAATTATAGAAACCATGTTTTCAATTGTCACAGGAAAATGGAACTTTGATTTAACATTCCATTGGTTACTTTTATTAAAAAAAAAATCTTTTGTTGTCTTCATGTTATTTCACAACTAAATTAGTTCATTTGTCTTTCTTGATCTATATGGCGCATAATTTCAAAGACTGTTATTTTTGAAGAGCTCCTTATTTTGCTAGTTCGAGAACATAACATGTTGGATTGACATTCCATCCACTCATCTACAAAAAAATAATTATAATACAACTTTTATAAGATATAAAGTCAATTGGAAATCATTTTATATGTTTTTAACATCAAACACAAGATTTATAACATTAAATTACTAAAACACTATTTTCGATCATATTGAAAAAATGACACCTGGGATTGATGCGCTGTGGGCTCATATAATTAAAAAATAAATCTATGATAGTTTTTGTGTGATTTCATTTAAATATGAACCCATTTGGATGTTTCTCACTAAGTGGGACATGTTTTTAAAGACTATCATTTTCTAAGAACTCCTTATTTAGTTAGTTCGAGTACATCACATATCAAATTGATGCGCCATATACTCGCACACATAAAAATAATTTTAAGACACTTTTCATAACATTTCACAACAATTGGATATTTTTTCTAAGGTTTAAATTATCAAATTAATGTCTTGTGATTTTAAATTACCGAAACATCTTTTTCAGTCATCTCAGGAAAATGATTGCTCAGTTTGACACACTATTAGCTCCTATAATTCAAAAATCAATCAATGGGTTTTTTATTTGATTTCATAGTAATCCAAGCTCATTTTTCTGATTTTCATTCAGTGGCACACATTATTAAAGACCATCAATTTCTAGGAACATATTATTAGTCTGTTAAAGCACATGACATATTGGATTGAAATGTCGTCTACTCACACACGTCATAAAAAATTATAAGAAAACATTCATAAGATCTCACATCAATTAGATAAAATTTCATATAGATCTAAACGTCAAATTCATGTTTTGGAATTATAAATTATTTAAACTATGTTTTGTTAATCTCAAGAAAATGACAACTTATTTTGATGTGTCATTGGTTTTTATAAATCAAAAATCAATCTATGATTTTTGTCATGTGATCTCACTACAATTCAATCTCATTTGACCAATTTTCACTCAGTGGAGTAGATTTTTAAAGTCCATCATTTTCTAAGAAATCCCTATTTAGTCTGTTCGAGCACAACACATATCCTATTGATGCACCATATGACCGTTTGTTAGAAATTTTAGTTAAAACCAAATTATAATTTATATTTTATAAGATGTTAGAGTTATATACTAATTTAAAATTTAAGTTATATTATCATTTTATCCCACTACATAATGTATCTATAAAATCCTTATAAAATTTAAAATATCGATTGTGAAAACAAAATTTAATTAAAAATAAAAGTAATTTCAACAAAATAATAAACAGAAAATTTAAATTTCATGAAAATATTGGCTGTAAAAAAATTTATAAGTGAAAATTTTTTTCTTTGAAAAAATAATATTTTGTGACCTTGAATATATATTTATACAACATTTTTTTCAAGAAATTATTTAATTTAAATTATTTGTCATATTTTTAGTCCATGTTTTATGATTTATTTATATTGGACTTATTGTTTATATTCTATAGGCTTTAAAACTCACCTCTGTAAAACATAATTACATTTCATGTAGGCTTATTTGGATGCCTATAAAATATAAAATTTCTAGTCCAATATAAATGAAACATAAAAATGGATTGAATAGAAAAGAAATAGTTGAAAAATAAAAATAATTAATAAATATAAAAAACCAAAAATAATTTATATGACACAAAATTTATTGATTTATAACATAGAATTAATAATCCAAAACATTTAGGTGCATAAAATATAATATAAATAAAATATATATGAAATTAAAATCACTATCCATGAAAATATAAATTAACTGAAACTAAAATAAATGTAAAAAAACAATAAAATGCATTAATTTACACACAAAAAGATTGATATAAATATAATTTATTAATATAGATGTAATGCTTTGAATTAATAATATTTTTGACAATGGAAATGAATTTCCATCACCAATTTTTATGATTTTTTATATTTTAAACTATTTTATATATGATTGATCCATGTTTTATTTTTCATTTAGATTAGACTTATAATTTATATTTTATATGTTTTGAACTTCCCCCACTTGGAACATTATTACATTTCAAGTAGTTGAATTTGTAAGCATTCAAAATATAAATTGTAAGAGCAGTCAAAATGAAACTTAAAACTTGGATCGAACTTATAATAAATAATTGAAATAATTTTTTTAATAAATATAACAAATCTAAAATATTTTACATCGAAAAATCATTATTGATCGAAAAAATTACATTTACACTTCAAAAAATTTATGCACATAAAATATAGTATCAATAAAATCTATATATAATTTAAAAAATGGGTTGTGCTAATAAAAATTAATTGAAAATAAATTAAATCTCAGTAAAATAACAAAAAATAAATATTAATTATGTTATTATGTTTAAATATTATGTATTACATTTTTAATAAGTAATAATTACATTTTTAAACATTAATAAGAATTACAAAAATATTAATGAATAATGATGTAAATGATAAAATTCATATTATAACAAATATCTTAGTTAATAATTTAATTTAAAATAAATATTAATTTAATTTTTAATATAGAACACATAATTGTTCATAATTATTATATTATTGACAATTTTTAGTACAATTATTAATCATTTATAACAACCCTATTAGAAAAATATTTAATATTTTAATAATAAATAAATTTTTTTTTAATATTATATATAATCTAATTATTTTTGAATTTACTAATACTAACTAGTAATATAACTAATAATATTTTTAATTATAAACACTCACTATGTAGAAATAATTATATTCACATAATTATTATTTAATAAAATAAATATTTAATGATATTATGAATGTAATTTATTTGAAAGTGAAATGAAAATATTAATTATTTTAATAATTAAAAAATTATTTCTTATATTTAATAATAGTTTTTTTAATTTTTTAATATTTATTATATTTAAAAATAATAATAATATTATTTTATTTATATTATTTTATTTATATACATCATCATCATCATCATCGTCATTATTATTACTTATTGTAATGGTGTTGTATATATATATATAAAACATAATAAAAAATTAAAAAAATATAGGGAAGCTTTCTATTTGAAACATCACCCTCTTATAAATATTTATGAAGTAGGTGATGTGTAAGAAAGTTCCTTCTACAGAAATTTTATTAGGATAGTGTTGTCCAGGACAAAGCCTTATTTAGAATAATTGTGAAGAAGGCGTTTTCTCAGACATTGCCTTATTCATAAACATTTTAATTTGGGTGTTTATTCAAAAAACACCCACACTTCTACCTGATTGCCCCCAGTTTCATCAGTACTTTGGGAATATGCTTCCCAAACCCGTATTTCAGAAATAGTTATCAAAATTATGTTATATACATAATTTTTCAAGTATATCCTACCCAATCACCATTTTCATTATTTCTTATACTTTACTTGGTTGTTATTTTAATCTTTTAAAAGGATTAAACTATCAACATATTTATTTTTTAAAATTTGTTTCTTCAACCTACTGCTTATTTTCACTCAGGGATCCATGGGAAGGGATCTTAGCCCTATGTAAAGGGTATCAAAAAATCTAGATAGTGACACTGAGCGCCATAAATCAGCTATGAAGTATCACAAATCACACCTAAAAGTCTTGGTTTCAAAATACATTCCTTAGTTTCTTTCTAATATTTTACTGATTGTTGAAACTGGCTCTTTATCTAGAGAATCTGTCATTCCACTATATGAGGCACTTGCCCTGGTTCTTTGTGTCAACATATTCCCTCATATCAACAACTTCATATTCTTTATCATCAAAATAATGAGTTCAAGTAACTAATATTTTAATCTTCACCACACATTCTTAAAGGTGGTTCCTACCATTTCATGATATCGAATTGACATAACTATCCCATTGGGTAGGATGCGAGAGATTATACAATCAGTTAGTAAGCATATCTCATTTTTTTGTTTGTTTCCCATGAATAGTTTTCTTATGGCTATTGGGAGAGATTTTAAAAAATGAATTACTTGATTTATTTTTTGGTGACTGAGTGACAATAAAAAACTATGGAGTTTTGAAAAAACCCACGTTCTTTTTTTGACAAATGGGACAGTATAAAACCTTCTATAAAAGGCAAGTTGAAAGAAACAATGATAGGTTGAGGGATAAAAACATGTTTCCACTTTTAAAGGTAATAAAGGGGTTTCCACCATTACAATTCTCCACTACCAAAAATGATTTACAAAGTGAGGGAATGAAAAAAAATCACGTGATTATAAAAAAAGAATTTTCAATGGGAATGGGGAAAGAGATCCATGATGGAGAGCCATTTATTGGAATTCTTCTTATTTTCAGAGATAAATCATCATGTCTAAGTTGTGATGGTTGGATATACATCAAAATATAATTTCCATTTATTGGTGAAAAATGCCTTCAAGTGAGAGAACAATTTCTCTATGTGTTGAGAGACAAATATTTTGGGTGCATTGTAAAATTCCTTCATGTGATGAGAGAAATTAATTTGGGTGAAAAAAATACTTCACTTGAATTTGTTGTTTTGTGACAGATTATTTTATAGCTTTATGCTCTATCCCAATAACTGGTATTGAAGGAGATTCATGGTTTGGAACTTGTAAAATCGAGCTATAGAAATGGACTCACATTGAGGAGTTATTCTGGGATCTTCAAAGATGATACATGTAATAGATGTGATAAATTATTCCAATGTTGACAAGGATGATCTGATGCAGATGGAGATCCAACTATGGTGGAGTTGATGTGATTGATTTGATCATAGAGGAGTCAATGATGGTTGAGCCAGCAATTTTAGGGATGATGGTGTGTAAGATGATGATGTTATATTGAAATTTTAAATCATGTTACACATTACTGAGATTGACTTTAAAAGTTGAATTACTTATTATATTTTTTTGACAAAGTCACAATTAAAAAATAGAGTGTTTTGGAAAACCCAACGTTGTTTTTTCAAAAATTATCAAGCATCAAACCTTATATAAAATGATGGTGGAAGGAAATAATGATAGTTTTAGGGATGGAAATATGTATCCTTACTGAGAGGGAAAAAGGGTGTGCCACCTTTTTAGTTTCCCAATTGCTGAAAGAGGTGTAAAACGCAAGGTGAAGAAGATGGAATGTGAGAATGGAAAGAGAATTATCAATGACATCCTGGGAATATATCCATGATGGAGAGCCAGATATCAAAATTCCTCTTAGTTGTGGAGATTAATTTGCATGTCCCAGTTGTGATGATCTGTGGTGCAATAATTTATTATGTCCATGTGTCGGTGAAAAATGCATTTGGGTGAGAGAAACTTTTATCTTGATGTTAAGACAAAAATCCCTCAGGTGTTTTGTAAAATTCCTTCACGTGATGGGTAAAATTAATTTGGGTGGAAAAACCATTTTTGTGAATTTTCTGGTCTTTTTCAGCTAGATCCACACCAACACTGGTTCTTCTCTTTATTTTAATTCTCTTATAGACTCTAATAATTAAACATTTTTTCTCCAATGAGATGGTGAATGAGGTTTCTCTAAGAGTTACTATGACTCTGTAGGAAAATATTTTGGAGTCCAATTAGCCCATTTTTTTGGTTATAGAATTAGTTGATTAAAAAAGTTTTATTGTTAATCCTTATTGAAGGTGTTATATTTCATTTTGGTTGAAACTTTTGAACATAGGTTTAGTGGAAATAAATTAATACAAACACATCTCATAAATTCTGATGGTTAAGTTCTTGGTGTACTATTTAGATCCCCAAATCATATCTTATGATCTTCAAAAAAAATTTAGAGATATGGAGAGTTTTCCATCAGATTATATGTCTTATGTTGGGGGAGGGGGTGCTTTCAAATATTTGAAAACAATAAGGAATATGGTTTGATATAATTGTTTCAAGGAGACAATTTCAAAAATCATAAGGAGAATTCAATTGAGTGGTGGAAAATATATCTTGTGTGTGAATCACCTATGTCTTAGATCCTAGATTAATTTGAATACAAGTCACCAGCTAGGTCATCACATTCTACAAATCATGTTTTATAATGATCAGATCATAATTTAAATAATATTTTTATCGAATTATTTTGAAGAATGGGAATGTACTAGTAAAATTCTCACTAAAGGATGGATTATATTCCATAATATCTATAGGGATCCTTGTTTCCGATACATTCTCTAAGAACTCTAGGTAGGAATATGTTTTTAGTGATGGAAAAGGTTACAAAACTGCATCTCCTCACCCCGTGGTATTGTCTTTCACAAAAAAAATCAATGAACCATTAAGGATATTCTAGGTACTAACACAATATTTAATGAAAAGTATTGATATTTTGAGGGTAATGGTGAAATTATTGGGAAAAAAACACTAAACCCAAAATTACTGAATTGGGGAATTTTCTCACAGAATAAAAAATCAACAGAATATAACATAAAGGATGTAATAATTAAAAAAGAATAATGAACACAATGATTTTAGTGTTTTAGTCATGATGGGACCTACATGAATGGTAATAACACAAAGAACACATGGGTATTATCAAAGCTTAATATAAGAAAACTATTTCATGAAAATAAGAGTGGTTAAATATCAATAGAAGAATAAAGATTCTACTATTGAAATGAGTATAACAAAAAACATGATGAAAATACATTTTTGGATGAAAGGAGGACTGATTCTTATGATCTCTTAGAGACTTCATTAGAGGGATGTAACAAAACTTTGTACTCACTGAGGATCCACATAATCACAAAGGTATGTGCCTGGACTGGAACAACTTCCACTCGGGTACTTTTCCTATCATGATCGGGATCAAAGGATGCTATAATCGATGTTAAACCATAAGTGATACACTGGTAATGTATTGCAGAAAATGGACAGAACCTATACATAGCACTAAGGAACTAGATTAATTGGGTTAGGGTTCAAGATATTGAAATGGAAGTTGAAGCATACCACAGTTGTGAGAGTATAATCGAAAAATGAATACTGAAGATACAAGCATGTAGGGGGTGATCAACTCCCCCTAAAACCCAACACACCTCAAATGTGAAAGTATGATCCTTGAGGTCCATGACATAGAACCAAACAAAAACAAAACTATGTGAACAAATGGTCCTTACTAGGGAGATTACATGGATGGATCCGGTAGTAGAATATACCAAAAACATGTATAGGTCAATATAAATTCCCATATGGGAGGTCCAAGCACCAAAAATTGGAAAAAAATGTAAATTTGAGTAGATAAAAAAATTATAATGAAAAAAATATTACTTTCATGTAGAACTAAGAATATAAATGAAATAATAATGAACTGGGAATTTAAATATAAAAAAAACTCAATATCATAAATAAAAAATATCCTCCATTTTCAATTGGAATTGGAGATGTTCTTGCACCTAAAGTTATATGATTGGAAGCAAATTAATTCTCTCTAGGGAAAAAATGAATCTAGGAGATACCATAAAGTTATTCAAACTATCAGTTGGGGTATCATTAGTGTGTGTCTTGTTGACACAGAGAGTTCGAAATTCTATAATATATCTAATAAAATGTATTCTAATGTATATGTTTCTGGATTTACCATGGAATACTAAATTCTTGGATTATTGTAACGTGGATTGACTATCATTATAATCATTAAAAAAAATTAATAAAGGTTGAGTTTATAAGGAAAGACTTTAAGCTATAACGCCTCTTTAATAGCATTAGTCAAGGCTATGTACTCAAATTTTGTGGTTGAATGAGACAACACATACTTCATGTTACACATACTAGAAAAAGGGAATAAAAAATCAATGAATACAAAACCAGTCAGGAATTTCATAGTATCAATTTTCCTTGTATAGTCAGCATTTACATACCCAACTATAAATTAAAAAGTATCCACATTTCTAGCATAACATAATGACGTATTAGATCTTCCAAAAAATTATGATGAATCTATTTCATGGAATGAAAATGGGGCTTTCCTCAAGTAGACATAAAAATTAATGATGGTGTTGATTTCAAAGGATATTTCAGGCCTAGTGTAGATCATGTAATACAAGATATTACCCACTATATTAGTATAATGTATTTCATTCATAAATTGGATACCATCATTAGCTATGGGTGACTGTTTCAAAGGCAATGTATAGTGTTGTATAAGAGGTATACTAATAGTTTTGAATGATTTTACTAGCTATATTTTGAGAATGTTTAAAATATTATATTGTTGTGAAAAATAAGGCTATTTATTAAGCTTTCCCAAAATTATTTCAACACATTGATTTTAGTTAGGTGAACCTAAGTCTTTATTTCAAACATGAATTTTAATAGAGATTTTACAATAGTAATAAGACACATGTTTTTTAAAATAATGAGCATATAATCAACATACAAAATAAAATAATTCTTTTATATTTTAATTAAATTGAAATAATGAAAAGTATCATATTGAATCATTGTAAATTGAATATAAGGAATAAAAGACTAAATGTTTTGGAACCATTTCCTTGAATATTATTTTAATCTATATAGAGAATTATTTGAAAGGAAAACATTATCATATTTTAATTATCTTTTGTAACCATCAGGAGGCCTCATTTAATTTTTCTCACTTAAATCACCATGTATAAAAAATTAGTTTTATAATCATGTTGTTTAATATAAAGGTCTTGATAAATGAAAAAGGAAAAAGTAAACCCACTATTTAGAGTCCTTTTCATCCAGGTCCTGCTTATAATTCTGAGAAGAATCATCACCTAGATCCTATGTAATATTAATGTCATAAGAAGAGATATAATATTGGTTGAACCAAGTAAGAGGTCTAATAACTATCCTAACTCTATCTTCGGTCAATTTATAGTCTCTTTTATTGGAAGGAGGTTCTGTTTCAGAATTTGAACTAGAACTAGAGTCAGAATCATCTTAGGTTGTGGGCTGAGTTTGATGTGGAGTGGGTTGGATAGTACCCTCAGAATGGGATAGAGACTTGGTTTCATCATACTGTTCTAAGGCTAGATCATTGCTATCAGGTGTGATATAGTATAATTTTGGATAATATGACTCATATAACACCACATCCCTATTAATGATGAATTTTTGGTAATCGGTTTTATCAAATCAATTTTTATTACCTTTAACACCCTTAGGATACTATAAAAAGATGCATTTAAGGGATCTAAGTTCCAATTTATTATTCTTTACAGGGGTTTAAATAGTGTAGATTACGACTCATAAGTAGGTATAATAATGTGGCCTACCAATATATAATTATTTAGGGGTTCTAAACTTATTGGAAGAAGAAAGGTTCCATTTTAAAAGTTAGACCGCCATGTTGGAATCCTCTTCCCAAAAATATTTAGGGAGACATGAGCATACAAGCATGCTTCAGAATCTTTCAAAAAAAGTTCTACTCATTATTTATTAAAGAATATGATTTGGGATTTCCCAAATAGTCTGGTGTCTTTGAATACCCTCAAATTCATATAATTGAATAACCTCATTGGATAAGTACTCTAATCAATCATATGTTCTCATGGTTTTAATTTTTTTCCCAACTCGATTTTCAACTAAGATTTTCTAGGTTTAAAAGGACTATAAGACTACATATTTATTTCTTAAAATATAAATCTATACTATTCATGATAATTCATCCATAAAATTGAAAACAATAAGAACCACCACCATTGAAGGTAGACCTAGATTGTCCCATAGGTCAGGATGTATGTATTCTAAGGGGATGGAAGAATTAAAATTGGATCTATTAAAGGTTACTCTCTTGGCCTTTCCCATCATAGAATATTCAAAAAATGGTAGATTTCTTGGTGTGATTTCACTCAATATCCCATTCTTGTTGAGTTTTTCTATACCAATAGAGCTTTCATGACATCAACTCATATACCAAAGCAAAGTATTATTAGTATTTGCGGTACAGAAACTACTCAACATTCTTGATGAGCCATTCATTTAAAAACATACCTCCCATTAATGAGAGTATCATTAACGATATTTATAGATCCTTTAGAGATGTTTAGAATCCATTTTTCAAACCAAAAAGCCACTACTAGAAAAACGACCTATACCCACGGTTTTAAACCGTGGGTATAGCCCCCAAAACCGTAGGTATAGCCTATACCCACGGTTTTGGGAACCGTGGGCTGGAATGGCGTCGGTATATGGGTCTCATCCTATACCCACGGTTTGGAGAACCATGGGTATAGGGGAGTCCAATTTGGCATAATGTTGTTCCAACATGGAACAGAGCAGACCCCACATTTTTCAAACCGTGGGGAATTTAATTAAAAAAACGCATCCAAGGGGTTTTGAACCTGCGCTGCGCAGTATGCTTCGAGGCCGCATCTCACCAACAGACCAACCCAGCTGTTATTTTTATATGTTATATATACATATATCTTCGTATATATATTAATATGGCGTATTTAAATTAAAAAATGCTCTTAGGGGGATTCGAAACTGCGCCGCGTGCTGTGCCTGGCGGATGCACAACCCCAACGGACCAACCCAGCTGCGATTTTCATTTGACATAAATACATATATTTTCATATATATATTATTATATGGAATTAAAATTCAAAAAAAAAACGCGCCCAGTGGGTTTCGAACCCAGGCTGGCGCTGAGACTCAATACCGCGCCACAAAAACGGACCAACTCGGATATACCAATTTTATTAGTTTATATTTATATGTATATAAATATATTTATCTAAACCGTGAAAAAATCTATCCCCACCAAATTCTTCCCATGTCCCGCCTAATTTTATTTTCCCATCATAACGCGGGAAAGCTATACCCACGGTTCTCCAGAACAGTGGGTATAGGTCTCCAAAAAAACCGCAATACCCACGGTTATGAAGAACCGTCGGTATAGATCTTTGAAAAATACCGTATACCCATGGTTATCTCTAAAACCATGGGTATAGGTCTTAAAATAAAACTATTCCCACGGTTTTTGGCACAACCGTGGGTATAGGGGTAACCTATACCTAGGGTTTTTTGCAAAACCGTCGGTATAGACCTATTTTCCAGTAGTGAGTGAACCCACTTTGGACAGGAATCCCCAAGGAAATCAGGTTTCTATGATGGTTGGGAACCCACCTAACATAAAAAAAGTGATGATGGAATGGTCATTTTGTTCTATTAGAACCCAACCTCTCCCCTCTATCCTACACATATTATTATTTTCTAAGAGGAAATAAAATTTCACTCTCTATATGAATTCTAGGATTGACTCTATAATGGTACACAAGTGAAAAGAGTAACATAATTCAAAGACCCACTCATGATTGAGATCATGTTTGGAAAATATTTAACTCTTTAGATGTGTCATAATGAGAGTCCACCAAAAGGGACTGGTTTGTGGGGTATATATTCTCATGTTATTGTTTAAGCTTCTTATAGTAGGGATAGTGTTTTTGGGCTTACTGCAATGAGGTAAATCAAATTTTATTTCTTAAAAAATAGACATAGGTTTCTGTTGATTATTCTTTATTCTTTTATATTTTTTAAATGCTTTCTCTTTACCTTTATACTATGTTCTAACCCTTGTAAACCTAATCTCCACCTCACCTTTTATTCATGGTTTAGAATGAAATTCATTGGAGAGAAGGGAAGACATAACCATTTCAAGGGTTAATGAGTCATGGGTATACATCATGGTTTACTATAAGGTGATATAAAAATTATATAACACCCCAAGCTTCCACAGTACGCTTCTCTTTAAATAATACAGTAGCGTGTGTTGTACGCAACTTCGAGTTCTAACACACACCACAACCAATCAAAGTAGCCATTATGAATAGTAATACCTGATTTTTGAAATTTTATAAATTTTATCTCTCAAAATGGACTTCATTTTTGGATTCAGAATATAGAATTTAGCCTAGGGTGAAATTTTGGTACTTTTTGGATAAATTTTATATTTTGATGAATAGTGAAAATTACTAAATTTTAATTAAAAACAACTTTTTTAATCAAAATAATTAGTAGTGATAAATTATTAATTTGTGTTATTTTAAAGTATATTTAGAATATATTTTTACCATTTAATACAACGTTAGTCATTGGACATAATTTCACAATTAAACTGTACATAAACAAGTGTCAATCATTTGATAGTTATTATCTCTTAAAAACAAGCTTTTTGTTTTTACAACAGGAATTAATTTTAAATTAATTTCGGTCACTTATGTGTTTTGAATTTGGAAAAATGGATTCCATATTTGGAATCAGGATGTCCAAATTTTTTAAATAGGTAACTTTTATTTTTAGACATTTTGAATAATTATTTCGGTAAATATTTTATTTACCATGGTTAAAGGGTAAATCCGGTAAATAAGGGTAAAAAAATAATATTATAATAATAATAAATTACCCTAAAACGTGTAATAACCTTATTGGTTGATACAAGTCCGACCATGGGCATCTTTGGGTCGATTTTGGGACCCCATAGATCCACTTGTAAGTGATAAGGACACTTTATATTAATTAAGTCAAAATAAATACAAAAATGACATAAGCATATATCTTTTAGAAAAACAATTTTTAAATAGGGTTATATATATTGGATTTTTGACTATAAATATTCATTAGAAATATAAAAATATTTCCTACATAATGGTATTTTATTTATAATTTTTAGACATTTAATAATTAATATTATTTATGATACAATAATGATGCATTATTTTCCTTATTAATGAAAGAATAAAATAATTGGTATTATAAATGTTAAAATAAATATAATTTGAAAGTTTTGATGCCATCCACGAATTTTATTGATTAATATTACATGTTAGTATTTCTTAAATGAATTTTTTTTGAATTAATAATGTTGTTAAGACTTTAACAAAAAAATCATTTATTAAATAGTGTCAAAATTGACATAAAAGAGTTTTTAAAATAAATATTATATTATTAATTGATATTCAATTTCTAAAAATCTTAGGTTCGGCGAAGAGGCTTATATTATGATAGGTGTATTATTAATGGACCACTTGGGGGTCTCTTGGATGTATATATTAAGTTTATTAACTATATAATATAAAAATACAAAGTGACATGGTAAATGTCAAACTAATTAACTAAGAGGTAAAACTAAAAGATAAGGTTAATATAGTGACCCAAACCTGTCTAAAACCTATTGGTTGAGTGGTTTTAGACTTATCCCCACATTAAATTTTAAATAATCTACTTTGGAGCCATTAGAAACCGAATATAAATTTATTATAAAATATAATTTCTAGCTTTTCCAAAGGTGCCCCTCACCCCTCTTATAAAAGGGCACTCACCATTCTCTCAATTTCACACATTCAATGCCTTTTAGATCATCCAAACCCTTCCCAAATACTCTCTAAACTTTCCCCCCTTCATCCTAGAGGCCTTACTTTAGTCATAAATCCATCCTAAGGACTCCTTTTGATCAAATCAAAAGGAAGAACCCGAAGGAGAGGTAATGATTTCACCACCCTTTTTCAAGTTCCTTTCTTCTTCAACTTATTCTTTCTTTGTTATTACCATTATAAAATAATAACTCCAGTATATTATATATACTTATATGTTATTATAAATATGTTACAAGCATATTCAGTATTCTATCCATCCTTTTAATGACATGTCACCATACGTGCGTACGTACGGCTTACCGTCTCCACGTTGTGGTGTAATTGTTATTCAAAACATTATTATTCGGATGGTTATAATAATGATTTGTAATTCATTTAAATAATAAATATAACATGATAAATATTATTTATATATGATATACCATTCAATTATATATTATAATAATATCAAAAGAATGATATTGTCGCTCGTGCGTACGTACGGACTACCGTCTCCACGAACGCGATGAGATTCCTTCCCCATCGTATCCATTCAAGAATAATTTTCATT
The DNA here is from genome assembly GCA_963277665.1 of Viscum album. Lineage (NCBI taxonomy): Eukaryota > Viridiplantae > Streptophyta > Magnoliopsida > Santalales > Viscaceae > Viscum > Viscum album. The sequence continues at coordinate 1,162,425,977 of OY728122.1, read as the reverse complement.
TGATGGTTAAAAATAATGTTTAAAGACTTAATATCATTCTGTATATGAATATGATACAAAATATCCATAACAAACATGGCTTATATAACAAAACATATAAAATAAAATGAGTAAGTTAACACCCAGAACGACGATAATACTAAGCTTTATTAACAAAGCAATGTTAAAAGATCATATATGATATCATATTAATATATATGATTATTTCATAATTTAATAACAATTATTTCACCATTATACAGGAGGTTAACCTACCATCAACCAAGGAAAAGTACAAGGTAATGGTTATTTCACAATCTCTTCATTATCCGAGGTTGTTTATATGTAATTATCTACTGGGACCTCTTTATCATCAACATCCATGTTTCTTAAAAATGTATTTAATTTTTTTTTATTTTTTACTAGAATATGTTTTAAAGTCATTTATACCCTTGTTTGACTTTTTATAAGAGGTTTATAAATGAATCTTTCCGTTGTTTTCCAAACAAGGTCCTTTTTAACCTTTTCGAAAAATTTAAGGTAAGAATGTCTTTTTAACTTATACGCTGGATGCGGCTATTTTCCTCCGTTAGAAAGTTTTCGAAGCTTCCATTACAAGATTATAAGAATATTTTCAAAGAAAATGTTTTATTTTATAAATATATGACTCTTAAATGATTTCAAAATATAAAGATATATTTCTCTAAAAAGAGTTTTTCTTTCATCTATGTCAACATCCTTTGATGGATTTTAAGTTTATTTGGAGTTGATTTTTTATGATAAAAAAATTCCATATTGTATTGATGGTTTTGTGATATGTTTTAATATGGATGTATTATTTTTATACCATTAATGTTTTATGAAGAAAGTATTGACATTTCATATGCTAGTTTTAATATGAATGTTTATGTTATGTTTAAACCTGTTCATATGAGGAATGCATTGGACTTAATAAGTGATGGGTGGAGCCTGATATAGCTCCTCGATGCATCGGTAGGTATCATGAGACAAACTAGTGTCTTGGAACAAGGCCTTGACAAAATATTATTTGTAGTCTTGGCACGAGGCCTTGGCTATGTGGTTATGATAGTCTGGCATTATGCATTCCATCATTATGAAAGTGGTTATTGATATTCCATGTGATTATTAGACTAGTAGAATATCCATGTGAAAAAGTAAAAGGAATTATTTCATTTTATCTTTTCCATATTATTCTGAAGTTCATGTTTAAAAGGATTTTGTTTTAGTTATACATTGCCTTAAATGTTTATGCTTATTTATGAATGTTTCCACTATATTGTTATCCTTACTGAGCATCTGAGCTCACCCCTTTCAATGTTTTATTTTTCCCAGGATGTGAAGAAGTAATTTATGAATGACCAGCAGGGATTGTATGAGGGGATATGAAGACAAGATGTTGTTGTAGTAGTTTTCACTTTATGATGTAATGTAAACTTTATGAATGTATCTAGTTATTCCAAAGCTACTAAACTAATCGGTCTTTCGAGACTTGATCTTTCTTGTGATCATGACAATATTATGAAATAATCCACCGACTCTGGGTAACTAGGGTCGGGGTGTTACAAATTATCAAAATAAATTAATACAATTTCATGATATTCATCATCAGTAGGTACATATATGTTCTCTAAATATAACATAAATTTTTAAAATTCTAATAAATGGGCCTTAATTGAACAAGAAGGATTATTTTTAAATGAGAACATTTAGTATTTTTTATAAAGACATCCAACTAATGAAGCTATCAGGTATGTATTTCTTTTTTAATCCAAATAACAAAAGTATTATTTTTTTAAGAAACCCCCCTAAGAACATCATATCCTAATTAATATAGTAGAGAACTATGCTCTTTAACTAAAACATAAGGGGAAACATATTTATATTCAGTGATAGTCTATCCAGTTTCATTTGTATTTAAAATCTGTTTCATAGGACCATAGAGGGAATCAATTAATATTTTTTGAACTACCATGCATCTCATATTAATTCTAAAAATATTAAAGTCATTTTCACCATCAAATTTATTGATCTTAAACCGGGTTATTGAAATATCTACCAAAATGAGTAAATTTAATTTTATTACAAACAATTCTAAGTGTAATCCACCCAAAAATGACTAATGTTAAGGGTAAATGATTATAATCCAAAAAGATTCAAAATTATATGGAATTAAGTGAGGTGAAAATGGATCTAAATACAGAAAATGGATAAAAGTGGCGATTTAAGAATAAATTGAAATGAAAAAAAACAAGAAACCAATATTGAAAGAAATAATCATGTTTTATAGAAATAGATAACTAGTGAGGCGCTCATTACACTTTATGAGGGTTAAAGGTGAATTGATATGGATAGAACAATAAAAAACAAAAGGATTGAACAAGGTATTTTTCTATTAGAAGTCAAAATCAATAGAATTGAACATATAAGATGCTAGAATTAAATAATAAACAAAGAACAAAAATATTCACTTGATTTGGTCATGCTAAGACATATGTACATAGAAAGAACACCACCGACACATGTGATTTATTCAATATGAAATGAAAAATGGTTTTACAGCATACCTGAGTAAAGAAACATTAGTATAATCATACAGATTCGAGTACTATAAAATAATAATAATAAAATGTGACACACTTTATGTTTTAGAAATGATGATGTATGGTTGTTCTGGTCTCTTCAATTCATCATGAGAACACTATATAAAAACATCATACTCACTGAGGATCTATATTCTTGTAGAGTCACTCACCTGGACTAGATCCATTTTCACCCGGGTACTCCCTCTAGTGTCTTCTTGATCGATGAAACTGTCATCTAAGATCCACATGAAGTGGTAAACAAGAATTTTACTATGGAGAATAGTCGGAAAGGAAACATATCGCTATGGAACTAGAAGCAACATGAATGGTTTTCAGAGCTAGAAATGGGAGTTAGGGAATACCAAAGCTATGTGAGGATGGGATAGAAATGAATTCCAATGAGACGAGAGAGTAGGTTGTGATCAATTTCCCCTGACACTGGAAGTGCCTCAAAAGAGTGAGGCCAATCCCTAAGTTCCACGAAATAGAGGTGAATATAAATTGCATGGTACAAATGAATACTCCTAACTAGGAGTAAAATTAGGATGAATCAGGTGGAAGAACATATCAATGACCAATAATAAGGGTAACAAGGTTTTCCACCCTTGCATGAGAAGGTATCACATGCCATGTGTATAGGCCAAAGGAAAGGCCCATATGGGAGGCCCCAACACAAACATTGGCCTAAGAAATTAAAATTTTATTAGATGAACAATAATTCTAATAACTATTATAGTGAAAACATGTAGAACTAACAATATAAATGGTATAATTATACCATGGTAATTTCAATATGAAAAGAAAATTTAATACCACAATTCAAAAATATTTCATGTGGGTGTGATGTGTTAGTGTAATGTATTTAATATGATCTTATGGATTAAATTTTTGCATCATATTTCATGTTCCAAGACCAATTCTAGCAGATTTATGATATATACAACTATGGGGCAGCTTATTCACTCCCTGCAAGAACTAGATGATGCTTACTCTACCTACTCCAAGATAATAACCCATAGGCTTTCAGATCCATCACTAACCAAATATACATACTCAATGTATTTCCCTACTAAGGAAAATATGTTTATGGTATCATGTTAGTTTGGTACTAAAAATAAATTCAACCCTTAGGATTTGGGTGTGTGATGGATTTACAAAAAAAACTATAGCTTGTGACTGCCTAACCATGATGGATGTATTTTTTATGTTTTTTCTCATGGTTATGGATATATAGAAGGAGGGATTCTCTAATTCCCCACTTAAATATAATTTTTGTGAATTTTTCCATTTCACATACTAAGAGTAGAGATGAATGTTAGTTTCTGTATAAATGAGGAAAATTTTCATTTTTTATGAATTCCAAATTTCCCTGATCTCTTCTCCCTCTCCCTCAAGGTTTTTTTAGAATTTTAAATTTCTAGATTTTATGGAAAAAATATTCCATGGGATAATTGGTGTTTTATTAATATCCTTATATTTATTTTATTTACTAGTATTTTTGATGATCATGATTAAAAAACCCATGAAATAAGTTTCAAGTGGAACTAAAACAATAACAAAATTTATTAAACAAAAAAAAGCATCAAATAAATGATTGAATAATTATCATTGTCAGTTGAAATGCTCAAATGTATTTTACACTACCAAAAATAATATCCATTTTTCTCAAATATACACTTCTCTAACCTCTAAATAAATCCAATTATGTTATCATACAATTTATTTCATTTATATGGATGGATCTAATTCATTATGTTGGTTCATTCATTCATATCAACTATTTAGCTGGTATGAAACATCATATGATGAAAAGTTTTAAAAATTCACTTGAAAGGAGCATTTGGTCGCTTGTTCTAGATGATGTTAACTTTTGGGGAAATTACAATGTTTCAAGTCCATGTTATTGGTAAAAAAGATGACTACAGACATTCAATATTTAATAGCCCATGAACTTAATCATTCAAATTTTTATAAACTAAATCTACAAGATTTTATTTTAAAAATTTATTCCATCCAATAATAACACATATGGTTCATTTTAAGTATATCTTATAGATTGTATTATTAGTGGATTTAAGAATTACATAAGTGTGATAGGACATCTAAATTACCAACTTCATTATTACCTGATTCCACACACACATTGTTAATGAAAACCCCACACTATCAATTTTTGGATGAAAAATACCAATAGATGCTTTATTTATTAAATGATTATCCAAAGGTTTCATGGGATATTCCATCCATTTTATATCATTAATTGAAAATAAAAATTGAGTTATATCAATATTTTTATAAACACTAGTATACAAACCTCTTAAAAAATCAAAACTCTCCCCATCTAAATTACAATAGTACCAGGGGAAGAGATTATGTTTCACTTGTAATGGTAAGTACACTACTTTGTATAGATCATGACAAACCACCTACATTAATAAATTTTTATTTAGATAATTTTCTATAACTCCCTGAATATTTTACCTTACATTACTTATCTCATCATGATTATTAAGGTTCCACAAACCATTCTATGATTCATATTCATGGATGTATTTAGGATTCCGAATGTATTTTTTATTAGACATGATCAATCTCTTTAATATTATTCAACCATGACTTGTGCATCATCTCAATCTTTAATAAAGTTACAGATTGTATTTTAAATCATTAGATGGTGGATATGATCACATGAAATTCCAAGGATTAATTAATAAACTAAAAATCACGATCAATGGTCATATCCAATTTATCCTACTTATGCATTACTAGGGATAAAATCTGACATTGTGGTGCGTATATCAATAATTTAAATTTAAACCAATATTAGTGCAGTAGTACCGAGACTTAGGTTATCTTCATAGAGTAGAGTTCTTTGGAGGTGTTATTATATTTTTAATGTGTTATGTGTGTTAAAATAAATATTGTATTAGTTTGGTTTTAAATTTAGTTTTTGAATGAAGTGGACTAACCATGTATATCCCCTGACATTGTCGGTTATATCATTATTCTATTTAATCTCTCATCTTCTCTCTCTAACAATGTGAAGCCTCACTTGATTATCCTCAAATGGAAGTTTTATCATGATTAGGGGGATGTAATTATCAATGCATACTAAATCCTCACATATCATGGAAAAAAATATCTCTAATCACCCTTTAGTAAATCCGCTACTCAAAATCAAATGCAATGTGGAGATAAAGACACAGTATAATATTTTATAGCTTATAGTCTGATCAATAATGATCCTAGGATTCCATTTAAAATTTACAACCAATTGATAGACTATCCATATGGCTAAGATGATATTAATTTCACAGTATAATTTTTTGGTATGAGAGATGATGTAAATCATATACAACCAAAGTTGGTTGGGTTAGGTGTCAAGGTTTCTTGGTGATCACAAGATGAAGTAGCATGATGGACTTCATGGTGGGTATTACCTCAATATTTGTTCAGTACATAAAAAAATATGATGTCATATATAAGAAACATCTTTGGGGGGTCCATAATGAGTTTTATGATCACACATTGTGGGAGAATATTGATGCATATGAAGAATATTATGTCTATATTTCAGGTAATAAGTTTTATATGAGATTCAGTCAGAATGGTTGGATATGTTTGAGATATAGGAATGAGGAGGGAATCATGTTTTTATGGTGATGTATCCATTTATGTTTTTATTTTAGTTTTCTTTAATTCTTTATCGACACTGTTTGTGATCCTTTTGATGTATATATACATATACAACATGGGACCACTATTTTTATAGAATGTTGACATTTATTTGTCCTTGATGGACTGATCTTAGCTGTAATTCATCATCCCTAATCTTATATTTTTTGCTGGTTTATTTATTTATATTTTATTGCACATGATTATAGAGATAGTTGAGTATCTACATGTTTCTTATAGAATATTAGCACTCAATAGTAGTCTCTAGTGTACATAGTGGCATGCCTAAGGTAATGTATTAATATTGACTTGGTAACTATTCCAACCGCCCTGATCCATGACATTACACTCACTGATACCCACTCAAACGTGAACATGCTAACATACACACACACACACACCCAAACCCATGTTCCTGTGTATCCACACTCCCTCAATCCCATGCATACTTACAAAACCACACTCACACCCCCTAACAACCATGATTTATAATTTTCTTTCCTCATCACTAAAAAACTAATGATTTAGGAGTCCTTAATAGTTAGTAGCTTTTCTCAACACTGATAAAGATACTCTTCAACTTCACTAAAAAATTATACCTTCATCTAAAAATTATTTATCATTAATTAATGGTTTATATATCATTGAAAAAAATTACATATAAAAGTAAAAACATATTTCATTTTCTACTTATTTAGGTGTGGCCTTTATGCCCCTTAATAGAACCCTCACCCCATCATAACTCACCCTCTATCCCTGTAACGCCCCGACCCTAGTTACCCAGAGTCGGTGCATTATTACATAACATTGGCATGATCACAAGAAAGATCAAATCTCGAAATACCGATTGGTTTAGTAGCCTTGGAAATACTAGATATATTCATAAGTTTTACATTACATCATAAAATGAAAAACTACTACAACAACATAATGTCTCCACAGTCCACACTATTATCCCCTCATAATATCCCTGCAGGTCATTTATAACTTACTTCTTCACATCCTGGGGAAAATAAAACATAGAAAAGGGGTGAGCTCAAATGCCCAGTAAGGATAACAATATAGCGGAACATTCAAAATAAGAATAAACATTTAAGGCAATGCATTACAAAAACAAAAGACTTTTAAACTTGAACTTCAACATAGTATGGAAAAAGTAAAATGAAATAATGCCATTTACTTATTCACATGGATATTCTATTAATCGAATAATCACATGAAAAATCAATAACCACTTTCATAATGATGGAATGCATAATGCTAAACTTTTAATTTCTTTTCAAGGCCTCGTCCCAAGACCTTAGGGATAAATGTAACCGGAACCCAACCCGGAGTGCCCCTAATAACCGGACACCAACCCGGAGTGCCTCTAATAACCAGACACCAACCCGGAGTGCCTCTAATAACCGGACACCAACCCGGAGTTCCTCTAATAACCGAAGACCAAACCAGAGGGCTTACTTTTACCAGTCCCTAACCTGGAGGGCTTACTTTTACCAGTACCCAACTTGGAGGGCTTACTTTAACCAGTCCCCAAACTGGAACATACTTGTCCAACACATTCATATGAAGTAACGGTTGAAATATAACATAAACATTCTTATTGTAACTAGCATATGAAATGTCAATACTTTACTCATAAACCATGAATGATATATAAATGACACATCTATAGTCAAACATATCACAAAACTTCATTACAATATGAAAGTTTTAAATCATAATAAATCAACTTCAAATAATCTTAAAATCCATCAAAGGATGTTGACATAGATGAAAATGTTTTTTAAAAATTATTGAGAGAAATATACCTTTTTCATGAAAACATTTTAATGTTACACAATTTAGAAAGTAAGGCATTTAAATACATTTTTGAATCAAAGTGTCCCATACCACTTTGAAACTTTTGAATGGAATTAACACTTTTAAAACAATCATTTTCATATAAATAAATCCTTACAAACCATTTTGAAAACATGAACACAAATGAGAATGATTTAGAAGAATAAATATTTAAAACATTTAAAATGATGTTTTAGTAAAAGTTCCCTTAGAAAGAATCCCTTTTAAAACTCTTTTATGAAATATGGACATGGATAGTAAATATGTCCCTGTAGATACTTACATAAAAACAACCTCGGATATTAAAGAGATTGTGAAGTAAACCCTTATCGATTTGGTAATTATGAAACATACAACCCATGAAAGAGGTATCATACAATGAAAATGTAAATACACATAAGGTAAAGTGTATTACACAAAGAATACAATTATGGGCAGTACATACACCACACAAAAGATAATAGTGGAAATATGGCATGAATCTCACGGAAATAAAGAGTGAGATGAAAACCCCTTACCACGTTAATCAACTGAGTCGTATGGCCAAAAGTTAACAACCACCAAATTATTTACAGAATAACATGAATATAAAGATAATAATGATAATATATATATCAAATGCCAGTACACAATACACCACTTTCAATAATTTTGTGGCGAATAATGGAAATCTCACAGAATTGAATGTGAGATAAGAAAATCCCTTACCTTGTACTTTTACTTGGTTGGGGTAGGTTAACCTCCTCTTCTTCGGGTTCTTCCTTTTGATTTGATCAAAAGGGCTCCTTAGGTTGGATTTCTGATCAAACTAAGGCCTCTAGGTTGTAGTGAGGGATGTTGGGAGAGTATTTGGGCAGAGTTTTTCCGAACCAAAAGGCTTTGAAGGTGTGAAGAAATGAGAAGGAGGAGTGCCCTTTTATAAGAGGGGTGAGGGGAACCTTTGGAAAAGCTAGAAATATTAATTTATAATAAATTCATATTCGGTTTATAATGACTCCAAAGTTGATTATTCAAAGGTTAAGGTGGGGATAGGTCAAAAAACACTCAACCAATAGAATTTAGACAGGTTTGGGTACTTATATTAACCTTATCTTTAAGTATTAACTCTAAGTTAATTAGTTTCACTTTTACAATGTCTCTTTGTATTTTTATATAATATGGTTAATAAACTTACTATATACATCCAAGAGACCCCCAAGTGGTCCATTAATGATGAAACTATCATGATATAAGTCTCTTGGCCGAACCTTAGATTTTTAGGAATTTAATATCAATTAATAATATAATATTTGTTTTAAGAACTCTTTTATGTCAATTTTGACACTATTCAATAGTTGATTTTTGTGAAACTCATAACAGATTGATTACTTCGAACAAAGTCAATTAAATCAATCCTAATATATCATATTATCCTAGAAAATTAGTTTAATTCATTAAAAGTTTCATATTATATTTATTTGGGTATTTATTATATCAATTATTTTAATTTTTCACTATTATAGTAATTACTGCATCATCATTGTGTCATAAATAAAATACATTATTTAATGTCTAAAAATTAAAAATAATATATAATTATGTAGGAAATCTTTTTATCTTTCTAATTAATATTTATAATCTAAAATCCAACATATATAGCCCTATGTAACCATTGTGTTTCTAAAAGATATATACTTGTGTCATTTTTGTATTCATTTTAACTAAATTAAAATAAAGTGTCATTATCACTTACAAGTGGATCCATGGGGTCCTAAAATAGACCCAAAGATGCCCATGGTAGACCATGTATCAACCAATAGGGTTAAGACACGTTTTAGGGTAATTTAGTATTATTATAATATTATTTTTTAACCCTTATTTACCGGATTTACCCTTAACCATGGTAAATAAAATATTTACCGCAGTAATTATTCAAAATGTCTAAAAATAAAAGTTACCTATTTACACAATTTGAACATCCTGATTACAAATATGGAATCCAGTTTACTAAATTCAAAACACATAAGTGACAGAAATTAATTTTAAATTAATTCCCGCTGTCAAAACAAAAAGCGTGTTTTTAAGAGATAATAACTATCAAAAGATTGACACTTGTTTATGTTCGGTTTAATTGAAAAATTATGTCCAATGACCAAAATTATATTAAATGGTAAAAATATATTCTAAATATACTTTAAAACCACTCAAATTCATAATTTATCACTATTAATTATTTTGATTAAAAAAGTTGTTTTTAATTAAAATTTAGTAATTTTCATTATTCATCAAAATATGAAAGTTATCTGAAATGTACCAAAATTTCACCTTAGGCTAAATTCGATATTCCGAATCCAAAAATGATGTCCATTTTGAAATATAAAATATATATAATTTCAAAAAGTAGGTATTACTATTCATAAAGGCTAGTTTGATTGGTTATGGTGTGTTAGAACTCGGTGTTGCGTACAACACACGCTATCACATTATTCAAAGAGAAGCGTACCGTAGAAGCTTGGGGTGTTACATTCTCCCCTCCAAATAATTTCGTCCTCGAAATTTCTAGAATACTTATCACATGAAAAGACTCGGGTGGTTCTTCATCATAAGTTCCTCGGGTTCCCACGTTGCCTCTTCCATCTTATGGTTTCTCCACAAAACTTTTACCAGACGCGTCGTCCGGTTTCTCAGTACTTGTTCTCTCGTATCAAGAATCCTAACGGGCTCTTCACAATAGGAAAGATCGGGTTCCAGTTCTAATTCCTCATAGGTGAGTACATGCGTTGGATCAGGCATGTATTTCCTCAACAGAGATACGTGGAACACATCGTGAACTTTGGAGAGACTTGGCGGCATTGCCAATCGGTAAGCTACAACCCCAATTCGTTCTAGAATTTCGAAAGGTCCGATGTACCTGGGACTCAATTTACCTTTCATACCAAAACGTATGACTCCCTTCCACAGAGATAACTTCAGGAAAACATGATCACCGACTTGAAATTCCAAATCCTTCCTTCGATTATCGGCATACCTCTTCTGCCTACTTTGAGCTGCTTTGATGTGATTTTGGATTACTTTCACCTTTTCCACTGTTTCCTCCACCAGTTCTGGGCCTACAAGTTTTCTTTCACCAACGTCATCCCAACAGGTTGGTGTACGACATCTCTTTCCGTATAACGCTTCATATGGTGCCATCTGAATACTCGAATGGAAACTATTGTTATAGGAAAATTCTACGAGTGGTAAATATTGATCCCACATACCCTGAAAGTCAAGTGAGGAAGATCTCAACATGTCTTCTAAGGTCTGAATAGTCCGTTCTGATTGTCCATCTGTCTGAGGGTGGTAAGCAGTACTCAAATGAAGTTCAGTATCCAGGGATTTCTGAAGACTTTTCCAAAATCTTGAAGTAAAACGGGGATCACGATCAGAAACAATTGATAAGGGTACTCCATGAAGTCTCACAACTTCATTAATATATAGTCTTGCTAGATGTTCTAGGGGTAGATCATCTCTTATAGCAAGAAAATGTGCTGACTTGGTAAGACGATCAACAATAACCCATATTGCATCATTCCTTCTAGGAGTCTTTGGTAGCCCCATGACAAAGTCCATCGTAATATTGTCCCATTTCCACTCCGGTATGGGAAGAGGTTGCATGACTCCTCCAGGCTTTTGCCTTCCATCTTTCACTTGTTGACAAACCATACATCTTGACACAAAATCAGCAATCTCCCTCTTCATGTTGTCCCACCAAAAATGTTCCTTCAAATCTCTATACATTTTGGTGCTCCCAGGGTGTATAGAGAAATTGGAACTATGAGCATCATCCAGCAATTCCCTTTTTAGATCAGGTATATTGGGAACACAAAGTCTCTTCCCGAATTTCAAAATTCCATCTTCATACACAAAGTCTCCCAATCTCCCATCATTCACAGCTTTAATCTTCTTTTGGAATTCTTCATCATCGGTCTAAGAGCTCTTAATCTTTTCTAGTAAAGATGGTTTGGCAACCATTTGAAAAAGCATTGATGTTTCACCTTCCCTGGTTATTCCCATGTCCATATTCACTAGATCCATGAAAATTGGATCCCTTGCAATTCTCATATTGTTCAAAACTCCATGGTCTTTTCTACTCAAAGCATCTGCCACCTTGTTTTCCTTCCCCGGGTGGTAGTGTATCGTACAATCATAATCCTTGAGTAATTCAAGCCATCTCCTTTGCCTCATGTTGAGTTCCTTTTGTGAGAAAATATACTTCAAACTCTTGTGATCAGTATAAATCTCACATTTTTCACCATAGAGGTAGTGCCTCCATATCTTTAAAGCAAAGATCATAGCTGCTAACTCGAGATCATGAGTAGGATAGTTTTGTTCATGAATTTTCAACTGTCGTGATGCATAGGCAATAACTCTATCATTCTGCATAAGGACACAACCAAGTCCTTTCTTCGATGCATCACTATAAATAACGAACCCATCATTCCCCGATGGTAGAGTCAATATAGGAGCATTGACTAATCTCTTCTTCAGTTCTTCAAAACATTCTTCACACTCTTTTGTCCAAACAAATTTAACCCCTTTACGTGTGAGATTCGTTAATGGGTTAGCCAATCAGGCAAAATTCTGGACGAAACGTCGATAATAACCTGCCAAACCAATAAAACTGCGTACCTCAGTTATACTCGTAGGTGCTGGCCATTCTTGGATTTCCTTGGTCTTAGAAGGATCCATAGAGATTCCATCTTTAGAGACAATATGTCCAAGAAAAGAAATCTCCTGAAGCCAGAATTCACACTTGCTAAACTTCCCATATAATTCATGCCTCCACAGAGTCTTCAAGATAATGCGTAAGTGATTTTCATGATCTTCATAGGTTTTTGAGTATACCAAGATATCATCAATAAATACCACCACAAATTCATCGAGATACTCTTTGAAAACTCTATTCATCAGATCCATGAATACAGAGGGTGCATTAGTCAATCCAAACGGCATTACAGTAAACTCGTAATGCCCGTACCTGGTTCGAAATGCTGTCTTCGGAATGTCTTCTTTATTTACACACAACTGATGGTATCCAGATCGAAGGTCAATCTTTGAAAAGTATTGATCTCCATGCAGTTGGTCAAATAAATCATCAATGCGAGGTAGGGGATACTTGTTCTTTATCGTTATTGCATTGATCTCCCTGTAGTCGATACATAACCTCATAGATCCATCTTTCTTTTTAACAAAAAGAACAGGGGCTCCCCATGGAGAAACACTAGGGAGAATAAATCCCTTATTACTCAATTCCTCTAGTTGTTTCTTTAATTCGACTAACTCTACAGTGGCCATTCTATAAGGGGTCTTCGATATAGGCCTTGATACAGGAATCAAATCAATGGAAAACTCAACTTCTCGTTCTAGAGGATGTCCAGGTAAATCTTCCGGAAATACATCTAAAAATTCTTTCACAACAGGTACATCCTCTATTTGAACAGTACTTTCCTCACCGACAGTTATTTCATTCTCTTCCTCCCCAATAATTGAATTAAGTTGAGTTACTGGGGGTGGATCTAAATAAGAATTAGGTGGTGACGATTCTGCTCTAAAGATAAGGTGTTCCTTATCATTATCATCAAGAATCGTAACCTCTTTCTTCTTACAATAAATCTTCGCTTCATAGTCCGAAATCCAGTCCATACCGAGGATTATATCAAACTCAATCATAGGTATGACGATGAGATCAGCAGATAAAGAAAATTTATGTGCTCTAATGGGGACTGATTCACAAAACTTTGTTGCAATGATACTTCCCTTTAGAGTTTTAACTGACAACTCCCTTATTAAATCAAATTGGAAATATCTAATTTTCTTAGCAAACTGGGAAGATATGAAACAATGCGATGATCCAGAGTCAAATAATGCATTTGATAAACTTGAGGAAACCATTAAATTACCGGCCACCACGTCTTTTGGAGCTTCTACCTCTGCAGTAGTGATAGCATAATCCTGGCCTTGATCCCTTGGCCTTTTCTGAGGTAAGTTCTCCTGACGCTTAGGACATGCATTTGCATAATGCCCCATCTCCCTGCAATTGTAGCATTGAACGTTGGTGGCTTTCTTCTTCCCCTTGCAATCATGATCTTGGTGGCCTTTTTCACCACACTTGTAACAGACTCCCATTCCCTTCAAGCAAGCACCGGGATGTTTCTTCCCGCATTTACCACAAGATGGATATTCAACCTTTCCCTTCTTCCCCTTATTTCCATTCCCAGATTGATCAGCAGGTCTCTTCTTCTCTTGCTTTGCTTTAAAGTCATAAGACTTAGAGAATTCCTTTTCGGTCTTGATAGCACATGAGACAATGTCTTCGTACGATGAAAAGGATTGTGAGATTAATGATCGATGGAGAAATGGTTTTAACCCATCAAAGAAACGATCAATCTTACTTCTTGGGTTGCGAATATAATCTCCAGAATACCTCGCTAACCTTGTAATGTTAGCTTCATACTTTGTGACATTCTCATCCTCCTTCTGTCTCAGACTCAGAAATTGCCTTTCCATATCTGCTCGATGGTCACGAGGGAAGTATTTTTCTAAAAACAGAACTTTGAACTCCCTCCATTCCATATTTGATACTTCATCATCTTCCTTCATTTTCTGAATCAATAACCACCATTGATCAGCATCTCCAGTGAGGCGGTAAACTACCATGATAACTTTTTCCCTTTCACTGCTCCCCAAAGCCTGAAATATTTTCTCTAGGGAAAATATCCATTGCTCAGCTACTAAGGGATTTGTATTCCCATTGAACGTTGGTGGTTGTTTCCTCATGAATCGATCTAACATTGATCCTCCACGCTGCGGATCAGGGTGCTCCATACGGGTAAGGTTATTATTCATAACCTGAGTAACTTGTCCCAGTATGGTGATTAGCTGATCAGCACCAGTTGCATCACCAGCCCCACTATAATTATCTTGAGCAGGAGGGAAATCCCTACATGGAGTGCGTGCATTGATACAGTTTCCATTTCTTCCACTAGGCGCCATTTCTAAACAATGGCATAAACTAGATCAGTTTATGAATAAAAATACATAATCCCATACTTATAAAACACTTAACATAAATTTAACTATTTATGGATATAATCCATAATCATAAAAATGTTTTCTTTGAGGAAGTATATACTCATAAACCCTTCATAATGATTTGTAAAGAAAATGAGAGTTATCCTAAGCATATCCCCCGGGAGTGTCGTAACCAAGAGTGCAGCAAGGCCCGTTGTCGTGCACCAGTTCCCGTTCGAGTCTAGCTCAAAGCGGTGTTTTCGGGTTTTACCCCTAGGTACATCTGTGCCAGAGCCGCCTCTACCTACTCGTATCCAGACAGGGATGTATTGCTCGGAAAACTCCCAAAATCTCTACAATACCAAAATTCTAGGAAGTTCTTCTATACTAATCTTCAAAGTTCATCTTAGGTCTACGTGCTCTAATCAGAGTTTATCTAAATCTAGCTTCCAAGGTTTGTACTAAACTTCCTCTGATACCAACTGTAATGACCCGACCCTAGTTACCCAGAGTCGGTGCATTATTACATAACATTGGCATGATCACAAGAAAGATCAAATCTCGAAAGACCGATTGGTTTAGTAGCCTTGGAAACACTAGATATATTCATAAGTTTTACATTACATCATAAAATGAAAAACTACTACAACAACATAATGTCTCCACAGTCCACACTATTATCCCCTCATAATATCCCTGCAGGTCATTCATAACTTACTTCTTCACATCCTGGGGAAAATAAAACATAGAAAAGGGGTGAGCTCAAATGCCCAGTAAGGATAACAATATAGCGAAACATTCAAAATAAGAATAAACATTTAAGGCAATGCATTACTAAAACAAAATCCTTTTAAACTTGAACTTCAACATAGTATGGCAAAAGTAAAATGAAATAATGCCATTTACTTATTCACATGGATATTCTACTAATCGAATAATCACATGAAAAATCAATAACCACTTTCAAATTGATGGAATGCATAATGCTAAACTTTTAATTTCTTTTCAAGGCCTCGTCCCAAGACCATAGGGCTAACTGTAACCGGAACCCAACCCGGAGTGCCTCTAATAACCGGACACCAACCCGGAGTGCCTCTAATAACCGAACACCATCCCGGAGTGCCTCTAATAATCGGACACCAACCCGGAGTGCCTCTAATAACCGGAGACCAAACCGGAGGGCTTACTTTTACCAGTCCCTAACCTGGAGGGCTTACTTTTACCAGTCCCCAACCTGGAGGGCTTACTTTAACTAGTCCCCAACCTGGAACATACTTGTCCAACACATTCATATGAAGTAAAGGTTGAAATATAACATAAACATTCTTATTGTAACTAGCATACGAAATGTCAATACTTTACTCATAAACCATGAATGCTATATAAATGACACATCTACAGTCAAACATATCACAAAACATCATTACAATATGGAAGTTTTAAATCATAATAAATCAACTTCAAATAATCTTAAAATTTATCAAAGGATGTTGACATAGATGAAAATGTTTTTTAAAAATTATTGAGAGAAATATCCCTTTTTCATGAAAACATTTTAATGTTACACAATTTAGAAAGTAAGGCATTTAAATACATTTTTGAATAAAAGTGTCCCATACCACTTTGAAACTTTTGAATGGAATTAACACTTTTAAAACAATCATTTTCATATAAATAAATCCTTACAAACCATTTTGAAAACATGGACATAAATGAGAATGATTTAGAAGAATAAATATTTAAAACATTTAAAATGATGTTTTAGTAAAAGTTCCCTTAGAAAGAATACATTTTAAAACTCTTTTATGAAATATGGACATGGATAGTAAATATGTCCCTGTAGATACTTACGTAAAAACAACCTCGGATATTAAAGAGATTGTGAAGTAAACCCTTATCGATTTGGTAACTTATGAAACATACAACCCATGAAAGAGGTATCATACAATGAAAATGTAAATACACATAAGGTAAAGTGTATTACACAAAGAATACAATTATGGGCAGTAAATAAACCACACAAAAGATAATAGTGGAAATATGGCACGAATCTCACAGAAATAAAGAGTGAGATGAAATCCCCTTATCACGTTAATCAACTGCGTCGTATGGCCAAAAGTTAATAACCACCAAATTATTTACAGAATAACATGAATATAAAGATAATCATGATAATATATATATCAAATGCTAGTACACAATACACCACTTTCAATAATTTAGTGGCTAATAATGGAAATCTCACAGAATTGAATGTGAGATAAGAAAATCCCTTACCTTGTACTTTTACTTGGTTGGGGTAGGTTAACCTCCTCTTCTTCGGGTTCTTCCTTTTGATTTGATCAAAAGGGCTCCTTAGGTTGGATTTCTGATCAAACTAAGGCCTCTAGGTTGTAGTGAGGGATGTTGGGAGAGTATTTGGGCAGAGTTTGGCCGAACCAAAAGGCTTTGAAGGTGTGAAGAAATGAGAATGAGGAGTGCCCTTTTATAAGAGGGGTGAGGGGCACCTTTGGAAAAGCTAGAAATATTAATTTATAATAAATTCATATTCGGTTTCTAATGGCTCCAAAGTTGATTATTCAAAGGTTAAGGTGGGGATAGGTTGAAAACCACTCAAACAATAGAATTTAGACAGGTTTGTGTAATTATATTAACCTTATATTTAAGTATTAACTCTAAGTTAATTAGTTTCACTTTTACAATGTCTCTTTGTATTTTTATATAATATGGTTAATAAACTTACTATATACATCCAAGAGACCCCCAAGTGGTCCATTAATGATGAACCTATCATGATATCAGTCTCTTGGCCGAACCTTAGATTTTTAGGAATTTAATATCAATTAATAATATAATATTTGTTTTAAGAACTCTTTTATGTCAATTTTGACACTATTCAATAGTTGATTTTTGTGAAACTCATAACAGATTGATTACTTCGAAAAAAGTTAATTAAATAAATCTTAATATATCATATTATCCTAGAAAATTAGTTTAATTCATTAAAAGTTTCATATTATATTTATTTGGGTATTTATAATATCAATTATTTTAATTTTTCACTATTATAGTAATTACTACATCATCATTGTATCACAAATAAAATAAATTATTTAATGTCCAAAAATTATAAATAAAATATAATTATGTAGGAAATCGTTTTATCTTTCTAATGAATATTTATAATCTAAAACCCAACATATATAACCCTATGTAACAATTGTTTTGCTAAAAGATATATGCTTGTGCCATTTTTGTATTCATTTTAACTTAATTAAAATAAAGTGTCATTATCACTTACAAGTGGATCCATGGGGTCCCAAAATAGACCCAAAGATGCCCATGGTTAAGACACGTTTTAGGGTAATTTATTATTATTATAATATTATTTTTTAACCCTTATTTACCGGATTTACCCTTAACCATGGTAAATAAAATATTTACCGCAGTAATTATTCAAAATGTCTAAAAATAAAAGTTACCTATTTACACAATTTGAACATCCTGATTCCAAATATGGAATCCATTTTCCTAAATTCAAAACACAGAAGTGGCAGAAATTATTTTAAAATTAATTCCCGCTGTCAAAACAAAAAGCGTGTTTTTAAGAGATAATAACTATCAAAAGATTGACACTTGTTTATGTTCGGTTTAATTGTAAAATTATGTCCAATGACCAAAATTATATTAAATGGTAAAAATATATTCTAAATATACTTTAAAACCACTCAAATTCATAATTTATCACTATTAATTATTTTGATTAAAAAAGTTGTTTTTAATTAAAATTTAGTAATTTTCACTATTCATCAAAATATGAAAGTTATCCGAAATGTACCAAAATTTCACCTTAGGCTAAATTTGATATTCCGAATCCAAAAATGATGTCCATTTTGAAATATAAAATATATATAATTTCAAAAAGTAGGTATTACTATTCATAACGGCTAGTTTGATTGGTTATGGTGTGTTAGAACTCGGTGTTGCGTACAACACACGCTATCACATTATTCAAAGAGAAGTGTACCGTAGAAGCTTGGGGTGTTACCATCCTCCCAGATCATGTCTCTCTCTCACCCCCTGTGTTGTCCAAAAAATCTATGTTCCACTCAATACGGTCAGTAGGAAGAGCACATTACTCATATAGTGTGTATTAATTACATGATGACCCAAAATCAACAAGGGTTCCCAGGTGTAATGATCATGAGTACATAGCATGAGACAAAGTATCACAAGTCATGTAACCTTTTATTTTCTAGTCAAAACTATAGAAATCTCTATATGGGTTCTTAATATTTACTCTACATTAATTATTAACCAATCATTGTTATACAACAAATAAAAAAATAGGGGGAAAAGAGATTTCAATGAAGGATCAATAATGAATTAAAAATTGAAATGCAATTTAACTTTCAAAAGCATAATGACCAAAAAAGAAAGAAATAATTTTAAATTTGAATGTGGCTTCTCTGATATCAATTGATGGTTCTAGGTATAAGAGAAGTGCTTATCGTTATAGATCCTAATTTAGTAATTTTGGATTAAATGGTTCATTCACATATTGGACATGAAATAAATTTCATGACCATAAAAGTATTTTAAATGAATATATAAATATAAGATCATCAAAACCAAGAAGAGATATTTTCATATTATATTTATAATAAATTTAAATAGATCTAAAGAAAGAATAAATTTGTCTTGTGATATTTATTCTATGATAATTTTTATTGAATAAAACCCTTTTTGTTCAACCTCAGATATGTTTGTAGGATCCAAGTGTAGAAAACCTCTACCAATGATCCAAACATGCGCATTTAATCTCCAAACAATGCAGATGGATTATTCGGTGACATAATAGTGGATCAATCATCTTTTAGTGTTTGTCTTGATCAATGACATGATTCTTTTGGTATTGATGAATCATCACTGAAATATCATTATTAATATTATATAGGAGAAACGAGAATCCATCAAGTGTTATTTAATCTTGAGTGAGAGGTCTATATTTCATTGTGCATAATGATTCTCAATTTCAATTGATCTCTATACAATAAAAAAAATCATCTATTTTTAGAGATAGGTTTTTGGATAAAATATTATTTAATTTTAAAATGAACATTAAATAATATAACAAAACTTATAAGACCTCATTCTAGGTAATACTAATAACAATAATAGAATTTTCTTATAGAGTGTGCTAACTGGAACCATGGTAAATATTATTTTACATGATTGTAAATTAATATATATTTTTTGACACAATATTGGTTCAGTAATCATCCAGGGCATTTATAAATAAATATTACATATCTAAATAACGATTAATTACCTTTAGAATGAATATTTATTTAAATAATGAGATTAATAAATCCAAAAAAAGTTATTCATTATACTTGAGAATAATACTTATTCCAATTATTTAAATTCAAATGGAATTTTATTGAGATAAAAAAGTAATTACTGTGTGACCCTCTTGGATTCTATCTCATAGGAATTAGATGGATATGGATAAAGTATGAGATTAATATCTAGAAATGGGTCCATTAACCCAAGGGAATGAAGTTAATGTCACAAAATTAATAACCACACATTATCACTTATTGTGTAATATAATCTATTTTTAACAATATCACATCAAGAAGGTTACACTCCTTCGTCGTTGTAGGGTCCTAAAAACTTTTCAAGGGGATGAAAATACTCCCAAAATCACTTTGTATAATGAAGAAAGCATTCATACTAGTCTGGTAAAGAGAATGGGAGAAAATTGAGATGAAAACTTCAGAATAAACATGAATAAATTGAATTTGTAAGGATTTTTAAGCAACATGCGTACCCTCACAGGGAAGGGTTTGCAGAACTTATGAACTAAGAACTAGTAACATGAAGAACTCCCCATGAGGTTTTGGCCTGCAAAACGTTGTTTGGAGAACCTAGGAGCCTGTGAACAACATCACTAGAATAATTGAGCATGAAAAGTCCATCCGTATACCATCTTGAAAACTCATTAGTTCACGAACAAAGAAAATTGGTAGGGTTCCACAAACCATGACTCACGAACTAAAAACTCTGCAAACCCTGGTTGACTGAGTCTTCTATGGATCAAGATATCTTATCTTGGTCTTCTGTAAATTGTGGTTCATGCCCCTAGATATGTTAATACCAATGATATATAAAAGGATAACAAAATTAATTGAGAAGGATGGATGGGAAAATCACAAAGGATACCGTAGAGTTTGGGAGAAATCATTCAGAGAGGATTATGGCTTCAGTTTCAAATCATCACTGACATGTAAACTGAAAACCACATTTTCATAGGTACAACAGGTTACGAAGCATACAAAGAAAAACATTAAAAATAATGGGTAAACCACGAACCTAATTGGTTTCATCACACACCACAAATTCCTCATGTATGAATTCCCCATGAATGACAAGTTCTAGGACCCTCCTTCGATATAGTATTCTGCATAGTGTATCACTATGCAGATTGAACCCCGTGCCATGTACTGCATTAGTAAACTGATGGAACCCAAAGCAGCATGGAAGACTGCATCCAGGACCGCATATTATTGTGGTGCGCTGTGGTCTTTATCGTAGCCCGTGTACCACTTTGTTACATGGATGTCCCATTTACCCAAATACTACTATGGCATGTGTAGCTCTCCTATCCTACATGGGAAAATAGTGCGCATAATGGGGTGTCCTTACCTTCGGCTCTTATCTCACTTATCCACTACCATCTAGTCCTCCATACCCCCTCCACTAACTAGTCCCCCAACGCCAGGAAAAATCCTATGAGATGAATAAAGTGGAAAGTGAGCAGATTAAAATTACCACTCCTAAATAAGAATCCCACCAGTCAAATACAAGGGAAACTAGAGAAGATAACCGGTGGAAGACTTGTTAGTATCTACTAGAAACCTATGGAGGATCGGAGCAGACACAAACTCAAGTACCGACATCAGAATGCTCTTTCATACCCATTATAGCCAAAGATGTATCACAACACATCATGGAAATAATGGAAGATAAGATGTCGATTCTAGAACATGTCCTCCAAAAATGCCAAGATATCATTGAATTGGCGGCAAAGGCGAGGAACGAGGCCCACAACCCAGTTTCCTCGAACAAAATGACTTACTCCCAAAATGGGTTAGTCAAACTATATCAATTATGAATCCCTATTCCAATATAGAAGGGTCGATAAAAATATACCATGACACATGAACAATTGTATCAGGAACAAATACTCATTCCAATTGGGGGATGCTGGTCCAATGTGGTGGCTGCTTCGGGGCAAACATATATCACCGCCAAAACTCAAGAAGCCTATCAACATATCCCAGTGACATTATGAGAACCAATAAGATAGGGACCCATATATTAATTCCATTACCAATAGAAGACTCCCCCAATTACCCTCAAGAGATTACCCAAGAAAGAACATCTCCAAATGCAACTGGAAAATTTAAAGCACATAAATAATCCTACTCTTCTAGAAGCTGGAGTTCTTGATGCCCTCGAACATATATCAATCAAGGCTCAAGATCTTTTCAGTCCATTACCAAATTATGGAAGTGGTAGTAGCAGTTGTAGAGGACCTCCCTGCAATATTTCTACCACCAGCTCTGAAGGTCCTCCCTAGAGCACCAATGGGGGCTTACTCCATGGGCTAGGAATGATCGATCATGAGAGCCTATCTTTTAATGCGTTTCGGAGTAGCCCTCCCATTTACCTGCAGATCAGACAACAAGAAGGTCGTCTCCTTGATTTCAACCACCTTAATGGTCCTGCACAGGGTATACACTGCATATATGCTTCTCCCAGTATTAGGATGTCGAGTCATGATGGTAGTACACGCTATGATGATAGTCACTGTGAAGGACCTCCCCACAATGACAGTTACTGTAAAGGCCCTCCCCATAGTAACATCAAGAACTGAGATGGTCCTCCCCTCATTGTAGTAAATCCT
Source organism: Viscum album (assembly GCA_963277665.1). Lineage (NCBI taxonomy): Eukaryota > Viridiplantae > Streptophyta > Magnoliopsida > Santalales > Viscaceae > Viscum > Viscum album. The sequence continues at coordinate 1,162,402,871 of OY728122.1, read as the reverse complement.
AAAGTCCATATCTGGGATGTACACTTCAAAAATTCTCCCTACATCTAGATATCATGTTGTGATCATAGTCCTCACCTATATAGTAGTCATCGAGAAGGTCCTCCCCTCAGTGACATCAAGTAGCAAGAAGGTCCTACCCTCACTATATCCTAACTTGAAGGTCCTCCCCAGGTAATACACCATAGGCACACTCCCCATAGTCGGGAATCAAGTTACACTGGTATCCATCTCCATTGTATCATAAATAGATAAGGTCCTCCCCACATTCAAAATTCATACTGGTAAGAAGACCCTCCCATTTCTAGGAAAAATACGAGAAATCCCTCCTATGACGAGGCACTCATAAAGATGGATTCATAAATGTAAAACACCCTATCTAGGATGAGTGATATCCTTTCTCGACTAGAGGATATTAAGGGGCCATGCTCATCTTTTGATCCATCCCCTCACTATTCACATATCAATGAGGATCCCACCATCTCAACTGCTAGGTGTGAAATTATTAAGATGCAGTCAAGCTAGGAATATCATGTAGAGGAGTCCTTGGAATAACAACATTATGATATGTTGCTCATGAGAAGACACCAAGCTAAGTATAACATACTAGTGATGTATTGGCCCATAATGACGTTTCACTTTGACATACCAAGGGAGTTGTATAAGGAATGTACACATGAAAGTAGCCTAAAAATATAGATGAATCTTCTCCACCTAAAAGAAACTTTGTTTCCCTATGAAGGGAATGAAGACCATTTTAACATATTAGGGGAGCTCCATCATCTAATCGACCTAGAATCCCTCCCGTCTGCATGCATTCCATGATCATAAAGGGAAAAGAAAAACTCTAAACTGGCTTTCCTCCACGCACTGAACAAGTTGCATGGCCTCATTGGTGAAGCCTCATATGAAGTTCATATTAGGGTGTGGGGAGAACATGGAGCTCTACACTTCACCCCACATCTCGTCCATTAGACCTCATTGGAAATGAAATCATTCAATGTCATTACCCAAAGAAAGCAATCAAATGAAATCCCTTCTTAGGAATGATGAGACACTCAACAAAAACCAGCCTCATGTAAGTCTCAAAAGCATCAGACCTAACGAGATCAATCCATTAAAAAACATCTGATCTAGGAAATCGAGAACATCCAACAAACATCCAACATAAGGGAATCTAACCAGCAAGCAATTCTCATGTCTTAAAAAACCCATAAATCTTGGGTGGATCCAGCACCATACTCATCTCAAACCCATGCAGAAATTCATGAAATTAGAAAGGTGTAAATAGCAATGGATACCACTGAAATGCGAAAACAACCCCATCCCACAATGTTGGGGCAATTTTTAAATGAAAATTCCCCTATAAGACTAACAAGTCCAAGCCATAGTGCATCAACAGATGAGCGGGATCAATCCCATCCCGCAGGGCTGGGGGCATTATTACCTCAAGATCCTACACAACAAATATCTATCTTCCCCCATCTAGGAAAGAAAAATGAGTAGAGAGGTCACCCGTTCCACCCTGTCTCATGGTTCATACCCTCCAAGATTAAGGCACATTATGAGGTCATATCAGGAATCCCATCAAGAAAATGTTCAACAATAAACCCAAAAAATACCGAATAATGGAAGGAGAAAGTCCAAAAATGGATATAGAAAGCCTTCCTACCATATGGCACTGGGTACACCAATCCAAATACGATATGAATCAGTGAAAATGGTAAGCATCAAATCCACATATCTTAGAAGAAATGATAAAAAGGGAGAGGAATTAAAAGAAGATGGTCCCTCCTGGAGGCATCCCACATAGAGCCTGATGGTGTGTATACCCAGAACTAGAGTGCGGTCCTAAATTTGGGCACCCCCTAAGTTAATCCGTCATTACCTCCCTCAAAAAAATTCCAACATGGAGAAGAATAAATCCTAGGTCATCTAGGACCCACCTCCTCCACACCCTATGAGTGTGTCCCTCACTCTCGAGGAAATATTCTTTAGAAAAGTGGAATAAATAAAAGAGCTCTAGTGAATTAATGACAAGATGCATCGAGAGAGATATCTTTACAGATGTGTCCCTCCTGTGGAATGTCAACTATTATTCCCAAAAGAGGTGCCCCTTCTACATGCACTCATACCAGTAAATGAAGCCAAGATCATATGCCCATCCAATCTAGCACTATGACCATCAGCCTACATAAATCTTCCACTAAAAGGACATTAATACTTCCCTTCACTTGGAAATCAGCTAGAGTATATCCAGGAGAATCCATAAAGGATACCCCCAGCTGGGGATCCACCCCAAATTACAGCAGCATTAGAACGTCCAACTTTCACCCCTGCTACACCCACCCATGCTCATGTCTAAAAGGATATTAATCAAGGGCTCTTTAATACTGTCAGGTTACTAATAGCTTGACTAAAAACCATGGAAGGGAGGTGCGCTCTGATACAACCAGAGAGCACAACATACCTTGATTGGGTGAGCAATGTTATGCCACCGCCAAACTTTTGAAACCCTGTATTCGCAGTGTTCAATGGGTCGGGAGACCCAGAATAGCACCTAATGCAATATGAATCTTATTGTGATCCCATGATGGGGGCCCTGAAGCTGCAAGAAGTAGTAACACTCAAGTGCTTATACTAGCTTTCCAGCTTACTCAATTAATGGATGGGAGGAACACTAGTGATAGTTTCTATTCTAGTTCAGTCCAACATTGCCTAATACAATGGTCAGTGATCTCATGAACTTCAAGAAATGAGAGAATGAAAGGGTTTCAGATTTCATTTCCAAACCGAAAGGCCTGACTCACTCCCTGTTCTGACCACTCCACCAGGAAAAACTACTCACTATGTGCATTGATAATCTCTGTGATGAATTACATATACCGCTCATCCTAGTGAAGTACACATGTGGGATCTGAGATTTTCTTTCCATTTCCCTAAGGATAGAAGACTCCTTGCAGCAGACCAATCTCAATTCCAGAGTGGACCCATCTTCCCTAGGAAAAATAATGGGAAAACTAAAGAAGCTTCTGTTATGCTTAATCCACCCACAACACTAGATCCAGCTGCAAGGCCTAAAGAATATCGTGTGGGACCCCATGGACGCCAACATCCAACCCTCCCTAGAAATATGAGGGATGGGGTGATAAAATAAACCATTTCGAGGAGAAAAGAAATAATGTCTACTCATTCTAAGATGACCATGTCAGTGGCTACTTCATTGCCACCATGAATTGAAACTTTCTATAGCTACCAGAGACAATGTAAGTTGATGATGTGGGTCTTGAAGACCGTCCAAATTATTTTACTTATCATCAGAAACTAGGGAACACCATCCCGGAGTGCTTCGTCTTCAAAGATCTCCTCCAAAAGATGGTGGATTATAGGAAAGTCAAGTTGGGTCCACCGCACGCACAAGTGGGGTATGTCTCTACCTTAGACCCATGATAGGAAGAGGCATGGAATAACGTCAGCATAAAAAAGGAGAAAAATTTTGGTATTTGGATGACTCAGAAAACAGTCAACCGAGCTCATGGAATCTTCTAGGTGCAGTTGAAGCAACCAAACGTTCCCCCAACATCCCTTGATGCAACATGACCATCATCCTCAACCCTAAATCCCTTTGAAGGCTAGAAGGGAAGAAAGATAAAGCAAGAATATGAGTCGGCAAAAAATCCAAAGTAAGTCTTGACACTTTAGGACTTCATGCCAGTGGAATTAGAACAACAAGAATCGCCCGACCAAACAACACAACAGACACTACCCCGCCAAACAAAACAACAAGCACCCCTTCCAATCGGCACAATGGGTACCGCCCCACCAAATGGCTCAACGGGAACTTCCCCACCAAATGGAACAAGGGGAAATTCCCCACTAGATAACACCATCAGAATAAGATAGTCAGAAATAAACATTGTCAGATCAAGAACTGATCTTCAGATCCATTAATTTCATTCACATGATGGAACCTTTCTCTCATGAAGACTATGTTCACGAACTCCAATTCCATATATCCAACTGGGGAGATGGAGGAAGAGGCTGCATAGGTTAAGGGTTTCTTGGAAGGCATAATCATGGAAGGAGTCAAATTCCAAGCCATGCCTTAGCTCAAACTATTAACATTGGGGAATCTTGTTGAAGGAACCTCCAGCAGACACAATGGGAACCCGAATGCTCCTCCACCCCCACTAGAAAAAATCCAAGCCTAGTCATCTTGGAGTGTCTATTAGAGGAAGAACGGATATCCAATCTCCCAAGGCGTACATGAGGATTAGTTCAGTCAAACTCGGAATGTACTACATCCCCACCAGCTCTGGTCACAGAGTCCATACCATCTATGTCCAAAGCTTATACCCCTAAAGCACCCATGAAAGAGTATCCCTGGGCTGGGAGCTGGCAACCTCTAGAATAGAAATACGATACTTTGAAAGAGCTAGCCTAAATACCGACTAAGCTATTGATTATAGAAGCCTTTACTTTGTCTTCATACCTAAGGGAGGCACTCATTGTAGATTTTCAAAGTCCCTAGGAATTTGAGGCCGAAGTAGTAGCTACCGAATTCTATCAGACTGAGACCAATCTGGAAGAATTCCACACCATCATCTCTTTCACAAACAAGAATGAGGATTCCATAATTCAAGGGAACATAAAACCATTATATGTATCCAACAAGATAAATGGAATTGATTTTCGAAGAATTTTCATCGACAATGGATCTGGAGCCAACCTCCTCCCACTGTGAACAATTCTTCAGTTGGGCTATGATGATGATAGTCTAACAACCTATACCACAAATCTGTTGGGGTACGACAAGAGTGAGTAGAAAATGTTGGGATGAATAAATCTCAACAAATGGCTTTGATATCTCATATCTAATTATGAATTTCTAATATAATGGAAAAGAAAATCCTTCAACTCCCTGTTAGGAAGGACCTCGTAGCATCAGCACGCTGAAATTCTATAGTCATACCATCAATGCATCAAATATTATTCTAATGGAAAAAATAGGACATTACATGATAATAAATCGCCATTCAAATCCTGTGGGTCACATTAAATCAATGTAGGTTTCTACGAACTATAATTGAAGCAAACTTTGGCCCATGATGTTGATTGGATCACCGCCTCAAATGGATTGGAAACGATACCTATAAGGCCCCAGCCTTAAACCTTACTTAATCTTGAGTGATTACAAGATTACACATTGAGGATCTTTTCGGTTTTAGAGTTTTAGAGAATTAGATCATAAAACGTTCATTACATTCCACATATAAACAAAGTGGTTACAAAAAGATAGTATTCTTCATTCCCATCAATGGAAACACATTTAAAATAAAACATGGATTATTTCTTGACACATCCTTGACTCTATCATCTTATCATGTACCTTTCCCTTGACCTGTGAAAAACATTTCAAAAACTTGGGATGAGCATAAAAACTCAGTATGGGTTATAAAAACATGGAAAGGAAACATGGGTACATACATACATAAGGGTGAAATCATACTTTACCCATAAAACATAATCACTTTAACATACCTCATCAAATCATGAATAAATCATAGAAATCATAAGACGTAAAGGTAACTTGAGGCATTCATAACATTCTTACGTAGGGAGTAACCCTCTTGGTTACGTTTGGAATACCCATCACAGTATATTCCCTAAAATCTCTTTGGAGAAACCTTAACGTTTCACTCCTTTGCGTTACCCAATGCATTGGAGAGCTATAACGGGCTCACCCGCCCTTAGTTTATCACGGAACCACCCGTCTTCATAATAATGCCCAAGAACCATAACATAATCATATCACATAAAACATGCATAGAGGAAACATAACATTTCCACATTTCAATCACAAGATATCAATACAACACAAAAACATTGTGAAAACCATTTTCCATACCAAAATAAAACATGGTATTTATTTTTTGTTTTAAAAAAAAGGTATGGCTTGTAGAGGAAGCCGAAACTCAAATAACGGTCCTGACGGCGGAGAAGTCGTTGTCGCCACATACGTACGACAAAAACATTCCCTTTTTTCGTTTAGTAAACGCTTCGTATAAAAAATATTCCTTTTGAATAAACGTAAAAGTCAAAGGGGTTTATACACTGTATAAAAGAAAGTTGTGTATAAAATAAAATATGCCTCAACGAAAGGAGATTGAGACGAAGTCCCATACCTCGTATCTGACTTGACCCGACCGTTCTTTAATCTCCTGAATAATAAACTTGAGTTAATCTCTACTTGCTTATGAATCTTTTCAAGTTCATTATTCCTTTTATACCATGTTATGAACATCATGTAATCATTTAAGTTAATAATGTAAATTTAGTCGGTATTTGGTTCTTAAGTCAAAAATAGACTTCTTACACTTATATGTTGTTAATTTGGTCAAAGGTTCATTATATCCATAATGGTATTCATGATTTAGATATCATATATGTCATATATATCCAGTACATACATGCATTTATAATATTACATAATCATTTAGAGGTAAGAAATGAAATGCACCGTTCATGGAGACGGTAAGCCGTACGTACGCATGAACGCTACTTTCATTTCTATTTCGTATTTTATAGAATGGAATCATAATGATATAAAGGAATATTATAATTCCAGTATAATATCATATAAAATATCATAGTTCCATCCTTTATATGTCCCACATATTGTATTTAACGAATCAAATCACTTTGAGGGGGCGGTAGTCCGCACTTCCTAAAATGAAGATATCGTGTTTACCCATAATGGAAACCATAAAGGTATACCCAAAATGAAAAAAACAGAAGCTTATGGAAAACATAAACATATTATATATCATATATAAAAATAGTGACATCATAATGGCCACCTTTGAAGGTGTTAAATGAGTATTGAACAATCATCGTTTCAGGAGGCAGAATTTCGCCATCCACGGAAACCATATGTTCTTTAACCATTTGATATAGTTTTGTGAGTGTGTATCTCAAATAAATCTTATAAAAACATCCTAGTATATTGAAGATACTGGTGTTGTTACAAAAGAATTAAATAAAAAGAGTTTAGGGGGTTGGAGAAGCAAAATAAAACAAATGAACATGAGAGAATGAATTACCTTTAAAAGTTTAACTCCTTTTGATTTGAGCCTAAAGGCTTACTTTGAAAGGATTATGCCCAAAGGGAATCATCTAGGATTAGGAGAGGAATGTGGAGAGAGTAAATGGGCAGGGGTTGGCCGAGCCAAAGGCTTGAGAAGTGTTTGAAATGAGGTAGAGGTGGGGGCCTTTTATAAGAGGAGAGGAGGGGCACTTTTGGAAAGTAAAGAAATATTACTTTATTTGAAAATGTGTTTCGGTTTCAAAAGGTCCCACATTGATATAATTCGTGTATAAGGTGATAAGGGTTCGAAATCCACTCATACAATTGGTTTTGGACATGTGTAGTTCATGGATTTTACATTATCTTTCCATTTTATTTAAATCGTCAAATAATGATGTCATCGCTGCATCATCATTATGTCATAAATAATTTAATTTATATAATGTCTAAAAATCATTAAAAAAATACTATGATGTAGGAAATCTTTTTATATTTCCAATTACTATTTATAATCAAAAATATTATCTTTATAACCCCATGTAAAAATTGGTTTCGTAAAACATCTCTTGTTTGTGTCATTTTTATTTTAACATTTAATAAAAAGTTATTTATGTCATTTCTAAACCAAAGTGTCTCCATGGGGTCCCCAAGTTTACCCATGGCTTGTCTTGGTCAGCCATGACACAACCAATAAGGTTGGGACATGTGTCTAGGTCATTTCATATTATTAAATCATTATTTATACCTTAAACTACCTTAATTACCACTAATCACGATTAAGAACTTAATAAGTTACTATTCACCAAAAAATTATTATAATCTCATTGAACCACATTTTACTTCTTAATGACAACCATGTATGTCGGATTTTCAAAATTCAATACACATTAGTGGTAAACATTCATTTAACTGAAAAATCAGTTTGCTTGATTACCACTTAGTGGTTTCACTATTCATCAGAATTGATGTTTTTCAGAAAATTACGAAAAATTCACCCTAAGCTATATTTGATATTCCGAATTCAAAAATGAAGTCTATTTTACAAAATTCAAATCATATAAGTCACATTAATTAATTTAATAATTAATTCCCGTTTCCAGAGAAAATAGCGTGTTTTTACAAAACAATAAGTATCAAAAGATTGACACTAGTTTAAGTCTAATTTCAAACTGAAATTGATTCCAATGACCACAATTGGATAAAATGGTAAAAATATATTCATATTACACATTAAGAAAAATTCAAAAGATAATCTAATCATATAAATAAATTAGATTAAAAAGCATTTTTAATGTAAAATGCAGTATTTTTCACTATTCAAAAAAATGAACATTGTCAGAAAAATACCAAAAATTCACACAAGGTAAATTTTGATGTCCCAATCATAAAGAATAAGTTTATTTTGACAAACATAGTTTATAAAATTGTCAAAATATAGATTCAAAAATGGTTTGCCATCAAAAGGCAGTAAAACAATCTTTTAAGAATATTAGTGTATTCCATGCATAAGATTGTATTTATTTTCATTTTAAGCCTCTATGACACTATCTTAATCATTAATAAACACAGATAAAAATATCTATTATTCATTACTTACTTGGGATGTTACATCCTTCCCCCCTTTAGAAAATTGCGTCCCCGCAATTTATTTACTTATCGAATAAATGGGGGTACTTATCCCTCATTGCATTTTCAGATTCCCATGTTGCCTCTTCAATAATGTGGTTTTTCCACTAAACCTTTACCTGCTTAATCACCTTATTCCGTAATACTTGCTCCCTGTGGTCAAGAATCTGGACCGGTTGTTCCTCATAGGATAGGTTCTCTTCCAGCTGAACTACCTCTGGACTCAAAACATGAGATGGATCTGGTATATACTTTCTCAACATCGAAATGTGAAAAACATTGTGTACTTGAGACAAACTCGGAGGTAAAGCCACTCGGTATGAAACTGATCCAACTCTCTCCAGAATTTCGTATGGTCCAATGAACCTTGGACTCAACTTTCCTTTCTTACCAAATCTCATCACACTTTTCCAAGGAGAAACCTTGAGAAAAACATGATCACCTACCTCAAAAGATAGATCCTTCCTCCGGTTATCCGCATAACTCTTCTGCCTGCTCTGAGCTGTTCTCATGTGTTTCTGAATTAGCTGAACTTTTTCTGCCATCTCTTCTACCAATTCTAGTCCCATCAACTTCCTTTCCCCCACTTCATCCCAGAAAGCTGGAGTTTGACACCGCTTCCCATATAATGCCTGAAATGGTGCCATCTGTATACTGGAATGAAAACTGTTATTATATGAAAATTCAACCAAGGAAAGATGTTGGTCCCAACTTCCCTGATAATCCATAGAACAAGCTCGTAGCATATCCTCCAAGGTCTGAATTGTTCGTTCTGACTGCCCATCTGATTGAGGATGAAAAGCTGTACTAAAATTTAATTCAGTACCCAACGACTTCTGAAGGCCTTTCCAAAAGTTAGAAGTAAACCTGGGATCACGATCCGATAAAATGGAGAGAGGAACTCCATGTAACCTGACTATCTCTTTAATATACAAACGGGAAAGTTGATCAAGAGAGAAGGTATCTCATATAGCAAGGAAATGAGAAGATTTGGTCAAGCGATAAACAATATCCCAGATTGCATTATTACCTCGAGATGTCTTCAGTAATCCAACAACAAAGTCCATGGATATATTCTCCCATTTCCACTCTGGCACTGGTAAAGGACGAAGCATCCCTTTCGGTAACTGTCGCTCTGCTTTAACCTGCTGACAAGTCAAACACTTCCCAGTAAAATCAGCAATATCTCTTTTCATTCCATCCCACCAGTAATACTCCCGCAGATCTCTATACATCTTAGTACTGCCCGGATGAACTGAAAACGGAGAACTATGAGCTTCACATAACAACTCTCTCTTCAACTGTGAATCACAAGGCACACACAATCTCTTCCCAAATCTCAAAACACAATCAATATCAATGTTGAATTCAGGAAACTTACCTTTCTGAACCAGCTCTACCTTTTTCTTCAACTCACTGTCTTGCTTCTGTGCTTGCTTGATTCTATCTGATAGAGATGATCTCACTGATACCTGAAACAAAACAGAAGGACTTCCTGCACCAACAACTTCTATGCCAAAGTTCATCAAATCCTTAACCAAAGGATCATGTTCCAAACGCAACATTGTTAATGAAGCATTACTTTTTCGACTCAAAGCATCAGCCACTTTATTTTCTTTTCCCGGATGGTAATGAATTGTACAATCATAATCCTTGATTAATTCCAGCCATCTCCTTTGTCTCATGTTTAACTCTTTCTGAGTGAATATACACTTTAAACTTTTGTGATCGGTATATATTTCACACTTTACTCCATACAAATGATGCCTCCAAATTTTTAAAGCAAAAACAACAGCAGCTAATTCCAAATCATGTGTAGGGTAATTTACCTCATGAGTTTTCAACTGTCGTGAAGCATAAGCAATTACCTGATCATTCTGCATTAGGACGCAACCAAGTCCTTTCAATGAAGCATCACTGTATATAACAAACTCACCATTCCTGGAAGGTAGTGCCAAAAATGGAGCATTCACCAATCTTCTTTTCAATTCCTGAAAACAATCATCACATTCTTTTGTCCAGATAAACTTAACACCCTTCCAAGTTAGCTTAGTCATTGGACTAGATAACCGTGAAAAATTTCTAACAAACCTTCGGTAATAGCCCACCAAACCAAGGAAGCTACGAATCTCGGTTACATTTGTGGGTCTTGGCCATTCTTCCACAACTTTTGTTTTTGCAGGATCAACAGTTATTCCATCTTTAGAAACAATGTGACCAAGGAAATAAATTTGTTGCAACCAAAACTCAAACTTGCTGAATTTCCCATACAGTTTATTTTCTTTTAAGGTTTGCAAGATAACCCTTAAATGTTTTTCATGCCCCTCTTTACTTTTAGAAAACACCAAAATATCATCAATGAAAACCACCACAAACTTATCCAAGAACTCATGGAAAATTCTATTCATTAAGTCCATGAATACAGCAGGTGCATTGGTTAGCCCAAAAGGCATTACTACAAATTCATAATGGCCATATCTTGTATGGAACGCGGTCTTCGGAATATCTGCCTCCTTAACCTTTAGCTGATGGTACCCCGATCTCAAGTCAATCTTTGAAAAAACTGAGCTCCCTAGAGCTGATCAAACAAATCATCGATATGAGGCAAAGGATATTTGTTCTTAACAGTGATATTATTCAAGGCTCTATAATCAATGCAAAGTCTCATAGAACCATCTTTCTTTTTAACAAATAAAACAGGGGCACCCCATGGTGATGTGCTAGGTCTAATGAAACCTTTCTCTAATAAATCTTGCAATTGCTCCTTCAACTCTAAAAGTTCAATTTGTGCCATTCGATAAGGGGGTTTTGAAATTGGCTTAGCATCAGGAACTAAGTCAACAGTAAACTCAACTTCCCGATCTGGTATTATTCCAGGAAACTCATCAGGAAAAACATCAGGATACTCATTTACCACTGGCACATCATTAATCTGAACAGTTCCTTTATTTTCAACGACGTGTGCAAGGTAACATTCATTTCCATATTTTACAAGTTTCTCAGCCTCTTGATATGTTATCAAAAGTAAGGGTTCATTCTTGTAAATAAACTGAAAGTCTTTCTGAAAAGAAACTTCTTTAGCTCTACATTCAATATTAGCATGGTAAATAGAGAGCCAATCCATACCCAGGATAACATCAAACTCTACTAGAGGTAGAACAATAAGGTTTGCAAGTAGGTTCTTTCCACAGATAAGGATAGGACGATTCTTATAAATTCTTTTTGCCTCAACATTTCCCCCAGGTGTTTTTACCAAAAGTTCAGGAGTCATTTCTTGAGATGGTATTCCCATTTTACTAGAAAAGTTTTCAGAGATGAAAGAATGTGTAGACCCCGAATCAAACAACACACTGGCATAATCTGAAAAAACAAACAAAGTACCTGATACAACTTCATTTGATGGCCCAACATCTGCTGAAGTAGTTGCAAAGGATTTCACCACCCCTTTCTGCTTGTAGTCTAACTTCTTCCCATCACTCAAGCTCTTTGTCGGACACTCGTTTGCATAGTGACCCATCTCATTGCACTTATAACATTTCACTAACTGTAAATAAAATTTGTTCTTACCTTCACCTTGATCCTTTTCAGTGCAATCACGAGCCTTATGTCCCATATTACCACATCGGTAGCACTTTCCAGAATTCAGAAGACATTCCCTGGCATGCCTTTTTCCACATTTATCACAAACTGGAAACTTAGTTCTCTTACCATCAGAATTTTTTGAAGAATTCTTACCTTTCTCCTGCCACCTCGGTCTCTTCTTCTGCTAGTTGTTATAGAACACTTGGTCATCAGCAAACTCCATTTCCACCTTCTCAGCACATCGAACAAGCTTTTCATAACTTTTAAACTCACGAGAAGCTAATGCCCTTCGATACTTTGGCTTTAATCCTGAGTAAAAACGATTGATTTTACTATCAAGGTCTCGGATAAAATTTGGAGCATACCTTGCCAATCGAGTAAACCTTTCTTCATAGGTAGCCACTGAGTCTTCCTCTTGCCTCAATTCCAAGAATTGCTTTTCCATCCTAATTCAAACAGCCTTAGGAAAATACTTCTCAAGAAACAAACCTTTGAATTCATCCCAGTCAAGAGCATCAATCTCATCGGTGTCCCTGATATTTTTAACCATAGACCACCACTGATCTGCTTCACCCTCCAAACGGTAAATAGAAAGACTAACCTTTTGATTTTATGAACACCCCATGACATCAAAAATCTTCTCCAGTGCTTTAATCCACCCTTCAGCTAGCACAGGGTCAGATGATCCTCTGAATGATGGTGGATGTTGCCTCATGAAATGTTCCACCACTAACATGTTCCTCTGCGGTTGATCTGGATGATCTCGTTCATGGATACCACAGCCATTTATCGCTTGAGTCAACTGCACCATTACTGCAACAAACTATTCAGTTCCAATTCCGACCATTTCTGGATGCTGATTCGGAAGGTTATTTCCTTCTGTATGCCTTCCTAGCACTGCTTCCCTGTTTCCTTTGCGGATAACCATTCTGAACAAACATGTCTTAGATGAAGCAACATGGTAATCTTTAAATGCTATATCATTTCAAAAAAAATATTTTGGATAATCATTTTAATAGAATTATAACTCCTAAAGTTATCTAAACCGACCTCTGATACCAACTATAAGGCCCCAGCCTTAAACCTTACTTAATCTTGAGTGATTACAAGATTACACATTGAGGATCTTTTCGGGTTTAGAGTTTTAGAGAATTAGATCATAAAACTTGCATTACATTCCACATATAAACAAAGTGGTTACATAAAGATAGTATTCTTCATTCCCATCAATGGAAACACATTTAAAACAAAACATGGATTATTTCTTGACACATCCTTGACTCTATCATCTTATCATGTACCTTTCCCTTGACCTGTGAAAAACATTTCAAAAACTTGGGATGAGCATAAAAACTCAGTATGGGTTATAAAAACATGGAAAGGAAACATGGGTACATACATACATAAGAGTGAAATCATAATTTACCCATAAAACATAATCACTTTAACATACCTCATCAAATCATGAATAAATCATAGAAATCATAAGACATAAAGGTAGCTTGAGGCATTCATAACATTCTTACGTAGGGAGTAACCCTCTTGGTTACGTTTGGAATACCCATCACAGTATATTCCCTAAAATCTCTTCGGAGAAACCTTAACGTTTCACTCCTTCGCGTTACCCAATGCATTGGAGAGCTATAACGGGCTCACCCGCCCTTAGTTTATCACGGAACCACCCGTCTTCATAATAATTCCCAAGAACCATAACATAATCATATCACATAAAACATGCATAGAGGAAACATAACATTTCCACATTTCAATCACAAGATATCAATACAACACAAAAACATTGTGAAAACCATTTTCCATACCAAAATAAATCATGGTATTTATTTTTCGTTTTAAAAAAAAGGTATGGCTTGTAGAGGAAGCCGAAACTCAAATAACGATCACGACGGCGGAGAAGTCGTTGTCGCCGCATACGTACGAAAAAAACATTCCCTTTTGTCGTTTAGTAAACGCTTCGTATAAAAAAGATTCCTTTTGAATAAACGTAAAAGTCAAAGGGGTTTATACACTGTATAAAATAAAGTTGTGTACAAAATAAAATATGCCTCAACGAAAGGAGATTGAGACGAAGTCCCATACCTCGTATCCGACTTGACCCGACCGTTCTTTAATCTCCTAAATAATAAACTTGAGTTAATCTCTACTTGCTTATGAATCTTTTCAAGTTCATTATTCCTTTTATACCATGTTATGAACATCATGTAATCATTTAAGTTAATAATGTTCATTTTGTCGGTATTTGGTTCTTAAGTCAAAAATAGACTTCTTACACTTACATGTTGTTAATTTGGTCAAAGGTTAATTATATCCAGAATGGTATTCATGATTTAGATATCATATATGTCATATATATCAAGTACATACATGCATTTATAATATTACATAATCATTTAGAGGTAAGAAATGAAATGCACCGTTCATAGAGACGGTAAGCCGTACGTACGCATGAACGCTACTTTCATTTCTATTTCGTATTTTATAGAATGGAATCATAATGATATAAAGTTATATTATAATTCCAGTATAATATCATATAAAATATCATAGTTTCATCCTTTATATGTCCCACATATGGTATTTAACGAATCAAATCACTTTGAGGGGGCGGTAGTCCGCACTTCCTAAAATGAAGATATCGTGTTTACCCATAATGGAAACCATAAAGGTATGCCCAAAATGAAAAAAACAGAAGCTTAAGGAAAACATAAACATATTATATATCATATATAAAAATAGTGACATCATAATGGCCACCTTTGAAGGTGTTAAATGAGTATTGAACAATCATCGTTTCGGGAGGCAGAATTTCGCCATCCACGGAAACCGTATGTTCTTTAACCATTTGATGTAGTTGTGTGAGAGTGTAGCTCAAATAAATCTTATAACAACATCCTAGTATATTTATGATACTGTTGTTGTTACAAAAGAAGTAAATAAAAAGAGTTTAGGGGGTTGGAGAAGCAAAATAAAACAAATGAACATGAGAGAATGAATTACCTTTAAAAGTTTAACTCCTTTTGATTTGAGCCTAAAGGCATCCTTTGAAAGGATTATGACCAAAGGGAATCCTCTAGGATGAGTAGAGGGATGTGGAGAGAGTAAATGGGTAGGGGTTGGCCGAGCCAAAGGCTTGAGAAGTGTGTGAAATGAGGTAGAGGTGGGGGCCTTTTATAAGAGGAGAGGAGGGGCGCTTTTGGAAAGTAAAGAAATATTACTTTATTTGAAAATGTGTTTCGGTTTAAAAAGGTCCCAAATTGATATAATTCGTGTATAAGGTGATAAGGGTTCGATATCCACTCATCCAATTGGTTTTGGACATTTTTAGTTCATAGAGTTTACATTATCTTTCCATTTTATTTAAATCGTCAAATAATGATGTCATCGCTGCATCATTATTATGTCATAAATAATTTAATTTATTTAATGTCTAAAAATCATAAAAAAAACTATGATGTAGGAAATATTTTTAGCTTTCCAATTACTATTTATAATAAAAAATATGATCTTTATAACCCCATATAAAAATTGGTTTCGTAAAACATCTCTTGTTTGTGTCATTTTTATTTTAACATTTAATAAAAAGTTATTTATGTCATTTCCAAACCAAAGTGTCTCCATGGGGTCCCCAAGTTGACCCATGGCTTGTCTTGGTCGGCCATGACACAACCAATAAGGTTGGGACATGTTTCTAGGTCATTTCCTATTATTAAATCATTATTTATACCTTAAACTACCTTAATTACCACTAATCGCGATTAAGAACTTAATAAGTTACTATTCACCAAAAAATTATTATAATCTCATTGAACCACATTTTACTTCTTAATGACAACCATGTATGTCGGATTTTCAAAATTCAATACACATTAGTGGTAAAATTTCATTTAACTAAAAAATCAGTTTGCTTGATTACCACTTTGTGGTTTCACTATTCATCAAAAATTGAAGTTTTTTAGAAAATTACCAAAAATTCACCCTAAGCTATATTTGATATTCCGAATTCAAAAATGAAGTCTATTTTACAAAATTCAAATCATATAAGTCACATTAATTAATTTAATAATTAATTCCCGCTGCCAGAGAAAATAGCGTGTTTTTACAAAACAATAAGTATCAAAAGATTGACACTAGTTTAAGTCTAATTTCAAACTGAAATTGATTCCAATGACCACCATTGGATAAAATGGTAAAAATATATTCATATTACACATTAAGAAAAATTCAAAATATAATCTAATCATATAAATAAATTAGATTAAAAAGCAGTTTTAATGTAAAATGCAGTATTTTTCACTATTCAAAAAAATGAACATTGTCAGAAAAATACCAAAAATTCACACAAGGTAAATTTTGATGTCCCAATCATAAAGAATAAGTTTATTTTGACAAACATAGTTTATAAAATTGTCAAAATATATATTCAAAAATGGTTTGCCATCAAAAGGCAGTAAAACAATCTTTTAAGAATATTAGTGTATTCCATGCATAAGATTGTATTTATTTTCATTTTAAGCCTCTATGACACTATCTTAATCATTAATAAACACAGATAAAAATATCTATTATTCATTACTTACTTGGGATGTTACAATACCTACCGATCCCCACCAACAACATGGGGAAGAGTATGTATTACCCATCAACCAAGTTGAATGCGTAAGTTCAAGATCGAATATAGACTCAATCTTCTATAGGATTTCTGTTATGGCCACAAAGTAAAAAGATGATGAAGAGAAGGATGAACCATATGATGTCAGGAAAGTCCCAATAAAAGATGCTCCCAACCCATCCTCGAGACCCCAGATGGTTCCTACCTTAATCACTGAGGCATAATATGATTTCTCTCCCAAAAATAGGGAGTTCATCTCAATAATTATCTCTCCATAAGAAGAGGAAGAAGATGTTGAAGAGGATGGGGAAGAAGAAGGAGATGAAGACCTCAAATATTCCCCTCCCACATTCGAAGAAGGTGTCTCCACCATAATCGATGAACATAGGGAAAGAAACCTGGGCACCAAAGATGACACACAGCCCATCTTGGTTAGTGTGGCTATGCCTTTAGAGGAGAAAGAGGCATATTCATCCTTCATAAAAAAGAATCAAGATGTGTTTTCATGGAACTACATATAAATTACAGTCCCTAATCCTATAGCCAGCACTCATCATATGGTTATGCCAAAAGACCATTATGGCTATAAGCAGGCAGCTAGAAGGACCCACCCAATTCATGCTTCCAGAATAGAGGCCAAATTTGAAAAGATGATCAAAGATAACTTCATATGGGAAGTAAAATATCCAATCTAGATGGAGAAAACAATCCCTATCAAAGAGAAGAATTTACATATTAGAGTCTCCTTCGACTTTAGGAAACTCAATCGGTACTGCCCAAATAATTATTTCCCAATAATGATGACATAATTGTCGATCGATGAAACCACCAGATTTGAGGCCCTTTATTTCATGGAAGACTATTTTGAATACAAACGGATCTGAATGGAATGAGGAGACAAAGATTCTAATGATTTTAGGGCCTCTCAGTGAGTGTTCTGATACAAGGTGATTCCCTTTGATTTATAAAATGTCTGCACTACATATCTGCGCACCATGAATCACATTTTCAATTCCTTCTTGGAAAATTCATCAAGTGATATGTTGATGATCTAGTATTTAAGTCATAAAAGTTCTCAAAACACCTAGAAGATCTTTAAAATGTCTTCAATAAACTATGAAAACATAGATTAAATACGAATACCCTAAAGTAAACCTTCAGGGATACCTCTGGGAAATTATTTGGCTTCTTTATATGCCACCATGGCCTCGATGTCGACCCTGAGAAGACAAAATATATCATTGGCATGTCCCCACCTCACAACCTCACTAAGTTGAGGGGTCTCCATGGGAACCTATCCTACATTCAACACTTCATATCAAACCTTGTGGGTAAATTTTTACCTTTCACTAGGTTAATGAAGAAATGGGTTATGTATGATTCGGATAACGATGGTCAAGAAGCATTTGATAATCTTAAAAGATACATCCTAAGCCCACCGGTGTTGATTATTCCAGTTTAGGGGAGACCACTCATTTTGTATGTCACTACCTTGGAATGGTCAATAGGTGCTTTCCCCACGTATAATAATGATGAAAACAATGAGAATGGTCTCTATTACCTTAGCTGAATAATGATTTAATCTAAGAATCGACATTCAAGAATCGAAAAGTACTACCAATCCTGAATCTTCTCGGTTCTGAAATTCAGGAATTACCTATAGCACCAAAAGGACCATCTATTCTTCCCATACAACTCAATCAAGTATATCCTGAGCCTTCACAAGCTAACTAGATGCCTATCATGGTGGGAGGTCATCCTACCACAGTTTGACATATGGTATGTTCCAAAAAACTCATCAAAGTCCAGGAATTAGCATACTTCCAGGTGGAGAACCCCTAACAACAAATGATCCCATTGAATTCTAAATTTCAAGATGAAGAAGTACTCTCTATCCAAGAAGGCCCATAGGAATGAGAAATGTACTTCGTTGGTGCTTCTAGGAGCCCAATGGGGAAAAGGATGGAGGATCCCAAGATCAACAAAGTAGGGATGGGAGTTATACTCTTATCCCCCCTAGAAGGCCATCTTTCCTTACTCTTTCCTACTTTCTGAGGGATTTGCAAATAATGAAGCAGAAAACCATGCCCTCATTGTAGGCCTAGAGCTGCCACTTCATGCACGGGGAAAAACCCAAAAGATAAAAGGTGATTTAGAGCTGGTCATAAAGCAATTAAATAGTGATTATCCCATTAATAAATGAGTATTGGACCCCTTGATGAACCACATTCAAGAACTAATTGCAGAATTCCCATCAGAACCAATGATGATCTATGTCCCCCGGTCACAAATTAATCAATCTGATGCATTGGAAAATTAAGCTACAAAACTAGATGATCTATAAAGGGATGAAATATTCATCATCATTGCCCACTATTTTATGTTCTTGGAATTTATTCATAATGCTATAGAGAAAATTGATGAGATTAGCCCCATTTCAAGTCCTTATGGTCACACCACCGGCTAGATGAATCCTATTTCAAATTACCTCCATAGGGAGGAACTCCCACTAGATTGGTCTAGAATAGAATAGATATGGAGGTGGGTAGTCAACATTGTCTTATACAATGGATTAGAACAATAAAAGGTTCTCTACAAACAAGGCCTTGATAGATACCTTCACAGGTGCATCGATGGAAAAGATACTGTTGCCGTTAGGAAAGAAGTGCATTCCAGAGCATGTAGAGCACACCAATCAGTAACCACGATCTCACATTAAATTCAAAGGATTGGATATTATTGGTCCACTGTGATGAAGTATGGTTCCATATTCACCAAGAAGTTCCATTCCTACCACATTCATGCCAATTTTATTCACCGACCCCCAGAGCTACATTACACAGTTATGTTCTCCTGGACATTTTCTGCTTGGGGTATGGATGTTGTGGGATCATATCCCCCTTCCACTACCAGAAAATTAACATTCACCCTCATAGTAACTGACTTATTCTCCAAATGAGCCAAATACATATCCCTCAAAGAGGTCGTGGTGAAAATCAATGTTAAATTTTTGAAGGACAACATCATTACCATATTTGGTGTCCCTCATACAATACTAATAGACAATGGCACCAACTTTGTCTCTAATATGTTTTAAAAGTTTTACCAGGAGTATGGAATCAAATATAACCATTCATCCCACTACCATGCAGCAACCAACGTACAGGTAGAGGCTTTCAACAAGACTCTATCCAACATAATCCAGAAGATGGTAGATAATGATAATAAATCCTGGCTAGAAAAGCTCTTTTAGGATTTATGGGATTACCAGACCATGAACCACACTACCACCCAGGAAACCCTATACTTAATAGTATACAGGGTAGAGGTGGTTTTGCCTATTTAAATTTAAGTTCCAACACTCCGTGTGGACATTTGTGATCAACTGTCCATGGATGAGCAATCCCATAGACAATTTGATGAGTTGGAGAAACTTGACGAGATAAGGATGTACACTTTGAACAATTTGAAAGTTTACAAAAATCAGATCGTGTGAGACTTTAGCAAAAAGGTTCACCTTTAGTCTTTCCTCTAAGGAGAGATGGTGTGGGTCCTCAGAACCCCGATGATACTAGGGAAGAGACCCCCAAATATTGAGAAAAACTGGGAGGTACCATAGGACATAAAAAGGGTCTATTACAATGGATCATATTCCTTGATATCAATAGATGGAAAGCTCATCACGACTCTCACCAATGCAATGTTTCAGAAGAAGTAGTTCGCATAACAGTGAATCCATAATCCAAACTCTATGACCCTAAAATATGATTCATCATCCTAACCACATGACGTTAAACTGTATGGTATTAGTCCCTACAACACGACATTAAATTGGGATGCTAATGTCCTCACTGCATGACTCTAAACTACACAAAGTAGCATCCCAGCTGCAAGATATTAAACCGCATAGCATAAATCGTCCTAACTGCACAACAATAAACTGCATGATCTCTTAGAGAACTACGTACTACCTGATTCCCATTCATCAAGTGGGATATGTAGTGACACCTCCTCTATATCCCCATATTTATGAGGGGAATACTTGGAATTCATTGTTTATCACATTGAGTACAACTCACATGAGCTTAGGATCGGTGGTATGAATTCCTTTACATAAAAAAACTCTAAAGGAATATGGTAGACTTGATACCCATAGAAGTTGAAAATAAATTCACCCTACTATTATGTCTAAGGAAAATCGGTATTGGGAACATCCAAAACTATGTACGACTTGATTCCTACCCCTGCAGGATATGCAGTGACGTCTAGATTTAACATACGAGACCAGCCACCAACAAAGTAATGCCCTCCCAGGACCCTATATGTGTATTGAAGTTTTGTAGGAAACATTCAAAACTAGATACGGATTGATTCCTTTCCATGCAGGATACATAGTGATGCTCAGATTTTGCATCCTAGCCCATCCACCATTAAAAAAATTCCCCTTCCTCTGTGCGCAAGTCATAATTGTATGGGAGAATACATGAAAGGTCCTAAATTCATGAAATTAAACCGCGAGATTCTTCAAGAGTCAAATGAATCCCAATTCTAAATGATACGAGATTCATAAAATTACTCTAATTTCCTACAAAACAAATTTAACGAGATGACAAAACTTCCATGTCTGAATTCCAACATTCAAAATGAGTCATAAGATCACGCTTCCCCTACATATGAGTCAGATCCATGTGAAATCTGAAGTAGTTCATGGATAATCATGGCCTGGATATTTCTTATGATCCCAGACACATATTTCCCATTTTTCAACTTCCATACTCTGAGAAAGCTGGGGTCCCCATAAACATTCATGTCCCTCAGAGATGGAAGGCCAGTGTCCTATAGACATCTTTGTTTGATTAAGAACATCATGCCTCGGTGGCTCTGCATATGTCATCTACAAAAGGAATATAAACCAAAGAAAATTCATCCTCAGGAGAGTCCTATCCTACCTCAGTATGTCCAATGTCTTCTAAGCCCCATGTAATTCATCATAATAAAAGTTTTTCCTGGTCTATAGTTTACACCTTCTATCATCACTCATGTCTATGGAATGCCAAAATATCATGACCACAATTAACTGAAAGTTATTAATGGGTTTTTTGCATAATTCCCCCACTGCATGATGCTAAACTACACAACATAATGTCCTCACTGCATGACCCTAAAGTGCACGATGTAACGTCCTCACCACACGATGCCAAATTTAAAGGCCAAAATAATCCATACAGTATGATGTTAAAATGAATACCATTGGTTTAAGCCTAAAATTATCCATGTGGTTGATTTTATATTCTTTAGTGGTGATTCAAAATTCTTGTAATACTTTGTTTCTCACACCGAACATAGATCAAATGAGCTTAGGGATCTCAGTGATAGATCCTACATGACATCATGGAAAATCTATCTAGGAATTTGGTCCTATAAGCACAACCATAAAAGTCATGTCACAGTTCCATTCCTAATGAGGGACCCAACATCCTGTCCATACGACATTAAACATAAGGGTAGTCTAAATATGGGATGAATACATTACCCTGCATATGAGTGAGATTTATGTAGGGGATACCTAATCCCATGATTGAATCACAACCTAAATTCTTCTGAACACACTCCTTCCATACCTTAATATATGTGCTTTAAGTAATATTGAATCCCCATAATTTTCCATGGCCATCGGAGATAGAAGGCCAGTGTCCTGCGAACACCTTTGGTTGACAATGCACATCAAGCCCCGGTGGCACTCAATATGATTCCTACAAGACAACCATCAACCAAAGGAAAATTCATCCTTAGGAGAGTCCTCTCCTATCTTAGTACGCCTGATGTCTCCCAAGCCTCATGACATCCCTCCTGATTCAATAAGTCTCAGAGTCATGGTTTACATTCTATTTCCTACCCATGTCCAGGCTATATCAGAACATTATTGCCCAAATCAACTATGGTGTCTCTTGAGGATTCCATAAAAAAAGATTCCCCATCCATATGCCTGAAGTTGATTTGCATAATAAACATAAATTCCCCCACTTATTTCCAGGTTTCCTAGAGAAGTTAAGCCAAAGGAATGTCCCCTTCCATGCTTAGGCACATCCCTCTTTAATTGGTCATATTCCATGTCCAAAAAGTTCCAAATCACCATAATCCTTTATGAACAATATAAATTGAAGGCCGGTTTCCTTCAAATACCTTTGTTTGACTTTTTATATCAAGCCCTAGTGGCTCTGCATATGTCACCTACAAAATAACCATCAACCAAAGGCAAATTCATCCTTAAAAGAGTCCTCCCCTACCTCTGTAAGGCTTAAAAGGATCCCAAGCCTCATAAAAATACAAACCTCACAAAGTTAGGGTCAAGAAAAAAATACCTCATTCATGTCTGAGATTATGAGGGCATTCTCAGTAGATGAATCTCCAAATTAGGGCCCCCACCCTAACAAGTATGGTCAAAACTGTTCGACCTAAAAAATCAGTAATAAGTATGATTGGTAGGACTATGAAACCCCGTGTAAAAAGATACAACACTCACAAGAGTGAATAACCAAAAAGGTAACTCATGGATAAAATTCAAGTATCATCTCATTAAACCTATGCTATGTATGGTTTAGACAAAAGGAAAAAATTTTGAGCTATTAAAAGAGACCTAAATATTGTTTGGTCGAAAACCTATAAAGGGAAAAATGAGAAAAATTCAAGTAATACCGAATAAGTCCATATCAAATAGTCTTAGGTAAAAATTAGGGTGATAATGAAAAAGACACACAAGTTAATTAGTCCTTCCATGAAACCTCAAAAATAGTTGAACTATTCTCGTTGAGTCCTGCGACTTAGGAAAAAGTTAGTGCCCGATTTGATTTTTTCAATTTACTGGTTTGGAATATTAGTTTAAAATTAATACATAATCAAAATGAGGTTTATATGGTTTATTATGATCAATTGACATGAAAAGGAATAGAAAAAAAGAAGGGGAAGAATCGTTTGACGGAAAATTAGTTTCATTAAGTTCAATGAAAAAATGGAGGAACACCTCCAGTTAGGAGTCTCTCCATAGTTCCAGAAGAAGATTAGTACATCATGAGTTGGAAAAGTTATAGAATTGATTGGATCACCCTTTCCATAAAAATAGAATGTGATTGTCTCATGCCATTAAGAGTTTTCTCTAACGAATCTCTCTCATCCACTTCATCCTTGACCATCGTGTGAACGCAATCCATAATAACTTTAAGGTCCGACCCTTTCTTCAATATGGATTCTTAATTAGTGCCCGAAGAGGCCAGTTGAGTTTTCAACCTTGCTACAAGAGACTACAATTATTTCAAATCTTCCTTTTGGGTGATCCCCAAATCACGAGTCTTCTCCTCTTCAACTGATAGGTGGTTGAGTTCCTCTAAAACATCTCAAAAGGTCGTTACTTGATGATGGTAAGAATTGAATTTGGAAAGTTTATCCTCAGCAGAAGCGAGGTATTCCCGGGATATGAAAATATCATATATAATAATATGAAGATGGTGATAATCAAAGATAGTAGAACCAAATCGGTAAATAACCACTTGAAGTTGTCAGTCTCGACAGTGATACTAGCCATAGGTGTTTCTGCGACAAGGGAACATAAGGCCATGCATGTTTTCACACTTCTTGATGCCTCTCCACAACATCAAGTCCTTGGTCATTCCCTACTGCAATGGGTATATAGGTAGGAAGTGTCATTAAGAGAGTGGTTAGGGACCAAAGATAGGTTATCCAAGATGGGGGGTTCTCATTACCCTTAGATGTTTCAACTATTGGAGTCGGATGTGGAGAACTAGCCGCAAATTCTAGGGTAACCAGTGACACTCTATTGAAGAAGCCTCATTAGGGTGTTGTGCCATATCCACAGGAGTGGAGTAGTCTGAATCACTCTCCACTGAGATAGTACGCACCGATGAAGCCCCTTCTAGATGCATCTGATAGCGGGTTGAGCATATTCTCACCATAGGGGAAAGAACCGAGAGTGTAGCCATCATGACCGATATAGGGACAAGAATAGAAGATGTAACTATCTCACTTATCATAGGATAAGGAATATATGGCATGGACGTTGGGGTACGTATGGGGAGAAGGACGGTTAGAGGCTTCTGGACCCATCAAACTTGTCTTCTCATCACCCCAGTAGGGTAATTTCCCGCCCATAGTTGGGTATATTCTAGAAATAGAAAAGAGGATCTCGTCGTATTAGCAATGATATCCTCCATAGAGGCACCTTACCACATCATCATAATCCATAATTGGAAAATAATTATAGTATGATATTCTCCCCTTAACTAAACACCAGGAAGAAGAAAAATTTGTTAAAGGCACCCAAATTTCATGGAGAACCAGTAAGGGAGGTATGACTCCCAAATGGCCACTTGATCTATGTGATCAATGAGCATCCCATCCCGAAGCATGATAATGTATGAATTTTTCTCTCAATAACTGCACATGTCACCCCTTAATGACCCATGAGTGGTAGGGTGCAGTGCAACTAAGAAGCAAGAAGCATCATTTAGAAGCCTAACTAAATCACTAATGCTTAATGTCCAAGGATGAATAAAAGAAGTATTGAGAAGGGAAGGTTGAATTTTGGAGTGAGGAACCCTCGTAGTGTGTCTATATTCATATCAAGGGAAGTGTTCTTCCATCCACCCAAAAAATAACTGAATCAATATGCTGAGATGATGTGGGGGTTTACCTTCTTGTAGCTACATCAAAAAATCATAAAATTGGGCTTGAGTAGGAGTGTCCATATAAATTGGTTGACCCTCTACCAGTATATCCTCCATCATCAAACTACAACCCCAGAACCTGATATATACATCATAGGATTAAAAGAGACATCCACTCAAAAACACTGAAAATAAACTTGCTAATCTAAGCGTAGGTGGAATATCTGATTTAAGCTCATATCCCCAAACAGTATATCATCCCGCTGAGAGGGTGGCACAATATGACAATAGAATATTTTGAGACTGACGGGATGGATGAGTTTAGTTATGGTGAGATCTTGGATTAGGATTATTCACCTAAATAAATAACCCTCTCCAAGACTCAAATGGGATACGAGAGAGAGCTCCTGGAGGGTGTGATCAAGTAATCCTCCTTTTATAACTAGTAGGCTCCTTGAAAATGGGGACACATAGTTGGTATCAAACCAAGTAGTAGCTGCTGAAAGAAATTAATCATACATATTCCCAAGGATGGGGAGCCCTCTAAGCTATTGGATGTCCCATAAGGTGATATCCACCTCCCCATGTGACAAATGAAAGGTGTTGGTGCTATAATACCAGCATCTCAATAGCTCAGAAAGGATTTCTCCTAGAGAGAAAGCTATGAACTAAGAGAACCAAGATACTTGATATAAGTTCACTGCCTCCAACTAGTCGAAGGAGTCTAAACAGGTTTGGGGTACCCAGAATTCCTAGGCCCATTTGTCGGAGAAGCATCCCTTGACTCATAGGTCACATTTGGTGCTCCACCCACAATTAGGATGTTCTTGGGAAAGGTTGATAATAGACAGGCACTCCTGGGTGACTAGCCTTAGGGCAGTGTTACGAAACCCATGACCGCTCGGATTCCACACCGAGCCCTCTAATATGAACACATTTTTCTAAGTCGGAATAGCCATGACCTCTCATGTTGGGGAAATAGTGTCTTGATCGTGACCCTATGGTTATTTTAGGATAATGAAAGTATTATTGAGGTCTTCCAATGGAAAAAAGAACATCATCAAGAAGACTAAAGCCATAAAGTGGAAACTGCACAAATAACAGGTATGCTCAGAGCTCTAGCATAAAGATATCTTTTAAGAAGATTTCATGAGGAATGATGTAGAATCGAATATGTTCCACACTGTCATAAACCATATTTTCCCTCATATTGGTTGATTTCATCAAAGACTATAAAAGAGCAATTGTAGTCTGCACAAAAAATCCAAAATCCCACAAATGTCTGTCCAATAAGAAGATGGTCAGATAAAGGTGAAAAAAATGGACGAGGGGCTTAAAAGAAGATCCCAGTGGGGATCTATGTATTGTTCCCAGAAACGGTACACATAGATCATTTCTCTCGTACTTCATGGTACGTGGAAGGAATCACCACACACTAATGTAGTAAGCTGAAGCTAATCCACGTACAACCATAGTATGAAAAAGTCCTACAAGGAACTATCCCGTAGAGTGTTGGCCAGTGAAAAAAAGGGTTCTCGGAAAGAGGAAACTGTGAACAAAGGCCTCTCCCTATCTCTATTCAATGTTTATCTTTGAAAATTTATGATCGGATTGTTAGGTCATAATGTATAGTTTTTTGGTTTATGTTCGGTGTGCAGGACATGCAAACCATGTAGTGTTCTCTTACATAGGGGTCCAGATTTTAGTTTAAAATTCCACAACACAGTTTTCAAAACCCAAAATTCAGTTTGTAGGCAGTATTAGATGAGAAGAGTTCAATCCGCATCACGTACAAGGTGGTTCATGATTAAAAATTTCACAAAATAAATGGTACGTGGATGCATAGAAAATAGAGGGAGAGATGAGAGAACATTTCTCCATGAGAAATGGTAAACTAAAAATGATATGGGAACCTATATATATAGGTATGGTCCCCTCCTACCGTTCCTATCAATCATACCATAAACCACTTTAGTCTAGGACCACTTCTATGTTGGAATATTCTCCTCTTCATTCCGAACGTACCCCATTCCTATGGGGGGAATTTGTAGGGTCTTGAAAACTTTTCAAAGGGAAGAATATACTCTCATAATCACTTTTCAAAAGGAAGAAATAATTCCTACAAGTCTAGTTAAGAGAATGGATGCAAATTGAGTGGAAATCTTTGGAAGAAACTTGAAGAAATGAAATTTATAAAAAAATTTAAGTGACCCACGTACCATCATCAGGAAGGGTTCACAGAATTCAAGAAATGAGAACCAAGAGTACGTGGAATGACCCACGAGGTGCCGAACTGTGGAGTGATGGACGGAAAACCAATGTATCTCGAACCACATCTCTAGAAGAATAAATCATGCAAATTCCATCTGCATACAGTATTGCAAAATTATTAGTTCATAGATGAAACAAATTGATAGGGTTCCAAAACCATGACTTGTGAAATGAAGCCTCTGCAAACCCCAGTTGACCGAGTATTCTGTAGATTGATATATCTTTTTATAGGATTCCGAATATGGTGGCACATGACTATACATTTGTTTGTACCAATTCTCTATAAAAAGATCACAAAAATAATTGAGAAGGATGGATGAAGAAAGAACGGAGGAGATCCTAGAGGTTGGGAGAAAGATTTCAGAGAGGATTCTGGCTTTGGTTTCAAATCATTATCGACGTGTAAAATACGAACCACATTTCTCCCAGTACAACTATCTGAAAAACATAAAAGTAAGGGACTTAATAATAATGAGTAAACTGCGAACCTAATTGGTGTCATTTCAAACCACAAATTCCTCATGGATGAATTCCCCACGAATGATAGGTTCCAGGACCCTCCTTCTATATGGTGTTCCACATAGTGTATCACTATACGGATTGAACCCTATGCCGCATACCACATCAGTACGTGGATAGAACCCAAAGTGTCATGGAGGACTGCATCTAAGATCGCATACCACTATGGTGCATGGTGGTCCTTGCCTATGACCATGTACTACTTTAGTACACAGACAACCCCATTACCCACATACCACTATGGTATGTGGTGCTCCCCCATCCTGCATGGGAAAAAAATACGTATAATGGGGCATCTTTGGGTGTACTTCCCTTTGGCTCAAATATCACCCCTCCACTAACATCTAGTCCTATATACCCTCTCCGCTAACCAGTCCCCCATAGTCAGGCCAAAGACTCCTCCAAATCCACGAAACCTGTATAGTTATATCATTGGGTGAATCAGTGCACCACTTTGAGTCTATATACCCATGGTAAGAGGAGTCAAGAATGTTTTCCCTGCAATAGTTTGGACTCTCGGGATGCCTGTAAGTCTAAATTCCCATGGTAAAATGGAGTCCAACCATGGGACAATGACATGAACCTCCCCATTCTAGAGATTAAGGGTGATCACTTGCTTTTCCATTCAATGAGGAATGGTGACCAGTCGAAGGAATCATCGTCACTCATCCTTTTTATGGGAGGTGACATTCCTACCCTTTCCTAGAGTGCATTCATGGGATATCCCACGAAGTTAGGTCCCTAATATTATAAGGGCCGAGACACATGACCCTCGATGTCATCCAAATTTGAAGGGTTCGTTGCTCCTCGCCCTCACCCACCATCTCCCCAGCTTCCTCCACTATAGGTCTGCCCACTCCCATCATAGGGACAGGGGGTGTGTGCTTGGTTGGATCTCTCAAATCATATTTTTTCTCATGCCGAGTGTGATTCACATTGTCTTAGATATTTGTGATGATTACAATATCCACACAACCTTTTCTGAACTATGAGAACTCCAATTCCTATTCAAACCAGGATATCTAGGACACCTACTTGAAGGCCTTAGCTCAAAAAATGCACCCTTATAAAAGGGTCCACCCCATCATCTTTCCTCAAATGAGAGCCTATACACATAATCCACAATGCATACTACACTACTTGGGCACTGATTCCTCTCCTCAGGATATATAGGAAGCCTATCTTATGGGTTTTATCCCAACATCAAGCCATATTCCATCCCCCTGGAAGATGATAAACTTGAGAGAACACTATTTAATGGCTTAGGTCAACATTTCATCTGTAGTATCAAATTTGGGTATTCCTATGATGATCCTGTAAACTAGGGGTAACCCATGGATACACTCCCTAAGAATGAGCCAAGGATTCACGAACCTATGAATATGACTTAAATATATAAGAAGTATCAGAAAAGGTAATAATCCCCCCAAAAGGGTGTGATGAGCCTAACCTCCCATCCTATAAACCAATAGAGTCCATAAGTGTTGTTTTCCAAATCATCATCCAACGAGTGCCTACCATTGGAAATAAGGTTCATGAATCACGGATAATAGGGTTGTTGGGTGTTTCTGGTTCCAAGAATAAACCTGCTGGAGACCACCTGAGGAAGTTATATCCTAAGAGGAATGATTTTCTAAGACTGGACACCTTGAAATCTCATGCATGGATCACTTTACTATGTAACCTCCTTCATAATATAAAATGGATAAAATTTCCAGTCCCCACTGGGTCAATCCAATCAACCCTTTAAGGATAATGATGCAGATTGGGTCGAAAAAAAGCATTTTTATAAACCCATAAATGTGCTAACTTGGGGGTTCTAAACAGACATAAACATATATTTTTGATGATTCATTGCATAAATATATTAAATATACTTTTCATTACACTAGTGTTATGAAATTTAATGTTAGTGTTCCATTTCAATCCAAGTGTATGAGTTTGAACTTCCATTAATATGAAAGGTACAAACACTTTCTCAACTTATTCATTAATAACATGTTATTCATGAGATACCAAATGAACCATACTTCACAAAATCTTATG
Organism: Viscum album; assembly: GCA_963277665.1. Lineage (NCBI taxonomy): Eukaryota > Viridiplantae > Streptophyta > Magnoliopsida > Santalales > Viscaceae > Viscum > Viscum album. The sequence goes on along the minus strand of OY728122.1, from coordinate 1,162,372,438 downwards.
GAAATATGGATTTGGTCAGTATATAATTGTTTTTTATCCATGATATGTGCCCATAATAATCATAAATACTATGTACCATTACACACACTCGTAGATAGAAATATCTGATGTCACTTAACATATAGAATTCTAATTGGAGGGTCTCTTATCATAATATAATATCTTGGATGTTACCATGTGAGATATTCATGAGAATAAGCCTCCTCGTTGAGTCATGTTGGTGACTCACATCGGTGAGTCACGTTGGTGACTCATGTACGTGAGTCGTGTCGAAGAGTCAGGTCGGTGAGGCGCGTTGTTGAGTCACATTAGTGAGTTGCATCGGTGACTCAAGTCAGTGACTTTGTTGGTGAATCATGTTGGTGACTCACATAAGGGACTCACATCAATGACTCGTGTCAGGGACTCAGGTTGTTTAATCATGTAGGTGACTCGCATCAGTGACTCACGTTGGTGAGTCACGTCAGTGACTCGCATCAGTGACTCGCATCGGTGAGTGGTATTAGTGAGTCTTCGGTGAACAATGTTTCCATAATCCTATAGTTTCACCCTATTGATGTTATATTTTATGTAAAACACATTAAAATCCTTGTTTTAAAATATTTAAAACATATTCAAAGCTCATAACTCTTATATAATATTTCTTTATTTTCCTGGTGCCATTACCCAGTCAAATCACGTAGTCTTTTCCCAATCCAAATTTAATGGAAAATATAAACCATATATAATCCATTGCTCCATATATATTTTAAAAAGTATTATATACATTCCTCCTTGTTATTCATTGTTGTTTTCCATGGTACGGTACACCCCATACCATTCTATACTAAGGAGTTGTGCGATTGTTGTGTGGACCTTGGATTGTGTTTTCCCTGGAATTATTCTTACTGCATGCGCACCCCCTATTTTGGTGCCAATAATAAGTGTTGATCCATCTTTGATATTGGTTTTTTCCTAACATACTCAGGTGGATGAAGTAGTTTTGGGAGAGGTGACCGTGATCCATTTTTTGGCCCATTCTCATGCAAATAATGATAGAAACCTTTTGAGGTAGGGGATTTATGGATTCTCTATTCTTTTTATGGGCAGTCATAGAGTTAGCATGATTTAGCCGCTTATTCACAATGAAATTGACATAATAAATACATGAACCAGATTTATGAATTGGTATCAATTGCCGAGAAATGTTATCACCTCATGTTTTTCTAGATAGTGTGATATATATGATTTTCTTGTTTAGAATGTCGTTTTGTATGGAAATTGGTAAAGAATATAAAGTTGGGATTAATCATGAATTAATTGGAAAAAGATAAAGAGGCATGTTTAATGAATCCAGTTGTTTTTGTGTTTTGATGATAATCAAATGGATGCAGTTATGAATGTTTAAATGAATCAGTTAATTTAATATGGAATAAAGAATATGTTTGGTGAAAAAGATAATACCTTGAAGGGTTTTGAGTATCCCACTTTCTTGTAAAGGCCAAGCGCCATATTCCTTGGAGATATGAGTTCTCATTATGTGTGAAGGATGAATGACTTGTTAAGTGCCAAGAGCCTAGTTTCAATTTTTTTGTTTCTTGCTACTTGTGTTGTGGTGTGAGCCTGGGATAACTGATCCTAAAGGGCTATTGTGGTGTGTGGGGGAAGGGAAAACTAGTGGTTGTGGAATAAGTTGACGACTGAAGTAGAAAGATGAATCAGTTTTTGCATTAGGTTTTTAGGGAGGACACTAGGGATGATGTAATGGGTTGCAGTAGGTCTTAACTGTTGATATGAAAGTTGTTGTTCTTGAATTTGATCTTTGTTTATCTTCTTTAATTTTCTCGACTACTTGAACCTGATGGTCCTTCTAACCATCCTTCCAAAGGAGGTGAAGAGACATGGGGGATTTCATTTTCTTTCTATGCTAATCTTCTTGAAGATAGATGGGCATTCCCTCCTTCTATAGGTGGAAAAGACTTAATAGACAGTTCATCTACTCACTGTATAGAGTCCCTCCTATTTGGTAGCATAGAATATTTTCTTATAATTCATGTAATTATCCAAAATTGATAATTAGGTTAATAAATTATTTAATAAATGATGTTAACCCATGGGTTTGGAGATTTCTAGGATTCAAGGATGAGGTTTTAATTTAAAGGAACCATGGACTTGGTTTGGTTGTGCCTAGGGAGTGTGGATATTTATTGTGATGATAATTAAATGTAATGTGTAACTGATAATGGTTAATTAATGGTTAAATAATTAATTAACATAATGTGAAACTGATAAAAAATAATAAAGTAACCTAATGTAGCTCTTCAAATGGTTGTGCGCTTATAGAATATATAGTCTTAGCAGTGGAAGCCCGGAATCAAAGAGGTGTTGGGTATTGTTGAGTCTAAGAGTAGGTTTTTCCCATAATGTGGTTGTGAGCTATATTATATCATGTCTGTTTTGTGTTTCTATACACTACTCCACCCTATTGGATAAGGTAATTAACACCCTGGGTATTCTGAGCCCCATATGGGTATTTTCACCGACATCCTCATGGAAGGATGGATGGATTATTAACCCCTTTTGCCCTGCTTTCTCCTATCGGTAGTTACTTGTGCTAGTATGCATGACAGTTAGATTTCTGCATATATGTGTGTAGAGGTATATAATGGATTAGGGTTATTTCAAACACATATATTCTGAATATATTTTCCAAAGTGCTATAATAGGTATAACATGTATAGTCTATGATGGATTAAGGAACCTTACTCAATGTATGGGATGTAATGGATTAAGGTATAATACCTGATGTATGATACACCTTATGTTGGGTTTGGTGGCTCCCTAAAACAATCTAGTTACTTTTGGTTATGTGGATATGGTGGTGGTGAGTTGCATGAGGTTCATGTTATGGTGCTATACCCAGGTGTCTTCAGGATAGCCATTTTTGGAGATAGATGCTCAGGACGTGTGAAATTGGGGAAAAGAGGAAAAACAGTGGGGAAGTGGAAGTAGGGAACCATTGATATTCATTATTGTATTATATACTACTGTATGCGATACATCGTGAGAGTTTCCACGGTGAGTCTGGGAAACATAGTATACCTATTTAGGTGACGAGTTAGCTTTACTTGTTGTTCCCTATGCTTTAACATGATTTCTTTAATTTTTCATTAGAGGCTTCGAGGAATATCCTTCGGAGTATACTATTACACTAACCCTAAAATATATAAACTATTTTCAAGACACTTATAATAGGTTAGAGATCAGGCTGTTTAGTACTATTTTGGGGTTACAGGAGTTGTTCGGGCTTTGTGGGTGCTACTATTTTACTTTTTTTGGCACTTAATTTTTTTACATTTCAGTTGTAGTAGTCTTTTCAAGAAACTATATTTGTGTACTTGGGTTTATTTTAAATTAAAGTCTGAGAAGGATTTGGTTGGTGTCTATCTTATCTCTCTCTTTGGCATGTTTTCCCTTAGAGGGTAATACCTCCCATACGGTTTTTTTCTATACCCTTAGTACTAGTCACCAACCTGGGGCCTATTGGAGGTAGGGGTCATGGGTCATTTTCTCTCTTTTAACATTTCCTGCCTCATAGGGGTACACATTGTGGGGAGGGGGTCATTATAGAGTGGTATCAGAGCTCTAGTTGAGGGATATGATAGAGTTTGGAGTTAGCCACAGGTGAGGTTGCATGGATTAGTAGGGAAACAATGTTAGATAATTTTATAAAGCACTGTAAACATAGGATACTATCTAAGAAAAAGTTATTTTGGGCCCCCTATGATCTGATTTAGGATCCTTTACATTTACAGTGGCGACTAAATGAATTGATTCTAGTTTCAGGGTAGAGACCTCATAAAGGATCGTTCATCATTCTTCTTTGCGCTTGCATTTGAATGGGTAGACCGTTGAATAGGTTAAACTAATATTAATAAAAGAAAAAAAATAAATTAATGTTAAAATATGCCATATTCAAATTATATGACCTATAAATGCCGGTTCTTTTGTAGGTTTGGCTCTAGGTTGATTTCCTCACTGGGTTCGTGTGGACGATGTTAAACTTGTTGCACCAGTAGATCACAGCTGAGTAGAGGTTGATGATGATGAAACATGGAGAAGGAAACTCCAAGAGTTTATGAGCCAGAGTCTATATAAGTATGACAGATCTATTTTAGATTCATTCCAAAAAGTCTCGTTATTGGAGGTTGAGATAGTTTTTATTTTGATACGTTCTCTGAATGATAACTATGTATCGTTGGTTGTCACAATGATGTGTGGAGCAGCAAAAAAGTGGTGGTTATTGTTCCTCTGGGATCGTGAGGATTCGGTAGTCTCATGGGAGGAGTTACAAGACCAGTTCAGAGTTGAGTTAATTTTTTCAACTATGAAGGAAGCCAGTCTGCAAGAGATACATACCCTTCGGCAGGGGAGATCCTATGTGCGATAGTTTGGAATCCGTTTCAGGAACCTTTTGTGATATGCTTCAGACCTATTTCTTGATGATGAGGCTAGGTAGAGGCATTTTGAAGAGTCTTTTCATCCAGATATCTAGTGCCAGGTCACCCCATTTATGATGAAGACATATCTTGAAGTGATGGAGAGGGAATAGGTCATCGTGAGGACATTTTCCAGAATTGGATCATCATGATAGGGGAGTCATCAGGATTTTTTGAGAAGCAGATCTATGGTCTAGGGTTCCTAGTTTTTTTGGGAAGACGAGTTTCCATTCGACCGAGGGTAGATCCCAGCCCTCATTATATCTTTTCTCTATGGGAAGTGTCCCTTAGACCTATAGAATATGATTAGGCACTTATTTTTCTTATGGAGGATGAGGTCATTAGCAGTGAGAGTGCTTGACCTTTATAAGAAGTCAGTGTGTCTCAGGTGTTCCACTTTAGGTTCATTCATTGAGGTAGTTCCAGCCAAGGTAGCAACAATAGGTTGAACTAGTTTTGGATTTGCAGAGAGCATATGGGTAGGTAGAGGATAGAGTTGGGATGATCTTCCTACTCATATAGTAGAGAATGAATATGGAGGTGGTAATTATCAGGGTGAGAGAAGCCATGGACTAGGTCATGGTCAGATTTATGCTTTAGCATTGTCAATTCTAGGTGTGTCAGACATCATTAGAGGTACCCTTTTCTTATTTTATACTTTTATTCATGCCTTGTTTGATTCAGGAGTGACACACTCCTTCGTGTCAACTGCCATGGTTAATTGATTTGGGACATGAGGTAGAGAGGCTTCCATTCCCTTTGATGTTGACTATTCCAGTTGAGGATCAAACTAACTTGTTTGGAATATGTAGAGACCGTGAGCTTGTGCTGGGGAAACACTACTCTTTGGGATATTTCCTATGTTTATGAATAAAAACATATGATATCATCCATGACATAGATTGTTTTTATTCATTTGAAGATATTGTGGATTGATTCAGAAGGAAGGTTGTGTTATTTGATTATTATGGAGAGCCAGTGATGTTTGTTGGAGATAGAGACCCTCAGATGGGTCAGAAGCATGTTCCATCCTTGTAATCCATGATGGTTGAGATGATATTGAGTTCATCATAGGTTTAACAATTGAAATTTCCTAGGGTCTTAGAAGAGTACCCTGATGTATTTATAGATGAGGTTGTTGTGTTGCCCCTTAAATGAGAGACCGAGTTTTGGATTGAGCTATAACCTCATGAATCAGCTATCCCGATGTCTCCATATAGGATGGTTTCTTCTGAGTTGTGTGAGCTATGCATATTTCTCTATGGTCTGTTATAGTGTAGTTTTGTTTGGTCGAGTGTGTCACTACGGTGTGCAGTAGTTTTTTTCATGAAGAATTATGGTTAAAGTTTAAGATTGTGTATCAATTATCATCTCTGGAACCATGTGAAAGTGAAGAAACTCTATCCTCGTCCATGGATTGATGAATCGTTTAACCAACTGAAGGATTAAAGTTAGTTCTTTGAGATTCATTTGTTGTCACGATATCATGAGATGCCTGTGATGAATGAGGGTACCCCAAAGACTATTTGGCATTGTTTCCACGGTCATTACTAGTTCATTGTGATTCTATTCGATGTGACGAATTCTATAGTTTTGTTCATTGGGTTGATGAACATTGTGTTTTGTGTGTTACTAGATAAGTTCCTGGTGCTTTTCATCGATGACATCCTTGTGTACTCTACATTCGAGGTGGATCATGTAGAGCATCTGCATGTTGTTTAGGGAGTTCTTCATCAACAATATCTATTTGGAAAGTCATTGTAGTGTGACTTTTGGGATTGAGAAGGCCTTTTTGGGGCATTTTGTATCCTTGTAGGGAGTAGCTGGGGATCCATTGAAGATAGAAGCAGTCATGTCTTGGGAATCCATAGAGATAGTGGCAGAGGTACGATGTTTCCTTGGTCTTGCAGGATATTATAGGAGTTTTGTAGCTGATTTCTCTCAGGTTGTGACCCCTTTAATAGAATTTTATAGAAATGACTAGGAATTTATGTGGACTGATCTATGTTAGTCAGCTATTGAGTATATGAAGGAGAAGTTGGTCAGTGATCTATTTCTCTATCTTCCAGTAGAAGGAGTTCAGTTTGAGGTTTTCTATGATTCTTTGTGTTTGGTGCTAGGATATGTTCTAATAAAATAGAGAGCAGTCATATCATATGGGTATTGGTAGTTATGTCCCTATGAATGTAACTATGAAATGCACAATCTCGAGTTGGAGGCAATGGTCTTTTCCTTGATGCGGTGGATACATTACCTCATTGGCGAGAATTTTGTGGTCTTCCCTGATCATAAGAGATCGATGTTCATTTTCTCCCAACGTGACTTGAACTTGCAACAATTTTGGTGGATGGAGTTATTATAGGATTACTACTTTGAAATTTCATATACACCTGGAATGGGGAATATTGTGGCCAATGCTTCGAGAAGGAAGATGTGTAGTGATGCAGTGCGTGAATCTGGTGATTCCTAGTGGGTGATAGAAGAACACTCATTATTACATCTTGAGATAGGTGAAGTTGGGGGTAGAGTTTATCTTTTCTAGATAATGGTGCATTAATCTCAGGTGTAGAAGGTAGAAGAGTCCCATTTGGGGGATCCTGAGGTGGAGGTGTGGAGAGACCTAGTTGTTTTTGGTGAGGCCCCTACGTCTTAGGATGAAAACATCGGGTGCGGTTTTAGGTAAGTTTTTTTGTTCCGTTGGTGATGCATGAAATGGTTCTCAGAGAGTAACATATTTCTACCTTAGCGGTACATCCACGCACATAAACAATGTACCAAGATTTGAGGAGTCAGTTTTGGTTGACTAGGTTGAAGTGTGTAGTTGCAGATTTTGTGTCTCAATAATTGGTTTTCTAGAAGGCGAAGGTTGAGCACCGTGTTCCTGGTGGTTTTCTACAACCGTTAGATGTTTCTTAGTGGAAGTGGGAGGAAATATTGATGGAATTTGTTACCAATTTTCCACAAGCTTAGGGATTCCATGACACTATATTAGTGATAGTGGATAATTTGAAGAAATAATATAACTTCATAGAAATCAATGAGTTGAACACAGTGGAGGTTTTTTCGAGGAAATATTTGGAGGAGCTGGTGAGACTCCACAGAGTTCTCAGGACGATCATTCCTAATTGAGATCTTCATTTTTCCTCCAGCGTGTGGAGTGGTCTCCTACATGTTTTTTGTTCTCAACTATGCCTTAGCTCTACTTTTTATCCACATAAGGTCATTGAGACAGAGTAGACCATCCAGTCTCTTGAGGACATGTTGCAATCCTGTGTCATGGATTTTGGAGGTTCGTGAATGAGGCACCTACACTTGGTAGAGTTATCTTAAAATAATTTTTTTCACTCCACCATTAGTATGGAGCCATATTAATCCTTTTATGGATGACTATTTCATTGAATGTTGTGTTCGACTGGGGTTATAGAGTCAAAAATTCTCAAGATGAAAATGGTATAGAGTACGACAATGATGGATTAGGTAATTCACAAGAAGATGAAGGTAGCACAAGATCTTCATAATTCCTACACCGATCATAGGTGGAGTCCTCTGAATTTTTGTATTGGGGATCACTTATTTTGGAAGGAGAATCCTCATCATGGGCAGTGATGGTTTTTTCATGGGAGTAATCTTTCTCCTTGGCTTATTGGGACTTTCAAATTGTTGGATCATATTGGAGCCATGACATATCAAGTATCACTTCCCCTGCAGATGATAAGGATACAAGATGCTTTTTCACACATCATAGATCTATAGTTATCTTCATGATGACTCTCACATCATCATTTGGGGTGAGATTGAAGTTGATGCTGATGCGACCGTGAAGGAGCGACCTGTAGAGATCCAGGAAAATAAGGATAAGGTGTTGCACGTTCATTCTATCCCATTAGTTCCTATATTATGGTAGCACAATGGCACAGAGGAGAGTATTAGGGAATGTGAGTTATAGATACATGCTTAGTACCCCATGCTATTTGATGTTTTGATCTTCTTTTGTAATGTTATTATTTTGGGGATTGTAGTCCCTTTCCGTTTATGAGATTAATTTCTCTTATTTCTTGTTATGGCATGCTCTCTATTGAAAGGTATATCCCCTAAGAGACTGGTTAGGAGATAGTTTTAGTTTTCATGTGGTTTAACATCATTCTTTTGATGAATCAGTTGATCTCCTATGGTGGTGAGAGACTTGAGAGTTATCATAATGTGTAGTTTTTCGGACCCTTTTTTGTTTTGTCTCTGGGTTGGTTTTGGATTATCAAGGATGAGAATGTTTTGAGAGGTATCTGATGTAATGGATCAGACCTCTTCAGCCTATTTATTTGTGAAAATATGATTTTTGAGGTGTTCTAGGAGGTCTAGATGTCTTATTTATAACACATTACAAAATTTACTCTTTTTTGAATAGTGATTCCATAACGGCGAGTCGCAACGGTGAGTCATGTCATTGACTCGCATTGGTGACTCTTATCAGTGAGACACATTTTGGATTTCATCGAGGGGTCATGTCAGTGACTCACATTAGTGAGTTTCATAGGTGACTCGTGTCAGTGATTCGCATCAGTGAGTAGCGTTAGTGACTCGCGTCGGTGACTCACGTTGGTGAGTCTCGTCGGTGAATAACATCAGTGACTCACATTGGAAAATTGCGTCAATGAGTCACATCGGTGAATCACATTGGTGTCTTGTATCGGTGACTTATGTTTGTGAGTCACGTCGATGAGTCACATCGGTGACTCACGTAGACGAGTCATCGGTGGACTATGTTTCCAGCATCCTACTATTTCACCCCATTGATGTTATCTTTGACATAAAACACATTCAAAGAATTGTTTTACGGGATTTAAGTCTGATTCAAATCTCATAACTCATATGAAAATTTTCTTAATAGTTCTAGTTCCTTTACTCGATCAAAGCACATAGTGTTGACTAAATCCACCCTTAATGGAAAATCTAAAATGTATCTAAATCGCTGCTCCGTTTAGATTTTAAAAAGTCCAAGATACATTCCATATTGTTCTTCATTATTTTTTTCCTTAGTATGGGATTCCCCATACCATTATTTCCTAAGGAGTCGTGTGATTGTGGTGTGGACCTGGGATAATTTTTTCACTAGATTTTTTCAAGCTACATGCACACCCCTTGTTTTGGTGCAACCAAGAAGTGTCAACCTTTCTTCGATATAAGTTGTTCCGAGACACCCAAAGGTGGATGCCTTCATTGTGAGAGAGGTGATAAAAATCCATTAGGTTGGACCATTATCATGCAAAGAACATCAGAAACATTTTCAGGTACGGGAATCATGGATTCTTTATTCTATTTGCGTGTAGTCATAGAATTATCATTATTTAACCACTTAGTCAAAATAAAAGTGATGTAATAATTATTTAAAATGGATTAGATAAATTTTATCAATTTACTAGGAATTTTATTTCCTCTTTTTTTCTATATAGTTTGATATATATATGCATTTCCTGTTTAGAATGTCATTCTTGATCAAAATTGTTAAATAACTTAAAGATGATATTAATCACGAGTTAATTGGCCAAAGATAAAGAGGCATATTTAATGAATCTGGTTGTTCTTGTTGTTTTTCTTTGATGATAATCAAATGGATGTAGTTATGCATGGTTAAATGAATTGGTTAAATAAATACAGAGTAAAGATTTAGTTGTGTGATAAATATATGCCTTGAAGGGATCTTAGATACCCTCCCACTTGTAAGGTCCAAGCACCATACGATTTGGAGTTATGAGTACTTGTTGTGTGTGAAGTATGAATGACTTTTTTAGTGACAAGAGCCTAGTTTCTATGTTGTTTATTTCTTGTTGGTTGTCTAGTGGTATGAGCCTGGGATAGCTGGTCCTTGAGGGATGTTGTGGAATGTGGGGGTAGGGAGGCCTAGTGGTTTTGGTGGAAGTTGACACCCAGAGTGGAAAGATGCATTAGTATATGTATGAGGGTATCATGGAGGACACCTAAGAAGATGGACAAATTTTAATATGAGATTACCCATTGATATGAAAGTGGTCATTTTTAATATGATGTTTGCTTATCTACTTTAATTGTCCCCACTACCTGAGGCAGATGGTCTTGATTACCCTCCTAAAAGAGGTGAAGATGCGTAGGGTATTCCATGGGCTCTTCATGTTTAGATTCTGGAGGATGTATGGGCCTACACTCCTTCTATTGGTGGAAAAGGCTCAATGGGTAGTTCATCTACTCACTGAGTTGATCCCCTTGTATTTGGTAGCTTAGAATGTTTTCTTTGAATACATGGAACTATGGAAAAGTAAAAAATCTATAAAAAACTATAGAATAAATGATTTTAAGCCATGGGGTTAGAGCTTACTAGGATGAAATGACGAGGATACAATTTAGAGTAACTATTCCCTTGGTTTGGTTATTCTTATAGGGAATGGAACATTGTTGTGATGCTAATAAAATGTAATCTGGAATTGATAATGGTTAATTAAATGTTAAAGAATTAATTATCATAAAGTGAAACTAATAAAATAAGATAAATTAACCTAATTTAGCTCTTTAAATGGGTTTTTACTTAGAGGATATCTAGTATTAGCTATGGCAGTCATGAGTCTGAGAGATGTTAGCAGCATTTGATTCTAAGACTAGGCTATGTCCATAGTTTTGTTGTGGGACATATTATATCATGTAATTTTTGTGTTTCTATATGCTACTCCACCATGTCATTTAGGGAAAATGAAATCCTGAGGATTATGATCCTTATGGGTGTTTTCCCTAACATCCTAATGGGAGGATGGATGGCTGACTACCCCCTTTATCCCCACTCTTTTCTCCTCGTAGTTAATTGTGCTAGTATTCATGATAGTTACTTTTCCCGATATATGTGGGTAGAGGGATATGATGAATTGGGGTTATTTCACACACATATATTCTAGAAATATTTTCCTAAGTGCTACTATTGGTATAACATGTATAGGCTATGATGGATTGAGGATCCTTACTCGGTGTATGGTAGGTAATGGATTATGGTATAATACCCGATGTATGATACACATTATATAGGATGTGGTGGCTCTCGAAAACTATCTGGTTTCTTTTTTTATGTGGATGTTGTGGTGGTGAGTTTCACAAGGTTCATGTTGTGATTCTACGCCTAGGTGTCTTCAAGATAGCCTTTTTAGATAGATATTATAAGGACACGTGACACTGGGGAAAAGTTAAAAACCAATGAGGAAGTGGTAGCGGGGTACCCTTGATATTATTTATTATATTATATACTCTTTTATGTGATACTTGGTGAGAGTATCCGTGGTGAGGCTGGGAACATAATATACCTATTTAGATGATGATTTTCTTGCTTGAATAGACCGAAGGCCTTATTTTTTTTAATATTTTGATAATCCACCTTTCGAGGGGTGAGGTGGAACCCTTACAAGGCCTGAAGTCTTAAGAAACAATTACCTAACCCATAGGTCTTAAGGGAATCTCTCAGACAATAAAACTTCGAACTGGTCCTCCCTAGTAAATGTCATGAAATCCACGCTTCACCATCGTAAGGTTGGTCAGATAACTGTCCTATGCAGAGCTATATAGGCTTGGTACAGATGGTAATTCCATAACCTCTCATTATTCTAATTCCAGTTTGCACTGCTCTTGTGAATGCGCATGTTTTGAATCCTCATCTGGAGCCTTTACCATTGTTATCTGCCTGGTAAATCTGCATATTTCATGTGTCCCGAAGGCCTTGGGGTGGTTTGAAGTCCTTGTGGTGGCCCAAAGGCCTTGAGAGACAATTGGCCCAAAGGCATTAGGTGGCCCCAAATCCTTTCAAGACCCAAGGACCAAACCGGTGGCCTGAAGGCCCAGATGGATGAATAGTTCCTACTTCTATAGTACAAAACAATACCTGGTACAGTGCCTACTACATCACTTCAACAATACCCTAAAAATATTTCTCCATCCAGATTTGATTTCAGGTCTCTTGGATACACTTGCTGAGTCCTCACCAACCGGGCTGAGGCTCATGTACGATGATGAGTTAGTTTCACTTGTTGTTCACTGAGCTTTAGTATGCTTTCATTACTTTTTCACGAGAAGCTATAGGGAGTATCCTATTGAGTACACTATTATAGCCACCCTACATCTTATAAACTATTATTTTGGGTCTCTTGGTGCAGGTTGGAGATGAGGCTCGTTACTACTAGCTTAGGGTTGTAGGATCTGTTCAGGATTTATGTTCACTACTATTTTACATTTGTATTGGTACTTATAGTTTTTCATTTCCAACTATAGTAGTCCTTTCACGAAATTAAATTTATTTAATTGGGTTTTTTTATATTGTAGTCTGATTAGTATTTGATTGGTTTCTATCTAATCTCTCTCTTCAAAATTTTTTCTCTTAGAGGGTAATGCCTTCCATCTGTGTGTTTGTTATACCCACAGTGCTAGTCTCCAACCCGGGGCCTACAGGAGGTGGGACTTGGGGGGTCATTATCTCTCTTCTCACATTGCATGCCTTAGAGGGGTACACTTTTTACGGAGGGTTCATGACACCACATGACCTTCAATGCTAAATCCTCTAAAAAAATATCTCTAACTCAGTGTTCCATCATATGATGCATGATGTATTCTAGGATTTCCTAAACAATATTGATGCCCCAAATCTATTAGTGGAACAAATAAGGTCATCTGGTCCCCACAACTGACCTATATTCATGGTATTAATTCCACCATGCTATGATATTTACCTGAATTCATCTGGTAGGTCATGGGGAATCACTTCCAGAACTGTAACTTTTAGTTAATAGTGAACACACAACATTCAAACTTCCATCATAGCCTATAAATCCCTATGGGGTATCCGTAAGCCTACACTTCTATTTGCATCACCCATACCTATGTAACATGACTATTTCCACTAAGTGTATTTGTTTAACAGAACTCCTCCTTAGTCCCACCATTGGTAGTACCATTAAGCAGTTTATACCAAGAATTAATCTCCTCAGTGTGAAGGTTAAGAATGTAGAAGAATTGCAGATGATGGGAAATAAACCCAATGGTTTTAATAGATCCAATGGATCATTAATAATATTTTCCAAGATGTAATCTCCATGACCAATGAATTTTTTTCAAATATGATATTAAATTAATAAAAAAACATAAAGATGATATTTGGATATTAAATTCATTATTAATTTATTCATATTGGGATAAAAAGGTAACCTTATATTAGAAACTTTATCTAATAATGATGTTGATATTCCAAAGAACCCTTCTCAGATTATCTTTTTTTCATTAGAATTATCCTAGTGTAGAATCCATCTAGTAGTGATAAAAATTTGCTCTGTTGATCTTTGAACAATGCTGATTAATTTTTAGTTTCTAGTGAGGTGAATTAGTGATCTTGCATTGTTTGTCTTGATTACTCTTCCTTTGATAGTGAATGATTCTATCTAGGTCTTCTTGTTATTGAGATAAATATAGGAAGAAGAATCGAGAGAGAAATCATTTGTGTGAAATGAATATATATTATCCATTTCATGATTAATGGTTATCTCTATACAATAGACATAGAAATATATTTATAGTTTTTTCATTGATGTTAAAATATCATTTAATTGCATACCGACCCTTAAAGAGTTTAATTTTTTTAATAAGCCCCAAAAATAAAATATTATTTTTATTATTATTTTATTATGAACATTCTATATTTCATAATAACAAATATTTCTTAACCGACATGTAAATAAATATTTGTTATTCGACATAGTATAAATGTTTCCCTCATTATTGAGAATAACAATTATTCTACTAATTAAATTCAAATATAATTTAATGTATATTAATGGAATAACATAGTGTTTTACCCTCTAGGATTCGTTCTCATTTTATTTTATTGGGATTTACTAATTTCAAAGATTACATTTTAGAAATGGGTCAAGGAACCCAAGATAAGGAACTTATTTTCTATGTGATTACTACCACATACTAATTCTCAATTTGTAATATAATCCCTTTACCAAAATTTCTCATCATTCAAATACTACATCTGTGTCATCAACCTATATGGTCGATACAATTTTCATTGACTATCAGGAATATACAAATAATTACACCATGAGAAAAGAATTTATTGTGATAGTTTTATGCCAATAAAAGGGATGATATTTCAACATACATAAAGATAGAGGGGGAAAATCCTTCCTTGACTTATTCATTAATAACACATCACTTATAAATCCCCAAGCATATCCAACATCACAATGAATTTTATTTTCCTTGTTTATGAAATTAATCTAAGTGCATGAGTTGTAACATGCCTTAATAATAATTTTAAAGTCTACGGACCATTATAGATACTTGTATATAAGAATATCTGATGACACTATAACATTTGAAATTTTTATTTGTGAGTCTGTTCTCATAATCTTCCATCTTGGAGATTACTAAGTTTGAATTTCACGAGAAGAAGTATCATATTCTTATGATAACTATCACATGAAAGTCTATATACTTTTTTCCTCATTATAGTACATTATTCGACATCATAAATATATTTAATAATATCATCATATCATTTCATGGTTCTCATCATAGTACACAACTCCAATGACCTTATCAATTCGACAGATACTCTTGGACATTACTACATAAAAGTCTTGCAGAATAATGAAGAATAAATAATAAGATATTTTATTGATATTGAAATCAGCAACTGTACATATAATTAATGTAATAATAGTTGGCTACTAGAAACAAACTCAAAAAAACTCTATCATAAATTAGATCCAACGTCCTAATACTTTCAGTCCACTAGACCACACATGATAATCCTGTTTTTATTGAGTCAAGGATTTAGTCAAGGGAAATTAAAAATTTCCTTCCATGGATATCATTCACACTATAACCTCATCAATTTGATAAAAATACCTTAAGAGGTGACACGTTGAATCTATATTCTTTATCTACTGATGTGACCTTGACTCATTGGCATGGACCACCACTAAAGTATTTTCATAATTGGGTCTGATAGGATCTTTATTAATATGAATCACGTAAAGAACTTAGATGATTTTGTGTATCCATGATACATATTTAGATACATAAAAAATCATAATATACTCACCAAATTCTATAACATATGTGAACATATCCCTCTTTATGTTGTTACATCTCACAACACCTCAATTTAATGTGAACATGTATCACATTTTTTATTTAATTTCATACTGATCTATTCAGAACCTAGAATCCTAATATCCTCTAATAAATATACCCTCATCTCCTCACTAGATCATTAACATATCTATAGTTCTCCTTAGATACTTAAGGATAATCATAACTTCCATATAATGGATATCTCTTAGATCAGATTGATATCTATATAAAACACTCAATTTGTAGGAAAAATATATCCTAGTACATAGAATAACAAACTTGAAAAACCCAATATTCAATGCATATGGAGTCTTTACCATTTTTTTATTTCCTCATGTGTAAGTGGAAACATTTTACAGGAAATAATAATACCATATGACATGTGAAAAACACCCTCTTGGATTTTTCTATACCAAACCACTGTATTATTTTTAATGTATGCCCATTGACAAAGGTCGAGAAACCTCTTGGATCTATCACAATGTATCTTAATCCCAAAAATATATGTTTCCCTTCCTAATTCTTTTTTAGGGATGAATTTATTAGACCATATCTTAATAGGATATAAGATTGGTATCTCATTTCCAATTAGTATTATGAAATCATAATTTACTTTTATGAAAACAATAACACTCCCACTAAACCACCTATAAACAGAGGGACAATATTGATTTTTTATGAAACCAAATTCTTTTATGGCCTCATCAAAGTAATTTTTTCATGAAATGGATGATTTATTTAATCCAGAAGTTGATTTATGAAATTTTTAAACATTTTTGGAATCCATTAGAGTCACACATCATTTAGGTTGTTTTGTATACCAATATTCCTAAAGAATACCATTAAGGAATACTATTTTGAAATCCATATACCAAATATCATAATCATGGAAGTATGAAATGAAATTTAAAATTATGATGGAATTTAGTACTGAAATTGATGATAAGAAATTAGGTATTCAATGAATTGATGATGTTTAAAAAACTTTGAAACTAGCCATTCCATATAGGAACTTAATTTACCATCCATATCTTGTTTCATATTGAATAACCATTTCAAAAAATGATATTTATACCAGTATTAGGATCTATAAATCAAATCTTGGTTTTGGAACATGAAATCCATTTCATAATTCCTATATTTTTGAAACTTTTGAATTTATGTGACACTTAATAATTAATTGTTGGTAAGTGGATGATTATTATCAAATAATAATCAATCACCATCTTAATTTAGAAGAATACCATAATGTTATACTTCCCTAACTTATCTTTTACTCCAATGTGGTGGTTGTGTCTCTAAAACACCTTCTTTTTCCCTGGGGACTTGTGGAATTTGTTCTTGTGCCAAATCTTATGTATTTGAAGCCTATAATTCTTCAAAGTCCATCTCACACCCACTATCTCTTTTGGATATATAAACCTTATCAAGGAATACGTGATATCTAGTAACCAAAACATTTTTATACGAAGGATTGTATATGTAATATCCCATTTTCCTTGGGATATGAAGTAAATATACAATTTTTGTCTCAAGGTGAAATCTTGTTACCTGAAGAGGCATTGACAAACACTTTGCAACACCACACATGTAAATACGATAACACATTTCTCTTTCCATTCATAATTGGTATGTTTTACAATCTCCCTATTATGTTGTTACTTGGTTTTGTACATATAGATATTTTTACAATGTGTATCCCCAAAAGGATAATGGGAGGCTTTCATGAGTAATAATTGATCTTACTATATCCAAAAATTTTAGGTTTACCATTTTTCTTAAAACATTTCACTTAGTTGTATTATGATGAGTGAGTTGAGAAATAATCACAAACTCCAGTAAATAATAAATGTAGTATTTATTAAGATATTCTCCACCATGGTCTGAGAAGAGTTTCTTAATATTTTTACCAAGTTACTTTTCAACTTTATTTTTGTATCCCATGAATATCTCAGAAAAATCCGACTTATACCACACCATGTAGAAAAATTCATATATAAAAAATTCATTATTAAAAGTTATGATGTATAAGTACCCACCCGTTTGTTTAAATAGAAATGGTGCTCGAAAATTTGTATGAACTAATTTATTCATCTCTTTGTCCATATCACCTTATCCACTAAATGGGGATTTGGATATTTTTCCATGTAAAAAATCATGACATGCACCATGTTGTTTCAATTAAAAAGAATATAAATATAAATAATTAACTAATTTATTCAAATGGGGTTTTACATGACCTATATGGTGATTTAAAATTTGGGTTTCATATGAATCATGTGAATTAGTTTCATTATAAATTTCAATTACTTTATTTGTGTAGTCCGACACATAAAGTCCATTATTTAATTTTTCCTTTACAGAAAAAATTATACACTTATAAAAAAAATTATTACAAAAATTAAATAACAATCCATCTGTATCATGTTTGGATAAAGAAATAATATTTTTGGAAACATATGGCATAGATTAAAAATATTTCAAACCCAAGATCATTAATGTTTAAAAGGAGAGATGGTAGTATCCAATAGATACAAAATCAATTTAATCTCGATTGGAGGCACATAGATATACCTATCCTCAGTCAATCTTTCAAAAATTACATGGTTTCTCTACTTGAATACATATGTGAGTACTGAAATCTATATGTAATACCTAATTAATAGAAACAGATAAATTTCACTTGATAAATAAAACACCTTATTCTTCCTCTTAAATCATAGGTTTGGTTTAGTTTTTCAAAAAGTGGCCTTCCCTTTTTCATGTGAATTAAACATCATCGTATTCCCTATATTTCCCCTTCTTCTTCCACTTCTTATAATAGAATTGTGATGATGTTTTAGTCTTCAGGTTTTTTACTATAAGAGATAGAGATTTTGTGCTTCGACTCTTAATCTACTTGTAAATGAAGAGTTTGAATATCTAGGAGAGACTTCTCAATGTTGGATAGTTCGAAATTTATAATAAATCTAGAGAATATCTAAGAGAGTGATGCAAGATTCTAATTAGTGGATATATCATTAGAGAGTATAAACCTTATAACCTCTTGGTGATCAATGATTCCAAAGATCTTAACTATGTGAGGCCCATGTGATGTATCCTCTCAATGATTACTATGGAAAATATCATTGGGGGATTCAAACCATTATTCTAATTCCCTCTCATAGTATAAACCATGGAGATGATCAAGCATGCTATAAGAATCAATGTATTCATCATACATCATGAGTTAACTATACGTTGTTTATAATATTAAATGTTGAACATCAACCATGTTACCCACATGTTATTCATATATAAGGAACACTTCATCAATCACCTCTTTACCAGGTGACTGAATGAAAATTAATTTTTTTATTTCAAAATCACTTTTGGGGCGAAAGTGGGACACCAGATTGACATTAAGACTAAAATCATAACCATGACTCCATGGGCCAAGTTCCTCAAGACAAAAGACAATCCAATTCAAAAGTAAGAAGACCCAAACTAGATAATAAAAACAATACAATCAGTGTCCACCTTCTCATCGCCACTCGGCTAGCTGTCCTGTGCAAGGATGCACAAGCCTGGTACTGAGGGAAATTTCATACCCTCTCAAAACATCCAAATCTAGATAGCGATGGAGAGGAGAACACTCTCTACTCTGAACCTCATCTGAGACACAACCTTGCATGTAAACTAGATGCAGTATCTCATGGAACAAGGCCAAAATGGTAAGAATCCACAAAAAACAAACCACAAAAACCTCATCAATTCACAACATCACATAAACCTTCACCAAATCATAAAAAAATAAAAGATACATCCCCGTAGATAGTAGATCATTGCATCTTCACTTGCTCCAAAATTGTAGATAGACCACATGAGGAGCTCCCAAACCAGAACGACCTTCCTCCACAATACCACATCACAAAAAATCCATCATCTTCGAAACCACATCAAGCAAAAATCTGCAACCAAACTACCAGGTTCCATCGCAAGCCGCAAAACCAAATCCAGAAAACCCAAAAATCCCAAAGCATAATCATAAACAAAAAAACATTATCGGAAACCAAGAAGAAACAAAAAAATCCAAAAGTCATTCACTGGTATTGTCACAAACCAAGAAAAATCCCATCACCGCCTTCACACACTCATCCAGAGACAACTTCGAACCACCGCACAAACACTCAACTGGCACAGAACCGCACATCGATCAACAACAGGAGAAGCTGGAGCATGACCGCAGGCTCCACTGCACCACCAGATGAAACCCTACCCAACGGAGAGGGGGTAGAGCGAAGAGAGGCTATAAAATAGGGCATTCAAGCCAATCGTTCCCATGAAGAGATTGCACCCCTGAGAGAATACGACATTGCAAGAGCTCTGAGGAGGAGCAAGGAAGCAGTTTGATGCCGACCTGAAGCAGAGAAAGATTGGTGGTGACAGGGGAAACCCTAGTAAGAAGGCGCCCCTTACAAGCTCATCCCACCTCCTTACCAGGTGAATTATGAATTGGGGATTGTATCACCCATGATTTATGATGATGGAAAAACATGACCCAAAGGTATTTAAACCATTGATGGAAGTTAATTCCAGTGGGGAGATGGTATTTAATCAATATATATCATATGAATGTTGTGGATTTTGAGCTTCCCATTTATTCTACAATTTAAAAGAGAGGATTATAAGGTATTTTTTTATTAAAAATTATTTGATAAATAATAATATATTTTATTAATACTCCAATTATTTTAGTAAATCACAATATCCCACACTATATGACCATTAGTGTCTAGTTTCTAGGATATTATAGTGGAAAATAACTATATATATCTTATTAATGACTCTGAACATGGCTTATAAAATCATAAAAATGTATTTCGGTATGAAGTCTTGTCAACCACAGGCATGCTGCTCCGTCATCCCTTGAGTGTACTCCCTAATATATAAATTATGATTGGAATTTTCTCAACACTTGTATCAAAATTAGTATTGAATAGACTTTGACCATTAAACACAATATAAGTTTTGTTACGTAAACTTATAAACCTCATGATAACTCCATGATTAAAGAAAGTGCCTAGTCTTTAGCCATGTAAACACTTAGTTCCATGGTTTCATTCATAATCATGTAATAAAAGTTATAATGACTGAATATAAAATATGTGGTTTTGTTTTATTTTGAACACACATTTATTATTTTATCTTTTGCATGTATTTTTAATATTAAGTTGATTTTACATAAGTGTTTAACCATGTTTGATAAAATAGTTACACATAATCAATTTATTTTAATTCCATCTTTACACACTTATTCATTTATTTATTTTATTATGATCCTACATCCAAAAAATAATTAATGATTAAGAAAAAAATAAATATATATTTAAATTACCCACTCAGAAGTTTATCTAATGGTTGATATTTTGAGGGGATAATAAATCAACATTTTACCTTGGGGAAATAACTCATTATTTAGGTCTTGGCATGGGTTTAATCATTCCACCTATCCAACTATGTATGATATGGGTTAGAATCATCTGAGTTTCATCTTGAACCGTCTCCAAATGCCTTGGGATACTCTATTTGTTAAAATTATTTATAACTCACATGTGGGTGAGGGGAACAAAAGGATTGGTTTATGGGGATTACATATATAAACATGTGCATGAAGGTTCTATATAATAATGGGAGGAGGGATGAAAGAGATTCCATTATTTTCATTTAATTATTAATATTTGAAAATACATGGGATAAATTAATGTAAATAAAACCAAAATATACATTGGCCTTGGTCAATCTCATGAATGGTCATACACATGTAATGAATCCTAAAAATTACACAGACTAACATTTATTTAAATTGATTCATTATTATTAAGATAAATATTCCTAGATTAATTAATTAATTAATCTCAATTTATATTAATGGTAATCTAAATCATCTTGGAGATATCCACCCTAAATGAATTTGTGAAGAATAATCCACTAAACCAAAAATTATAGATTATTACAATAAATTAATTATGAATTAAATAATTCTTTAAACCCAATATTAAATTTTCAAAAAAAGCAGGGTTCGTTCAATATAATAAGCCTTTAATGATAAAATTTTAAATTTAATGTAATTTAACTCTAAATTTTTTTGAAGAACATAGAGTGTTTACTATCGATACACACATCATGTATCTCATTTTCAATGTACTTAGGTTCCATGAAAATAGATTTAGCAGGTACCTTGGTTGTACTACACGGTGTATAATATCAAGCTACATGCCATGTATCCCTCTTTCCATGTTCTTGGGATACACTCATAGTTATTTTCGGTGTATCTTAGTGGATTTTATTGTGTTTACTAAAGAGCTACATTCCATGTGGTCAAAATGTCATGTGTTCATTCATCGTTACCCAATACCCAGTGTGTTCATTAGACATGTGACTATACACCATGTAAAATATTTCTACACACCATCTGTATCACATGTTGTGTATCCACTCAACCCACTAAAGGACTCAACATGTTCCTCAGACATGTGACTACAAGATCTATACACGCAAGCTACAAGCTATGTATATTACATTCTTAGTGTCTGATTGGCTCACTTAAAGGATCAGTGTGAACTTCAAACATGGAAAATAGTGAACTACATGTTGTGTTAACTGACTACATGTTTTTTTAATTAGTTTTCTAGGATTACAGTATCATGGGGTGTGACCATGTATATGACAACAATTATTTCTTGAATTTCACAGATAAACAATGTAGACTAGATTGTGTGTATGCTAGCTACATGCTATTTAATCTGACATGCCATGTGATTGGTGTGACCAATATATATGTGGTGTGAAATAAATACTCCAAGCATAGTTACTTCTTGGAACATCATGTACCCCACAATGTGTCCAGGTGAGCACACTTAGTTACCTAACATGTACTCCGTCTACACATCTTGTAATCACAAGAAATATGGATGGAATCCTTGACACTTACCAATAGAAAATCAATTTTATAATTATTTATTCTTATACATTTAAAAGAATTAAACTCGGAACGATAAGGATTAACATGTAAAAAAAGTTAATTTAAATAATATTAAAGAATGAATGTGCATGAAATGAAAATCTCATCACTACCGCTCATATAGATTAGAAATAAACTAAATAATGATTTATTCTCATTGTGAAACCTCTAATGCAACTTAAATATTATCAGGGTACTAAAATATCTAATTATGAGTGATAAAACAAAAGGTTTTAGTTGATCTAATGGATTATTCACAATATTTTCAGTGACATAAAATCCATGACAATTGAATTTTTTTCCAATTTAATACTGAATTAAGAAAGACAAAGAACCGGGAGAGGATATTTTTATTTTAAATTTACAATTAATTTATTTAGATCAAGGGAAATATCATACATATGTGGGATCTAGGTATAAAAGATGGGACTTTGGTTTTTATTAAATTAAAATTTATTTTAATTTGGAGTTTCCCAATACCCTAATAAATTAACATTCATGTTAAATTTTAAATTAATTTATATCAATATGAAGAAATTATTACATCATATTATGATCCTTTATTCATTGAAAATAGTGATCTTAAGAAAAAACCTTCAAAATACCTTTATTAGTATGTGAGGATTCTAGTATAGAATCCCTCTATTGGTGTTCCAAAGATGCTCCTTTGATCTATGAGTTACACCAGTTGATTTTTGGGTGCAAGAATATTGAATCAATTATCTTTCATTGTTTATGTCAGTAACTCTTCCTTCGATATTGAAGGAATCACTCATATGTTTCACATTCTTGAGAGGGAGAGATAAGGAGGAATTTTAGAGTGAAATTATTTTTTCATAACGATTCTCTATATCTTGGTTAACACAACATAATAAAAACAACCATATATTTATAAGTAAAGTGTTTATGTTAAAATGTTATATAATTTCATGTTGGACCTTAAATAACATAATAATATTTATTAAACCCCATGAAAAAAATTAATAATAATAATATTACATTGTGGCATGCACACTAACTTGAAAAATAACAAATATTATTTAACTGGATTTTAAATTAATATTTATCACTAGACGCTATCTTAGACAATTCAAACACCTCAATATTTATTGAATACCTGAATAAATATTTAATTAAATATTTCACTAATCAATAAATATTTTCGATCAATAAAAAATGAATAAAATTATTCCTCATCCTTGAGAATAATATTTATTATAATAATTAAAATAAAATATAATTTAATTGAGATCAACATAAACACTAAGTTTGTCGACCTCTAAGATTATTTATCATTATAATTAGGCATGATTTCCAACATTTTGAAATTATTGTCGTACAACAGATCATGGAACCCAAGAGAAATAACTTAATGTCGTAACATTTACAACCACATATGAATTCTCATTTTGTAATATAATTCATTTATCACAATATCTAAAGAAGCATGTTGCAAATTTGTGTCACCAATCTATATGATATATATGTATTCCTTTAACTAACTAAAATTCATAGGTCATTACACCATGGATATTGAATTTAATGTGATCGTAATTTTCCAATAAAATGGAAATTATATAAGATTCCATATATATTTAACTGATAAATAATTCCTAGAAATATTTATTAATATCATGTTATTCATGATGCACCCAATGCACCCTACTTCCCACCAATATATTGGATGATGTTTTTTATTAGTAAATATATGTACATAAGATGTGGAATGAATCAATTAAGATATTAAATTATAACTACCATTAAACAAGTTGACATATAATAATATCAGAGGACACCAAAACATATTGAATTCCTACTAGCGGTCATGCTCGCATAATCTCACATCTTTGATATTAAAAAGTGTGAGATTCATGAGAAGAAGCCTCATCCTATTATTACTACATTCACCTGATAGTCACATTCTATGTATCACATCATATATCATTATCTTACAGTAGAGATATATATTAGAATATCATCATGGCATTTCAAAGTTCTCATCATTGTTGGGAACTTCTACAACCTTATCAATGAGACATATAATATAGGCAATTATTTCATTAAAGTAAAAAAATAATGAAAAATAAATAGTAAGATATTTTATTAATCATTAAATAATTAAATATATATTTAATTAAAGTATATGTGGATGTCTTGGGAAACCAACTCCAACAAACTCCCACATGGACTTGATCCAACGACATGTGATATTTAGTACACTAGACCTCACAAAATTATCATGTTTGAACTAATTAAATTAATGTTCAATGGGTCCAAAACATTGTCTTCTAGGGAATTACTACTCACTATAACCTCTCCTATATAGAAACAATCCATCAAGAGATGATACTACAAAAATATATGATTCATCTTTTGATGTGACCTTTTCTCCTTAGAAAGGGGAAACACTGTAGTATTACCATAATAGAGTGTGATAGGATATTTAATAATAGGAACCATGTCAAGATATTGGATGAATTTGTATATCTATAAAAATTATTTAATGAACTCAAAATCCACAATATACTTGGACTTTGTTTTATAATATATGGCCACATCCTTCATTAAGTTCTTCTATCTTGCAACACCTCCATTTAAATTGAATATGTTTCTCATTTGTGATTTAATATCATATTGATATCTTTAGAGGTTCATGTCCATATATCCATTGATGGATATTTCCTTATATCCTCTATATTATAGGAATATATCCTTAGTACAAATCAGGAACTTAAGGATTGTCTTGATAGTTATCCAATGGAATTTACCATGGTCTTCTTGATATCTCTAAATCAGACATAATGCACAATTAAAATCGTTCCTAGTATATCAAATATAATGCATGAATTACCAAATCATAGTCACATAAGGAATCCTTTCCATTAATTATCTTTCCTCATGCGTTTGAGGACACATTTTTCTAGAAATATTAATGACAAGTGATATATGAAATAATATATTCATGGATTTTTTTCATACTAAAATCCTATAAAATCTTATCAATATATGTACATTGACATAGGATAGGTATCCTCTTGGATCTATCATGATGGATCTTGATCCTAAGAAAATATACTTCCTTGCATAAGTCCTTTATAGGGAAGAATTTGTTCTACAAAGACTTAATATACTATAAGATTGGTATCCCATTTTAAATAAGTAATATATCATCAACATATACAATCAAGAAAAAAAATCACCCCCACATAACTACATATAGACATAAGTCTCACATTAATAAATTATAAAACCAAATCTCATTATGGAATCAACAAATGAAATTTTCCTTGACCTAGATGCTTTATTTAATACGTAAATGAACCTTTTCAATTTCTACATCTTGTTGGAATCCTTTTGAGTCACAAACCCTTCAGCTTGTTTCATATACACATATTCCAAAATGTTCTAATTAATGAAGTATATTTTGAAATCCTTTTTATGAATCTCATAGTCATGGGATACTATAATGGAAAGTTGAATTATGATGAATTCCCATATTAAAAAAAGTGAAATGGTTTCCCCATAGTTGATTTTGAAGTCATTGAACTCACGAAAATTTATTATGTGTAACGTACTTAATCTAGTACTGTGATAAGAAGGTTCGAAACACCAATAAGGTTTAATGATTATAAAAACCAAAATGAAATAAAAAAACCATAAAAACTAAAAGTGAATAGTTAAATGGTGAAGATTATGGTAAAATATAATGTAGTAGGTGAAACACGTTCAATGTAAGATACACATAGAAGTTGAGTTAGGGGAAATGGACTAGAATAGATTGATTAAAATGTCAATTCTCTTGAATAGAACCAATCAATGAGGTAATGAGTTTGTGTGCAGAGGATTTTAATTTATAACTACCGTTAGATAAATCGTTTTCACCAGTGATCACCTTTGGGAATAATTATTTCTAAATGAACCTGATAAAATGAAGCTTCTTCTAAGAGAAGAGCTTACCATATACTTATACGATTTAGGAAATTGGTTGTGGTCTCAAATGGGAAAGGATACTCTAACCTTCACCTCTCATTACTTGAGATAGAGTTAAATAATGCTCATGATAAAGAGAAATAGGAGATCACTATATGGTACACATCAACCGATAACGATTAATATAGTTAAAAGAACAGATGAAATGAAATAATTTCAATTTATATTATCTCACCACCTAAACTACATACCCATTATTAGTGGATGTAACAAGAAATTTAAAATTCATTAAAAATATCTCCATACAATTAAAAATGGATTAAGAAGTAGGAATAAAGATCTATCCTAGACTAATCACCTTCTTCCTCAGACTCAAACTCCACTATCAAATTTCTTCGAGTCTACTCCCCTACGAGATCATGCTCCCCTCTATGTTTTGCATGAATGGATTGTGAATCATTGTCTGGAACTTGAATGGATCTATTTGGAATGGTTCAGGAATGGATGGATCTAGGATATGGTTTTAAAATTCAATAGAGACCCCATGAAATTGATACATCCCTTTTTCTTAATAGAATATTCATGATACACTCAAGTGTTCCCTCACCCTCACATGTTGAAAACCAGCAACTCTGAATTCCACACAATATGACTGTAATTGTTTATGTTCCTCCTCCAGTAACCAAATCCAAGATCCCTTAAACAATTTCACTCAATGAGGGAAAGCTGTTAAGATCCATGTGACCATCCCCATTCACTAAAGATCATTGAATGATTCCTACAATATAAAAAATTCAGTAATCAGAATATGAGAATTAGGATGAAGAAATCATGTCCCCTACAAAGTCTAAACATTTTCTTAGGATTATTAAATTTTATATTTATATTTCTAAGTAAATATTTATTAAATATAATCATAAGTAAGTAAAGAAAAACTATTTATATATATATATACATATAATTATTAAAATTAAAATTCAAATTATTAATAAGTATAAATAAATAAATAAATATATATATATATATTAACAAAAATAATTGTACATTAATAATTATAAATATATTACTATTATTATTAAACTAATTAAAAATAATTATTATTAATATTATTATTGTGTTTTTATATTAATATTATAATTATAACTATTAAATTTATATATTATTATTAAATATTATCATATACTATATACGCATAAGAAGAAATATAAAGGGGGAGGTAGTGTACATATTCAAGTAGGGGGAAATCTTGGCCTAAAATAGTTAGAGATGAGGGGAAGGGTGACTTGTGGTGGCCAGCCCTCTTCTTTAGTGGAAGCATGGAGTGGTTGTGTCCATAGAATTGGCTAGAAAGTGGTCTAGGAGCGACTTGTCTTCTCCAATTGGCATGGCAGCCCAAGGTTGCAAGGTGTTAAGTATAGATCTTGTTTTTTGGTGGAGATCATGGCACACAATGGTGGATCCAATATTATTTTTTCTTCTTGTATTTATACATAGTGGCACTAGAGGGTTCAAATCACAGTTCAATCTTTGATTACCGAGTGAGAGTTTCTTCAATCTGATTCACCCATGGTAGTGCATGATGAGGATTTGGTTCATATTCAGCGGGGTTGGATTTTCATATATATATATATATATATATTTATATATATTCTTATTCTTACTATGGTCATCAGATAATGTCTTGGGTGTTTTTGGTTGTTCGAAGTTAGTGTGAGAGACACCATAGTGGCTTTAATTATGGTGGATGTGGTGCAGCATATGTCTTGTTGTAATGTGGATCAGTTAATGGGTTCTAGGGTGCAGTCATGGAACCATGGAATCATCGAATGATGATAGGGGGTTTTAAAGGAGTAGTGGAAGGCAGGGAAGGTGCTTCCAGTATCACCATTTGATGGATTTCAGAAGAACAATTTGACAGTGTATATAGGATAAGAGGATGGCCAATGGTAGCATGGTGCTACCGTTGGGAGGAGGAAAATAGTGGATGGATGTATGGAAAAAGAATTATATAGTTCTCTGGAAAAAGGATTCAATGGTGGACCTTGGATACTCTATTCATGGTAGAAGCACCATTGGGTGCTGATGATTGATTAGCTGCAGCGATAACTAGAGGGTCAGTGAATGTATCATTTGAATAAAAAAATATTAAAAATTAAAAGTAAAATAAAATGAAACAAATTAAAATTGAACCAAAATTAATTTAAATTATTTATTTTCATATTAAATGAATGAAATAATTTAATTAATTAATTTAATTAAATTTGTAATAACAGAATAAAAAATTAATTATACATGGAAATAAATAAAACAAATAAATAAGTAAAATTAAGCCTATTATGATTTATTAAATAAAAAAAATTAAAAAAAATAATCACATGAGAGAGTGCAATAAAAAAATAAAATTATTATTTTTTAAATAATTAAATGAAATAATGAAAGAATTAATGAAATCAAAATGAAAACAGTTTAATTTTTACACATACAAATGAACAAAATTTAGAAGATAAAATAGAATTAATTATTTAATTTAAAATTATTCAAAATAAAAAAATTCAACATAAAAATAAAATATTTTAATACATTATATCATTTTTAACAATAGAATATAAAAATGAAAAACATTATCCATTATTTAACAATTTTTTTAGTAATAAAAATCTATAAAATATAGTAAATGATGTGAAAAAATAAGAGATAAAAAAGGAAACATCTAACTCTCCCACACATAATCAATTAAACATCTATGAAATTCAATGTGTATTATTTATTTAAATAGATTGTTAAAAAAATAGAACCATCCAGCCTAGGATAAAAACCACCCCAAAATAAAAGGAGGTAAAAAATTTCTCCAATTCTTGAATAATCATACATCCTATGTGAATTCTAACCATAATATTACTTCAATTAAAAATGGTTCTTGTTCCTATTGTGAAACAAGTCAGATAAAAATTGGATTTACATTGTTACAAGATATACTTTTAATTTTTACTCTCCCCTTGCACCCACAAATTGAAGATCCATTTTTTATTTTCTTTAATTATTTTCACCACTTCATTGATTCAACACAAGTAAAAATTTAAAAATTCAATTGATCCCTTCTTCGTCTAGTTTAATTATTTCCCTCACTTTTATGAACTCAATTTTGGTTATTAGGCATATTTTGGTTTTTAACAAGCGACACTATAAATTTTTATTCTCCCCTAGGTTTCACAAATTGAAGATCCATTTTTTTATTTTCAATTATTTTGTAATTACTTCATTGATTCATCAAAAATGATAATTAAGTAATTTAATTGATTACTTCTTCATCTAGCTTCAAAATTCCCCTTACCTTAATGCACACATTTTTTACTATAAGGAAATTTATTGTTTTTTTCAAAATTGGTTTACCTAGACATGTACATGTATATCACTTTGAAAAAAATCTTATTTAATATATACAAAGGTTTTAAATAAAAACCCAGTTTATAAAGTCTCATATATTCACCATGGGACACCATTTCCCCTTTTATATTCCAGCTAAAATGGACTTACATGATTAACATATGTGTTGGATCTATGAGGTGTTTGTTCAAAAAGAGTGTGTCACATGGGTTCAAGTTAAAATTTATATTTTTCCCAAGTTAAGATTGATATTACATAATGATATCTCCCATGAAAATCACTTTCCTAGTTCCTAAAGTGAAATTAATAGAAACATTCTATAACACCCCACATCAATCCTAAATCCTGAATAATTTTAGAATCATTGAAATGCCTCAATCCTGATAAATGAGTCAATAATCTATTTGAAAATTTGAATTTTATAAAAAATAATGATAATGAAATTTGATTTTAGAATATAAATTAATATTTAAATTTATCATAATTTGAGTTAAAGTAATGTTTTCCATTTTTATTCAAATAACATCCTCTTTTATTAGTTAAGTTCCAAAAGGCTCTCCCACTAGTAAGAAAATCTCGCTACAAACTGCACCCTCTTCTCATGGTAACTCCACTAACTACACACCATATACACCTCATGGTGACTTAACCCAGACACAATGGAATATAAAAATATCACAAAATAAAAACAATATGTCAATGAAAACATTCACAAAAGTTTTCAACAAGTATAAGGAGATATCGAATTAATCTTGGAGAATTTATTCAAACAAAAAGTTAATGAAAAAATAAACAATAATGATGGATTCCCTCACATTAAGTGATATTTTTAAATTCCCCCACTAGACTCAATCCCCTAATGATTTTATCCATGGTCATTAAATGGATAAGATGAATTATTATTTGGGTCATAGGTATTTCCTTTTGAAATTTAAACATTCTCACACAAAACCTCACGAAATAAGTAGCTTTATGAAGCCTTATAAAAAATTATAGAACTCATGGACTAACCATCATTCCATAAAAAGGTTCAAAAATAAAATTTTAATTCAAGGGACTTCGAAAATATGAAATCATTTGAGAAATAGCATTAAAATGACTATATTTACATTTCAATTAGTCACCTTCACACTCACCCACACTTGGGATATTAAAAGGTTCTGAAAATGAAATAATAGTTTCTATTGGTGGCTCACTATCAATAACATATATGACTTCAAGAGGTAACTACCTTTGTAAAGGAATTGAGAGAATCATGAATATCTTATAATAATATTTCAAATTAAATGAAAATAATTTCATCATCCAAGTGGTGAAAATAAGAAGGTGAAATACATATATCAATATTGGGAAACATTTCTAGAAACTCCCCTAGAACACTCTTAACAGAACATAGAAAACTCACCTTAAACTTCTAGATAAATATAATTGTTTCTATAATTATCTTCAACTCCAACACATTCACTCTTAGTAAAAGATGTACCAAAAATAGACTTACCTCCTTTAGTTTTGACAGAACAAGAAGTAACATTAGTGTTGGGAACAATGTTGGGTTGAATAATTTCAATATGTTGAGAAAATATTTTTTTAATAAAACATATTTTAGGAACTAACACTTCATGGTCTTTAGAAATGAGCCTCCTAATTTGGTTCTTAATTCTCTCTATACCATACAGATCTTATATATAATTACATTAATAAAAATTACCCAAAATTTCCAATGATGGACTTAG
Organism: Viscum album; assembly: GCA_963277665.1. Classification (NCBI taxonomy): domain Eukaryota; kingdom Viridiplantae; phylum Streptophyta; class Magnoliopsida; order Santalales; family Viscaceae; genus Viscum; species Viscum album. Next base: position 1,162,340,774 of record OY728122.1, on the reverse strand, counting down.
TTATAAAATCATCAAAGTGATGATTATTTTCTTTTATAATATCATCTGTAAATACCTCATCAAAAACATCAATAAAATTATAGAAAACCTCAATTGGAGACTATTTATAGAAATTAAATTCCTCTAGATCCCCTCTATCTTTGAGAGTAATCTTACCCTTTGGATATCAATGACAATCCTAATAGTGGATAAGAATAGCTGAAAAAAATGATTGGATCATTTTTATCACACTCTATGTGTAGACTATGGTGGTCTTTGGGAAAATAATGATTCCCTAAATTGACTAAAAAATCATCCACCTTACCATATGGTTAGTAAGGTGACCTTCCAGCTACCTATAGTGTCACTAAAATTAGTTTTATCTCTATAAGACCAGAATTTTTTAATATGGATTTGTTCATAAGGTTGATTCTAGCTCCCAAGTCACAAAAGCACCTAATTTTCTCACTTCAATTTTTTTAAAATATATGAAAAACCTGCCAGAGTATTTTAGCTTTGGGGGATGTTCTTCTGAACTATATCACTGCACTCCTCATCCAAATTTATATTTGACCTCTCACCTCAATCCAAATTTTTAGCTAAAAACCTCTGAAGAAATATCCTGTATTAAGGGATTTTGTTAAATGATTGCTCAAAGGGTATGTTTATATTGAAGGTACTAAACATATGAAAAAACATGAGGTAATTGGATTTACTATTCTATTTCAACCGTTGTTGAAATTGAATGGTAAGAGGATAATTATTAAAAAAGGTGGATTTGTTTTTACATCCTCAAACCTCAACTTCTTCATTCCCTCTTTTATGAGTTCTCATTTCATTTCCCCTTTTTAATGGGATTTTTTTGTTAAGGGTTATCATTTTTCTCACTATCTTGAAATATATCCATATTTAAAGACCATTAATTTTTTATATTTTTATTTCTAGTTTCATCTTAACAATAAATTTCTTCTTCCCAATATTATTACTTAGAGAGTTTATGAATTTTAGGGAATGATATTGTAGTTATTGCCCTGAAATTTTATCTTGTGCATGATTCAGTTGTGTTGGACTATTTCCCCTTATATATTCTTCCATAATTCATATCCATTTGGCCCATTCTAATTTTGAGACATTGATTTCAAGAATATTTATCTTTCATTAAATAAATAATTTCACTTGACACATATTTTATTATTTCATTATATCCCCTTGGTGATTTGAAGATTCATCCCCATTATGATTTGAACTAAAATTCCAAGGGTATGATTGGTAATTTGGGGTAGCTTGTTGGTTGATTAAACCTTTTCTCCTACAAATAAATTTTTGGGTGAATTGTTTATCCATAATTATACATATTCAAGAATGAATCTTGGGCACCTTGATTCCAATCATTGAAATACTCAAACCAGGAATATTTATCATACTAGATAGGGAGGATGATACTGGGACATGCTTTATGAGTGTGACCAAACATCCAAAAATGATAGCAGTTCTCTCTAAGAACTTGTTTATTGATAAATAGATTCTGGTGGTTTGTTTCAAACTTTTGAATAGTCCTTTTCCTGGTGAACTTGTGTTGACACTTTTGACAAATTTTATCAAACAATTTTTTATATTCATTAGTAGTGTAATATAAGAAGACACCCCTACATGATTTGGAAACTATGTTCTAGTTATAAGGGGTGGGGGCATTGTAGAATGTTTCCATTATTAGATTTGGAGTTAACTAGTGAAGAGGATTCTATATAACAAGACTTCTAAACACATCTCATGCTTCATGAAATAACTCTCTCTTATCTTGGAAAAAACTTATGATCTTGTTCCTTACTTCTATGGTTCTCTTTATGGGGTATAATTTTGATACAAAAGGAATAAACACCTCACCCCATGATTAAAATATTTATTTATCAAGGTTTTGAAAACTTTTCATAGACCTCCCCTTAAAAAATAATGAAAACACCCTCAACCTCAAATCCTCCTCAACCAGATCTCTCAGAGGAATTTTCTAGATAGAACCATAATAGTCTCTAAAAAACTTAGTTGATTCCTTGTCATAGAGTCCATTCAATGAAGGAAGATGAGAGATATAATTTTATTTTATATAATACTTACAATTCCAAGGGAAAAATTTGATGCAATTTGGGGTTCTTGACACTATTGGAATGTGGAAATACCTATGTATAGGTCTCTCAGGGGAATGAACTAAAGGATGTGAAACATTTATATTTGGGTTTAATATATTCATATATAAAGGTTTTCTAGATTTTATATTTCAATTTTATTTTGTTTTCTAAGAGCATAAAAACTCTTACTAATTTCTGAAATTTTAGTTTCATTTTCTGGACTAGATGACTTTGTGTGCATAGTAGGAACACATTTGAGTTTTTTTATAGTTTTTACATTTTTTATTGTTTTAGATTTTCAAATATTAATTTTTTATTTTTCCTTATATAATTTTTTTGACTTGGTAAAAACATGACTTCCCAACAAAATTCCAAAATTTAACTAAAATGTCATTGAAATTGTGAAAATTTAATATTTATAACCTACTTCCTCTATTTTTTTGGTATGAAGGGTTGAACCACAGAGAATGGTTAATGATTGTACAAACCAAAATAAAACTAAAAAAAAAATAAGAAAAACTAAAAGTTAATAATGAAATAGTGAATATGATGGTGAAATGGGATGGTTTAGGGGAAATAATTTCAGTGAAATATACAATCAGAAGTTGATTTCGGGGAACTGGATAAGAATAGACCAATTAAAATGTCACTTCTCTTGAATGGAACCAATAGCATAAGTACTGAGGTTGTGTGCATATGATTGAAATATATGAATACCATTAGATAAATCAGGATCACTATTGATCTTTCTTGGGAATAATTATTTCTAATATAACTCAAGAAAATGATTCTTCCTCATGGAGAAGAGAATACGACAACGTTTTTTAGTTTATTACTTTGGATGTGGTCGATAAGAAAAATAGATAATCTACCCTTCACATATTTTTAATTAGTGTAGAGTGACATAATTACCATGAATAAGTGAAAGAGGAGATCACATGATGGTACACATCACCCTAAAATATTTATATGATTAACAGAATATTAAAAATTAAAGTAGATCAATCCATATGATCTGACCCCCCTAAACTATATTGTAGTTCATAATAGATTCATTGGAAATTTTCAAATTCATTAAAAACTTCCCAGCTCAATTAAACATGGAATAAGAAATATGAAGAGGAATCCCTCCCTGTTTGATCGACTACTTCCTATGACTCAGACTCCACTGTCCTCTTTCTCCGATTGTGACCCATGCTAAATTATGGATCCCTCAATGTTCTATGATAATGTATTGTGAATTATCTTCTTCTTCATGATAAGATCACCTTATAATGGGCAGGGAATTGATGTTTCTAGGAGATGGTTCTGGAATTTTATGGATTCCCCCTAGAATTGATGGTTTGGTGTTCCACTATAACGACCCAAACTTTACATACATTGTTATTAATTTAGAATTGATGCATACTTATTACAACATATAACAAAACCATAGTAGGACCGTATAGGTATAGTGTCTTTAGAAACTAGGAAACATAAACAACAGGTTCATGAAGCATCTACATTATCTCCCATTTATTTCATCATATATAGAGTCCCTTTTGGCATATCCTACTTAATAATCTCTTTCCTGACCTGGGGAAAGAAAACATACAAAAGGGTGAGCTCAAATTCTCAATAAGGGTAAACAAAAGAAATATCATATTCATAAGAACATAGCATTTCGAAAAACATAACCTGCAAAAGAGATCATAATATCATAACATGGGATAAATCATAGTAGTGAAATGTAATCCCAATAATCATAACATAAAACATGAAACGTTATGGAATGCTCAAATAATAATAGAGAATCATTTCTTAGTAGTCAAGACACATTTCCAAGACTATCTTAGCGGACAAAGTCCGTTTCTGAAACGAGCTCACTCCTCGTTTCAGCCCTGTTTCACTGAACCGGATTAACCTGTCATTCGATCCATGAATATCTTATGAGATATAAATCTTTACCCAATTCATTGGAGGGAGATATAGGTCCCACCCATCTCATAATGATACCATTATTATGTGTTCCACAAGATCATAAATCATACATCATAGCATAACCCATTTAATAAAAATGGGATTCTTAAACATCATGCCATCATAACATAATACATATAAGATAAAAGTACATCATAAAAATAATTCCATCATAACATAATCAAAAAAATGTAAAAATAGAGATATATAACTAAACTTATATTATCTTATATGGAAGATAATTTTGATAGAACGCTTGAACTCCATTCTTGAGGAAAATATCCTTTCTACTTCAAAAACATTTTTCCTTTCTTAAAATGTCATATAATTTTAAACTAAAAGAAGTTGATTAAAATTAAACTTGAAAACATATAAAGTAAGCTTCATGGAAATAATTTTCTAAAAATCCATTCATGTAGTATAAGTTAAATAAAAACATTCTTCTCATACTTTGGCCGGAAAAGTCAAAAAAAAAGTACCTCGTACTAAAAACGATAAAAGATTCCTTTCATATCTCTTTCTAAAAACATAAAAATGGGTAAAATTGGATTTAAAAAATTTTAGGAGGATATAAATAATATTAAATATTGATGAAACATAGATTTGGATGATAAATATGCACTAGTAATTACCGAAGTATAAACAATCTCGGATAAAAATTGAGATTGAGAGATTTTCCTTTACATTAGGTCTGATTTGCTTCATACGTGTCCGAACCTCCTATATAATTATTTAAATAATGTCATTGACTTATTCCATAATCATAATCATTGTTATGATATCATATATGGTCATATTCTTAGCTTCTTATTAGTAATATTTCATTGCTACTTGTTATTCGGGTGTTTATTGCTTTTTGTTGTTATGCGTGTTTTGTCGAATAAATTCTTATTCTTCTTTTTAGGTTATAGATAAATCATTTACAGAATGGTATTAGTGTAATATATATCCTATTTATTCATTCAATTCATTTATATAGTCATTATTCAATGAAGATCACGTAGAACGAGTCACATCACATCGTGGAGACGGTAGGCCGTATGTAAGCACGAGCGATGATATCGTTCCCATGATCGTGGAATTGTATCGGAGTGTATGTATACTATTTCAGAATCAATATCACTTTAAAATAATCATATATAGTTATTCTTTACACCATTATACCCATCCAATTAAGGTGGTGGTGGAAAACAGATTACACCACGGCACGGAGACGGTATTTCGTACGTACACACGCGCGGTGATTTCATTTTCAGTAGGATGGATAGACGGTGAAATAGGGTTGTTTAATATTTATAATAACATATTATTATATGAGTTATACTGATGTTATTACTTCATAATGAAACAACTAAAGATGATGAAGTAGAATAAAAAATAAATTTGGAAGAATCGGTAACAGATTTTACCTCTTCTTCAACACACCTCTTTGAAACCTCCTCTTAGGGCAATAAAATTGGTCTTTGAAGAAGACTGGGACCTCTAGGATGTTTCTAGGGAAGTTTATAATTGAAATGGGCAGGGGTAGGCCGATCTTTAAGGCTCAAAGTGGTGTGAGGAGGAGAGGGAGGATGTGCCCTTTTATAAGAGAGGAGAGGGGAACCTTAGGAAAAACTTAAAATATTATTTTATTATAAAGTTATATTCGATTTTTAAGAGCTCAAAATTGAATTATTTTGAAGATAAGGTGGGGATGGGTCAAATCCTCTCAACCAAATGGTTTTATACAAGTTTAGGTTACTATTTTAACCTTATCGTTTAGATTTAACTCTAAGTTAAATAATTTAACTTTTACCATGTCTTCTTGTTTGCTTACACTATAAGGTTAATAAACTTACAATATCAAGACAAACAAACCCCAAGTTTTTAATTATTAAAATATATAACCTTATCTAAGTCATTTTGATAATCCTTAGATTTTTAGGAATAAAATAACAATTAATAATATAATATTTGTTTGAAAAACTATTTTATGTCAATTGTGACACTATTTGGTAATTGATTTTTGTGAAAATCATAACAGAATGATTATTTAGAAAAAAGTTGATTAAATCAATAATAATATTTCATATTAATCTATAAAATTATTTTAATTCATAAAGTCTCAAATTTCATTTATTTGGGTATTTATAACATCAATTATGTAAATATTTCATTGATAAGGTAATTACTGCATCATCATTATGTCAAAAATGAATTAACTTAATTAATGTCTAAAAATTAAAAATAAAATACCATTATGTAGGAAATATTTTTATATTTATAATGAATATTTATAGTCAAATTTATCTTATGTATAACCCTACATTAAAAATGTTTTTATTTATTAAACATTGATTTTAACTATTTTAACACTTCTTTAAATAAAATAATAATAAGTGTCCTAATATAATAAAAGTGGACCTAAATGGTCATATTTTATTCCTAAGGTTGGTTTTGGTCGAATTAAACTTATCCAATAGAATTAAGACATGTTTTAGGGTAATAATAATATCATTTTTACCCTTAATTACTCTATTTACTTTTAACCGTGATAAATAAAAGTAAAAAGTTATTATTCACCAAAAATTATTTTTATCTTGTTGGACCATATTTTACTCCATGATATTAACCGTGTCTCTCGGATTTTTGAAATTCCACTCACAGAAGCGGTAAAATTATGTTTTATGTACATTTTCAAATTCTCCTAGGAGGTGGGTAAAAGACGGTGAAAAGTTCAATAAAATTTTTATATATAAAAAATTATTATAAAATGACTCCAATGAATTACATTGAACTTATATAGGTATTATGTATCAATTTTTACCTAAAATAAATTTAAATAAAATAAATAATTATTTAAATAAAAAGTCGGTTTTTAAATAGTAACCGAGTGTTTTAACTATTCATCAAAAATTGAAAGTTTTCAGAAAAATACCAAAATTTCACCCTAGGATAATTTTGATATTCCAAATCCAAAAATGAAGTCCATTTTGAAATATATAATTTATAAAATTTCAAAAAGTGTGTATTACTATTCATAACGGCTAGTTTATATAATATTTTAATAGCATATCGTTGTTTTGTGAAACTCAGTATTGCGTACAATGAAAGCTATCGAGGAAGGTCGCGATTGAGTGTAAAGAAATCCAAGCTAGTGTTGTGTGTAGTGAAATATTCCTATGATGATGTATATAACATAAAAAAAATCTCGGGTGTTACATTCTACCCCCCTTAAAATGAATTTCGCCCTCGAAATTTGTCACTTTGTAACAAACAGATGAGGATACATCTCCCTCATAATATCCTCAAGCTCCCATGTAGCTTCTTCTAATTGGTGGTTCCTCCATAAAACATTCACCAAGTGAGTGGTCTTGTTCCGTAGGACTTTTTCTCTACAATCCGGAATCTCTATCGGTTGTTCTTCATAAGAAATATCTTGCTCGATCTGTACAACTTCTGAGCTGAGTACATGTGAAGGATCGGGTATGTACTTTCTCAGGAGAGATACATAGAACACATCAGGAACTTGAGAGATATTCAGTGGAAGCTCCAATCGGTAAGCTACCTTCCCAACACGATCCAGTATTTTGAAAGGACCGATATACCTAGGGCTCAGCTTTCCCTTCTTTAAAAATCTCATTAATCTCTTCCAAGGAGATATTCGTAAGAACACTTGATCCCAACCACCTTTGAAATCCAAAGAGCAAGCTCTTAACATATCTTCTAGAGTTTTAATTGTTCTCTCAGACTGACCGTCTGTCTGAGGATGATAAGCAGTGTTGAAACTCAACTTTGTATCAAGAGTATGCTGAAGACTTCGCCAAAACATTGAGGTAAACCTCGAATCCTGATAAGATATAATTGAAATTGGTACTACATGAAATCTTAACAATTCCTTTACATATATCCTGGCAAGCTGATCCAGAGAGAAATCTTCTCTAATAGCAATGAAGTGTGCCGAATTCGTAAGAAGATCAACTATGACCCAGATAGAATTATTTCCTTTGGATGTTTTAGGAAGTCCGATGGCAAAGTCCAGAGTGATGTTTTCCTATTTCCATTCAGGTATGGGTAATGGTTGTAACATCCCCTTAGACTTTTGTCTCTCAGCTTTATCTTGCTGAAAAACCAAGCATTGAGAGGCGTATTCAGCAACATCTCTTTTAATGACATCCCACCAAAAGTACTCTTTCAGGTCCCTATACATCTTCGTGACTCCAGGATGAATAGAGAATGAAGAAATATGAGCCTCATCCAGCAGCACCTTCTTTAATTCTGGGATGGGAGGAATACAAACCCGATTCCGGAACCTTATTATCTCATCACAATCAAGGTTGAATTCAGGAACATTTCTCACCTTCTTCTGTAACTCTACATCTACTTTTTGTGCCTCTTTAATCTTTACATGTATAGATGGTTGAACATTCATTTGAGAAAGATAAGATTTTTTCCCTTCCATTATATTTCCAAGTTCCATCCTTTGTAAATCCATAAATATTTGATCTTTTTTGATCCTCATCATGGATAAGCTAGCATGGTCTTGTCAAATTAATGCGTCTGCCACCTTGTTTTCATTCCCAGGGTGGTAATAAATTGAGAAGTCGTAGTCTTTAATAAACTCCAACCATCTTCCTTGGAGCATATTCAGCTCCTTTTGTGTGAAAATATACTTTAAACTTTTATGATCAGTATAAATATCACACTTTTCACCATAAAGATAATGCCTCAAAATTTTTAATGCAAAGATTACCGCAGCTAACTCCAAATCATGAGTTGGGTAATTTTTCTCATGTATTTTCAACTGTCGTGAGCTATCACCATATAATTTTTCATGAGAACACACCCCAATCCCTTCTTGGATACATCACTATAGATCACAAACCTTTTTCCACTACAAGGCAGTGTGAGCACAGGTGCACTAGATAACATTCTTTTTAACTCCTTGAAATTATCTTCACACTCCTCTGTCCAAGAGAACTTAACTCCTTTTCAAGTAAACCTAGTGAGTGGATTAGATAATAGTGAAAAATCTTTCACAAAACGTCGATAATATCCAGCAACACCAAGAAAACTTCTGATCTCAGTTACTGTTTTTGGTCTCGACCATATTTCGATAACCTCTGTCTTTGCTGGATCCACAGATATCCCCTCTTTTGAGATTATGTGACCCAAAAACACAACTTTTTTAATCCAAATTCACACTTGGTAAATTTGGCATAATGTTTCTCCTTTCTCAAGGTTTTTAATACAATTATAATGTGATCTTCATGTTTTTCCTTTCTCTTTGAATAGACAAGAATATCATCTATAAAGACTACCACAAACTAATGAAGATAGTATCTAAAGACTCTATTAATTAGATCCATGAAGATAGCTGGGGAATTAGTAAGCCCAAATGGCATCACAATAAATTCATAGTGCCCATACCTTGTACGTAAAGCCGTTTTGGTATATCGTCCCTTTTGAACCTTAATTGATGATACCTTGAACGAAGATCAATCTTGGAAAAGTATTGAGCTCTACGTAGTTGGTCAAATAAGTCATCAATGCATGGGAGGGGATATTTTTTCTTGATAGTGATCTTTTTAAGTTCTCGATAATCAATGCAGAGTCTCATTGATCCATCTTTCTTCTTAACAAACAGAACAAGTGCTCCCCAAGGTGACGCACTAGGGTGTATGAATCCTTTATCAAGATTCTCTTGGAGTTTATTCTTCAATTCCTGCAACTCAATTGGGGCCATTCTATATGGTGTCTTTGAAATGGGCATAGCACCTGGTATGAGTTCGATTGAAAACACAACTTCACGATTTCGTGGAAGACCTAGAAATTCCTCTAGAAAGACATCATAAAACTCCCCAACAATGGGTGTATTCTTAATTGTGAGTTTCTCTCCAACCATTTGAGATAAATAACCTTCATTTAGTGGAATCAATACCCATATGATGGAAGAAATTTCCACTGGAATGTTATGCTCATCCTTGCATCAATAGACGATCATAGATTGATCTGGAATATGAAATGTGACTTCCATTCTTGGGAAATTTATATGAGCTCCATATAAAGAAATCCAATCCATGATAAAAATCACATAAAATTACACTATAGTAAGGATCACAAGATTTACAGGATGTACTTTCCCACAAACTTCAATCAGAGAAGAATTGTAAAGTTTTGATGTGACTGTTGTCCCATTAAGGGTTGTCACAGCTAACTCAACATCTAATTGTTGAGGTAATACGACGATACCCTTAGAAAATTCTTCATAAATAAAAGATTGGGTGTATCAAGAATCAAATAAAAAAATTTCTACTTAAAGTGGATGGTAAGTGTACCTTTCACCACTTCATTATCGTACTCCACATCGCTGATAGAAATTTCATGTGACTTTCCTTTGTCTTTAGCCTTAAGAGTTTTTTGACATCGATCATCATTAACAAACATTGGATTAGTGCATTGATTAGCATAATGCCCCATTTCCTTGAACTTGTAACATTGAAGTGTAGGAGGTGCACTCTTTGTAGCCTTCTCTTTGTTCACATCACTAGAAATCTTCTCCCCATCATTGCAGCATTCAAATTCCTGATGACCTTCTTTTCCACATTTGAAACATTTCCTTGTCCCTTTAAGACAACTCCCTCCATGTTTATTTCCACACTTTGAGCATAAGGGTAAAATCATCTTATTTTCAGTGTGCTCTTTAGATTTTATTTTTAAATCCATTTTCCTCTTCTTATCAAACCCATAAGACTGATGGGTTACTCCAATCTCCATCTCAACCTTGAGAGCACAACAAATGATTTCCTCGTAGCTATTGAAGTCCCTTATGGCTAACGCCCTTCGAAGATTTGGTTTTAAGCCACTAAATAATCGATCGATCTTACTCTCAGGTTGGATAATAATCCCAGAAGCATACCTTTCAATTCTTGTAAAATTTTCATCGTAGGTACCAACATATTCATCATCCTTTTGCTTTAGTTCAAGAAACTCCTTCTCCATATTTGTTCGAAGAATGTGAGGGAAGTACTTATTGAAAAATAAGTTCTTGAACTCATCCCATTCCATGGACTCAATTTCATCTCTTGGCCTCGTATTCTGGATAATATTCCACCATTGATTAGATTTACCTTCAAAACGATATACTACTAAGATGAATTTATCATGTTCAGAACATTGAAGAACTGAAAATATCTTTTCAGTGGTACTGATCCATTTTTCAGACACTAATGGATCAGTAGACCCGCTGAATGAGGGTGGGCGCTGCCTCATGAAGGATTAAACATAATTTTTCTCCTTCCTTTGCTCGTTTGGAAGTCCTGCATGATTCATAGCTTGAGAAAGTTGTGTGATCATGGCTATAAGATTTTGAATTCTAGCTCCCATAACGTTTGGTTGCTCAGGGGGATAATCATTGCATTGCCCGTCACATTCCGCATTAACATGATTCTTTCGAGTTCCAGCCATTGACTAAAACCAAGAAGAAGAGTGTGATCAACACTAATTATAATAGGAAAACCACATAATCAACAATAAAATTTCACAATTAAGGTCTTATCATAGGTTCTTCATGGCCATTTCTAAAACACTAATATTGTGTTTTATGCTTAGATATATCCTTAGGGTTCTTACTAAGGCTTTCACATCCTAGTTTCCAAAGGTTGACTATACCTTTCCTCTGATACCAACTATAATGACCCACAATTTACATACATTGTTATTACTTCGGAATTGAAGCATATTTATTACAACATAGAACAAAACCATGGTTGGACCGTATAGGTATAATGTCTCTAGAAACTGGGAAACATAAACAACTGGTTCATAAAGCATCTACATTATCTCCCATTTATTTCATCATATCTAGAGTCCCTTTTGGTATATCCTACTTAATAACCTTCTTGCTGACCTGGGGAAAGAAAACATACAAAAGGGTGAGGTCAAATTCTTAGTAAGGGTAAACAAAGGAAATATCATATTCATAAGAACATAGCATTTCGAAAATCTTAACCTGCAAAAGAGATCATAATATCATAACATGGGATAAATCATAGTAATGAAATGTAATCCCAATAATAATAACATAAAACATGAAACATTTTGGCATATAAACATAATCATAGATAATCATTTCTTAGTAGTCAAGACTCATTTCCAAGACTATCTTAGCGGACAAAGTCCATTTCTGAACTGAGTTCACTCCTCGTTTCAGTCCTATTTCACTGAACCGGATTAACCTGTTGTTCTTATGCGTGTTTTGTCAAATAAATTCTTATTCTTCTTTTTAGGTTATAGATAACTCATTTACAGAATGTAATTAGTGTAATATATATCATATTTATTCATTCAATGAATTTATATAGTCAATATGCAATGAATATCATGTAGAACGAGTCGCATCACATCGTGCAGACGGTAGGCCATACGTACGCACGAGCGATGATATCGTTCCCATGATCATGGAATTGTATTGGAGTGTATGTATACTATTTTAGGATCAATATAAATTTAAAATAATCATATATAGTTATTCTTTAAACCATTATACCCATCCAATTAAGGTGGCGGTGGAAAACAGATTACACCACGGCGTGGAGACGGTATTCCGTACGTACGCACGCGCGGTGATTTCATTTTCCGTAGGATGGATCGAAGGTGAAATAGGGTTGTTTAATATTTATAATAACATATCAGTATATAAGTGATACTTATGTTATTACTTCATAATGAAACAACTAAAGAAGAGTCAGTAGAGGAAGAAATAAATTTGGAAGAATCGGTAACAGATTTTACCTCTTCTGCGACACGCCTCTTTGAAACCTCATCTTAGGGAACTAAAATTGGTCTTTGAAGAATACCGGTACATCTATGATGTTTCTATGGAATTTTAGAAGTTAAATGGTCAGGGTTTGTCCGATCTTGAAGTCTCAAAGTTGTGTGAGGAGGAGAGGGAGGAGGTGCCCTTTTATAAGGGAGGAGAGGGGCACCTTAGGAAAAACATAAAATATTATTTTATTATAAAGTCATATTCGGTTTTTAACAGCTCAAAATTGATTTATTTATAACCTAAGGTGGGTATGGGTCTAAATACTCTCAACCAATGGGTTTCAGACAAGTTTAGGTTACTATTTTAACCTTATCATTTAGATTTAACTCTAAGTTAAATAATTTAACTTTTACTGTGTCTTCTGGTTTTCTTACACTATAAAGTTAATAAACTTACTATAACAAGCCAAAATAACCCCAAGTTGTTAATTATTAAAATATATAACCTTATCTAAGTCATTTTTCCGAACCTTAGATTTTTAGGAATAAATTAACAATTAATAATATAATATTTGTTTCAAAAACTATTTTACGTCAATTTTGACACTATTTGGTAATTGATTTTTTTGAAACAAATAACAGAATTATTAGTTATAAAAAAGTTTCTTATATCAATACTAATATGTCATATTCAACAATAAAATTATTTTAATTCATAAAAAGTATCAAATTTAATTTATTTGGGTATTTATAACATCAATTATGTTAATATTTCATTAATAAGGTAATTACTGTATCATCATTGTGTCAAAAATAAATTAACTTATTTAGTTTCTAAAAATTACAAATAAAATACCATTATGTAGTAAATATTTTTATCTTTCTATGGAATATTTATAGTCTAATGTATCTTATATATATCCCTACATTAAAAATATTTTTATTTATTAAACTTTGATTTTAACTATTTTAACACTTCTTTAAATAAAATAATAATAAGTGTCCTCATCTAATAAATGTCGACCTAAATGGTCATATTTTATTCCTAAGGTTGACTTTGGTCTAATTAAACTTATCCAATTGAATTATGACATGTGTTAGGGTAATAATATTATCATTTTTACCCTTAATTACCCTATTTACTTTTAACCGTGGTAAATAAAAGTAAAAAAGTTAGTATTCACCAAAAAATATTTTTATCTTATTGAACCACATTTTACTCCTTAATTTTAACCATTTCTCTCATATTTTCTAAATTCCACTCAGAAAAGTGGTAAAATTAAGTTTTATATACATTTGCAAATTCTCCTAGGAGGTGGGTAAAAGACGGTGACAAGTTCAATACAATTTTTATATATATAAAATTATTATAAAATGACTCCAATGAATTACATTAAACTTATATAGGTATTATTTATCAATTTTTAACTAAAATAAATTTAAATAAAATATTTAATTATTTAAATAAAAAGTCTGTTTTTAAATAGTAACCTAGTGTTTTCACTATTATTCAAAAATTGAAAGTTTTCAGAAAAATACCAAAATTTCACCCTAGGCTAATTTAGATATTCCAAATCCAAAAATGAAGTCCATTTTTAAATATATAATTTTTAAAATTTCAAAAAGTGGGTATTACTATTCATAATGTCTAGTTTATATAATATTTTAATAGCATATCATTGTTTTGTGAAACTCGGTATTGCGTACAACGCAAACAATCGAGGAAGGTCGTGATTGCGTGTAAAGAAAGCCAAGCTAGTGTTGTGTGTAGTGAAAGATTCCTTTGGTGATGTATATAACAAAAAAACAAAATATTTCTCACAAAAATCTCGGGTGTTACAGCCACGCTCAGCACCCAGTTGTGATTCTTCCCTAATTCATTATTCATGTAATCATATATAGTAGTACTTGAAGGTTCAAACATCGTTTTGGTTCTTAGTTTATGGGTGAGAGTTTATTTATGTTGATTTGACCAAGGAAATAGATTACGAAAGTTCAATTCTTATTTGGTGGGTTTAGATTTTCTCAAATTTGGAAAATTTTATTTTTTGTTCTTCTTTTTACTATAGGGGTTATCGAATTTCACAGGTGCTTATGGTAGTTAGAGTTCAGTTTAAGAGACACCGATGGTGTGTTGGATTCCAGTGTATGTGGTACTATATAGGGATGATGATACTACTATTGGAAGATCAATGGATGTATTCTAGGGTGATGCTATTGGGTTGTGCCACCTTTGGATGGTGGAACTATTGAATGGTGGAAGGTTAGTTTTCCTAGGAGTAGTGGAAGGAAGGGACAATGTTGGTGGTAACACCATTGGGTGGATATAAGAAGTAAAATGTGATAGTGGGTAAAAGTAAGGAGGCCTAGCCAATAGTAGGAGGGTGATACCGTTGGGTGGAGGGAAATGGTGGATTGATATTTGGAGGAAGACATTGGGTTATCTAGATAGAGGTTACAATGGTGGATATTGGATACTATGTTATTGGTAGAAGCAACATTGGGTTCTTGGTTCTGGAAGAAGCATAATTTGGTTCTTGTAGTGGATGATCAATAACAGCCATAATATCTGAAAAAATAAATAATATTTAAGAAAGAAAATAATATAAAAAAATTAAATTTTAAATGTAACTAAGTTAAATTATTATTTTTTATATTAAAAGATATAAATAATTTAATTAATTAATTAAATTAATGTAGTGACAATAAAAGAAAAAGAAAATTTACATAAATAAGGAAATAAATAATACAATTAAATATAATGACAAATTAAACATATTAAGATTAATTAAATTGAAATAAAAAAATACAGATTTAATTAAAGGTGTGACCGAATTAAAAAACAATATTATTATTTTTTAAAGTATAAAATGAAATATAAAAATAAATAAAATAATCAAAATGTAAAAATAATAGAATAATAACAATAAAAACTGTAATTTAAAGTTGAATAATTAATTATTTTAACATGATTCAAAATGTAAAAGTATACAATGAAATACAATATTTTTACACCAAGTCGCATTTTTGAACAATTGAATATAAAAATGAAAAAAAATTCAATTATACGACAAAAAAATATTTTAATAATTAAAAAATTGTAAATGATGTGGGAAAAGGAGAGATAAAAAGGCCACATCTGTATTAAATACATTGAAACTATTTAAAATATTTTTCTACTAGTCGTTCCTTATTTGCACTAAATTTTCTTTACGTCCAGTTTCCTCTTGACGAGCCTTCTAAAATAAATGGGCTTTAAATCCACTAGAGGATCTATAAAAATTGAGATATAGTTTTCATTTGTGAAATCAATTTCAAAAATCAAGGCTTCCTTCCATTTGAAAAGATCAGTTCATCTTACTTCATCTCTATATGTTATGTTATCATTATTTTCTACTAATATTGAGTCACCATCCCCGATGACTAAAAAACTGTATCATTCGAGTTATCTAACCTCTCTTTTTTACTCCAATGTAGTCCTTTTTTCATCTGAATAACTTCTTCTTCTATAAGGATTTGGAGGATCTATTCAAATGCCAACACTTGTGTACCTTGAGCCTCAACTTCATCGATGTCTGTTTATCTCCCAAAATCTACATTAGTGACACATTCACTCTCATGGAATATTGATTGACATTCCAATATTACAATTTTTTCTGAGGGGCCATATTGGTTATGACAACTTATTTCTTTGGTGTATCTTAATAAGGTACACCTTGTGCCTCATAGTTCATGTTTTTCACCTGCATAGGCTTTAACTAATTCATTACCACCCCATACATGTATTCATGGAAAATCGGGTATGTTTCCATTACACAATGGTATGGTATAAAATCTATTACCTTAAATTTCTTATTGGTTTAGTATTCTTCCCCCTCCTTATAACATGTATCCCCAAAAGGATAATGGAATATTTTTCTGACTCATCCTTGATCTCAATTTTCCAAACAAGGTTTGGCACCTCCTTTCACTTACACAATACAAATAATTTGTATAAAAATGATTGAGTTGATATAGAATCCAACACACAATTAAATAATCAATGAAATAATGATTAAGATATTATCCACCATAGACTGATAGGGGTTTCTTAATATTCTTACCATGAAGGTTCTCAAATTCATTATTTTATTCCTTGAATCTCCCAAAGGAATCTCACTTATACCTCATAAATTATAAATATCTATATCTACTAAAATCATCAGTAAAAATTATTAAGTATGAGTACCCACACCTTACTTCAATAAGAAATGGTCCTCACACATCAGTATTAACTAATTCTATAAGATCAATGACTCTTTCACATTATCCAATAAATTTGGATTTGGATATTTTTTCTTGTAATCATGCATTTCATACAAAACATGGTTTTACATCAATAGAATCCAAATATCCATTTTTTTGTAATTTAGAATTTTTTACATGACCAAACTAGTGATATCAATGTTGGGTGTGGTATGAGTCATGTTAGTGAGCTTCATTATCAATTTTTTACTTAGTTTGTGTAATCCAACACCTAAAGACCATTATTTAAATGTTCCATATCATAAAAAATACTATTTTTATAAAACTAGAAATATTTATTTTATAACATGAAAATAAAACCATATGTATGAATAATGTATATAGAAATATTTTTTTTGTTATGATATGGCCTAAAATAACAAGAATTCACAACCAATATCATTTATGTTCTCAATGTGGGGTGGTAGTCCCCAAATTACGACAACAAGATGTTCAAATTCGTTAGATCCTCTACCTCCCCTTAGAGAATTATTGAAAATATAAATTGTTCTTGTATTTGAATACATATGTGATAAGAAGAATATTTATATAATACCCAATTTATAGAAACATATGAATTAGAATAAATAATATATAAAACTAAATCATCCCCTTTCTTCTATGGATGGGTGTATTTTTTCTTCCAGTGTCCCTTATTGCTATATGAAAATCAAATAGTATCCCACTCCGAATCTTGCTCCATGATCTCCCTATTCCTGTAAGGGAATTGAAAATATGTTCTGGACAAATACATATTGTTATAACCCTTCCATTTTTACAACATAAGGACAAATGGAATTTCGAACTCTATATCTTTATCTACCAGTAAAATAAGAGTATTCAT
The DNA here is from genome assembly GCA_963277665.1 of Viscum album. Lineage (NCBI taxonomy): Eukaryota > Viridiplantae > Streptophyta > Magnoliopsida > Santalales > Viscaceae > Viscum > Viscum album. Next base: position 1,162,322,840 of record OY728122.1, on the reverse strand, counting down.
ATATTTAAGATTATTCTTAATATTTTTCATAAAAATTTGATAGAAAATGGAGAACATATATGGGAGTGATGCTATAATGAGATTGGTATCTAGTTATTTATGAAGTTTAAACCCTTGAACCTATATAAACTAAATATAAAAAATGACCAAGAAAACAGAAGGACCAGTTAGGGAACCTTCAGAAAGAATTATCTGAAATTGATCCTTGGAGAACTCAGACCACTCTAGTCTATCTCTCTATAAATAAAGACCTTAGAGATTCTCAATCATGCTATACACATCAATGTTTTAATTATATATCATGAGTTCACTAGAAAAATATGATAAAATCGAACATTCAGTATCAACTATTTCAATAAAATGTTTCTTGTAGACAAGGAACTCTTCATCACTTTCCTCCTTAGAAGGTGGATTATGTAGTGAGGATTCTGGTATGTGAGATTAATGTTCATGACATAGTAAAATCTGTAGGCATATGAACTACTTTAAGAAGTTACTACAATTGAAGAGACAATCATTCTATAATATAGATCAAAGGGATAGTGCAGATGATGAAATTTCTCAATTCTATAATTATAAGAGTTTATTTCTAGTACTTTTATTGATTACAAATTATTTGAGAAATAATAAATTAATTTTTTTTCTTAAACATCTCACTATTTTATCAAGTCTCAATAACCCACACCATAGATATAAAAATGTCTATTTTTAGGGAATTATAGTGGTAAGGATCATTATACATCTATTCATAAGCTCACCAGGGGTTGGTCACGATACATGAAGGTATTTTGGTTGGTGTGTATTTACAAACTGCAGGCTTGTATCTCATTGATCGGTGGTGTAGACTACCTAATCCTGAAATCAATACATATATTTTATCAATATTTTATTCCATGTTACATCCAACCTATAATGGGATACTTCTCTTGATATAGGATGGATAAGTAAACCCATGAACTTCATAATAACATCATGATAAAATTATTTTTCCCAAGGAGGGTTGGTTAAACACTTAGTTATATGAAATTTATTCCTAATCATGTAACGGAAGGCCAAGTCTAACTTAATATATATTTGAGGGATTTTTATTTATTATGATTAAATTTTATCTTTTTTTTATCCTTTAAATGTCTTGTTATATATTAAGTTAATTTTATATAATTAATTAAATACGCTGGATATAGAATTTCCACATAATGAATTTAAATAAATTCCATATTTATACATTAATTCATTAATTTATGTAATCCTTGTCTTGTATCTACAAAATAAATAATTTATATATTGAAAGAAATAATTAAATAAATGACCTGGTCATGATAATATCTAATGTTTTATTTTTTGAGTGTACAATAAATCAGCCTATGACATAGGGATATAAATATATGTGCATTTCTTGGAATTAGTTATAGCATTACACCCATACACCTGTGTATCGATGGGGTTGGAATCATTATGGTTCTGTCTTGAGTCAAATCCTCATGGCATGGGATACTCCATTATGTAAATTTATTTCTAATTCACATGAAGGTTATGGGAACCAATGTAATTTTTAAGGGAGATTGCATAAATATATTTATAAATATAGGTATTACATAATAATTGAGGTTGGGATGACTTGCATGCTGTCATTTTAATTTAACAATTAACTATTGTAAACTAATTAAATAAATTAAATTAAATAAATATGACTCATACATTTCTCTTGTTCATACACATGAATTATCATAAACATGCATTGAATGCACAAAAGTAAAACCAGTTAACATCTATTTATTAGTAGTTCATTATTATTAAGAAAAATTCACTTTAATTAATTAATCCACTTTCACGTTAATGGACATCTAAATTCTCTTAGAGATGCCTATTATAAATTAATTCATGGATAATAAAAGGAAGAACCAATAATTTTTGATTATTTAAATAAATTAATTTAAAATTTAAAATTCATTTAAATTATTATTAAAATGTAAAAAATAAATAAATATAATATGGTTTTAATTTTATAATTACAAATTTTTTGAAATCACAAATGTTCACTTTGTACCTCATATTTCTTTTATCTAGGGTACTCACGTGCAACTATAGTGTGTTCCTTAAATGGACTACACAACATGTACTTCCAAGATCTACCACATGTGTTCCTTTTTCCATGTGTCTGTACATCCTCCACAAAAAACTCAATGTGATCATGACTACATGGCTTATACAATCTTAATACATGCATTGTATATTTAATTCCACATTCCTTCATAACTTTCTGATGAAATTATAATGTATTTTACACATGGGAATTAATTAATTTCAAATTTATTATTCCATCTACATGTTCTATAATTCATTAACGCTCTAGGTTTTCAATCTCACACTGTTTTCACATTGTATTTTGTACACATGGTTTACACTAATTTCTCTACTAAACCACATAGACTAGAGGACGTGTAATCCAACTATACATCATGTAATCTAACATAATGTGTGGTAGGTTAGACTACTCTAAACTTGGTGTGAAAAAAATACACCACATGTTATTGATGCTCTTTGTGTGTGTACCCCATGACACTTCTAGGTATAATTCACTTTAGTACACTGTGTGTACTATGACTATAGGATGTGTAATCCCATGCTATCGGGCCAAATTCATTGACACTTCCCGATTGAATCTCCAGTAATTATTTATATTTTTGTGGACTTTAGAAATTGTTAATTTTGGATGAAGAAATAAAAATGTCGAATAAATGTTAATTTAAACATGCAGATTAAGAAACAATAATTCATTAAATGAAATTTCAACCACAATAGTGCATATATATCATCAATAAAAAAACAAATATTTGCAAATTTTGAATATAAGTTCTCTCATACAAATTTTAGGTTCTGGGTGTTGTGGAAATACCATTGGTGGGTGTTAAATTAAAATTTCTATTAATTTTGACTTTCATGAAACCATAATAGAGGATCTTTCAAGTTAAAATTTTAATTTGTTTATTTATATTCGATGAAATGTCTACATTATCTTAGTATCATTTATTTCATGGAAATATTGATCTTCTAAAAAACCCAATCACATTGGATTAATTTCACTATAAAGATTCAAGTGTAGAATCCCTACAGTGAAGATCCCCATGATTTCCTTTGATCTCCACGGAATTCCAGTTCATTTTCAGGTTCTAGCGTGGTGAATAAATTTTCATACATTATTCATGTGGATCGCTCATCTTTTTATGATGAAATAATCCCTATTGGGATTCTTGTTCTAGAGATGGACAAATAAAGACAAATTTTAGAGAGAAAGTTATTTTGTACAATGATTCCCTATTTATTGATTAACCCTACACAAGACAAAAAACCATCGATTTAGAGTGCTAGGGTTTAGGTTAAAATATAATTTAAATACATGTTAGACCTTAAATAATATAATATTTTTTAAACACTATTCCAATTATAATAATTATATTATTATTATTTTATGGTGTGCTCCAACTTATAAAATAACAAATATTATTTAACCGACCTGTAAAATAATAGTTTCCACTAGTTGCAGTTTTGGTCCATTCGACCTCCATTAAATTAATTGAATACCTAAATAAATATTTAATTGTATATTTCATTCATTAATAAGTATTTACCATAAATAAATCCTATATAAAATTATTCTTTGTAATTGATAATAATATTTATTTTAATTCATTAAATTCAAAAATAATTTAATTGAGATCAACAAAATCACATACTTTGTGACCCTATGTATTTCTTTATCATTGGAATTAGATGGGAATTCCTATGTCTGGTATTACTATCGAAAAATTGGTCTAGGAACACGATTAAAAAGGTATTGTCACAACATTGATAAAAACACATAAGCGCTTGTCGTGTAATATTATTCCTTTATCCCAATATCTCATCATGATGGTTGCACACTCACATCATCAACTTATAAGCCTGATACATCACTCATTGACTATATGAAATAATCTTTTCGTTACACTATGATCATTAAATTTAATGTGATAGTTGTATTTCAATAAAAACTTTTAGATATCAATATCCATTTACATGGAAGGGAAAAACCATGTCTCTATTTATTTGTTAACAACATGTCATTTAGGATAAAAAAAATGTACCCTACTTTCTGAAAACACATGGAAACATGAATTTGATCAATATATAAAAGTATGGTATTCATAATATGCATAAATAATAATAAGGTCTATGTACCATTATACACCATCGCATATAAGAATATTTGATGATACTAAACATGAAAAATTCCTAATGTCAAGACTTTTCTCATAATCTCTTATATAGGATATTTTCAAGTGTAAACCTCAGGAGACTAATTCTAATATTAATATGATTACTCACACATGAAAATAAAAATACTATGTTCCCCATCATCGAATTTTACAAAAATATAGACCTAGGTTTATGAATATGTTTATGGAATTTCAAGTTTCTCACCATAAAGGGGAAAAGCTATGACTTATTCAATATAATAGATACTTCAAGAAATTGTTACAATAATGTCACACATAACTAGGAACACTATGTAACAATACATTTAAATTAATCACTTATGTTACAATAAATCCAATGTTTGTACCATTAGTTCTAGTAAACAAACTCCAACATTACTCTTAGTGGTAAACCCTCAGTCCCATGGATCCCAGAGTCATGGTTTCATTATAGGATGCATGATGGTTTTCAAGAATTCTTGCATAATTATGCATCTCCTCTATTTATTGTGAAACATATAAGGTCATATGATCCACATAATTTACTAATCATCATGGAATACATGCCACCACAATGTGATCTTTTAAGGGATTCCTCTTCTTAGACAAGGGTAATAAACACATCAAATAAACTTTTTGGTAAACAATGATCATACCACATTAACATTTCAACCACTAACACTACAAATATATGCCACATTAGAATGTCTCACCATCGGCCTACGACAGTCCTTCCTCTAGAACCTGATTATTTCCACCAATTTTTTATATTTAATGAACCCCCTCTCCTCTCCCACACATGGATGATTTTTTTGTTTCTTTTAAGAATTATTTTTCCCAGTTTTGAAGGTTCTAGGTGCAGTGGAAGCACCGATAGTGTGTTATAAATGAAAAGGATTTAGTCGATATGATGGATCATTCAAAATATTTTCAATGACGTAAATGCCGTGACCTACAAATTTTTCTCCAATTGGATATTTACTTCAGAAAAACACAGAACCCAGAGAGGATATTTTCAAATTAAATTTATAATTAACTTATTTATATTGGTAAAAATATATTACCTAATATTAAAAACATTATCGGATTTTGATATTGATCTTATGAAGAATCCTTCTCAGATAACATTCATTATGTTAAGAGGATCCGAGTGTAAAATCCATCTAGCGGTGATCCACATGTTCACCATTGATCTCTATATCAAATCAATTGATTTCAAAGTGAAATCATGGTGAATCAATCATCATGGATTAATAATCTTCATCTATTGTCCTTTTCGCTTGAATGATTCTCTATGGATATTCACATTCTTGATAGGAAGAGAGGAATACAAGTTAAGATGGTAATCTATTGTGCAAAACAATTTTATTTTCTTAATTCCATGGTTAATGATTATCCCAACACAATTGAAATAACAATCAATTTATAATTATATGTTTTACATTAAATAATTATTTATTCATGTACCTACCCTTAAATAATATAATAATATTTATTAAAATCAATTCTAATAATTATATTAATAATAATTTTTTTTTGTGAGTGTGGTTACATTGATAACAAAAATATATTATTTAAAAACAAGTAAATTATTATTCATTACAAGAAACAATTGTTTCCATTATAACTCATTGAAATTTGTTGAATGTCCAATAAAATATTTTAATTAAATATTTCATTCATTAATAAATATTTTTGTTCGATAAAACATGTATAGAATTGTTACATAGTCTTGAGAATGATATTTATTCTACTAATTAATTTCAAATATAATTTAATTAAGATACAATGAAACACTTAGTGCACGAACCTCTAGGATTCTTCTTCATTGGAATTAAGAGGGCTTTCCTATAGTCCAAGTTTACTATCAGGCAACAGGCCAAGGCACCCAACCGAAAGAACATAATTTTACAATGATTAAAACCAAACCTAATTTCATAGTGATGAAATAATATTTATAACACTCAATGTGTAATATAATCCATTTATCATCTGAGTTGGAATCATATAGGTTACATATTGAACCATCTCCACACACCATGGGATTATCCATTTATTTCAACTATTTATAACTCACATGAAGTTGAGGAGAACTAGGGGATTGGTTAAAGGGTACTATATAAATAACCATGGAAATACATTTCCAATGTAATTATGAAGGGACAGATGGCACATATGCCATAATTTTAATTTAATTATAAATAATTGAATTCAAATGCAATAAATTAAAATCCAATAAAACCCACACATATAGTAGTCTTGGTCAAGCTTGTGAATGCTCAGACACATGAAAAGAATCTGAAAAAGTAAACTAATTATATTTCATTTATATATTTTCATTAATTAGTTTTCTTTTACCTTAATGACCCTATGAATTCTCTTAGAGATATCAATTACAAAGGAAATCCTGGAAAACAAATTTCTAAACCAATATTGAAATTATATTATAATAAATTTATTTATAATTTAATAATTATTTAAAAGAATTTCAAAAAATTTCTATCACAGTAGGTTTTAATGAATATGATATGGTTTTAGTGTTGCAATTGAAAATAAAATTTAATTTAATTCTACAATTTATTTTAGACAACATGGAATGTTCTATAGAGCTACATTTCATGTATATCTTTTTTTGTACTCTGATTACATGATTAGTGATTTGGTTTGAACCTCATATAGACTACACAACATGTACTATCCAGCTACATGGTGTGTATTTGTGTTTCCATGTTCCCAAGATACACACATGGGTATTTGGTGTGTATCTCAGCAGATTATATGGTGTGTACTAAATATCACGTTTTTTTGAAACAATATGTAATACATGCCATGTCTGTCGGATGCATGAATACACACTATACACAGGCCTTCGACATATTCTGTTTCATGCATGTTGTGTGTCCGCGCAACCATTTAAAGTACTCATGGTGTTCATCAGATGCATGACTACCTGAAATATAAATGAAAACTTCACACCACATATCTCGCATGTCATGTGTCTGCTTGTATTGATGAACGGATCGATGTGTACATCAGAAGTGATATGTGAATAAATACATTTCATGTATGCCAACTACACATAATGTAATTCATTATTTATCAAGTAAATCAGTATGATGTGATTTTACAATGTATATGAGCACACAGATTGCATGGATTTCACTACTAATTTTTTTAGACTTCATGGATTATATGTCATCTACACATTATATAATCTGACATTTCATGTGCCTAGTTGAAACATTATATATGTGGTGTGAAATAAAATCACCACATGAAATTACTACTTAGCGCATCATGTATCCTACAACCGCCAGGGTGCGCTACACTTGGGTACAAGATTTATTGGTTTGCTACACAATATTTAGTCTTAGGAAGTCTAACTCAAATCCTCAACACTTCCTGATGACATATCTAGTTGTTCATTAGTTGTTCATAAAAATTTAGGAAATTGAAACAATGAATAACGATGATTAATATGTTAAAAACATGTTAATTAAAATTTTATTAAATAAAAAATATTATTGAAATGAAAACCTTACAACTATTGGGAATATTGAAATAAAATAAAATAAATAATTGTAAATTTCAAACATGACCCCTCTAATAGCACATGAAGGTTTTGCGTGTAGCAAAAGTACTCATAGTGACCAAGAGAAGAAAATGATTTAGTTGATCTGATGCATCATTCGTAATAATTTCAATGATGTAAACTCTATAACCAATGAATTGTTTTTCCAATCTGATATTGAATTAATAAAAACTAGGAACCTAGAGAGGATCCTTTCTTGTTAAATTTATAATTAATTTATTTATATCGAGAGAAAAATGTTACCTCATTTTAAAAACATTCTCCAATGATGATGTCGATCTTCCAAATAACCCCACTCAGATTATCTCTGTTTTGTTAGGAGGATCCATGTGTTGAATCCCACTAGTAATGATACACATTTTCTACATTGATCTTTGTACAACAATTATATATTTTATAGTGCTTTCATAGTGAATAAATCATCTTCCATTGTTTATCTTGATCACTCACCCTTTATTCATGAAGGAGTATCTTTAGATATTTTCATTATTGATAGGAAGAGAGTAATAGGAGTTGAGATATAAATCTATTGTGATTGATGATTATATATTCTCTATTTTCTAATTTACAATTATCCATATATAATAGACATCATAATCTATTTATAGAGATAAATTAAAATATTATTTAATTTCATAATGGACATTTAATAATATAATAATCTTTATCAACCCTATGTCAATAATAATAATATTATTACAATTATTTTATAGAACACATCCCACCTCGCGCAATAATAAATATTATTTGACGATCTTGTAAATTAATATTTTATAGTGGACACAATCTTATTCTATTTTAACTCCTCGACAACTATTGAATACCTAAATAAATATTTTAATTAAATATTTAATTAATCAATAAATATATGTGATTTATTAAACATGTATAAAATTATTCCTCAATCCTGTGAATAATATTTATTCAAAAAAAATAAATTCAAATTGAATTGAATTGTGGTCAATGGAAACAATTTGTATGTGACCCTATAGGATTATTTATCATCCTCATTAGGTGAACTTTCCTAAAGTCCAAGATCAATTTCTAACAATGGGTTATGTAAATGAAGAAAAATAATAGAATTTCACAATTATTACATCCATATATGAATTTTCACTGTGTTATATAATCCATTTGTCAAAATATCATAAAAGTTGAACAACTGTGTCATCAACCATATTCTTGATATGTATCTCCTTGAATATCAGAAATAAACATATACTTACCCCATGACCATGGGATTTAATACAATGGTTATATTCCAATAAAAGGGATGAGATATAATCTTCCACAAAATGGAAGGGATAAATATTTATTCAACTTATTAATTAATAAGTCAGAACTCATGATGCACTCAACCTATCCAACTTTACATTGATCTATATAGTCATTCTTTATGAAATGAATCTAAGTGAACTAGTAAAAATATGAATTAATAATAATAATAAATTTTAAGTTCCAATACACACACTCATAGATAGGAATATTCAATGAAACTAAAATAAGTAGAATTTATACTGGCGTGCCTCTTCTCATAGTGACATGTCTTGGAAATTACCAATTGGGAATTCATTTAAAAGAATTATCATACACTTATGAGTACTCACACCAGATAATATATACACTGTGTTCCCTATCATAATACGTTATCTAACCACAAAACTTTATATAAGAATATCATCATGTCATTTCAAGGTTCTTATCATAGCGGAAAATTGCTACGACCATATCGATGAGACATATATTGTAGAAAACTATTACATCAATGTCATTCATAACAATGAAAAATATATAACAACATGTTTTATAAATATTCATATCATTTAATATACATGTAATCAAAGAAAAAAACACAGTTTTAAGAAAAAACAAACTCTAACATGTTTCACCAACCAACTTATGCTGATTTGGCTGCCACAACATACACTAAACATTGTCCATTCAGTCATTCCCAATGTACTATATTTACAATATTGAATCTATAAATCCCATAGTATAAGTCAATTATCTCTCTTTGATAAGTTTAACTCTAAGAGTCTTATGATCATGATATTTCAATGCTTTGACCAGAATTTTTTTTAACCCCAACCTTAACATTTGTCACCCATGGTGAAGCTAACAATGTTCAAAGAGACCATCTAGAATTTACCGCCCATTATCAGACTGACTCAGAGTCGGGACACCATCTTCCATTTACAATCTATGGTCTAATTGATAGATATCCTAAGATACCATATTTAATTTAATTCCCATGTTCAAAATAGTATACTTCCATAGATGGAATTTTGGATTTACACCAATGGTGATACACATAGAGAGACATGGATACCATCTAAAATTTTACTCTCTATGGTCCAATAAAGAGTAATCTTACCAATAAATTGGGAATTTAGAACAAATGGTTATGGAGAAGGTTATATAACTACAAATCCTAGCCCCTAGTATTGTCTTTTACACAATTTTTAATTGAATTATTAAGGCTATGATATGAAGTAACATAGGCTTAAATGATAAGTGATGATATTTTGTGTGTGTGTGTGTGATGTATTAGTGTATGTTATTTAATATGAAATTCTTGCATTAAAATTGTTCATAAAAGGTTCTATTACTAGATCAATGTTGTAAACTTTAATATATATACAACTTTGTGGAGGCTTATTCTATCTATACAGGAATTGGATGATGCCCACTCTGTTTCCTCTGAGACAATAACCCAAAGGCTTTCAAATACATCACTTACCCATTATGTGTCCTCAATGGATAGACCTTCTATAGACCATATGGTTACAGTCTCATGTGAGGTGGGTTCAGAACATAAACTCAATCCTCGATATCTTAGTTTGGGAAGGATCTACTAGAATAAAATATCAGTTTGTGGAATCCATATCATGCTGGTTATTGTTCTTGTGTTTATTCTATGGGGTTATATCTTTGAGTAATAATGGTTTCTCTTTATCCCCACTTATATTTGATGTGTGTGTGCGTGAATTATGTTTTTTCATTTGAACTGGTTTTTATATTGAATTTATGCAATGTTTTTTACCATTAAAGATTGATTTTTTCATGAATACAAAATGATTTGAATTTTTTAAAATGCTCAAATTTTAATAATAGATCATTTGTGTTTTGGCTGGTCATTTAATGCTTTTGATTCCATCACTTGTACTTGGACTTTGGTAAGACTATTACACACATACCCCTATGACGCTATTGTTATCCTATTTTTTTATTGGATGTTGATTACTATTTCCACCCACTTATTCTTCTCCATCCATTGTCACTGTCCTCCAATCCCCATGGGACCGAATCATCTTAAATCATCAGGTTTTTTTGTTTTTCTTGTAATCTTTCATTTCTTGAATTCTATTCAATTCGTTATGAAATTTTCATCTTTACACTGCAATGATTCCGTTTAGTCCTATTGTTTTTTGTATTATTCCACAATTTGGATCACCTTTCAACTTTACAAAATTGTATTAGAGCCTCACTAGCTTTCTTTTATTATCAAATTGTATGGTTGTTTCTAGATTTCGTTATTTACATTTCAGGATTCCTATTTTATTTCTGTATATTGATCTCATTCTCAAATCACTACATCATTTCTTGATTGAAATTATATAATGCCACGATCCCATCAATATTTATTTTTTATTTTGTATATTTTTGGGAAAAACATTGTTTACTAAATAGATTGGTCATTTGTTGGAGACATACCCTTAATTTTTTCCATAAGAAGTCATCATTTACTCTGTGTGTAATCATGTCCACAATGATATATTAAATAGGGAATTTTTATAGTGAAAATAACATTAACTTGTGGAAAATTAAGATGAGATCCCTTCTTGTAAATTGGGGCATAGTTTATGGCCTTTATGGGCCGAAGAAAACTCTTATTAATATAAATTTAATTTGGTAGCCAACTATTGAATATATAGATGTTTCCCATGATGTGTTAGTTTAAGAACATAACTCCCTTTTTATTACCTTAAGGGATATTATCCTTAGGAAAGTAGATTATAATCCCACTGTAGATCAAATTTTTCATAAACTCAAGAAAATTTACATGACTACTTCATTAGTATGTTAGTTTTTTAAAAAAAACACCACATGAATACATTCAAAATAAATCATGTTAGTTATATTAAATCCCATCTAGTGAAGTTTATCAAACTCAAGTTAGATTTATCCAAAATTAACTTTTCTATTGATAATGAGGATCCTGAAATTATCCTCTTAATCTATTTAGATAATTCCTACAACACCATTTTTGAGACCATGATGTATGCTTGATAATATTTAACAGTAGAAGTGGTTAAATTATCCCTTATTTCTATGGAATTAAATTCTAAACCTAGAATCAATGGTGAGGAAAATATATTATTCTCTAGTGGTAGAACTCAATATAAAAGTAATGTGAAATAGTTTGATAAAGATAAGATAAAAATTAACTATGAACCCATATCTTGATCTAGTTGTAGAGATATAAAGGTCCCCAGTTTTCATTATAAAAACTAGGGTACATTAAACCCGGGTGTAGGAAACAAAATAACATGTTAGAGTCTAAAAACCCGAGTAATCAATCTTTTCTAGTAGACCCTAGTTATGAAACTACTAAGATCCTTAATGTGTCCGTGCATAAACTCAATCATATTTGGGTCCTTGATTCAGGTTTCTCTTTCAATATCTATCATTTTAGAGAATCCTTTTTAGAAATGGGTAAGAGGGAAAAAGGGGATGTCCTCTTAGGTAATTAGAAGAGGTTAAAGTTTTATGGTAGAGGTTCTTTTTTGTTGGAACTCGATGAACACAATATCATAACTTTAGTTGATGTTTGGTTGGTTCCCAATATTCAGAGAAACATATTTTTTTAGGGGTCCTAGACCAAAAGGGATTTACCTTTATGTATGAAATTGGTTGCCTTAAAATCCATAAAGGCTCTAGAACCATACACAAGGGATCTTTATTCAATGGGATGTATTTTTGGAATGGAAAGACCAATTAAATGAAGTTTTTTTGAGTCTATTCATCCAATACTTATAATACTATTCATGGAAAAAAATATTGGAGCTTGTTAGCTCCAAAGGTCTTAAGGAAATTAACAACCTCGGGCTGTTGATTGAAATCACACTAATAAATCATCCATTTTGTGAATATTTTGAAACATGAATGGTCAAGGGGTTTAGTTTTGGTAGGAAAAATTTCAAATACACCAACCCATTATTATATTTCCACTCTGATTTATGGGTATATATTGGAATTCCTCCCATGTTAAAGGTTTCTACTTTGTTACATTCATATATGACTTCTCTAGGAAAGTGTGGATTTAAATAATTTAAAAAAGTGATGTTGTCAAAAATTTTAAAACTGTTAAATTTTTAGTTAAAAATAAAATATTGAAGAAATTTAAAAATCTAAGAATAGATAATGGGATTGAGTAGCTATCCTCTGAGTTTATACAGTTTTTTTGAATTGTAAGGTGTTAAAAGACAGATAATAGTTAGGGAAAATCCAAAATATAATTGATTAATATAAAGAATTAATTTGAAAATCCTATAAAGAGTCTAGAGCATGTTTTCATGCTCAGGTATCCTAAAATAATTTTCGGAAGAGGCTTGTAATAGTATTTTATACCTAATTAATATCCATATCTATTATACTAATCAATATAAAACACATAAAGAATCATGGAATAGTAAGAACTAGTCCTACTCATACCCAAGTGTCTTTGGATTTACAACTTATGCTCAAATAAATACTAAAAAGTTAGAACCACAAGCTCTAACATGCATCTCTATTTAGTATATTGAAGATTTCAATGGGTATAAACTCTGGGTAAATAAACATGGTTATCAAAATTGCATTATATATAACGATGATGTCTTCCATCAGTATTACTCTCCTAAAACCAAGACTTCTACATCCAGAAAAAGTGATACAGACCTTGAACATGATGATAAAAATGAGATTCCAGCCTATTTTAAGGCTCCTATCCAGCCTTCTCCACCTTAGGAATAGCCTACTACACATGCTCTTTCTTATTCCACATTAGATTCAAATTCTGAATCTGAACCACCTCCCATTAATAAAGAATACCAATTGACATGTGATATGGAAAGGACCATAACTTTATGATTGGTTTATTAATTATGATATTGCATCTTATGCCTTTAATGTATCCAATGATATATTATATATGATGATCCCAATCATATATTCAAGGTATAAATGAAAAATAATCAATGAAGTGGGTCTTTTCAATGAATATAGAAATAAACAATTTTAGAAACAACCACACTTTTACTATTGTACAGAATCATAATTTACTATAAAATAATTGGTTCTAATTGGATAATTAAATGAAAAGAATACAACACTAAGGGAAAATAAAATAATTTAAAAATAAAGTATTGTTTCTAAGGGTTTCCTTCAAAGAGAAGGAATTTATTACTCTATGATATTTCTCCCGTTGTTAAGTATTCTTCCATTAGGATCTTATTAGGATTTTTTTCCTATAATGATCCAAATATTGGACAATTAAATGTTAAAAATTATTTTTAACATGTATATTTGAATGATAAAATTTATATGAAACCTACAGATGGTAATACTAATGAAATCAAGTGGAATCATGTATGCCTTTTGAAAAAACCATTTCATGGACTGAAACAATCTTGTAAGAAGTGATACTTGAAATTTGATTCATTCATATTGTCCAGCCAGTTTATTAGTATCCAATAGAATGCATTTGTTTATTTTAAAACAACCATAATATACATGCTTTATTTTATACAATATGTTGACTACATGCATATCATTTTCAAAAATATGAATCCCATTTTACTATTAAATAAAAATTAATGCACATGTTTGAATTGAATTACTTGGGTGAAGTTGATCGAAACATAGGTATTGAGATAATAAGGGACAAAACAAAGTTCTTTATTTATGTCATTATGGTTATGTCTTAAAAATAATCAAGAGATACATGTTTGAATCTCTCTATGTAGAAAGTGTACCACTTGGATTTAATTTTAAACATTTTTTAACACAAAAACCCAAATATTTTGATGATCTACACATTATGTATCAAATAAATTATGCTAATATTATGGTTAGTGTCATGTATTTCATGATTTGAACTCTCCAATATATTTCCTACGCAATCCAAAATTTACAAAAATTCATGGACACACATGGGAACCCAAATTGGAATGACCTTAAGTGTCTTTTAAGATACCTATCATGAATATAAATTATTTCTTTATGTTATGGTAAAAACATGGATAATACTAAAATAATTTTTGGTCAAGTTGATGATGATTGTGCTGGAAAAATTGACAGTAGTAAGTCTTTTATCAATTTTGTATTTACTGCATGTGGTGATCCTATTTCCTAGAAACACATCATTCTATACACTGATTCACTTTCAACCACAGAACCTGAGTACATTTCCTTAACCGAGAAAGTTAATGAAGCACTGTGGATCATAGGTTTTTCTTCTAAACATTTCCTTTATAATTCTCTTATAATGGTGCATTCTAAGATCCAATTTTCAAATCACCTATCCATAAATTTAGTATTCCATAGTAAATATAAGAATATATATTATGTGATATTTTACTTAATATGTTGTGAAATTAATTACCATTTGTTTCAATAAGATACAAATATTCATTAAACTGATTAATAGTTTGACTAAAGCTTTGTTGTTGTCTAAATTTATTTTTTATTTAGATAGATTAAATTTGGTTCCAATTTCATAACCATTGGTGTAATAACATCACCAATTTAGTTGTGATTTTGGGGCATCAATGAGGGTTTTTTTCACACTTTGGTGGTGGTGAGGTGGTTTTATAGCCTTGTTTCTTGGATGGAGTTTTGGTTTGTCGGCTGTGATTTTTGGGCCACAAGAAGTGTTTTTTTGGATGTGATTTTTGGTCCATAAGGAGTGGTTTTTTTGCTATTCTTTTTGGGCCACAAGCTATGTTTTTATGTGCTTTTGGAGTGGAGAGGTGATGGTGTGATGGGGATGCTGAGCTACTTGTGATATGTGACTGTGTTGTACTAGAATCCTAAGTAGTGATAGAATAAATAACTTATTTAATAATGTTTGAAATGACACAGGGTGGTTTGTTTAGTGGGTTTGAAGTGGATGATGAATAGTTAAATGGATGGATATGTGGTGAAACATTTTTTTTGATAAATAATTAAAATAATGGTATGATTAAATGGAATTGGTTGGTGAAGTTACCTATGGTCGTCTCTTGTGTTGTGTTCTTTATTTAAAGGCGGTAGTAAAAGTGAGGTTGTTGTGATTTGGTTAGTTTTTTCCTAAGAACCCATAATTTTTTTTTTCATGTCTGGATATAAGTAAATAAATTATATTATTTTTTATTACTATACTATACACACCCACCCACATCGATCACTATGTACTAACACCCACGTAGTCACAAATATGGTATTTTTCACAAAACCAGATGAGGATGATGGATGTTTTAGTACCTTCAATTTCCAATGTTATCTTTTAGGTAATGTAGGTATTGAAAAACATTTGATGGATAGAGGTATGTTAGTGAATTAGATGGGGGTTAAGATAGACCTTCTATTTTTAGGTGAGTTGTGATTATGCTTGTAGGGTGGTGGCCTAGTGCTTTTGAGAAAGATGTGTCATGAGAATGCCTATGGGGAGGGTTATGGTGGGGGTCATGCACAGTAGGGGAAGGGAATGAGGTCAATGTACTATATATTCACAATACCCTACTAATATAGTTATGGATGTAGTTGTGATGTGATGATCCAGGTGTCTACGAGTGAGATGTGATGGGGCCTTACTTGTGAGGTGGCAAGCCTAGGTGTTTGAAGTCATGATGTGATGTGACTATGCTTTTGGGGAATTTTGGAATACTTAAGAGAAGGAAGTGCCAGGTTGTAATATGATGAAGTGTGAGAGAAACTTCCTAGTGAGAAATCAGTGTAGGGAACCCTTTATTGTCATGCTTATTATTATGTTATGTTTCTTGGAATGTGTTATTTGGTGTGTGTTCCTTTTTTAGGTTGGGATGGATAGTTACCCTCTTTATGTGTTGTTGGTTTTGATATTTTCAAAAAGGTTAATTAGTATTGTTAGTTATCATATGCATGAGATACATTGGTCTTATTAATTATTATAGAGGGTAATGCATCCAATATAATGAGTTTTTATACCCTCTATGACAGTCACCAACCTATGGCCTAGTGGATACTTGACTCAGGGGATCATTATCTATCTCCCCTCATTATAGTATCTATATCAGGAGGCGGTCAAAATAGAGTGATATCAAAGGATATGGTTGAGATATAGGATAGAGTTTGATGTTTAGATCCAAGAGGATTGCATGGGGTGGTTTGTAAAAAATGTCGGTTGACCTTGTTGCATGACCTAGGCCAAAGAAACAACACAAGACATGAAATTTTAGGGACCCACATGATCCAATTTAGGTACTATGAGCACATTGTTTTGCCATGTGAGGTGGAACTACTTGTAGAGTAGAGACCTATGAGATGTAAATGCATGATGATTACTTGTTTTCAGGTTTAAATTTGGGTTTTTTGGTAAGTTCATAATGAATAAAATTAATTAAAAGGAATATTAATAAAAATCCATACCGAAAACCTTTAGATATTCATGTTATCATTTTAGATATGGATTATTCTCATCATCCGTGCATGGATTAGGTAGATGAGGTACAATATTCTGATCTTGTTGATCATTAGAGTGTTGATTTGATATACGAGGATGAGGCTTTTCACAAGGCATTGCAAGATTTCTGGAAGCATGCTTTTGGAAAGTATGAGGGAAATGTTTCTTATATAAAGATAGAGAGCTGGCTGGATTAGATCAAGGTATCTTTTAGTTTTATTTGACCCAAGTGGGTTATTTGTTCCCTTTGGTAGTTACATATATGTGGTGATATGCATGTTAGTGGTGGACGCTATATCTTGAAGTGCATAAGGAGGTATATATTTTATGGTTCGATTTCCAAAATGTGTTTTGAGAAGAGTTAATTTCATCAATCATGAAGGAAGTGAAGAGGATTGAGCTTCCTTATCTTCATCATGGGATTATGTTAGTGTGGGAGTTGTTAATCAAGTTCTTGAACCTTCTAAATGTTTCCCCAAATCAATTTTTAGATGAGGTGTCTATAGTGACATGACTTGAGGAGGCACTCAGTCTTTCTATCAATTATGGAGTTACTCCTTTTACATTGCCAATGTATCATGAGGTTCAGAAGAAGGAATTTATGATCTAGCTAATGCACTCATGAGGATGATAATCATATGATGAGAACCAGAAAGGTTCCTTGAGGGGTAGATTTGTCATTTGTAGGTGTCATATACTAGGACCCTTTAGTTTTTGACCTACGAGGAGCCGACCTCAATAGTTTCTTTTCCAGACATTTGTGGCAAGTTGTTTCCAATTTATTATTGGGGTATTTGTGAAAGTTTATATTGGTTGTGCATTTTATGAACATCTTCAGAAATAGTGACTAGTGCTTCCCCATTATCAGTTTGGTGGAGTTGGAAAAGTTCACCACCGACTTCAATTCCAGTTTCCAATAATATGTCTTCACACTACTGGAAAAATGACCTATACCCACGGTTCAAAACCGTGGGTATAGCCCCCAAAACCGTTGGTATAGGCTATACCCACGGTTTCGGGAACCGTGGGCTGGAATGGCGTCGGAATAGGGGTCACAACCTATACCCACGGTTTTCCAAAACCGTGGGTATAGGGGGAGTCAATGTTTGCAACAATGGTGTGCCAGCGTGTCACACACAGACCCCACGGTTTGAAACCGTGGGGTATTTGAATTCAAAAAACTTCCCAGCAGGGAATTGAACCTGCAACCTCCCAAATCCTCAATCCCGCGCCGCACCAAGCGACCAACCAATCTATCACCGTTACTGGTATATATTGATAATTTCATTTTAATATATTAATATAACAGTTATAATGGAAAAGAAAGCCTTCCGGGTTTCGAACCCGCGCTTCACAATAGCTGGACAGTAACTGCGACCAACTGAGCCGACGACCGATTTGATATATGCTTATAATTATATATTCTTATAATAATATTTCTGCTACAATCGAAAAATGACAATACGCTGGATTTCGAACCCGCGACCTGTCCTAAGGAATTTCAGGGAGTGACCAACTGACCTAAATATATTATACTATGTAATATGTGATATCCCTATATTTATATTATTTCATATCGTCTTTTCACCCAAAAAAAAAATTCGGTCCCGCGTAATTTTTTGTTCCCGCCATAATGCGGGAACAATATACCCACGGTTTTGACAAACCGTGGGTATAGGTCTGTAGAACAACATCTATACCCACGGTTTTGCCAAAACCATGGGTATAGGTCTTCAAAAAAAACCTATACCCACGGTTTTTCCAAGAACCGTGGGTAAAGGGGACCTATACCCACGGTTCTCCAAAACCGTGGGTATAGGTCCCAATACTATCCATATACCCACGGTTCCCAAAACCGTCGGTATAGGGGGGGCCTATACCCATGGTTTTATGTGAACCGTGGGTATAGACCCATTTTCCAGTAGTGTCAGTAGTAGGGGTAGCAGTGTGATTCTTCACTATGGGGCTATGAAGTAGGTTGATTCTAACCTTTAGATGTTAATTATTCTTAAGGACCTCAAAATGAGCATGGTTTTGGATGTGGTCATCATTACAGAGGTTGAATATCTGATCATGACTAGTTTCATGTAGTTGTGGTGGCAATGACAGAGGGGCTAGAGCTCATCATAGGTACGATCAGTTTTTTAATAATCTGGTTTGTTCCTAGTTTGATTCAAGTTATTTTCACTCCATTTCTAAACCCACTATATTCCTTTATCTTGGACTATATGTAGAGATTATTTTCATGACCTTGGCATTGACTACACTAGTCAGAGGCCACACCAACTTGTTGGATTTGTGCTATGGTTTTAGACTGATGATGGGGCCACATCAGTTTTGTGGGGATTATTTAATTATACATATTTACCTATATGATTTTATTCTCAAAATAAAATATTTATATTACATGTGTTCTTTTATCAAATGATTATGAAGGAGTTTCATGTTATCAGATATGGATGGACATTGTGTGGTTTTTGTTAGAGAGTGGTGTTGTCAGGTTTAGTAGTCGGCCAATGGATCCCCTTATTTCCAAGACCACTAAGTTGTTTTTGGAATTAGTATAGACTAAGATGGAAGAGGTTCCCAGGGTTATTGTGGAGTTCCTAGATGTTTTCCCATAGGAGGTTACGACGCTACCCCCTTGACTTGATGTTGACTTCAGGATAGACTTGTATCCTGGTGCTTCTCTGATTTCAAGGGAGGCTTATCAGAGGAAACCTTATATGTCATATTATTTTTTGATTTAGATAGATGAAATATTTTATAATGGTTTTATCTAGCCCAGTGTGTCCCCATGGGGTGCACTAATTTTTTTCTGCTAAGAAGGTGGATTTTAGTATATGGTTGTTTATAGACTACTAGAGGTTGAATCTAGTGATCGTAAAAATCTTTTACCCTCTTCCTTGGGTAGAAGACCATTTCAACTAGCTAATATGGGAGTGTTGGTTTTCTATGATAGATCTACATGATTTATATCATTAGTTGAGGTTAAAGGAGATTGATATCCTGAATACTACCTTCTAATACATGTTTGAGCACTTTGATTTTGTATTCATTCCATTCGGTGTTACTAATGAACCATCCATGTTCATGGGGAATATGAACTTCTTATAATATGAGTTCCTTGAGTAGTTCATCATCGTATTCATCAACAATATCTTGATCTACTCAAAGTCATATGAGGATCATGCTGATCATATTATAACTATCTTTCAGGTTCTTTGGTGCCACCAACTATATAGAAAGATGTACAAGTGTAATTTTTGGACATGAGAGGAGAATTTCCTTATACATTTTGTGGCTCAAAAGAGTGTGGCAGTGGGATCATAAATGTTTGAGGCAGTTGTTTCTTAGGAGGAACCCATGATTGTTATAGAGGTTCATGGTTTCCTTGGTAGTATAGGGTATTATCAGATTTTTATACGTAATTTCTCTCAATTTTCATCCCCATAGATAGAATTGACCCAAAAGGACTTGTATTTTGTTTGGCCTTATCAGTTCCAAAAATAATTTGGTTCCCTAAAGTGGATGTTTTTCTATACCTCGGTGCAACAGTTACTTGAGGATGTGAGTTTTGAGGTGTTTGGTTACACATCCTATTTATTCTTGGGATGTGTGTTGATGCAAAATTTGGAATTGATCTGTTATGTGTTTTGGTATTTAATTCCCCAAAATAATAACAATGTTATCAATGATCTAGATTTAGCAGGGGCCATTTTTGCACTAATTTTGTGGTATAATAACCACATTATGGAGCACATTATGGTCTTCACATATCACAATAGTTTGAGGTATATATTTTCTTAGTTTGATCTTAATTTGATTAAGTGGTTGTGGATGTGTTTTCTTTAGAATTATGAATTTTATATCACCTACCCCTCTGGGAAATAAAATTTTTTGGCTGATGCCTTATGCTGGATGTTTGGAAAGGATTTTTTTCGATAGTTTGGGGATGCTTGGAGAGTAATTGAATAATTATTAGCCTTACACATTTATTAATGGGTGGATGGTGGTATATTATATTTTCTTTAGATGATATTGAATTATTCTCTAACACATTAGATGATGGAGTCTCGGTGGGGAGACTTAGAGGCATAAGTGATTTGTGATCGTGTTGGCCATAGTGATGCTCCATAGGGATGGTTGGGGATGGTAGGAACCCGAAGTTGTTTCATGGGAGGTTTTTAGTTCTGGTAGTGAAGAAAAGGGGGTTCTTCATTAGATTAAATGGCCACATTTGGTCATACACATAGGATTTTACAAGATGTAATTTGGATTGAGGGTGTAGTTTTAGAAGCCCGAATTGAAATGGGTGGCGACAGAGTTTTGGGAAAAAGTGCTTGGTTTTCCAGTAGGTAAATTTTATGCATCATCTTCCTAGTGGTTTATTTTAACTCTTGGATATTTCCATGTGTAGATGGGTTGAGATATTGATGGATTTAATCATAGGGATATCCCAAGATCTAGGTGTTTTTGAATCAATCTGGGTTATCACAGATCAGTTGATGAAATTAGACCACTTCTTATTGATCATAGAGTTTTGCATGATGGATGCTTTAGCTAAGAGGTATGTATTTGAGGTGGTGTAGTACCATGGATTTATGAGGTCTGTTTTCTCAGATCAGGATGTATATTTTACTTTGTGAGTACGGAGGGGATTGTTGCATGGTTTGGGCACTCAATAATGACTCAACACTATTTTATAACTTATGAAAGATGGGTAGATAGAGAATACTGTCCCGACATTAGAGGATTTTTTGCAGGAATGTTTCTTGGATAATGGTTGATATAGGGTATGATACATACCCTTGGATTATTATTCTTAAAATAATATCTATCACTCTTCCATTGGTATGGCCCTCTCTAAGTTAGTATAGGGGAGACCATGTCATTATCTATTGTGTTGGACAAGGGTTGGGGAGGCAACTGTTCTTGGTCCCAATATGGTCCAGAGCAAGATAGAACAGTTTTATCCTGTCCATGAGAGGATTAAAGTAGTGAAAGACTAAAAAAGTCTTATGTAGATCGTAAGAGGATACCCTTGGAGTTCTATTTTTGGGATAATGTGTTCTTAAAGTTTTCCCCTTGATGTGGAAAGCATAGGTTTGGCAGGGGAGAAATAATTATCCCAAGAATGTTTTGTCCTTCGAGGTATATGGGTGAGTTGGTGAGGGGGTATATAATTGGGTGTTACCTCCACGGATGGAGAGGATCCAAAATATCTTCTAAGTCTCTCATATTCATCAATATCTTTATAATGACTCCCAAACAATAACCTAGTTATATTTTGATATTAAGCATGATTCAATGTTTATGGATCATCTAGTAGAAATCTAGGATCACTAAGAGAAGGCAGACATGGACGGTCCATTCATTTGGTTCATGTGTTGAGGAGGCATCATGGTCTAGGGGAGTGTACATGGGAACATGAGATAGATGTTTTCCTAGTACCAGGAGTATTTTTGGGTTTTATTTTCTATGTTTTCTTTTTTATATAATGTTTGGATCCCTCTATTTTATGAGATAATAATTTTTTCATTTGTTTTTTGATGTACGATGTTTTATAAATTTCTAACACATGAAAAAGGGGTGTACTTGAATCCTAATCAAGAAGGATTAATTGTGGTGTGATTAAACTTATGATGGAGAAACAGTTCCACATAGAGAAAATAATATCTAAGCATGAAAGATATAGTTCCCTAATTTTTGTGTTTGGAGAGGTGTGTTTCCTTGGTTTTAGTGGTTGTTGGTTTGGGCTTCATGGTGGTAGAGATGGTTGTATGGAGGAGTCACTACTACAAATACCCCTTTTATCGGCACTAATAAACCCCTTTTATCAGCACTAGAAAATCACTGTTAAAGCTGGCGAAGATAAGGGGGGTCCCCTTTATCACCTCTCCAAAAAGTGCGGATAAAAACACCATTTATCAGTGCTAAAAAAAAGAACTGATAAAAGGGGTCTTTTATCAGTGCTCAAACAAAGCGCTGATAAAAGGGTCCATTATCAGCACTTTGTTTTAGCGCTAATAAAAGGGTCCTTTATCAGCGCTTCCTTTATCAGCGATGATAAAGGACCCCTTTTATCTGCGATTTTTTAAAAGTGCTGATAAAAGTTAAAAAATTTTAAAAAAATAAAAAAATTAAAAAAATCCTGCCAATCAGGGGGGCTTTTATAGTGCTTGAGCCCCCCCTTTTACAACACTTTTCCACCCCCCCTCCAGCACCCCCACACACCCCCTCTACCCTTTATCAGTGCTAGCTCCCATATTCCCCCATACGCGCGCCCCTACCTCCACCAGGTTTTGAACTCGAGACCTCCCCCCTGCGCGCCTAATCCCTTACCACTCCTCTATTTTGATTTGTTTTCCATTTCATGATATCTCTATATATATATATGTATTTAGTTATCTTTAATCATATAATAATATATATATATATTAATATATATATATAGTTATATATATATATAGTTATACTTATTCGTATAGTAATATATATTTATATTAATATATATATAGTTATATTAATATATATATATATAGTTATATTAATATGTATATTTATAGTGATATTAATATATATATTTATAGTGATATTAAAATATATATTTATAGTAATATCAATATATATATGTAGTTATATTAATATATATATAGTTAGATTAATATATATATAGTTAGATTAATATATAGGTATATAAATATTCATATATTTTTATTTTAAATAAAATGGATATTAGTTATTATTTAGATAAAGTTAATATATTTTATATGTAAATATATTTTATTATTTATATTTATAATTAAATTTTTATGTGTGAATATATAAAAATATGAATATATTGTTATATATTTTATTATAAATAGCATTGCATTATAAAAAAAGATATAATTTCAAAGACATAATATCAATATGAATGTAATACCTTGGAATAAATTTAGTCCCCACCAAAAAAATCCAATATTACCCCTTAAACGAGGCTTAAATTCCACAAAATGTTAAAAAATTGGGGTAGCTCGACTAAAAACTCAGTTTTGGAGGCCTTATGTTCCTTTTTCCCTTGTAAAAACCTTGAACAGGGTCCCCCGGGTAATAGAGACAGAGAGCTCGTCGTAGCCTTCGATTTGATATGTGGTAGAGCTCAAACAGACACCCGGATCAAAAGTTATGTTCATTTGAAGTTCGAGTTGCGTTTTCAACATATTTTGGATTTTTTTCTTTTTTTAGTCTTCAAATTGTTATTAAATGACTATTACTCCATAATAATTAGCAAATTATTAATAAAAAATATTTTTTTTTTAATTTTTTTATAAGCTGTTTTCACTAAATATCTTATATATTAAGTGTAACTATATATTTATACTTATCTAAAATATATTTAAAATTATATTCAAAATTATATATTATATTTATATCAATATAACTATATTTATATATTTAAATATTAATATATTTTTTTAATGATTTTTTTTGGAAGTAGACCCTTTATCCGCGCTTAAAAAAACGCTACTAAAGACCCCCCCCCCCTTTATCAGCACTAACGAAAAAGTGCTGATAAAGGGGGGTACCTTTAACAGTGCTAAAAAAGCACCGATAAAGGGGTACTTTTATCAGTGATTTTTTTAGCACTGATAAAGGTACCCCCCCCCCCTTTATTAGCTCTTTTTTGTTAGTGCTGATAAAAGTGTGGCGCTGGCCTTGCCCCGTTTTGTAGTAGTGAGTGGTTGTGGTGATATTATTGTGTGTTGATGAGGTTGTATAAGATGTCTTGTGGCCATTTAGTTTTGTGTGTTTGGATAGTGGATTCATTTTAGGTATGATGTGATCCTTGAGAGGTATTGTGGGTTGTGGTTGTTCAGACCCCTATCCTTCTAGGATTGATTTTGGATTCTTGTGGTTAATAATCATTTGATAGGTATCTGATGTAATATTTTGTGCCCTCATTATCCATTCATTCACTAGTTTAGGGAACTTTGGGTTTTCTAGGGATGTTCTAGGAGTTTTTATTAGAGTCTTGCGGTGTAGAAGAGTTTCTACAGAAAATAAACACCATGTAAATGTATAACACGACATGTAATAGTGGTTTACAGATTGTGTATCTAGGCTGTTCATGGATTGTATGTGGTTAAGGGGTAGCATGTGAAAAGTGTACACATTGTGTAATTAGTGTTCAGGACCTATAATAAATTTAGTTGTTAACTCAATTGATGTAATGTGTTTTTGGAAAAAACTATAAATTTTCATAAACCCGAGTATTACACACCATGTAATGGTTACATGACAAGTAAACTACTATATCTATGGTTTTATATTCTTTTCCAGTTGAATTTTCATTGATTATACTATTGACATTTCTATATAATTTTGGACAAGATCTAGAAACCCCAAGGAGTTCTTCAAGCCCTACTGCCACCAACATTGATCTGTTGGTTCTGGTGGTTGTTTAATGGAAATAGTTGTTAGGTTATCCTTTATTTCTCATTTGGTTTTCTTCCATTCATATTCGGTAGATTTTTTTGCAGTTATGTTGTTTTACTTTGGGGAAAGTGTTGTGCTATGTTTTAATGACCTTTGGGTTCAGTTTAGTTTGATATGCTATTTTTCATGTGCTATTGTGGTTTTTGGACATTTCATCTTATTCGGGTTGAGCAAATAGGGTCAGAAATGCTTTTATAACATAGGGAATCTGTCATTTCCCTATATCACATATCATACAGGAGGTTTTTTTGTTCATATATTGGTTATGGATGTTCTAGATTAATCAATTTTAAATAATTTGTTAATTTAAAATAAAGGGGGAAATGGGAATGATTTGAATGTTTTTAGAGCTTTGATATTGTTGTGATGAGATGGATTGTACAAGCTTGATTCCCCCACTAAAAATTATGGATGTTTGGGGATTTTTTGTACTAAATTATATGTATTATGAATTCTATTCCTATTTTTATTATTGTGATATCACCCAAAAATGAAAAATTGAATATCTAATTATATTTGGAGGATGAATTTTTTTCCAACAATTTATTGATTTCACCCATAACATGATGTGAAATGTGATAAAATACCTTTGTTAAAACTATAAATGACCCCTGATATCTTAAGATCTGTGGTCATTCATATGGGGTGGTGATGTGTGGTTGTTATGGGGTGTGAGGTTATATGTGGTTGTTTGGATGTGCTTTGGGGTGATGAGGTGGCAGTTGTTTAGTCAAGATTTTCGGGTGGAAAGGGGGTTTGTTGGCCATGCTATTGGGGCAGCGAGGTGGTTTTTTTGTCCTTTAGTTGTGGTAGAAATGTGGTTTATTGTCAATGATTTGTGGGTGGCGAGGTGATGGTACGATTCATATGACAAGGTGCTTGTGATATGAGGTTGTCTTATTCTAGATGCTTGGGTAGGGATGTAATAAATATCTTTTTTAATAATGCTTGAAATTACATGGTTAGGTTTTGTTAATGGGTTATAAGTGTATGATGAATAATTTAATAGAGGGTTGTGTGGAAAAGAATGGTTGTTGACAAATATTGAAAATAATGGAATGATTAAATGTAATTTTTTATACAACTTGTGGTTGTGGCTTGTGTGGTTTTATACATTTAGAGGTGATAGAAAATGTGAAGATGTAGTGAGTTGGATATTTTTTGGTTGAAAAAACATAGGTTAGGCTTGTGTGTGTAGCTATATGTATATACTTTTATATTCTATGTTATTTTTATAAGCACCCCACCCATGTTGAGAACTATGTGCCATCCCTAACATTGTCATGCAGTGGATGTTTTTCAAGACATCCGGTGAGTAGGACATATGGATGGGTAAATGCCCTTTCTAGTAATCTCTACTAAGAAATGTAGGTATTTCACATGCTATGATGGCTGGAGGATTTTTAGTGCATTAGATGGTGGTTGTGATAACCCAACTATTTTTGGGAGATATGTTACCATTCTTGTCAGATGGTGGACCAGGTGTTTTTGGGTAAGAAGTGTCATGAAAGTGCTATGGGGTGGCTTATGGTGGGGGTTATGTTTGGTTGGAGTAGGGAATGAGGTTGATTTCCAAAATGATCATGATACCATACAACACTAGTTATTGAAGTGGTTGTGATATGATGACTCATGTGTCCGCATGTAAGATGTGATGGGGTTGTTCTTATTGGGTGGCGAGCCCAGGTGTCCGCAAGCATGATGTGATGTGACCATGCTTGTGGGGCGGTGTGGTATATGAAAGATAATTATCTATATCTACTTCCATTACATGGAATTCGAATATATAATCAATAAAGGACAATCCAAAATTTAATCATCATTTATTAATGTGTATTATATATGAATAAATTATTTGGCCAGTATAAATTCATCATATGAATATTTCACCTCTAATACATTTCATCTCATAAAAAAATAAAAATGATAGCCAATATGGGAAAATAATAAATATTAACATTTTATAGTTTAATTTGAATGGAATGATATACCATGCATGCAATGGAAATGCATAAGATCATATTTAATATTTTTCCACCAATAGATCACACACCCACACAAAATATCCACACTTTTAATCTAAGTATGTATTAATTCATCGAAAATACTTAATGGTGCAGTGTAAAATTGTGTTATAGAAAATAGCAGGGGATATGAGTTTCACTTATATAACCCTCTCCGTCACCAGCAACATCTTCCCACCCAGACTAGTGAGATATTGTATCAGAAATAATACTTCCATTAGAAGCTTTAGAAAATAATTCATCCTCGAGAGTGAAGTTACCCTATCCATTATAATGCATCCAAAACTTTTGATTTAAGTTTTCATTTCAATTATTATCCAAGCGACATGAAATGTTATTTGTAGAAGGAGGTGAATTGGTCTTATTAGGAATATCCTGAAGAGTCCCAAAAACTCTAAGTAAATCCTCATTCCCCATATCATATGAGAAAAAATGCCAATTATCAGACTCTACAAGAGCCTTCAAAGAAAATATAGCACAAGAAAACGTCGTTAACGGGTTCCCAATAGTCAAGGTGAATGAGGTTTACAAAGTGATTGTATAATCTCTCTCTTCATACACTATGAGGTGGTTGGACCAATCCTATATTTTATAATGGTAGGAACCACCATCGAGTATGCATAGTGAAAAAGAAGGACCTATCACATGAAACAATCATTTTTTTAAATATGGGCATTAGTTTAAACATTTGAAAAGACAAAAAGAACCACCAGGAAGACTGTAAGAAATAACTAAATGAGACATTAGGGTGGCCCAACTATTCATCTCATAATCTTCCATTATAATCTTTTTTTCTTTTACTATAAATCAATGTAATAAAAATAATTATATTCCAAGAATCAGAATTTAATAATGGCTTATTTTTTTATATAAATTGACTTTTTGTTACATTTAGGATTTTTATTTATTTATATAATTTAATGTAATTTAAAAGCCACAAGTGTTAAGATTATTTTTTAGATTTAAATTTCATAATATGATTTCATATCAAAATCAAAAAAAATTATTTTCAAAATTTAAAAATTTTCATTGAAATTAATTTCCATTTTTTCACAGTTCAATTTATATTGTTTACATAACTTCCATTGACACCCATCTAGTAATATCTATTATTTTCACTTTGATTTCCTATCCTTGATTCCTAAAAATTATTATTATTCATCCTTTTATAATTTATTTTTTTAATATTATGTAATGAGAATAATTTTTCTCAATGGTGGGTTGATATCCATAAAATACTAGATGTGAATTAAATAAATTGTTATTTTTTTTAAAAATAATTAATTAATATTTGCGAACATTTATGAACATTTATTAATATCTAGTAATATTTATGAATCCTTATTAATCACTATTATCATTTAATTGATATTTTTAATATTTGTTAATATGTACTAATATTTGTCAATATTTATTGATATATACTAATATTTAGTAATATTTATGATTATTTGAAAACAATTATTAATTAGTTTTCAGTCTTCATGAATATTTTTGTCTATTTAGGGCTATTTATGAATATTTAATTAATATATATGAAAATATAATAAATATTTATTAATATTTTAATAAAATTTAATTATTATTTAATCATAAATATTAAATAGTTATTAATAAATACTTATAAATATACATAATTACTCCTAATTTATCATAAATAAAAAAATTATTAATAATATTAATATTTAATAAATATTCATTAATATTCATTAAAATTTAGTTAACCTTTAAGAATGATTAATTAAGAATAATGAATACTTATTAATATTTATTTCATTTTTTTGAAATATATTTTTATATTTTAGAATTTATAAATATTTATGAAAATGTATCTAATATTTAATTTACATTTATTAATATTTATTAGTATAAATATTATTTAATAATATTTATGAATATATAATTAATACACATGAAATTTTAATTAATATTTCATAATATTTAAATAAAATTTAGTAATATTTATTACTAATTATTAATATTTATCTATATTCATTAATATTTATAAAAAATTTATTTTATATTTATTAATATTTATCTAATGTTTTCAAGGTTTGACTTAGTGGAAAGAACCCCATAATACTACATCAATGGTGGGGGTTCAAAAACATTAAGATTTAGTTGCAATAGTAGAACTTTAGCAATAATACAGTGGTCACAGGACTGTAGCAATGGAAAATAGTATCAGCGGAAGGTATTGTAATAGTAACTGTAGGGGTGCTTGTACTATAGAAGACCGAGTACTATAGAAGTATTATTCACCATAAGGGCCATTAGGCTGAAAAAGTGCACATTTGGGTCTCATATCAGGGATTTTAGGCCCCATAGCTCACTATCCATTCTATAATGATCTTTAAATCTCTCTAGGCCTAATGGTCATGTGATGGGTCTCCTCTACAAAAAAATGTGGTCATTTGTTTCAGTTAAAAATGTCACTTCAGTGCCAAAATTTTTAAAAAATATTTATCTAATGTTAATTAATATTTAATGAATATTAATTAATATTTATTAATAGTTATTTATATCTATAAATACTTAATCCTGATTCATTGTTATTTTATTAATATTAATTAATTTTTATTTAATTTTTTATAATATTTGTTGTTAATTATTGATATTTGATTACTATTTATTATTTTTTTTATATTTTATTGATTTTGATTAATTTTTATTAATATTTATTCAATATAATGTAATATGTATTTATATTTCAAATCTGGTAGGAAGAGTGAACATCATTCATTCCTCTTTAATAAATTTTATGTAGGAAAATTGAACCATGTTCACTCTTCCTAGGGAGGGCATAATGCTTGAATAGAGGTCATACTTATCTAGACCCATTTTTAATATAATCAAAATCCTATCACATTTTTTATTTTTTTTTAAATCATAAAACCCATTAAAACTTCTTCACTTGTACACACACAGAAAATATTTCTTATAACACTATTTAAAAATATTTTATAAAATATATATAAATATATGAAAAATGAATTCAAAAAAGTGTGTAAATATATATAATTAATTAAATAAATAATAAATTTAAGAATAAAAGAACAATTAGTGGTAATAGTGTTTGCTTCACAAATAGAGGTCTCATGTTTGAATCGAGGAACAACCATATAGGCAATGAGGGTGGCAGTGTTGCTAGGGGTGGGCAGAGCATGACCAAACAGTCTACCCAACCCTTGCATCAATAAGAAATGGTCCAAAAAATCGGTATGAAAAAATTCAAGAATCTCATTAGCCCATTCACGTTTCACAGTAAATGGGGATTTGGTTATTTTCCCTCATAAACATGTGTGGCATAAACCAAGTGGTTTTTATTCATTAGAATATAAATATCCTTCTTGATGTAATTTTTTCAAGAACTTTCTATTTACATGACCTATCTAGTGATTCCAAAGTTTGGTGT
This sequence comes from Viscum album, assembly GCA_963277665.1. Taxonomy (NCBI): domain Eukaryota; kingdom Viridiplantae; phylum Streptophyta; class Magnoliopsida; order Santalales; family Viscaceae; genus Viscum; species Viscum album. The sequence continues at coordinate 1,162,291,411 of OY728122.1, read as the reverse complement.
GGTATGATTCATGTGAAGTAACTTAATTTTTGATTTCCATTACTTGGTTTATGTAATCCAATAGATAATGATTGTTATATAAATGTGCCTTCCCATAAAAAATGTTTTCCTTATAAATGAAGTAAAATTTATTCCCATATTTGAAAATAAATCCATATATATATAGTCTAGATATGAATTTAATATTTTTGGTAATTTAAGGCACATAATAATAACCCTTTAAAACCAATATCATTCTAGTTGGCAATGTGAGATAGTTTACCTCGATATACGCAACAACATGTTTAGCTTTGTTGGGTGCTCATAGATCTACCTCTCCTCATCCAATTGTTTTCAATCTACATGGTTACTTTATTTTAATATATTTGTGAGAAACAAAAGATATATCTAATACCAATTTTTTTACTAGATAAATTGAATTTTATAAAAAAGGCACCTGAAGCATACCCTTTATTCTTTGGCTAGGTACATTTTTTCTTCCAGTGCCCCTTCTTTCCACATGTGAAATAGAAAACATCATGTTACCTTGCATTCCCCTTGATCTTCCTCTTCTTAGAAGGGAATACAGATTATTTGGGCTTAAATATCTTCTCTTGGACTTTCCATTTTATCACAATAAGTATGAAAAGGTTTTCGTGACTCATATCCCAATATACTTGGTGAACAAGAGAAAGAAAAGTTGTCAAAAACTTCTTAATGTTGTTAAAATTAGAATTCCAAAAAAATCTTGAGAAGATTTGAGGGAGTGATGTTAGAATGAGGTCGATTCCCAGTTCATCAATGATTTTAAACCCTAAGTCCTCTAAGCCATCAATGTATCTAATGACCTTGACTATTTGAGGCCCTTATGTGGCACCCTCTCCAAGATTTCCCAAAAAGAGTTCCTTGGAAATATCAAACCATTCCTATCTTATTCTCTCAAGGAAAATACTATGAATTTTCTAAATCATTATATACACTTACATGTTTTCATTATACTTTATTACCTCACTAGACCTTAATGAAATAATCAAACATTGAAAATCGACCGCGTTTCCAAAAATGTTTTTCATAAAAAATGAACTCTTCATCACACTCCTCTTTAAGAGGCAGATCGGGCATTGAGGATTCTAGTATGTAATATTTTCATTCATGTCAAAGCACTACCTAATGGTGTGTAAAACACTCCTTGAAGTTACTTCTAGTAAGGAAGTTGTTTTTCTCCAATATTGAACATAGGGGTCACGTGGATAATGAAATTTTGATATTATTATTCAATTAAAATGGGTATATAATTAGTACATTACTAGATTATAAATTAAGTGAGATATAATAAATTTAATGTTTTGATTAAATCTACCACTATTTATCATGTCTTAAGAGACCTCACCATTGATCTCGAAATGTCTCGATACTTTAACATTGTTGTCACAAGGATCCTTATTAATTTTCTTAATGATCAGGACTTTGGCCCTAAAAACCAAACTAATGTAAATGGGATGGAGGTATTTCCAACTACGGACATACTACTACATGATCCATTGAGTGGATTCCCCAATCCTAAAATCCTTAATTGGATTTTCTCAACACAAGAATCCAAATTTTTATTGAACATACTTTGGCCATTAAACTCAATAAAAGTTTGGTTAAGTCAACTCCAATCTCTCATGATAACTACCCGATAAATGTAAGTGTGTAGAATTTCGCCATATAATACACATAGTTTTATAGGTTCATTACCAATAAATTAATGGAAGGCTTAGTCTGACTTAATATTTAATTGACATATTTTAATTAATTTTGGCTGGAATTTTATGTTGTTTTTTCTTCTAAATGTATTTTCATATTAAGTGTATGTTACTTAATTAACCATGTTGGATAAAACATTTATAGACAATTAATTTATTTAATTTTTATCTTTTCATGTTAATTCATTCATTTAAGTGACTATAGGCTTGCATAAATAAAATAAATAATTCACATGAAGAAAAAATAAATAATGTCAATGACCCGATCATGAGATTATATAATGGTTGATTAAATGATCTGACATTAAATCAATCTATGAACTTGGGGAATAACTCCACTTGAAAATAATTTCATAAGTTACAATATTGAACCTCTATATCTTTGTATCATTGAGTTGGAATCATCATGGTTCCATCTCTAACTGCCTCCATGCACCTTGGGATGCTCCATTAATTACAAGTATTTATTACTCATAGGCATATGAGGGGAACTAAAGGATTGGTTAAAAGTACATACACAAATATCCTTAGACATGCACATCCAAGATAATAATGGAGAGTGGGATGACTCGCATTCCATAATTTAATTTATTGTTAAATAATTTCAAACCCATGCAATAATTTAATTTAAATAAATGAAAACACATACATTTTTCATGGTAAAGTTCATGATCGGTCATACATATAATGAATAATTTTTTTTTCAACAACCATTCATTTCTCTATTCATTATTTTATTATTAAGATAAAAACACTTGAATTAGTTAATTAATAAATTAATTAATTAATTAAATTTCATATTAATGATCTTTTTATATTTATTTAGGAGATCCATCATTTAAAAAATTTGTGGATAATAAATGGTAGAACCAATATTGAAATCTTAATTAAAATAAATTAATTGAGAATTTAATATTCTTTAAAACACATATTAATTTTTCAAACACCCAATAGTGTGGAAATAAATATAATAAGGCTTTAATGAAGTAATTTTAAACGTTAATTTAAATTAATTTTTTCCATTAATGAGAGACTACACAACGTGTTCATACAGTTACATGTCATATACCTCAGTTTTCGTCTATCCAAGTAACATGTTGGGGCTTCAGTGTGTTAACTCATCCAGAATACATGACATGTACATGCTAAATATAGGGCCTGTATCTTCTTTCTATGTGCCATGTTAGCCCGGTCAACATGTGGGGTGTAATAAAAGAACATTATGTAATGAATTTATCAGTGCATCTAGATACAATGCACATGGGTATATGATGTGTGCTTCGACTACATGCCATGTTACCCCACAGTACCAACCAATGATTTGGAACTTCCCAATGGAATCTGAAATCATTCTTCATTTGTTACTAAACCTTTAATAAAATGAAACAATGAACATACATGATTAATATTTAAATAACATGTTGATTGAAATATTTTTAAATAACGAACAACATGAAATGAAAAATAAAATCCCAATTTCACATAGATAAAAAAAATCATATAAACAATTTTAAATTTAAATATATCATATTTGTGATACAACATTATGGTTTTTGGTGCAGTAGAATCATACGGTGGTGGGAGATATATGGAAATTTATATTAGTAAATGTTTCCCAAAACTGTAAGCAAGGATGTTGTGCATCAAATTTATAATTAATTTAGTTAATATCCAAATAAATAAATAAATTTCCTTTGGAAAATTATTTTTTGATGACTATTGATCAACCAAAAATGTCTGATAAAACACTATTTCTTTGAATATTTTATTGATAATAAATGAAATAATTTTCTCACATTGTGTTAAATATGTTTATTTATAAAATATTTGGGATTTGATCATTCATTTGAAAATTTGGTGAAAATTCCAGTTTTACCCTTAATAGTGCACTGTAGTATTTCGAAGATAAATATTTTTATATATATTATTTGAATTTTAAATTTTGTAACAGTGTTTTTAACTACATTTTATACAGCATTCATTCAGGACACTAGAGCTAAAGAGTGCATTTGGATGGAGTAAAGGAGCTATTAATCCAATGGTGGGCTGGACTCGGCAGAATGGACATGGGTTCTGTATTTGGGCCATATCTTCTACATACGGACTTGGATTGAGCCCAAATACTGAGGAAATCTAGGGGACATGATTTGGAACAAATAATACTTCTGGAAGGCCGGTCAATTCATGCGTTTTGGTGGTCAAATGGGCGGTTCAATTTGGAATAAAATATTTGGCCGAGTTTTTCATTTCATACTTAAACATTAATGTTTCCCTAGCCCTCACAAACTCTATTTAAAGGGGGTTTTAACTCTTTTAGAGGTCTGGTAGAGGCTTTGGGAAGGTGTGGACGAAATGGTGTCTCTTGGGAGCCCCTCACAACTCTTGGAAGAAGTAATCCTTTGTGCAAACCTCTCTTCCAAAAAGGCTCTCATCTCTCACCTCTTCTTTGTATTTCTTTTCTTTCATGTTTGTTTCTTGAATTTTTTTTAAATAATATTCTGGGTTCATCCCTCTTATTCTTCTCTTAATCTTCTTAATTGGGTTGGAATCAAGAGTAGATACAAGATTGGTTTCTACCCATTCAATCTGTTGCTTATGCAAAACGTCTCCACGATGACTACACCACCCATGGAAGAGTAGTTCTTTTTAGTAATCGATCGAACTCTATACTTCTTCATTAATTTATTTTGAATCAATGAGCTACTGTAATTCACATATTATGATCTATTAATTGAGTTTTCAATTTAAATTAAACTAAGCAAGCAATTTAATAGTTAACACAAAACACGCGAGGTCGGGAATTGTGTTAACTGTGGGAGCGCAACCTTAACCGGTAATTCAAAACCACACGGGATCAATTTGTAGAGTTCAAATATAATCCCTAAACTCAATTAATCCTCACTTCCAGAGTGGTTATGTGCCTTAATTTACCGCTGACCAGAAGTTAATTTTAGAACATCAATCAAAGCAGGGTGTTGCGATTGCATGTTCCGAAGTTAGCCTAAGGTTAAATTCACTTCAATCTTCGTGGTAAAGTTAATTCTCATTGGGTTAGGAATTTAAAAAATTAAGGGATCATAATTAAGTGAATATTAATTTAAATGATAATGATTAATAAATTATTTAAGAGGTATAGTTAGATCGATTACGTCTTTTAAATATTGTCTAAACAAACATCTTTTTGTTGTGTCATTTTAATCAAACTTCATTTCAAAACTAAAAACAAAAAAAATAAAATCTTCTTCCAGCAAACTTCTTCTAGATTCATAAACTATAAACAAACACCCCCATCCTTTCAAGTAGTTTTTTTATTCTCTTTTATTTTACTTCTAGAATACCTCTAAAAAATTGTTTTAATTCACTTCCTCCTTTGAGAGATGACCTTGGTCAGCCACTCTGCTGCACCTAAGTACCCGAAATTACACTAATCATTTGAGGGCGCCCACGACAGCGCTCTATCAAATTGGCGCCGTTTCCAGGGAAATCATGTAATTATTTCAACCAATTAGAGGTATTTATTTTATTTTACATTTTATTCTATTCCTCTCTTCTTTCTTCCTTCTTCACCCAATCTGATTTTTTCTTCTTCTTCTTTTACTCTCTTTCTACTTCTTTTTGGACCATCAACTCAAACTTCAAATTTTTATTTTACTATAGTCCACATTCCTTCTTTTCATCTTTCATTGATTGATGACACCAACTAATCCCGAAGATCTCTTAGATCTTGACCCTGAGATTGAACGTAGCCTTAGGGCACGAATCAGACATTCTCAGTATACGGGAAGTTTCAACATTCAACCAGTTGGATAATTACTCCAATATCAGAACATTGAAATTGGAATCAATTCAAATTCAACCATAAAACAAGAACCAATGGCTGATAATAATAGAAATGAACTTAATAGAACCATTCGAGATTTGGCTGCACCTGATGTTAACTATCAACCAAATTGTATTGCATACCCGAATCTCGAATCGGACATTGAATTGAAATCTGGATTAATTCACCTTCTTCCAAAGTTTCATGGATTATCTAGTGAGGATCCCAACAAACACCTTAAGAAATTTAATGTGGTTTGCTCAACTTTAAAACCAAGAAATGTTTCTGAAGATCAAATTAAAGTAAGAGCATTCCCATTCTCACTTGATGGAGCTGCAAAAGATTGGATGTATTATTTGCAACCTGAAGATGTAACATGTTGGAATGATTTGAAACGCCTTTTCTTGCAAAGATTTTTTCCAGCATCAAGGACAACATCCATTCGAAAAGAGATATCGGGGATCAAGCAAGCCCAAGGGGAGTCAATGTATGAGTACTGGGATCGATTCAAGAAGTTTTGTGCAAGCTTCCCACATCACTAAATCAGTGAGAAATTACTCATCCAGTACTTCTATGAAGGACTCACACCTATGGAGAGAAGCATGGTAGATGCTGCAGATGAAGGAGCATTGGTGGACAAGACACCAGTTGCTGCACGTGCATTTATCGACAAGATGGCCCAAAACTCCCAACAATTTGGTGATAGAGGTACACCACATGTCAGGGGAGTACATCAGGTAAGTCCTTCTTCTCTTGAAAGTAATTTGATTGATACTAAATTGGAAGAATTGACCACTATGGTGAGGAAAATTTCTTTGGCACAAAAGACATCTCTACCCCCTCCTTCAAGGCCTTGTGGTATTTGCACTGAGACAAGCCACCCAACTGATTGTTGCCCACAACTCCAAGAAACAAAAAATTGTGCAGTAGTGTTCCCTGGGAGACCATTTCAGTAGCAACAACAACAACCGTATCCCCAAAATAAGTTTGATCCAACATACAACCAAGGGTGTAAAGATCAGTCGGACATGAGGTATGGATCTGGACAACAAAAAATGCCACCCTTTCAACAAAACTTATAGCAGCCTCCGCCTTACCAGCAGGGTTTCCAACAACCCCAAAGGAGATTTTAAGCTCAAACATCAACAAGTCAGCAACAAGGGAATCATCCACCAAAGGTAGATTCTAATACTGATGATATTTTGAAGCAAATTGTTCTTAATCAACAGAATGAGCTGAAGAGTCAAAGTTCGGAGCTGAGGGAGTTGAAGACTCAAATGAGCCATATTTCCACCGCCCTCCATGAACTTGTGAGTAAAAATTCTGGAAATCTACCTTCCCAACCCACTCCAAATCCAAAGGGGAATGTTAGTGCCATCACATTGAGAAGTGGGAAGCAAATGAACGATACATCTGCACCTACCATTCCACCGGGATTCACCTCAACTTCAGAGAAGCCGCATTCCATACCAACTGATGAGCAATCCGAGGAGAAAGATAAAGGTAACAAAAAGATTGATGATGTTCCTCCTAAACCCCTTCCTTTTCCAAACAGGGTTGTTCAAACCAAGAAGATGGCTGAAGAAGCAATGCAAAAGGAGTTTTTGGACACATTCAAGCGTGTGTAGATCAACATTCCTCTACTTGAAGCCATTAAGAAAATACCAAGGTATGCCAAATTCTTAAAAGAACTTTTCACCAATCGAAGAGGGCTCAAGGGGAATGAGAGGATCAACCTTGGAAGGAATGTATCGGCACTCATTACACCAACTCTAGCAATGCCAACAAAGTGCAAGTATCCCGGGACATTCACCATCCCATGTACCATAGGGGAGTTGCACTTATCTGGTGCTCTTTGTGATTTGGGAGCTTCCATAAATGTGATGCCTCACTTTGTATTCTCTTCCTTGCAGGTTGGTGAGTTGAAGCCAACAAGAGTAGTGGTGCAATTGGTGAATAGAGCTACGAAAAATCCAGCGGGAGTCCTTGAGGATGTACTTGTCTGGGTAAGAGACATGATCTTTCCAGATGATTTCTATGTTCTTAACATGGAGGATGATCAGTTAAGTTCTCATGCCCCCATTATCTTAGGTAGACCCTTCCTCAAAACTGCAAAAAACTATCATAAATGTCAATGAGGGTACACTTTCCATGGAGTTTGGAGATGAAGTTGTGATATTTAATGTTATGTATTCCATGAAGTACCCCTCAGAGGACCATTATGCTTTTGTTATCTCCCATTTTGAACCACCAAATAAAAACTCCATAGAATTTGATTGTCCTATGCTTAGGGAGATTATGAGTATTGGTTTGAGTTTGATGTCTAAGAGAACTTCCTCACATGTTTCTGATACAAAATCCTATCTTGGATTTGATTTTGATGTGGATTCATATTCTGATTTTGATAATGTTCACTCTGATTATGAAATGGATGTTGATTATGCTGATGGATTTGATGCTTTATTCTATGATTTTGATTATGTCTATTCTGATACTGATGCTCTTTGTGCACATATTTCAGTTCCTTCAATGTCTCCATCCATACTACACCCTCCTTCAATAGAACTCAAGCCATTGCCACCAAATATGAAATAATCATACTTGTTGAGTGGTGAGAGAATACCTGTTATCATTGCAAACAATCTCCCTTTTGAACATGAAGAAAAGCTTTTGAATATTTTGAGGGAGAACATCAGGGCAATTGGGTGGACCATGGCTGACATATCAGGTATTAGCCCCTCCATTTGCATGCATAGGATTCTCATGGAGGATGGGGCTAAACCGGTGAGACAACCACAAAGGAGACTCAATCCCACCCTCCTGGAAGTTGTTAAAAAGGAAGTTGAGAAATTTCTTGAGGCAGGTATAATCCTTCCCATTTCAGATTCACAGTGGGTAAGTCCAATTCAGGTTGGGCCTAAGAAAACTGTTTTTACTGTTGTTAAAAATGAGAAAGATTATTTAGTTCCAATGAGGGTGAAAAACAGTTGGCGTGTGTGTATTGATTATAGGAAACTAAATCAGACCACTCGCAAGGACCATTTCCCCCTCCCATTTATTGATCAAATGATCGAGAGACTAGCTGGGAAAACACACTATTGTTTCTTGGATGGATTTTCTGGATATTTTCAGGTTCCTATAGCTCCAGAGGATCAGTAGAAGACTACATTCACCTATCACTTTGGCACATTTGCCTACCAGGGGATGCCATTTGGACTTTGCAACGCCCCAGGTACCTTCCAGAGATGTATGGTGAGTATTTTTTCTGATTTTATTGAGACCTGCATGGAAGTATTTATGGATGATTTTACAGTGTATGGGTCTTCATTTGATGAATGTCTAATTAGTTTGGGAAAGGTGTTGAATCGTTGTATTGAGAATAATCTAGTCCTGAACTTTGAAAAGTGTCATTTCATGGTAGAGCATGGCACTGTCTTAGGGCATGTAGTGTCAAAACATGGGATAGAGGTTGATAGATCAAAGGTAGATATTATTTCATCCTTACGATATCCTTCATGTGTGCGTGATGTTAGATATTTCCTAGGTCATGCAGGATTTTATCGGCGCTTCATCAAAGATTTTAGTAAGATTGCTCTTCCTATGTCAAGATTACTTCAAAAGGATTCTGATTTTGTGTTTGATGTTTCTTGCAGGAATTCATTCGATGAGCTAAAACAACGTCTGACCACTCCACCTATCATACAACCCCGAAGGTGGGAGATTACTTTTGAGCTTATGTGTGACGCCTCCAACTTCGCGGTTGGAGCTGTCTTATCTCAGAGGGTGGAGGGACATTCACATGTGATCGCTTATACATCGAGGACACTGGATTCAGCCCAATCAAACTACACAACCATGGAAAAGGAGTTTCTTGCTGTCATATTTGCTTTAGATAAATTCCATTCATATTTATTGGGCTCTAAAGTAGTTGTTTTTTCTGACCATGCAGCTTTGAGGTACCTCCTGAAGAAGCCAGATGCAAAGCCACGACTTATCCGCTGGATGCTCCTTCTTCAAGAGTTTGACATCGAGATAAAGGACAAAAAGGGGTCAGAAAACATGGTGGAGGACCACATGAGTAGGATTACTCACACACTAGAGGATGACACCTTGGACCAGGTACCACTTCAGGACACTTTCCCCGATGAAAATCTCTATACCATCTCAGGTACGCATCCTTGGTATGCTGATTTAGTTAATTACATTGTTTCCTCTGAAATCCCAGCAAATTTGAAGAAGCATCAAGTCCAAAAATTAAAAAGTGAGTCTAGGTTTTATGTTTGGGATGATCCATGCTTATGGCGCATGTGTAGTGAGCAAGTCATTAGGAGGTGTGTTCCCGATCATGAGTGTGAGTCTGTTTTGCAATTCTGTCATACACTTGCATGTGGGGGACACTTTGGACCCCAACGGACAGCTAGGAAGGTTTTAGACTCTATATAATATTGGCCTAGATTATTCCATGATTCCCATGTGTTTTGTAGGTCATGCTCTCGTTGCCAACACACTGGGAACATTTTTAAGAGACATGAGATGCCCCAAAAACCCATACTATTCTGTGAGATTTTTGATGTATGGGGCATTGATTTTATGGTTCCTTTTCCTAGTTCATTTGTATTTTTGTATATTTTGGTTTCTGTTGATTATGTGAGTAAATGGGTGGAGGCCAAGGACACCAGAACTGATGATTCTCATGTTGTAGAGGATTTTGTAAAGGATCAAATTTTTTGCAGGTTTAGAGTACCAAAAACCATCATCAGTGACCAAGGGACACACTTTTGCAATAGGAATTTTGCTTCCCTCCTTCGAAAGTATGGGGTGACACACAAAACATCAACACCATACCACCCCCAAACAAATGGCCAGGCCGAGGTTTCAAATCGTGAGTTGAAACAAATCTTGGAGAAAACCGTGCAGCCAAATAGGAAGGATTGGAGCAAGCTCTTGGATGATGCATTGTGGGCTTATAGAACAGCATACAAGACCCCCATTGGTATGTCCCCATTTCGGATTGTTTTCGGGAAAGCATGTCATCTCCCAGTGGAAGTTGAGCATTGGGCTTATTGGGCTATAAAGAAATGCAACATGGATTTGGCCCAAGCTGGAATCCAAAGGAAGCTGCAAATTCAAGAGCTTGAGGAGATTAGATTATCATCATATGAGAAATCAAGGCTCTACAAGGAAAGATCAAAAGTAGCTCTTGACAAATTGATCCAACAAAGGGAGTTTCATGTTGGAGAGAAAGTCCTTCTCTACAGTTCACGACTGAAGCTGATGCCTGGTAATTTGCGTTCCAGATGGTTAGTTCCTTATGTTGTGACTAATGTTTTTCCTTATGGTGCAGTGGAGATCACACAAGAGGAAACTGGAAGGAGCTTTATAGTCAATGGGCAACATTTGAAGAGATACATTGAGGGACTTCCTACTAATGCAGTGGATTTTATCATACTGCATGACCCCATCATCACTTGAGCACATCAGGCAGTTCCTAACACTTTCACTTTTATATTATTTGTCCTATTTAAAAATTCTGCCTTTCATGTGCATATATCATCTCATAGTTTCACATTGAGTACAATGAACTATTTTAAGTGTGGGGGGAGGGAACCTTTTAGTTTAGTAATTTCAATTGCTTTCCTGTTAAAAAAAACCCAAAAAAAATTGTGTGTTTTTCAAAATTTGTGTGTTTATTTTACAATTTTCTGTGTTTTTTTGAAACTTTTGGGCTGAAATGATTCTCATCACCATTTTTAAATCCATATCAATAAGTGAAACAATTTACCCCTTGAAACTAAGCTTAAATGATTGCAGAAATGACTTTGTTTCAAGTTCAAATATTTAGTAATTTCATGAAAAGTATGCTGAATTTTGAATCCTATGCTAATCTCACTGTCTTTATATTTGAAATCACTTTCCTGTGAGGCTTCTAAACCATTATTTTCATATTCTTGACATTCACCTCACTTCTTGAGAGAACAAAACCATGCTTGATTTAACCAGAATTTGATCTATTCCTGTCAAAACTTGAGGGTTTGAGGTACATATGTTTAAATGATTGAGGCATTTGTTTGGTATTAAAGCCCCTATTTCAAAGAATCCTTTTTTTATAATGGCCTAACTTGAATATTTAATCCTTTTAGCACTTATAATCCATGAAAAGACTGTTAGGTTAGCCACATTACAAGCCAATTTTCCTATCCAACCAACTCTTGAAGTGAAATTGCATAATCTAGTTGAGCTTAAGTGTGGGGGAAGTTGTCTTGTGTTTTGCCACCACATTCTATGAAACTTTGGGTGGAAAATTAAATTCTGAAGAGATGTGTTTACTGCTAAAGAAAGTAATTATATTGAAATCTGTGCCTTTTCTGGAGCTTTCATGACAAGTGAAGCTGTGCCTTTTCTGGAGCTTCTAATTGAGGTGGAAAGTTGTGCCCATCTGGAGCTTTCAAGAAAATCATGTTTGAGAAGATTGACATTTTTTATGCTGAAATGATGAATGGTGTAAACTTTTCATGACTTTTCAAGATGATGGTGCTTAATTGATACTATGGGGATTGAAGAGAAGACCATATTTAAGTGAAAATTAGATTAATGCAATTTTTCTTCAAAAGAGTCAAGCCCTCCTCATTCAGCCTCAGAGTTTTTCACATCTTAGTCCTACCAACCGAAAGCCACAGAACAACCCTAAAAAGTCCTCATGATAAACATATGTCCTTGACTCACATCAGGTAGCGATGTAGGAATCTATCAAGCCTATGGTGACCCTTTTATGAGTTTGGATGAGAAAGACATTGCAAAAAAAATTGATATTTGAGTGATGAGAGAAAATTCAAGCGAGGTAAGTGTTTTGTGCATGGGCGGATAAATGAAGTGGAAATATATTGAATGTTATAAATGGAGAACTTGAAATAAGGTTTTTTATGAGGCATGATATCTTTTGATTCTTGGTGTGAAATTGATTGATCTTAAGGATATGTGTTTTAAAATTGGTTTTGATTTGATATTGATGTTTTCTTGATATGAGGTTTTTCCCAGGTGTGCAAAAGGGTAAGTGTGGGGGAGTTGATAAAACACTATTTTATTGAATATTTTATTGATAATAAATGAAATAATTTCCTCACATTGTGTTCAATATGTTTATTTATAAAATATTTGGTATTTGATCATTCATTTGAAAATTTGGTGAAATTTCCGGTTTTACCCTTAATAGTTCACTGTAGTATTTCGAAGATAAATATTTTTATATTTATTATTTGAATTTTAAATTTTGTAACAGTGTTCCTAACATCAGTTTATACAACTTTCAGTGAGGACACTAGAGATAAAGAGTGCATTTGGATGGAGTAAATGAGCTATTACTCCAATGGTGGGCTGGACTCAGCAGAATGGACATGGGATCTGTATTTGGGCCCTATCTTCTACATACGGGCTTGGATTGAGCCCAAAATTTGAGGAAAGCTCGGGGACAGGATTTGGCACAAATCATACTTCTCGAAGGCCGGTCAGTTCACGCGTTTTGGAGGTCAAATGGGCGGTTCAAGTTGGAATAAAATATTTGGCTGAGTTTTTCTTTTCACACTTAAAAATTTATGTATCCCTAGCCCTCACAAACACTATTTAAAGGGGGTTTTAACTCTTTGAGAGGGTTGGTCAAGGCTTTTGGAAGGTGTGTCCGAAAGGGTGTCTCTTGGGAGACCCTCACAACTCTTGGAATTAGTAAGCCTTTGTGCAAACCTCTCTTCCAAAAAGGCTCTCCTCTCTCACCTCTTCTTTGCATTTCTTTTCTTTCATGTTTGTTTCTTGAATTTTTCTTCAAATAATCTTCTGTGTTCATCCCTCTTCTTCTTCTATTAATATTCTTAATTGGGTTGGAATCAAGAGTGGAGACAAGATTGGGTTCTACCCTTTCAATCTGTTTCTTATGCAAAACGTCTCCACAATGACTACACCACCCATGGAAAAGTAGTTCTTTTTAGTAATCGATCGACCTCTATACTTCTTGATTCATTTATTTTGAATCAATGAGCTACTATAATTCACATATTATGATATATTAATTGAGTTTTCAATTTAAATGAAACTGAGCAAGCAATTTAATAGTTAACACAATACACGCGAGGTCGGGAATTGTGTGAACTGTGAGAGCGCAACCTTAACCGGTAATTCAAAACCACACGGGATCAATTTGTAGAGTTAAAATATAATCCCTAAACTCAATTAATCCTCATTTACAGAGTGGTTATGTGCCTTAATTTACCACTGACCATAAGCTAATTTTAGAACATCAATCAAATCAGGGTGTTGCGATTGCATGTTCCGAAGTTAGCCTAAGGTTAAATTCACTTCAATCTTCGTGGTAAAGTTAATTCTCATAGGGTTAGGGATTTAACAAATTAAGGGATCATAATTAAGTGAATATTAATTTAAATGATAATGATTAATAAATGATTTAGAGGTATAGTTAGATTGATTACGTCTTTTAAATATTGTCTAAACAAACATCTTTTTGTTGTGTCATTTTAATCAAACTTCATTTCAAAACTAAAAACAAAAAAAAATACAATCTTCTTCCAGCAAACTTCTTCTAGATTTATAAACTATAAACAACCACCCCCATCCTTTGAAGCAGTGTTTTTATTCTATTTTATTTTACTTCTAGAATACCTCTAAAAATTGTTTTAATTCACTTCCTTCTTTGAGAGATGACCTTGGTCAGCCACTCTGCTGCACCTAAGTACCCCAAATTACACTAATAATTTGAGGGCGCCCACGACAGTGCTCTATCAATGTCCCTTTCATATTTCTTCCAATGCACTATGAGGAGTAGAATCCTTCTAATGGTGATCCACACATGTTGTAATTATCTATGAGAAACACCACTCAATCACCGGGTGCTAGTGCGGAGAATCAAATGTATTGTGTTATTTGTTCTTGATCAGTCATTCTTCAGTCATGAAGAAATGTCTATTGGTATTCTTGTTTTTTAGAGGTAGAGTGAAGGAGTCGAGATAGAATTGGTTGTATGCAACAATTCTCTATTCATAATTTTTGGATACTCTACAAAATATACATAAACATCGATTTGTAGAGTGAGTATTTAAGTTAAAATATTATTTAATTGAATACAAGAAATTAGATAAAATTATTTCATTTAATAAACTCCATGCCACATAATAATAATATTATTATTATTTTGATGCATATTCCAACTTGTGCAATAACAAGTACCATGTAATGGTCTTGTTAATTAATATTGGTTACCATACTCGGTCTTGGTCTGTTTGAACACCACTATCATTTATTGAACAACAAAATAAAAATTTTATTCCTAAAAAAATATTGTATTCACAATATAAAAGATAAATATTTATTAATATATTAAATAAATAAAGTAAATATTTTATTCACATGATTATGAGTAAATATGTATTTAATTTATACGATCAATATAGATTGAATAAAATTATTCCTCAAACATGAGAATAATATTTAATCTATTAATTAAACTCAAATTTAATTTAATCGATGTCAATAAAAACACATAGTTTTTGAAACTCTAGGATTCTTTCCCATTGGCATTAGGCGGGCTTGCCTAATCTCTAATATTACAGTCTAGCAATAAGTCAAGTCCCCCAAGAGAAAGAACACAATTTTGCAATTTAGAAAACCATATATGAATTATCACTGTTTAATATAATCCTTTTATCACAATATTTGATCAAGAAGGTTTCACATACTTGTTTCAAACCTATATACTCGGTTTGTCTTCCATTGACTATCTGAAATAAAAATGGTATTACACCATGGTCATGGAATTTAATGCGACTGTTATATTCCAATTAAAGGTACAATATATCAACTTCTATAAAGATTTAATTGAATAACACTTCCTAAAATTATTCTTTAATGACATGTCACTCATAACACACATAATTTCCATGAACTATTATCATCATGATTTATGGAATACATCTAAGTAAGTGAGATTTTTATGAATGAATAATATTCTTAATGACTATGGAGAAACATACACACTCGTAGATAAGAATATCCAATGGAAAAAACATGAGAAATTTCTACTAGTTGGTCTGCTCTCATAATTTTTCATCTTTGAGAATACCATGTTAAAAGGTGATGAGAATAAGTGTCATCTTATTACATGTACTCTCACCTGAAAGTCCATCTACTACGTGCCCCATTATAGTTTGTTATCCAACAACATAACATCTTTTAATAATATTGTCATATCACATCGGGGTTCTCATCATATCAGAGATCTTCTATGACCTTATCAATGTGACATGTAGTGTAGGAAGTTATTACATTTGAGACATGAAGAACAATTAACTATACACAAAAAGTAATTTTATTAATATTCATTACATTCAATATACATGTAATAAAAGAACAAAAAATTGGTCCCCAGACAAAAACTCTGATAGGTTCCTTATTGAGTTTTATGGTCACACATTTCTTGAGTAATATGGTGCATGTGAAGACCCATATATTTTACATTCAGGTAACATATTATACATGTGATCGGTTAACATTTTCTAGATGAGGTTGACAGACAAAACTGATGAGGGGGTCATATTTTTATGGTGATGTCTCTAGTTATATTTTTATTTTAGTTTTCTTTTATCCTTGATTGACCTAGTGGGTAATCTTTTTGATGTATGCATACATATTAAACATTGGACCATTATTGTTATAGCATGTCGATGTTTATTTTTCATTTATGGTCAGATCATTGAAGTAATTCCTTATGCTTACTCTGATATTGTATAATGGTTTGACTATTTATCTATTATTTCATGTGATGATACCGATATTATAGATTATATTTCTTGATTATAGTTATTGGTGCTCAAAAATAGTCTCTTGGATATATGGATCCATGCTGAAGGGAACATTTTTCCACTAGCTTGGTCATGATTCGGGCAGCCCCGGGTTGGGGCATTGCAAACTGTTATACCAAAAGACATACACACATACTAGAACACCCATACCCACACACATAAGCACACAATGACACACCAACACCAAGATTCACACACACCAACACTCAATAACCCTACAAGCATATGTACTTGACACCCACACTCACTCCCCCCACACCCATGCTTTGGAAATTACTTTTTTCATCACAAAAAAATCCCAATGATTTAGGTGTCTTTAAAATCCAATAGCTTTTGGTATTGATAAAAAAGTTCTAATAAAAACACTCTCCATCATCATTGGAAAAGTGTACATTAATCTACATATTTCTAGCATCCAATTAATGGTGAAATTATCAATGATAAAAATAGTGATAAATATAGAAGAATAAAAATGCATCATGTTTAAGTACTTTTCTCATGACTACTATCAAAGGCCCCCACCCATACCCAGACACATACGCATAGACCAAAACACCATCACCCACATGCACATGCACCCTTGTTAACAACCCCCAAACCCACATTTATATTCACACCGACAATCACCCCATATTCCATGCATTAGAAATTGATATCTTCATAGAAAAAAATGTAATAATAATTTAGGCATCATTAAAAGAAAAAAATTGTTACTAGTAGAAATAAGGCCTTTAGAAATGAAAAAAAATCCATCGCAAAAAGGCCTTTAGCGTCATCCCGACATCTACCAAATAATGGATTCTTTAGGCAAGTTTTTATTGGATACAACATCTACCATTTTTAAAAATCTTTAGACTAGGTCGTGTCCACCTATAGTGAACACCAAACATCAGTCACTATAGACCTAGTTAGGATAACCTATAGCGACAACCTTTTGGAGGTCTCTATAGCCTTGCTGGGGATCACCTTTAACAACCAAAAAAGTGGAAGTCTCTATATCCCAACACGAACATCCCTATAGAGATCGCCATATGCAGGTTTCTATAGGTTCACTTGGTATATACTATAGTGTCCACCATATAGTGGAAACTATAATTGTTTTTTTTAAATTCACAACACCAATACAAAAATAACCAAAATTCAAAATTAAAATATATATTTCTGAAATATAGAAAACCATAGGACAATAAATCTTCTTGCATCATTGTCTTCCATTCTCGAAAACCATCATTGAATAAAACTACATGAGAAAATTTAATAATATAATCAGTTAATTAAAAAAATCAAAAATAAAAATTGAAATGAAAAAATATTGTCAATAAAAACTTATTACAATAGACCGAAGTTATCTGATTTTGAAAACATATCAAGAATTTATAACATTTCCTAATATTAAATAACATATTCAATATTTATAGATAGAATGTGCATCTAATAGAGGATTACTATACTTATACATATCATGAATAATGATATTACAGTTTTCCTATGGTTTGAAGTCATTATGAGATCATTTAATATATATTTGGACATTAAATACAAATTTTGGTGTTTTATGAAACTAAATTCATGTTTTCCAGCCCCCAAACCAAAAGGAAACTACTTTGACATATATTCTACTTGACCATTTCAAAATTCACTCTACCTTTTTCATTATATTATTTCATGGGATTCAGAGGTCGTTCTGTTGGTTTTGACACCCAGTGAGTTTTTAAGGGGTGTTGAATCATTAAAACCCACATATTTTTACATTCTGAGTAGACTGCATGTAAGATTGAATTTTCACCTCCTCATCCATGTTAGAAATTATAATAAGACAATTTTATTTTGATTAAAATTCATTCATAGGTCATTTTATATGGATCTGAATATTAAACATGCCTTTTGGTTTTTATGACACTAAAATTGCATTTCGGGTCCTCCCAGGAAAATATGACATCATATTGAAATTACATCTCCCTGAACATTTCAAAATTCAAATAAAGTTATTTTTATATAATTTCATGGCATTTAGATGCTCTTCAGTTGGTTTTGACCCCCCATGCGCACCTTTTTAAAGGGTGATAAACCTTTAAAAGCAACATATTATTTCGTTCTGGATAAACCGAACAATAGATTGATGTTTTATTTTCTTATATACACAAATAATAATAATAAGTTGGGTTTTTTGTGATTTTGGGTCATTCTGAGGACATTTTCTTTATATATTATAGTCAAATGCATGTTTTGGTGTTTTATTACACTAAAAGGTCATTTTCTGTCATCTCGGACAAATAGCACCTCAGATTGTTGTACTTCCTACTCAACCATTTCAATATTAACTATTCGGTTGTTTTCATTTGATTTCATAGCATTCAGAGACCATTTGGGTAGTTTTGACCCCTCAACTATTTTAAAAATGTGCCAAGCATTTAAAAAAAGCATATTCATTCATTTTAATAATATCACACATCCGATTGATTTGTAGTATCCTCATACGCATAAAAATTAACTATAAGACAATTATCCTATGATTTCATGTCATTCATAGGTTTTTTTCTATAAATATAATTATTAAAGGTTCATTTTGGGGTTTTAAGACACTAAATATGACTTTTCAGTCCTCCTGGACAAACACCAACTCAAATTGACATTTCGTTAACTCAACCATTTAAAAATTAACTTTATGGATGTTTTTGTTTGATTTAATGGCATTAAGATGTTGTTCGATTGGTTTTTAACCGAATATGAATTTTTTTAAAGGATTCCAAACCATTAAAAACTACATAGTCAGTCATTCTGACTAGACTATATTTCTGATTGACTTCTTACCAGCTCATACACATCATAAATAATAATATGAAATTTCCCTATGATTTTAAGTCATCCCAAGGTTGTTTGATATATATCTGACCGTTAAATGCACATCTTGGTGTTTTAGGACACTAAATGAGTATTTTTAATTATCATAGAAAAAAAGAACCCCCAATGGACGTAACATCTTCTAGACCATTTAAATATTCATTACACTATTTTTATGTCTATTTTCATTGCATTTAGAGTTTGTTATGTTGGTTTTGACTACTTGTGTGTTTTTAAACAGTGTCGAACCATTAAAATATGCATATTCAGTTTTTTGGACATATGACACATCCAATTGAATTGTTTATCCTCTTACACATAAAAATTTATAATAATATTGTTTCCAACGATTTAATGTCATTCTGAGTTTTTTATATAGATCTGGTTGATAAATGCTCGTGTTAGTGTTTTTTTTATAGTAAAAGAGTTTTTTCAATCCTCCTGAAAAAATTCTACATCAGATTCATTTTATGAATTTTGTAACACATAATAATTAACTCCACAATATTTTTTATCTAATTTCTTGACATTCGAATATCATTTAGTGTTTTTTGACCCATGGATGCCCCTTTTAAAGGGCATCAACTATTTAAAAACTGCATATTTGGTTCTTTCAGGTAGAAATCTCTTCAAATTGACATTTAGTCTACTCGTACATGTCATAAATAATAATATGGTAATCTTAAAATGATTTCAATTCATTATGAAGTCATTTGATATGGATTTTATTGTAAAACACACGTTTTGGTGTTTTATGACACTAAACACGATTTTCCATTACTCCTGGGAGTGCAGAAACTCTGATTGACATACTGTATGCCTGGCCATTTCATATTTAAATCTATGGTTTTTTTGTTCTAATTTATTATCATTCTAAGGTCGTTCAGTTGGTTTTGACCCCACACATATTTTTAAAGGGCATAAAACCGTTAAAAACTTCATAATTTATCGTTTCGTGCAGACCGCACATCCAATTAACATTCCATCTATCTGTACACATCAATAATAATAATAATAAGATAGTTGTACTATGTTTTAAATTTATTTATATTTTTTTCTATATATTTGTCCATTAAACACATGTTTTTGTGTTTTTTGACACTAAAAGTTCCTTTTTGGTCCTCCTAGACAGGCGATTTCTCAGAATGAATTCTATCTACTCGACCATTAAAACATTTACTCGATAGTTGTTTGAATTTGTTTACATGATATGTAGGTTCCCTTCATTAGGTTTTGACCCCTATAAGAACAATTTTATAGGGTGTCAAACCATTATAAAATGCATATTTGGTTGTTCTAGGTAGACCACAAATTTTATTTATATGTCATCTATTCATACACATCATGAATAATAATAAGATGGTTTTCCAATGATTTGAACTCATTATAAGGTTTATTGATAAATATATAACCATTAAATATGTGTTTTGGTGTTTTATGACACTAAAAGTGTGTTTTTCATCATATGGGAAAAACAACACCTCTCATTGACATACCTTTGTCTATAACATTAGAAAATTCACTCTATGGTTGTTTTCATCTGATATCATGGAATTCGATGGTTGTTCAGTTGGTTTTGACCCCCATTGTGTTTTTAATGTCATAGTACCTTTAAAAACTGCATATTTAGTAATACTAGGAAGACCACATGCCTAATTATCATGTTTCGACCTCATACAAATCACAATAGCATGATTATATTTTTATGATCTTAATTCATTCTGATAACTCTTTCTATAGATATGACAATTAACCACATGTTTTGGTATTTTTTTACACTTAAATTTCATTTTGGGTCCTCCTAGAGAAACTCCAACTCAAATTGAAATTCAATATACTAGATTATTTCAAAATTTACTCTATAGTTGTTGTTTTCAGATTTCATGGCATTCATATTTCATTAATTTGGTTTTAACACCCGAACAGAACTTCTAAAAGGGATTAAAACCATTAAAAACTACAAACTTAGTCATTCTTGGAAGAACGCTTATCCCATTAATGTTCTGTCAACTCATACAAATCACGAATAATAATAAGATTATTTCTTATTGAATTCAAGTCACTCCAAGGTCATTTTATATTGACCTGACTGTTAAACCCCTATTTTTTGTGACACTAAATGTGTGTTTTTCGTTATCACGGGGAAACAAAAACTTTGATAGAAATAATATCAACTCAAACATTTCTAAAGTCACTCTATGGTTCTTTTCATCTAATTTCATGGAGTTCAGAGGTCGTTCAGGTGGTTTTGACCCCTCATGTGTTTTTAAAGGGTATCAAACCTTTCAGAACCTCATATCCAGTCATTCCGAGAAAACCACATGTCCTATTGCCATTTCATATCCTCAAACATGTCAAAAATAATACTAAGATGGATTTTCTATGATTTAATGTTTCTTGTAGGTCGTTTTATATAGATTTGACAGTTAAATACGCGTTATGATGTTTTATAACACTAAAACTTCATTTTTGTTCCTCCTAAGAACACACCATATTAGATTGACATTCCTTCTATTTTACTACTTTACAATTCAATCTATGGTTGTTTTCATTTGATTTCATGGCATTCAGATGTTGTTCGGTTGGTTTTGACCCTAGGATGCTCCATTTTAATGGGTTTCAAACCTCTAAAAAACCACATATTCAATCATTCCAATCAAACTAGTCATCTGATTTACATGTCATCTACTCATACACATTACGAATAATGATAAGATGATTTAATATTATTTAGATTCATTATTAGGTAATTTGATATAGATCTAATCTTCAAACTCATGTTTTGGGGTTTTATGACACTGAAATAGCATTTTCCATCATCATAGGAAAAAGGAACTGTCAATTGATGTACCGTATACTCACTCATTTCTCTATTCTATCTTTGACTATTTTTATATGATTCAATAGTATTTGGATGTTGTTCAGTATGTTGTGACCCCCAATAAAATATTTTAAAGGGTTATAAACCCTTAAAAAGTCTATATTTGGTCGTTCTAGGTTGAATGCATGTTCGATTGTTGTGTCGTCTCCTTGAACATGTCAAAAATAAGTAGAAGATAGCTTTAATGTGATTTAATGTTTCTCCAAGGTTTATTTCTATGGATATTATTGTTATATATGTGTTTCACTCTTATGTGAAACTAAATTTGAGATTTTGGTCATCCCTAACAAACATTGGCTCAGATTTATGTTTTTTATACTCAACCATTTCAAAAATCAATCTACAACAATTTTCATATGAATTCACGACATTTGGATGTTTTTTGGTTGTTTTTGACCCATGAGAACACCATTTTAAAGGGCATAAAACCATTAAAAACCACATATTCTGTCATTATTGGTAGGCCACACATTTGATTGGTGTTTCATCCTCTCTTTATTTTCAAAAATAAAAATAATACTACTTTCTTTGATTTCAAGTAATTTTGAGGTTGTTTTATATATATTTGACAGTTAAACACATGTATTGGAATTTTATGATAGTAAATGTTAATTTTTTTATCTTCATGAAAGAGCTATAGCTCTGATTGATGTAATATTTACTTTACCATTTCACTATTCACATTACAATTGTTTTCATGTGTTTTAATGTTATTTAGAGGTCTTTTAGTTGGTTTTGACCCCCATGTATTCTTAAAGCATGTCAAACCATTAAAAATTGCATATGTGTTTTTTCTGGGCATACCACAAGCCTGATTGATGTGTTGTCTCATCATGCACAAATAAAATAAAAATGAGATGATTTTCTTATGATTTAAAGTCATTTTGAGGATGTTTGGTATGGATAAGACTATTAAAATTGCGTTTTTTGTTTTATGAAACTAAAAGTTCATTTTTAGTATTTTAGGACAACCGCCATATAATATTGAAATTTTTTCTACTTGACCATTTTATAATTCACTATATAGTTGTTTTCATCAGATTTCACAACATTTAGATGTTTCTTGTTTGGTTTTGACCCTAATATGAACCTTATTAAAGGGTTTAACACATTTTAAAAATTCATATTCAATTTTTCTAAGAATTCCACTCCTCTGATTGACATTTTATCTTATTATAAATGTCATGAATAATAATAATATGTGTTTTCTTTGATTTGAAGTCATTCTGAGGTTGTTCAATGCAGATCTGACCGTTAAATGAATGTTCTGGTGTTTTATAACCCTGAATGTGTGTTTCTATCATCTAGGGAAAACAACTTCTCATATTGAAATACCATATACTTCAAATTTTTACAATTCACTCTATCATTGTTTTTTTGGATTTCATATTATTCCAAGGTTGTTTGGTTGGTTTTGACCACCCGCGGGTAATTAAAGGGGGTCAAACCTTTAAAACCATGTATTTGACATTTTTTGCTAGAAAATTCATCCTATTGATGTTTAATGTCCTAATACATGTTAAAAATATATATAATATGGTTTTCCTATGATTTTAAGACATTTTAGGGTCCTTTTCTATTGATCTTCCCATTAAAAGATCATTTTGGTGTTTTATGACACTAAAAGTGGATTTTTTGTCTTCCTGAACTAATGTTAGTCTTGATTGATGTTCTATCTACTCAATAGTTTAAAAATTCACTGTATGGTTGTTCTTTATTATTTCAAAACATTAATATATCTTTTGGTTCGTTCTGAACCCCAGAAGCACCTTTTGAAAGGACGTTGAACCTTTAAAAACTGCCTATTTAGTCATTCCGGGAAGACTATTTATCTGATAGATGTTCCATATTCCCTTACAAAAAAAATTAATCAGACAATTGTCTTATTATTTTAACTCATTATGGGGTTGTTTTATCTATATCTAACCATTATATAAATTTTTGGTGTTTTATGACACTAAAATTGTGTTTTCTGTCACCCTAGAAAAATAGATCCTCTGATTGAAATACCATCTAGTCAACCATTAAAAAATCCACTCTAATATTTTTTTCTTCCGATTTCATGGAATTAGGATGTAATTCAGTTGGTTTTTACTAATGTGTTTTTTTAAAGGGAGTCAAACTTTTAAAAATTTCATGTTCATACGGTCTAGGAAAACCGCATTTCTTATTGACATGTCATCTCCTCATACATGTCACAAATAATAATTATATGGGTTTCCAATGATTTCATGTTATTTTGAGATTGGTTGCTATGGATATGACCAATAAATACATGCTTTTGAGTTTTGTGACACTAAATTATTGTTTTCAGTCCTCTCAGAAAAATGCCAACTTATTTGGACATTCCATCTACTCAATCATCTCAAAATTCACTCTAGTATTGTTATCACCTATTTTCACTACATTATGATGTTGTTAGGTTAGTTTTTACCCCTGATTTTTAAATAGTGTCAAACCTTCAAAACTGATTAATGTTTCATCTATTCATATATATCCAAAATAAAAATAATATGGATTTCCTATGATTTAATGTCATTCTGATATCGTTTTATATATTTATAACTATTAAATGTATCTGTTTGTGTTTTATGACACCATACTATTTGACTAGTTTAAACACCTCCAAGATATTTTACTTTCTAATTTTGATTATCTTGGGGAAGATCATCCTCCCATGCCTCATCACTAATGTATCACTCTTGATTGTTAGGGGGTTGACTCTAATGGTCGTCACTATATCAGTGGTTAGCAGTAGAGATTCACTACCATCAAAAGAGTGGAAAGGATTGAGAAATCACTCATTACTATAAGAGGGTACAAAACTAAAGTGTGGCATATTTACACCATCATTTTATTAGTTTGTGGGTTGATACAAATTTAACAATTTAG
The DNA here is from genome assembly GCA_963277665.1 of Viscum album. NCBI lineage: Eukaryota > Viridiplantae > Streptophyta > Magnoliopsida > Santalales > Viscaceae > Viscum > Viscum album. The sequence continues at coordinate 1,162,266,391 of OY728122.1, read as the reverse complement.
TGCTACACTGAGAGACATTCAGTGGACGCTCACGATAATCTATAGTGAAATTCTCTAGAGTAATGATAATATTCCACTAAAAGGGAATAAGATAAATATTTTTATACCATTTTCAAATGGTTTAAAGGTTCTCAGATCCTCATTGAATAGTTAGTTGATTCAAAATATTGATGTTGATCATATTCAAAACATTCAACTAGTGGAAGTGTCAAATCATGAAGGAAAAAAATATCTTTGTTATTGTTATTTCAAAAATGAAATTTAAAGTATCAAATAAAAGGAAACCCATCATGAATTTTCAACATGAGAACATCCATTCAATACAAATAGAAAATAAAAAAATATAAGAAACTAAGAACCAATGAATAAATAATTCTAAAACCCCTTGAAGGTTATAAATTTTAATAAGATAACCTATATATATGAATCACAAAAAAAAATATATTTGTGATTCCATATTAGATTGTCTAACACACTACCATTGGTTAATATATAATATTAGTATAAATATGAAATAGAATTAGTACCTAAAATGTAGGTGCAATTATTACTTTATAAGGGGTATCTAGAATGAAATTCTCTAAATAATTTATTACTGAAATTAGTTATTATATGAAAAATAATATATAAGTAAAAGATAGAGGGTTCATAGAATATAAATGATTTAATATAGATAACATATATTCTTTAACATGATGTAAAACCTAAAATTAATTAGACATCCTATAAATACCACTCCACAAATAATGTTGACTTGAATGGATATCAATTTCTCTATATTTGATGAGGAAATAAAACCTAATAAAATCTTTGTAAGGATAGGGTTGTATGAATTTATAAGAAGAGTTATGTGAAATAAAATTTAGTTAAAAATAGAATATTAAACATTATAAGGAAACTAAAATAATTTGGTGAAAGTTTACTATAGGATTTCAATTAGTGAGAAATATATTCCCTCGAGTGGATATTGCATCGACTCTGAAATATTTTGAAATGTGTAGAAACAATTAGAGATAGTGAATCTCCATTAGTTTGGGCAGGATGATTTAGAGAAAATCTATAGAAAATACGAGAGAGTTCATGCTTGAGGATAATACTAGAATAAATTTTGTTTTAGAAATATATCTAAACTGAATAATTTGAGGGGACTTTTGAAAAGATGAGAGAGTTTCTAATTAAGGATAATATTTTATAGATATAAACTCAAAATTTATTATACCAAAACATTGGAAACATGGATCATATTGGAAATAATACCTAAATTAGTGTATTTGTTTACAAGTAGATCATTTAGATATAAACCAAAGTGATTTGGCTATGATAAATCTATATAAAAAAGGTAATGAGGAAAAATAGTTTTCATAAAAGAGATAGAAAAACTAGAGATACACATGAACGTGAAAAAATAAAGTATGCTAAATAAACATGAAAAATATATGATCAAAATGAAGAAATACATTTTGAGTTAGAAAAATCAAGATCAAAAATAAAAAACATTTGTGAATCTATTTAAAAATTAAGCACTAATTTCAAACAAATTTGTAACGAAATAGAAAGTAAAATAGTAAAACCGGAGCTGGACAATGAGATTGAGATACATCTTTTGAAAAAAAAAATTTATATAATCATTTTAATAAACTTAAAGACCCTTTAAAAAATAGTTCAATTCTATTAGTTAATTGGTACTTAAATCCATTGATGTTTCAATGATGTCTTAGAGTTTTAGATGTTATTGATATACACTTTCAAGCATGTCATTACTCCTGTGGGAAACGAAATGATTGGGAAGTATCTAGAAATGAAGGAATACAAAGAATATAGATTATTTATTGTTGAAAAATTAAATAAAATATATCAAAATAAAAGGAACTCCATCATGAATTTCAATATGACACAATCCATGATTTACAAACATATAAACATAAATTATATAGAACCATAAAACAGTGAATATATATTTCTAAGACCCTATGAATGTTATGCATCTGATTAATATAAACTAGAAAAAATAATCCCATAATGACTTATATGAAATTCTAAATTAATATATCTAAACCACTATCATTGATTATTAGAGAATGTAGTGATAAAGATGAAATAGAATTGGTACATGAGACATACACAGTTATTTCCAAACATTGAGGATTCCACATGAGAATCAAAAAATAATTCATTATGGTAAATAGAAATTATTTGAATAATAATACCAAAATTCAATGAGAAATAGGGTTTATAGAACATAAATTATTTAATAATTAAAACAATATGACCTGGTTAATGAAAAGATAAGTTAAAATTAATATGACCTCATATATAGATCACTCAATGAAATTTTTTGATTTGATTGGGAATAAATTTATCTATATTCAATGCGTTACTAAAGAAAAATAAATTTATATGAAGGAGGGAGTTCTATTATATTTTAAGAAAACATAAATTTAAATATATTGTAGGGAAACCAAATTTAATATTCAACATTATAAAGAAACTAAACTAATTGGGATAATAATTATCGATAGTTTTTTACTGGTGAGAGACAGATACCCTCAAGTAGATATGGCCTCAACTTCGTGGGAGAGGAGGGGGTATCTATTGTGGGGGGGATTGATGGGCGTTAAAGGTCAGTTGAGGGATAGAGGATCGATGATAGGGGCAGGATGTGGGATTCATCGATGGGGGAGGCGGTGTGGTGCAACGTGGGGGTGGGGGAGGGGTGCATAAAAGTGAGGAGAGGAGGGGTAAGGATGAGGGATCAGTGGTTGGGGGAGGTGGCACGACATGACATGGGGACTTAATGACAGAAAGAAGTGGTATCTGGGAGAGGTGGTGGGGTTTAGCAAGGTGGATCAATGAAATGTGGTAGCAACTGATAGGAGTGGTGGCACGGTGCAACATGGGGGCTTAATGGTAGATGGTAGTAAGGAGGGGGTGGGGTATAGGTGAGGGAGGAGGTCTTATAGATGTGGGGGAGAGGGTTAGGCTAGATTAATGATATGGAAAAAATGGGTTGGGAGTTAAAAAAATCATGCGTCCAACATTTGGAGGTCTCTAATAAGGTCAATAGTGATCATCATTTGGCGGTTTCTAGATTTCACCCTCCATAAAATCCAATTTTCTTGTTGTCTTTCTTTAGTTATAAAAAACTCTAATAAAGACACTCTTCATCACCATTGCTAAAATAAACCTTAATATTCACTTTTTTAGTGTTGATTGATTTTTTATTTATCAACACTAAAAAACATACTAAGCTAGGAAAATATATTTTTTCAACTTGTTCAAGTACTGCACTGACACACTGTATCAACGCCCCCCCACATACCCATCCTTTTTTCTAAATATAACAGATAGATACAATATTCATGATAATTGTTAAAATATACCTTTGTCATTTATTTCTTTAGTATTGATAAAAGATGTCTTTATCAGCAATCAAAAATACTTACTATACCAGAATTCTTTCTCAACTTGTTTAGGTTATACACTAATGCCTTATATTTGTGCCCCCAAACCTACCCATCTATCAACACTCTCTCAAACAACCCAACTCTTAGTAACATGTGTCCCTCACCCCATTTTTCAAAACTCACCCCATCAATGATACCAGCCTCTATGCTCAACCGTGAATGCCTGTATTCGATCATGATACATTCATGTGAAAAGTGAATGCTTTTAACAATTCCTTATATGTTTTTCATATATATGTTATGATATATATATATATATATATATATATATATTAACATACATATCTTTTTATCAATTATTTATTCATATATTTATATAACCATTTTTAAATACATTTATAAAATTTATGTTTTTGTGTCTATTTCTATGTGTGTGCATGTATTTTTATTAACACATGCACACATATATGTTTTTGTATGTGTATAATATATATATATATATACATACATATATAAATTATTAATCATTTTCAAATATTAGAATATATACATAAATACATATCTGTATGTTCATACACACACACATATTTTTATATAAACATTATAGATATAGATGTATAATTATATATATATATATATTGATACATTTTTATAAATATAATAAAATGGATAAATTTAAATTTTTAATAATTTAGATAATAAATTTTTATTTTCATATGGTTTATATAATTAAAAATAAATTTTAGATATAACAATGTTTAAATATTTATGTCTATAACTACTTTTAAATGTGTAGATATATTCGAATATTTCTGTATATTGATATTTAAATTTACAAAAAAAATAAAATACAAAAATAATTAAATTCTCAACACCTTAATATCTATATGAATATAATTGTGAATAATAATTTCGTCTTCATTAAAAAATAAGAATACCTGCTTAAACGAAGGTGAATTCAATAAAATATTAAAAAATCTATGTATCTCAACTAAAAACACAGTTTTGGGGGTCTTTCATACCCTTTATGACATATAGATGGTATAAACCAAGCCCCCTCGGATCAACCGACATCATTCTCAACACAAGTTTCAATTTGATATCTTGTGGAGTGCAAACAGACACTCTGATCAAACGCTGTGATTGTTCGAGGTCCATTCACTTGTTTTAACTTGTCATATGATCCTAATATATTTATTTATGTTTTCTATCATGAGATGTCTATATATTTCCTATTACTCGATATTAATTAGAAAATCATTAATTAGTATTATTTTTTTAATTATTTTATAAACCCTTTCCCCAAAATATGTTATATATAAATTGGAAATAAACAATTAGTAGTATATAAATCATATTTAGCCAAATATTATATATATATCAATAGAAAGATATTTTTATATTAAAATACGTTTTAAATAATATTTTTTATTTTATTAGTGCTAAAAAAATTCCACATGGATTTCAGATCCATTTTATTAATTGGAGTTTACCATATTAATTAAGAATATATTATAAAAAGGATTCAAGTTACAAAAATACACCTATGTTAATTGATTTCACACTTTGATTAAATAAATTTAATTATAGAAAAATAATTTAAAAAACTAATTACAAAATGGATAATAATAAGACAATTTTTCAGTCAATGAGGAGAAGAATAGAGTGAAAAATAAAAATATTGTGAGAGGAAAAGAGGAGAGGGGCACTCTGACAACCACTACATTCTTATTTCTTCTTTGACGTCCCCGTATTATGTATGTTTTCTCCATCTTTGGAATCCCCAATTCACTATAAAAAATTTTAAATCGACAACCTCTGATATATCTATAACCAGTTAGATCTTTAGGTAAAGCCCTGTGAATTATCGATTATACCAAAAAATAAAAAACAATTTCCCAATATACTATTTTGGGAAAACATTTTCCCAATCTATATTTTTTTGCAAGATTTTGTAGAAGAATGAGTGACTTGATGGGAAACAACTTCTAAAAGGAGAATTGAAACTAAACAATTTATTTTAAATCACCTTGGCTTCATTATTATCATACAAGGCGCTTTATGATAAAACACCTGTGGGAAATAAATTCTTCCAAAGGATCTTTATGATAAAGTGCCATAGTAAGAACTCCTTTAGAGAAGGATTTTTATTATAAAGTGCCCACCCTTTGTTAGAATTTTTTTTAAAGTTAACTATTTTATATATTTTTTAAAATTTGTTAATATTATTATATATATTATTATAATATATGTGAATATATATTAGTATAATTATGACCATAATTTTTTAAACTTTAAATGTTATGTTTTTATGCAATAAATTTTGTGTGATGTAATTTTTTTTATTTTGATGATGAAATTAGTTTTAATTTCATATATTTCTTCTATTTTTAGTATCTCTTTCATATATATTGTAGATTATATTTATAATTTTTCATTTATACACCTTCAAAGTTACCTTCTTGAAATATAATAATGTTACAAGTAGGTAACATTGAAAGATGTTAAATTATAAAGTATATATAAAATATAAATGAAATTTTTAACACTAAATAAACATTTAAAAATAATTATATTTTATTTTTATATGATTTTAGAGATACCTAATAAATTTTAATGTCCAAATGTTATGTATTGAAATAAAATTGTTTTGTATCGTCGAAATTAATATTAGTTTGTTATATTAATGAAAATAATTTAATCTGTAATTATTTTTTATATGTTTATGGTATTTTTAGATTTCATTTTAATTATATTTATAGTATTTTTTTTAAATTTCATCATTTTATAAATGAAACATAAAAAAAATTTATATTTCAAGTAAGAAACTTTAGAAACCATTAAAATATAAACTAAAGATAATATATATATTATACAAACATTTGTATAATTATTTAAAAAATATTGGAAAATAAAAGTAATTTCCAAAATATAATGCAACAATATTAATTTAAATTCATTCACATAATTTCTAAGAAACAGAACATTTACACATTAAAAAATTTATTTGCATATTAAATTGTATAAATAAAATCTTAATGACAATTAAAAAAATAATTGTGTAAATAAAAATTGTTTTTAAATAAAATTATTGTCACAAAAATAATAAAAAAAATATTTAAATTTACACAAAAAATGATTTCTATAAAAAAAATTATAAGAACAATTTTCATATTTTGAAACCATTATATTCTGTGCCATTGAAATTATTTTTCATAATTCTTTAATAATTTATTTTTTATTTTCAATTTTTTTATATTTTTAGAAGGTGTTTCAAATTTTATCTTCATTTTATTCCTACATTATAATTTATATGACTTCAAAGTCACAGAGTTGAAACATTATTATGCTTCAAGTAAGTGGCCTTTGAAGTGTATAAAATATAATATTTACATTCAAAGTAAATAAAACATAAAACATGGATTAAATATATAAAAAAATAATTGATGATTGAATTAGTTTTAGAAATATAATAATGAGAAATTAAATTAGTAGAGACTAGCTTTATTTATTAAAAATGAAGCATTAAAATGCCAAAAAAATTATGCACCTAAATTATTGTATAAATAAAATTTTAATGGTATTTTAAACATTAAAAGTTAATATAATAAAAAATTGAAAATAAAATTAATAAAAAAATAAAAAATATATTTTATGTAAAAAATGTTTTCTTCCAAACAAATTACAAGTTCAAATGTTACATTTTAAAACAACAGATCTTTGTTATATGTAAACTAGTATGTAATTATTTTATTTATAAAATTATTTTTAGTTTAAATTTTTCTATATATTTATTCAGTACGAAAATTTACATTTATATTGTTGTCTTGTGATTTCATCGTAATTTGAGCTCATTTGGCTAGGTTGCACTCCGTGCTGTAGGTTTTTAAGGAACTTAATTTTATAAAAACTCTTTTTTTGGTTTGTTCAAGTACATATCATGACATATCAACATTCCTTCTTCTTGAAAAAGTTGAAAATAATTCTAAAATATCTATCATAATATTTAACATCAAATAGATATTGTTTCATTTTTTTAACCATAAAACACACATTCAAACATTTTAAATTACTACAACTTCATTTTTAGTCATTTTAGGATAAAACACCTCAGTTTGACATGCCATTGGTTTCTAAAATTAAGTTAATAAATATATGGTTGTTTTCTTATGATTTCAATGCAATCTGAGATCAATTGGCTGGCTTTCACTCTGTGGCATTCATTTTTAATTAACATCATTTTCTAAGAACTCGTTATTTAGACCATTAGACCACATTACATGTCATATTGACGTGTCTCCCTCATAAACACATCAAAAATAATTCTACGATATATTTCATAATATTTTATATCAATTATATACCATTTTATATGGTTTTAACCATTTAACAAAAAAAATTTCATTTTAAATCACTAAAACTTCATTTTCAGTCATCTCGTGCAAATGAATCCTCGATTTAACATTCCATTAGTTCCTATAATTAAAATTAAATCAATGATTGTATTAATGTGATTTCACAACATTATGAGCTCAACTGAAAAGCTTGCACTATGTGGGGAAATTTTTAAATACCTTCATTTTCGAAGACCTCCTTATTTAGTTAGTTTGTGCACATCACATTTCAGATTGATGGACCATCTACTTGCAGAAATCAAAAATAATTATAATACAACATTCATAAGATCTAATTTCAATTGGCTTTTTTTATGTTTTTAACCATCGAACACACCTTTTAACACCCTAAATTACTAAAAAACTATTTTTGGTAATATATGGAAAACGACACCAATGTTTCATACACTGCAGGATTTTACAATTTAACGAACAATATACAATTATTTTTGTATGATTTCATTGAAATCTGAGATCATTTGGCCAGTTAGAACTGAGTGGCGCATGTTTTTAAATACTAAATTTTTATGAACTATTTATTTAGTCTAAATGAGAACATCACATGTCAGATTGATGCACCGTCTACTTACATGCATAAAAAATAATTCTAAGATAGTTTTCAAAATATTTTACATCATTTGGAGGATTTTTGTTCTAAATTTTTAACCATCAAATGCATGTTTTATCATTTTAAATTACCAAAAATTATTTTTAGTCATCTAGGAAAAAAAGCTCATTTTGATGCCTTGTTAGCTCCTATAATTCAAAAATCAATCACTGGTTTTTTTTCATTTTAATTCACAGCAATCCAAGCTCATATTTCTTGTTCGAACTAATAGGCACTTTTTTAAATACCATCACTTTCAAATAATTTCTAATTTAGTCCGTTAAATCACATCGCATGTCGGATTGACACATCATCTACTCTCAATTCTCAATAATAATTATAACACAACTTTAATAATATTTCACAACAATTGGAGATTGATTATTTTGTTTTTAAACATAAAATTTATGTTTTAGCATGTTAATTTACTGAAACTGTGTTTTTGGTGATCTCGGGAAAATGACACCTTGGTTTGATGTGCTGTCAGTTCCTATTATTCAAAAATAAAAATATGGTTATTGCATTTTTATTTCACTATAATTATATATAGTTTAACCTATTTTCACTTGGGGAAGGGAATTTTTAATGACCATCATTTTCAATGAACTCCTTATTTTTTTAGTTTGAGCATATCACATGCCAGATTGATGCACCACCAATGTATATGTCATAAATTTTATTTCAAACCAAATTATAATTCATAATTTATATGCTTTTAGATTTTCCTATTAATTTAAAATTTTCATTATATGGGAATTTTTGCCCATAAAATAATGTATAAATAAAATCTATGTGAAATTAAAAACATCGATTCAGAAAAATAAAATTAATTAAAATTAAATGGTCAAAAAAATAATTTATAAAAAATTTTAATTTACACAAAAAATGTTTGTTGTAAACATAATTTATAAGTAAAAATGTTTTTATTTGAAATAATAATATTTTGTTCCCTTGAATGTATTTTCTAACAATTTGTTTTACAATTTTTTTTATTTTCAATTATTTCTTATATATGTAATCCAAGATTGAAGTTTCATTTTGATTAGAAATATAGTTTAAATTTTATAGTCTATCAAAGTCACCTATGTGAAAAATTATTAAATTTAATGTAGGTTACTTTGGAATGCTATAAAATATTATTTATAATTCCAATTTAAATGAACCATAAAACATGGATTACACATATAAGAAATAGTTGGAAAATAATAAAAAATAAATAAATATAACAAACCAAAAATAATTTATAGTACACAAAATTAATTGATTTAAAAAATAACATTTAAACTTAAATAAATTTATGTGAAAAAAATATAGTACAAATAAAATCTATATGAAATGTAAAAAAAGTTCTGTGAAAATAAAAATTAATTGAAAAAAACTTGAATGTCAAAAAAATAATAAAAAATATTATAATTTACGTAATAAAATATTGCAATAAATACAATTTTTTATTAAAAATGTAATGTTTTGAAACAATAATATTTTGTTCCATTGAAATTAATTGTCATCACCATTTTTTATGATTTTTTCAACTATTTCATATATGCTTAATCCATGTTTTCATTTTCCGTTAGATTTGTAATAAAATTTATAATTTACAGGCATTCAAAGTCCCATAGCTGAAACATAATTACGTTTCAAATAGGTGATGTTAGAATCTTATAAAATATATACTCTAAGCTGTAAGACTAATCAAAATGGAACTTAAAACCTAGATCTTACATACAAGAAATAGTTGAAATATAAAAAATTTAATAAATATAAAAAAGAAAAAATAATTTACAAGGCACAAACTTTATTGATAAAAAATATTACATTTACACGTCAAACATTTTATATGCATAAAATATAGTATTGATAAAATCTATGGGAAATTTAAAACACTAATTATGAATATAAAAAATAATTAAAAATAAAAGGAATCACAATAAAATAATAAATAATAATAAAAATTATGTTATTATTTTTAAATATTATGAAATAAATTTTTAATAAATAATATTTAAATTTTAAAATATTTATATGAATTAAAAATAATAATAAGGAATAATTATTTAAATAATATAATTCTTATGATAACTAATAAATTAGTTAATAATTTAAATTAATATAAATTATAATTAAATTTTTAATATTAAAAATATAATTGTTCATAATAATGTTATTATTAACAATTTATAATACCAAGATTAATCATTTATAATAACCATAATAGATATATATTTAATAGTTTAATAATAATAAAATAAGTAAATTATAATTTTCTACATTATATATAGTCTAATTATTTATGTAGTTAATAATAATAAATAATAATATAATTAATAATTTTATTAATTATAAATAATCATTAAGTCGAAATAACTACATGCACATAATTATTAATTAATATTACTAATATTTAATGATAAAATTATTGTAAATTATTTGACAATAAAATAAAATATTAATTATTTTAATATATTAAAATTTATTTCTTATATTTTATAATAATACTTTTATTATTTTTACTTCTATATTTTTTATATTTAATAATTAAATTAATGTTATTTTATTATAAAATTTTGATCATATACATAATTATTGATATTATTTACTGAAAAGGTGTTATATATATATATAAACAAAACAAAGAAAACTAATTTTTTTTTTAAAATATTGGGGAGGGTACTGTTTGAATAATCACCCTCATAAAAACCAATACGATGAAGGCACTATCTGAGAAAATTCCTTCTACAAAATAATTCTAAAGATGGTTCTATCTATGAAAATGTATTCTCCAAAACAATTCTGAAGAAGTAGTTTTCTAAAACAAAACCTTCTTCAAAAAGGTTTTAATGTGGGCATTTTTTCAAAAAAATGTTCACCCTTCTAACTGATTTCCCCCATTCTCATAAATACTTTAGGAATATGTTTCCCAAAACAATATTTTATAAATAGTTTTCAAATTTCCTTTATATGTAGAATTTTTATAGTAAAGACAACCTAATCTCTCTTTTAATTATTTCTCATATTTTACATGTTTGTTATTTTGGTGTTTTAAAATTTTTAGAGTAGCAAGATTTTGTTTTTTAAAATTTGTATCTTCAACCCGCTACTTGTGATTACTCAAGGATCCATATGAAGGGATCTCTCCCTAGTATAAAGGGCGTTGAAAAATATGCAAAATGATTCTAAGAGCTATAAATTAACTATGATGTTTCTCAAATCACACTTCAAATACATGGATTCAAAATACATTTCCCAATTTCTTTCCCAACATTCACAAGACATAGAAATTGGATTATCATCCAGACAATCTACTATTCCACTATTCGAGGATCTTTCTCAGGTTCATGGTGTCAACATCGTCCCTCATGTCAATAAATTCTTGGTCTATCTCATCAAAATCATGAGTTTGAGTACTGGATATTTTGATTTTCACCATGCATTATTAAAGGCTTTTACTTCCATTTCATGATATGGGATTGAGTCAACCACCCAATAGGGATGGAAGCGATAGATTATAAAATTACATGGTAAACCACTATCAAATTTCTTTTCAGGTTCCCATGAAGAGTTTTCTTATGTCTTTTGGGAGTGATTTTAAAAATTAAATTACTTGATATTATTTTGACTAACTAATAGAAACTAAATAGTGCATACTGAAAAAAAAATTGTGATTTTTTGGAAAATGGGGATGTATAAACCTTCTATATAATTTTGGTGGAGGGAAATGATGTTAAGATTAGGGCTGGAAACATGTAGCTTCATTGAGAGGGAACAAATGGGTTTCCATCTTTTTAGTTCCCAGCTACCAATGAGGTGTACAAAGTTAGTTGAAGATTAAAACATGCGATAGTGGAAAGGTAATTTTTTATGATGACATGAGAAGATATCCATGATAGAGATTCATGCATCGAATGTCTTATTTTTTTCAAGGATAAATCCTCATGTCCCAATTATAATTATTGTTTGTATAGAAAAATGGTCTTTCCATGTGTTGGTGAAAAATTCAGTCAGGTGAGAGAAACATTCTTCTTAGTTTTGAGAGAAAATCTTTTGGGTGCATTGTAAAATTCCTTCGTGTGATGAGGAAGTTTACTTTGGGTGAAAAAAAATCCATCAGGTGAATTTTTTTGTGTCTTTTTACTGCCTCTATTACAACTTCAGGCTCCATAACAACAATTGGTATCAGAGGAGGTTCATGGTTTTAAACTGAGAAAATCAAGATATAGAAATGGATTCACATTTATGAGATCATTAGGGATCTTAAAATATTATACATGTAATTGATGTGATGAATCATTCTAGCATTTACATAGATGATCTGATACAGATCAATATCCAACTATAGTGGAGTTTATGTGACTAATTTGATCATTGGTGAGGTAATGATGGTTGATTCAAAAATCATAGTGATGATGTTGGGGAAGATTACAATGTAATATTCAAATTTAATATCACAATAGATATTTTTGGGAGTGATTTTTAAAGTTGAATTAATCGAGTTGTTTTTTTTGACCATGTCTCAATGAAAGAAATATGGTGTATTTAAAAACTCAATGTTCTATTTTTAAAATGACGAAGAATAAATCCTTCAATAAAATTAAGGTGCAAATAATCTTTGATATGCTGAGGGAGGGAAATATGAGTCTGGTTTTTCAAAGGGAGTGTTTCATTTGTGGTTTCCCAACTGCGGACAAAGCTATAAAAATCAAGGTGAAGACCAATGACATGTTAAAATGGTGAGAGAATTGTAAACAACAACCTATTAAGAGATCCATCATGGAGATCCATGTATCAAAAGTCCTCCTTGTTACAGAGATCATGTGGTGTTTCCATGTTGTTTTGATCGATGGTACAACAAAATTATATGTACTTGTGGGGTTGAAAAATTCCATTGGGTGGGAGAAAAGTTTTATCGAGTGTTGAGAGAAAAGTCCTTCGGGTTAATTGGTAAATTTCTTTGAATGATGTGTAAAATTACATTTGTAAGAACAATCCTTTAGATGAATTTTCTGGTGTTTTACGACTACTTCGACATGGGACATCATGCTCCACAAAAACCCTTATGCTTCTTATTCTTTTAATTATCTTATATACTCTGATAATTGGACCTTTTTCATCGAATGAGATGGTGAATGAGGTTTTCATGAGAGTTACTGTGACTCTATAAAATAATCCTAAGTAGGAAAATTCACCCATTATAATGTTATGGAATCAGATGATTATAATAGTTTTATTATTGAAAGTCACACAAGGTGTTTGACATTATCTGGATTGAAAATGTTGAAGGTAGGTATAGTGGATAGAATTATCAGAAATTCCTGTCATCCATTCAGATGGATAAGTTCTTGGTGGATAATTTACAGCCACATATCATCTCTTCTGAGCTTGAAAAAATTGGTTGAGAGATGGAGATTTTTCCATCTGATCAGTTGTCTTATGTTAGGGGGTACTTTTGAAAACTTGCAATCTGTGATGACAGTGGTTTGAGGAAATGGATTAAATGATACAATTCAAAAATACTAAGGAGAAATCAATAGAGTGGTTGTAATATTACTTCTGTGTGTGAATCCCCCATGTCATAAACCCTTCATTACACGGAATATGAGTCACTGACTAAGTCACCAAATTTTATAAATCATGTTTTCTATTTCTTGAATGGTAATATAATGAAACATTAAAATAAAATTATTCAGAATACTGATAATAGATGGATCAAATTCTCTCTAAAGGATGGATTATATTCTATAATATCTATTATGAGTCTCATTTATTATACATTCTATGAAAAATATGAGTAGGAATATGTTACTGGCGATGGAGAAGGTTACAAAACCCCATCTCCTCACCCCCCAAGTACTATCTTTCACACAATTTTTTATTGCGTCGTTAAGGATATTCTAGGAATTAAGACAATATTTGATGAAATATTTTGATATTATTAGGTTAAGGGTAAAATTATTAGAATAAAACAAGAAAAAAAGGTTCTAAATGGGGATTTTCTCAGAGAAGAAAAAAATCAATAGAATCTAACATACAAGATTCAAGAATTAATGAATAAATAATGAAGGGTATGATTTTTATGTTTTAGTCCCACCAGGACCTACGCAAATGGTAGAGAACAAAACCCTGACATTTGTTTTTACCAATTATTAAAATAATAATATAATTTAAATCTTATAAAAGTGATGAATGGTTAATAGAAGAATACAAAATATTCTAATGAAATGAATATCAAGATAAACCTGATGAACTTACAGTGTTAGATGAAAAGAGATCAGACTCTCTTAATCTATTGAAGTCCTCATCATAGGGTTGTACCAAAACTACATACTCACTGAGGATCCATGTTTTCTCTAAGGTAGTCAACATGACTAGATCAACTTCCACTAGGTAACTTGTCCTATCATATTTTTTTATCAAAGGATGATCTTTTCAAAGCTCCACCTAAAGTGACATACCAACATTATACTGCAGAGAAAGGCCAACACTAAGAAATATAATTGAGGAATTGGAATCATCGGGTTAGGGTTCAAGTGATATAAATGGGAGTGAAATCATTCCACATCTGTGAGATTATGAGATAGAAATGAATACATAAGATATGAGGGAGCATGGGGTGATCAATTACACCTAAAAAAGTGCCTCTAAATAGCAAGGCGTATCCCAATGGTCCGTGGAATATATCCTAACAGAAATAAAATGGTGTGAATTAATTCATGCAAGAAAAATAATGACACGGATGCATCAGGTGGATGAACAAATCAATGACATGTACAGGTCAAAGTACATGCCAAAATTGGTTTCCTAGGAACAAAACATTGGAAAAAAATTAATCTGAGAAGATAAAAAATAATTATAATGAGAATAATATTTCATTACTGAAAAACTAACAACATAAATAGATGATTAATGACTTGGAAATATTAATATTAAAAAATTGAAAAGCATAATTCAAAAATACCCATCATTTTCAAATTTAATTAGATATTTTCTTACACATATGGTTATAGAATTAGAAAAAAAAAGTCATTATATCTAGGGAAAACTTGAATTTTGATAGTACCACAGCTTTATAAAACTATTAGTCAAGTTATAGTCATTATGTGTCTTATTGACACACATAGTTCATAATTCTATAATATCTCCAATAAAATGTACCCTAAGTGCTATGTGTGTTGATTTACCATGTAATACAAAACGTTGAATAATTGTAATGTGTATTAACTATCATTATAAACATTTACAAAGTAATTATAATAGTTGAGTTCAGAAGAAAAGCCTTTAAGATATAAGTCATATTTAATAGCATCCATCAAGGCTATGTACTCAGATTTTGTGGTCAAATGATAAATCACAAACAAAATATTAAAATTCCAATAAAGAGGACCTCCAAAAGAAATGAATATCTGATAGTTCATGGATTTTATAGTATCAATATAACTTGTATAGTACAAATTTAAATATCTAATTATATATTCAAAAAGAATCCACATATTTATTGTAACATAATAACGTATTAGATCTACAGGATAAATACTGACAAATAAATTTTAGGGAATGAAATTGTGGCCTTCCTGGAGTGGCCATAAACATTATATGGGTACAGATTGTGAAGTAAATTTTGGGCCTAGTTTTCATCATGGAATACAAGTTATTACCCAATATATTAGTATAATGGATTTTATACATAAACTAAATATCATCGGTAGCCATGGGTTCTTGTGTCGAAGATAATGTAAATTATTCTCCATGAGGTACTCTAACAGTTTAGAGTGATTTAAATAGGTATATTTTGATAATATTTAATATATTAGTTTGTTGTGATAAATAAAGAAATTTATTATTTCTTCTTATAATTATTTCAACACCAAGATTTTAATTATGTGATCCTAAGTATTTCATTTCAAACATAACTTTTAATTGAGATTTTGAATCAGTAATTATTCACATGTTTTTCAAATAATTAGAATATAATCAATATAAAAAATAAAATAATGCATTCGACTTGTAATGGATTTGAAATAAAAACATGCATAATATTTACTCCTTGTAAATTGGTTGTGATGAATAAAAAATCATTTTTGGAATCATTTTTTTAAGATTATTTTATACCATAAAATGATTTATTCAAAAGGAAAACGAGGTAGGATTTGAATTCTCATGAGTAACCATCAGGAGGCCTGATGTAAACTTGAAAATTTAAATCACCAAGTATAAAAAGTAGTTTTAACATCATGTTTTCAATAGAAATTCCATTATAGGAAAAAAGGAGACCACCATCCTATTTGAATAAAATTCATAACAACAAGGTGAAAATTATCATAATATTCAGTTCATTTTCATTAAAGGAACCCTTTAGAAAATACAATTTCTTTAAAAATAATACTACATCCAGACATGTTATCTTATTTCATTTTATAAATCCATATAGAATCAGTTGCATTAGAATTGGGCTGTCTATTAATAATATACAAGCGTTATTTTTTCATATGGAATGTATTTCTTCAATCTTGGAAAAGACCCATAATTTAGAGTCTTTAATTAATGGGAAATCTTATAAGTCTAAGGATCATCATAAGCTAGGTCATGGGTAACATGAAACGAATATGAAGCTATATCATATTATCTGAACATAGTAGGAGGTCTAGGAACTATCCTAACTCTACCATGGTTTAATTAATTGTCTGTACTATTAGAAGGATGTTCTATTTCAAAATATGAACTTGAACTATAGTTAGAATTTTCTCAAATTTTTGGATGTGGAATAGGTGAATTGGGCTGGATACAAGCCTAAAAATGGGTTGGAGGCTTAGTTTCATCAGCCTTTTCTATTCCTTGATCATTACTATCAAGTGTGACATTCATGAATTTTAGATAATATGACTTCTGTAACAACATTAGATGATAGTTCTATTTCCTTGGGCGATGCTTAGGATTCCTGTTTCAGACCTAAAAGTGAACATATTTTTGTTTAGAATCCATAAGGAAATTAGGTTTTTATGAAAGTTGGGAACCCCCTATCATAAAGAAATGTAATGATAGAATAGTCATTTAGTTATATTAAAATTGATCATCTTCCATCTACATTACACCTCTTATTATTTCATAAGAGGAAATATCATTATAGTATCTCTATTACTTTTAGGAATGAATCTCTAATTGTACACATGTGAAAAGGGATGCCTAAGTCAAGCACCAAATCTCGATTGAAATATTTCCTAAACAAATTTTACACTTCAACTATGTTATAACCAGAGTCCACTAAAAGGGACTGGTCATTGGGTTGTTTATTTCCATGTTCTTGTTTAATCATTCCACACTTAGGAACAGTGTATCAGGGATTACCACAATTAAAGAACGAAAATAGAATTTTTAGGAAAATTAGACATTGGTTTGGGTTGCTTATTCTTTGTATTTTATGTTTATTAAACTCTTTATGTTTACCTTTATACTATGGTATACCCCTAGTAAATAGGATCTCCACATCACCTTTTATTCAAGTTTTAGAATTCACTTATTTTGAGAGAAGGGATGACATAACCAATTTTAGGGTTACTGAATCATGGATATTCGCCATGGTATCTACTATAATACAATTGAAATTATAAAAATAAATTATAATGATTATTTCATAATATTTATCATTAAAAGTTACATTTATGTTGGCTAAATATAACATAAATTTGTAAAATTCATATAAATGGGCCTTAATTAAACTAGTGGGATTATTTTCAAAAGTGAACATTATTTATTTTTATATAAAGACTTTCAACTATATAATCTATCATGTATAATTATTTCTACATTTATCCATATACTAGTAGTATTATATTCATATAAAATATCCCAAAGTACATTATCTTCTAAAGAAAGCATAAAATAACTATGTTCATTAACCAAAACATCCAGAGAAGCATTTGGATATTCATTGATAGTATGCCTGGTTTTGTTTATATTTAAAATCTGTTTCTTATGCCTATAGAGGGAATGAATTAAAATTTTCCTAACCATAATATATCTCATCTTAGTTATCCAAATGTTAAAATCATTATAGCCATCAAATAACAGGATTTAAAATAATTTTTTTGACACATTTACCTAAATGAGTAGATGTAGAGTTATTACAATCAATTTTAAGTGTAATACCCAAACAACTAATTAATCTCAAGGGTAAATGATAATTATCCAAATAGATTCATTATTAAGAGGAATTATGTGAGGTTAAAATGGATCTAAATACAAAGAATAGATAAAATAGGTGATTTAATAAGATATTGAAATGAAGAAATTTAAAAAAACAATATTGAAAGGAAAAAAAGGTTTCAATAGTGAAGGAGAACCTATGAGGCTATGATACCACTTTGTGGGGGGTAAAGGTGCAGTGATCAAGCTTGAACACTTAAAACCAAAAGGACTGAACTAGGTAATATTCTTTTATAATTCAAAATCAATAGAACGGAACATACAATATGCAATAATTAAAGAATAGAAAAAGAACAAAAAAATTCTCGTGATTCGGTCCCACTAGTAACTATGTGAATAGAAAGAACACCCCCACATATGTGTTTTTTTAAAGACTAAAAGAAGACCTCGATTTACATCAAAAAAGAGTGAAGAAACATCACCATAAGAATAAATAGGAATGTACTATAAAACATGAATAAAAAATGTGATGAAATTTCAGGGTTAGATGTAATGAGGTATTATTGTCTTGGTATCTAAAAGCTTTATCAAAGAACTAAACTGAAACATCATACTTAGTTAGGATTTATGTACTCATAAAGGCACTCCACTGGACTGTATTGATTTCCACTTGGGTACTCAACCTAGCGTCTTCTTCATCAAATGAAAATGTCATCAAATATCCACATGAAGTAGTAACCAAGTAATGTACAGTGGAGAATAATCAACAATGAGACTTGCCACTAAGAAACCGGAGGCACTGGGATATGGATTGAGATACATAAATAGAAGTGATAGAATACTACAACATTGAGGGTATGGGACAAAAAGGAATTCCAATGTGACTATGCAGCAGGTGGTGATATATTCCTCAAGACATTAGCAAGCCTAAAAAGAGAAAGGTCAATCCTTGAGCCCCAAAAAATAGAGATGAATAGAAAATAAATGGTTTGAATGAATAAACCTTACCAGGTAGAGTGAGGATGAATCATGTGGAACAAAATATCAACATACAATAAAAAAGTCCCCATGTTTTTCTAAACTAGCATGAGAAGTAAGCATATTCCACATGTACAGGTTAAAGGACATTCCCATGTGGGAGTCCCCAACACCAAAAATTGTCCTAGAAAATTAAATTTGTAATGATAAAAAACAGTTATAATAACAATAATAGTGAAAGAATCTAGAAATAAAAATATAAATTTTAGAATAATACCATAGTGATTTTAATGTGAAAACAAAATTGAATACCATAATTCACATATATTTCATGTGTGTGTGATGTATTGGTGGAAAGTAATTAATATGATATTCTTAAATACTGTTATGTAGAACAAGTAATTTTCACCAATCAATGCTGGTAGATTTAAGATATATATAACTATGTGGAGTCTTATTCGCTCTCTATAGGAACCAGCTGATTCCTACTATCCCTCCTCCGAGACAATAACCCATAGGCTTTCAGATACATCACTAACCCAATATGCATCCTCAATGTATGTCCCCGGTATGGACTCTGTTGTTATTGTCTCATGTGAGGTGCACCTTGAAAAGAAACTCAAACATCAGGATTTTTGTGTGGGAAGGATATTTTGATAGGAAACTATATTTTTGGGATCTTATCATGATTTTTGAATTTATTGTGTTTATGCTATGGGGTGATGGATGAGAGGAAGAATGGTTTCTACTTTTCCGCACTTAAATTTTATGTGTGTGAAATTTTCCTTTTCACATACTAAGAGCAGGGATACCGGTTAGTTTCTGTGTTTCTAATGAATTTTTTATTTTCTTATACAATCCAATCTGCCCTTATCTCCTATATCTCTCCCTCATTGATTTTGTATAATTTTTAATTTATATATTTTTTGGAAATAATAATCCATGTGATCATTAGTGTTTTAATTAAGATCTTTACATTTATTTTAGCTACTATTACTCTTGACCATCATGGTAAAAAAACAAAAAAGAATGAATTTTCTAATGGAAGTAAATAATAATAGATTTTTTTATACCTTCAAAAATGAAATCAATGAAATTTTTGAATAATTATTTCTCTTAGTTTTAATAGTTCATTATTTTTTCTACTACAAGACATCTTATCAATTTTTCTCAATATTAATATTCTTTAACCTCTCAATCAATCCAATTATGTTAGAATAAAATGGATTTCATTTATGTTTATGGAATTAATTCTTTACATTGGTCGATTTGTGCATATAATCTGTTTAGATGTTATGAAACACTATATGATAAGAAGTTGTAGAAAGTTAGTTCAACGTCATAGTTGGTCTCTCATTCGAGATGATGTTAAATTTTGGGAAAATTATAATATGTTGAGGAAATGTTCTTTCTACAAAAGATTAATATAGACATTCCATATTTAGTAGCCTATGAGAATAATCATTAAATTTTTTTAAAACTAAATCTAAAGGGATTTATTATGAAAAATTATTGTGTCCACCAATAAAATTCATAATGATTTTTATTGACATGTCATTGGTTGCCCTATTCTTACATCTATGTACGAATGGAATTTCCCCATGAATGTGATTCAATGATTTATGCAGAACCATCACACAGGAATTAGTGTTAGAGTTTTATATAAGGCCTCCATAATATTTCTTAGTCCTTCAAACCAATAGAAAACCATCAGGGAAATGAACTATTCTGAAATTAAGAGAACCACTATATCAAATGGTATCATATTGGTTACCTATTAATTATGGTTACTTGTTATGGGGAGGAACTCACTAACTACATGTGATAGTGCCAATGGCCATGAGAGTTGACGTAATGAACCTATGGTGGATGGGGCATCAATTCTAGCTTAGATAAGAAGACTCCTTATGATGTAGGGAGGATAAAATGGGATGCATCTATGAGGGATGTGGAAAAAAGATATATTAGATTATTTACTCTTAGGAAGGAATGGTTATATACACCTAGTGATGGAATTACACAGTTAGATCTTATGTAGGAAGGGATAGGTTGAGATCTATCAACTCACATACTAGTTGGGAAACCAATTAATGATTGTGGTTTTGAGTGGTGGGATACTTACTAGTTTACTCTACCATGGTAGTATATGTTTGAAAAATATGGATTCCCCCTCATTCTAAGGACAAGGAAAAGTGTTATCAATGTTTTATAAGTAAAGTATAACAAAATTTTTATTAGTTATAATAGGGGATCTTATCCACTATGAGACCTCTATTGGTAGTGTCTGTGTGGAAAATTTCATCAATGGCCTCTCAAGGAATCAACCATGAGGGGATTAACCCCTCAGACAGATAGTTGATTACAATTGAATTGATGAAAGTACACTATATAATTTCAAATGGGATAATTGTGTGAGGGAACCTAGGACCCATAAGGGATGCAACTACCATTGAAGTTTTTCATGGTCTCTTAGAGCCATGGATATTTCATATCAAAAAATTCAAGAAAGTTGTAACTCATGTTTGAGAAAAAGGATGGCTAAGTATCAATACATGAAGGAAATGAAAGAAATTATGTTATTATTATTTAAAAAGGAAAATTTAAAATATCAAATAAAAGGAACCCCATCTCGAATTTTCATCACAACAATATCCATTCTATACAAATATACAACAAAAAAAATATAATAAATTAATCACCAATGAATAAATAATTCTAAGACACCATGTATTTTATACAATATAATATGATATCCTGGAAACATGAAGCAAAAAATGATCTATATGTGATTCCAAATTAGATTGTCTAACCCACTAAAATTGGTTAATAGAGAATCTTTGGATAAAGATGAAATTGAATCCGTACTTAAAATTGAGATGCATTTATTACTTTATATGGATTCTTTAGCTTCCATGTCAATAAAGAATTCATTAATTAAATTATAAATTATATAAAAATAATATATAAATAAAATAACAGAGGGTTCATAGAACATAAATTATTTAAAAAGGAGAACATATATAGTTTAACATGAATTAAAATGTTAAATGAATTTGACCTCCTAAAAATATCACTCCACAAATAATGTCGATTTGAATGGGAATCAATTTATCTATATTTGATGAGGTAATCAAACATGATCAATTACTAGTAAGGATAAAGTAGTATGATATTATAAGAAATTTTATGTGAAATCAAATTTCGTAAAAAATAGAATAAGAAATATTATAAGGAAACCAAACTAATTGGGTGAAAAGTTACCATATGATTTCAATTTATGAGAAATAGATAGCCTTGAGTGGATATTGCATCGAATTAGGAATATTTTGAAATTGTTATCCTCAATTATAGATAGTGAATCTCTATGAGTTTTGGCATGATTATTAAGAGAACATAGATAGAAAAGATGAGAGAGTTATTTATTTATAATAATTTTAGAATAATTTTTGTTTCAAGAATATATTTAAATAGATGAATTTGAGGGGAATTTTTTAAGGACATGAGAGTTCCTACTTGAGGATAATATTTGACAGATTATAACTCAAAATATATTCTACAAGAACATAAGAAACAATGAGAATATTGGGAATGACACTAACATCAATTGTTTTATAGGTAGATAATTCATAGAAAAACTGAAGTGGTATAGCTATGAAAAAACAATAGAAAAAAAGGAAATGAGAAAAAAGAGTTTACCAAAAAGAGATAAAAAGAAAGGAGATAAAAATGACCAAAAAAATAAAGTATTTTGAATAAATATGAAAAATTAACGATCAAAATGGATAAATAAATTTCATGTTAGAAACATATATATAATAAATAGAAATTAATTCTGAATCTATTTCAAAAATTAGGAACAAATTTCAAAAAACATTTCAAAATAGAACAGAAAGTGAAATAGTAAAACAAAAGCTTGAAATTGAGATTGAGATCCATCATTCAAAAATAATGATATTTAAATTCTCTTTCCAAAAAACACAAAGATCCTTCAGAAAATAGTTCAATTCTAGTAGTTCATTAGCAATGAAAACCAATAGTGTTTTCATGATTTCATAGTGTTGTGGATTTTATAGACAAACACTTGCAGGCATGTCCTAACTCCCAAAGGAAATAAAATTATAATCAAGTATTTAGATATGATGGAATACAAAATTATCTACACTATTTTTATTAGAGAAATTAAATAAAAAATATAAAAATCAAAGAAACCCCATCACAAATTTAAATTTGAAACAATCCATGATAAACAATCAAACTGCTGTAAAATATAAAAAACTAATCGCCATTGAAAAAATAGTTCTAAGACCCTGTGAAAGTTATGCATCTGAATAAGTTCAGCTGGAAACATGAATATCATAATGATCTATCTACAATTCCAATGTATGACATATAAAACAATATCAATGATTACTAATTAATTTAGAGATGAAGGTGAAATATAATTGGTACCTAAAACACAGATGTAATATAGGGGATTCATCGTGAGATTAACTAAATAATTATCTACTAGATTAATAAATTACATGAATATTAATGCAAAAATTGAATGATAAAGAGGATTTAATGAACATAAATTACTAAATATGTACAACAACACAATATAGTTATCAAAAAGAAAAAGTAAAATTTATATGACCTCAAATATTGATTAATCAATGAAATAAATATGATTTGAATGGGAGTAAATTTATCTATATTCAATATGGTAATCAATCCAAAAAAATTTATATGAAAGAGGGAGTTATATTAAATTTTAATAAGACAAAATTTAAATATGATGTAGGAAATCAAGTGGAATATATGACATTATATGGAAGCTAAAATAATTGGGTAAAAAATTATCAATGATGTTTTAATGGTGGGAAATAGATACCCTAAACATTATACGACATAAACTCTGGGGTAGAAGAATGGGGAACAATAGTGAGGGGTGCTTGATGGGTGTTAATGGTGAATGGAGGGATGGGGGATTGATTAAGGGGGGAGGATGGGGGATTCTTGTATGGGGGAGGCATCACGGGGCCGAGAGGAGGTGGGGTATGGAACATGATAGTGTGTAGGGGACGGGGAATGATGGGGGATCAACGGTGGGTGGATGTGGTGAGATGCGATGTGGGGGCTTGATCGTGGATGGTAATGGCAGCTGAGGGTGGAATCATTGTGCAATGAGATGGCTTAGTGGCATATGAAAATGGCTATCGGGTGAGGTGGGGGACACAGCTTCGGGGCTCAATGGTGGATGGTAGAAAGGCGGGGGGGACATGGCTCAGTGAGGGAAGAGGGGTGTTCTAAATGGTGTGTGTATTGGGGGGGAGCTAGAATAGATGAGGAATATGGAGAACATTGGTATGGATTCAAAAAAACCCACTGTCTGCTACTTGGAGGTTTCTAATAGGGTGCATAGTGATCATCAATTGGAGGTTTCCTAATTTCACCCTCTAAAAAATCCCATTTTTCTTGTAGTATTTTTTCAATTCTAAAAAATCCATGATAAATACAGTATTTATCATCATTGGTAAAATATACCTTAATCTTCACTTTTTAGGATTGATAAAAGGTGTATTTATCAACACTGAATAACATTACTAAACTAGAAAATTATTATTTTTTAACTTTTTTAGTTACTTTACTAAAACCTTATATCAGCACCACTCCTCCACCACCATAAATTCTAAAAAAGAACTAATAAAGACACTCTTCATCATCACTGTTAAAATATAACTTCATCATCTCTTTTTATAGTATTGGTAAAAGGTGTCTTTAATAGCACTAAAAAACACTAACTATATATATATATATTCAACATGTTTTGGTATTATGCTCACTAAATGTATTTTTGTCCAACCCTCCCCCTTCACCATCATTTTCCCCCAGACCCCCCCACTTTCTCACATGTGGACCTCTACCCCTTTATTAGCATGCCCCCCCCCCTTTTAGAGCTGTCACCATCCATGCTCAACCGTGAATGCTTGGATTCTATCATGAGACCTTCATTCCCCTCATTTTAGATAGATCACCTCCTTTGGGAATTATCAAACTTAATACTAATGTGGGTACTTATGGGGATAGTTTTGTTGTCATAGGGGTAGTTCTTCAGGATCATTCTTTCTCTATAATTGCAGCTCTCCATTCATTGGAAATTACTTTTTGGTCTCCACCTTTGGCAAAGGCTATGGCTATTTGGAAGGGTGTGCATTTCATATCATCTCAGGGATGGAAGGATTTTGTTGTCAAATCTGATTGTCAATTTATTGACAACATGCTGAATAAGAATTAAGGTGGCCACTATACCTGTTGGTCCATTATTTACATCATCAGATCATTGGTGCCTTTTTTATCTTCCTATTGTTTTTCCTTTTTCAGGTGATAGGGAAATTGTGCGGCTCGTTTCATAGATTCCTTTCGGAATCATCAGGGGTCTAATTATTGTCTTTCATCTTTTCCTCTATAATTATGTACATTTGATTTGGATGATATCGATGTTTTGAGGATTGTCTTTTCATCATATATATTTTTATATTTATATGTATTTACATAAAACTTTTCTATCAACCCTTTATTAATATATTTATATAATTATATAATTATTTTTAAAAATATGTATAAAATTTATGTTTTGTGTGTGTGTTTGTGTGTGTATGTTTCTTTTTTTAGTCACACGCATATATATGTTTTTGTATGTGTCTAACATATATATACATATATACATATAATATTAATCATTTATATATATTTTAAAATACACATAAATATATATCCATCTATTAATACACACACATATACTTATATAAACACTATACATATAGCTATATAATTACATACATATTCATAGATTTTTATAAAGTTAATAAAATGTATAAATTTTAATTTTAAATAAAATAATCAAGAAATGTTTATTTTCATATGGTTTATATAATTAAAATATATTTTAGATGTAATTTTTTTAAATATTTATTTTTTTAACTACTTTTTAATGTGTAGATATATAAAAATTTGTTTGTATACTGATATTTTAATTTAAATAAATACTAAAATATTAAAAACATTAAATTCTCAACACCATAATAAATATATATATATAATCTTGGAGAATAAATTAAATCTTCATTGAAAAACAAGATGACCCTCTTAAACAAATTTGAAATTCCATCAAATGATAAAAAAATATTTTTATCTCAACTAAAAACTTAGTTTTGGCTTTCTTTTGAACCCTCTAATGATATAAGATACAGACCATGCCCCCTTGTTCAACATACATAGATCATATTGCATGATTCAATTTGATATCTTGTGGAGCTCAAACCGACTCCCTAATCAAACGTTATGGTCATTCGAAGTTCAATCACTTTTTTTAACTTGTCATTTGATTTTAATTAATATACTTATTTTTTATATCATGAAATTATTTTCTAATTCCTATTACTCAATATTAATTATAAAAGTTTTCATTAATATTAATTTTTTATTATTTCATAAACCATTTTTTACTATATATGTTATATATTAAGTGTAAATAAACATTTAGTACTATATAAATCATATTTAATAAAATATTATATATATAAAAATAAAAATATTTTTTTAAATAAAAATAGGTTTTTTAATCATATATACTTTTTTTTTATTTTATCAGCGTTGAGAAAAATGATTCCATAATAATGAGGTAAGAATTTTATTCATTGGAGTTGATCATATTAATTAGGAATATATTATAGAAAGGGTTCAAGTTACTTCAATGAAACTATGTTAATTTATAACTCACTTGGATGACAAACATTAAATTAATGAAAAATGATTTTAATAATTTTAATTACAAAACTAAAAATAATAATACTATTTTTCAGCCACAAAGGAGTGGAAATCAGAGTGAAAATTTAAAATATTTTGAGAGTAAATTTGGCAGGGGTGTTTCGGTAGCCACAACATTCTTATTTCTTATCCACCGCTATCAAATTCCTTTTATTTTCTCCATCATTGTCATACCTAGTTTAGTATCAACATTTTTCAATCTGTAACCTCTGATTTATCAATGATCATCCAGATCCTTAGGTAAAGCCTGATGAATTTTCTTTTATACCTAAAAATAAAAAAAATACCTTATATACTATTTGGGAAAACATTTTCCCAATGTACGGTTTTTTTGGAGCGTGGTTTTACAAAAGGTTGAGCACCTTGTTGGACAATACCTTATACAAAGAGAATTGAATATTGGCATGTCATTATTAAGTGCCTTGGCTCCATTATCATCTTACAAGGTGATTTATGATGAAATTCCTTCTGTATACAATTTCTTCATAAGGGACTTTCAGATAAATTTCCTTATTAATAACTCTTCTAAAGATGAATTTTATGATAAAGCGCCCACCCTTGTTCAGAAATTATTATTAATCTATACTTTTTCATATTTTCTTTAATATTTATCAATTATATTAAATATTTCATTTAGTACTTGTGAATATATATTAGTATAATTATGACCATAAATTTTTTAAACTAAAAATGTTAATTTTTTATAAAATAATTTTTGTGTCATGTAAATTCATTTTTTTACTTTGGTTATGATTTTTTTTAATTTCAATTATTTATTATATGTTTAGTCAATGTTTCCAGTTTCAATTAGATTGTATTTATAATTTTTATTTAACATGCCTTCAAAGTCACCTACTGGATATATAATAAGGTTATAAGTAGTTGACTTTGAAATACTTTTAATTATAAAGTATAAATACAATATAAATGAAATTTGGAACACTGAATAAACATTTAAAAACTCATTTTATTTTATTTTTCTAAGCCTTTAGAGCTACCTTATTTTTTTTAATGTCCAAATGATATGTTCTAAAATGTAACTATTTTGTATCATCTATATTACTGTCAGTTAATTATCATTATGAAAATAATTTTATTTATAATTATTTTTAATGGGTCAAGTCTATTTTTAAAATTTATTTTATATTATATATACAATATATTTTTTATAATCATTCAAAGTTGCATACCTGAAATGTAAAACAAAATATATCAAATTGGAAACTTTAAAATCCTGTATAATATAAACTATAAATACAATATAAATAATATTTAAAACATTGAATAAATTTATAAAAAAAAAATTCAAAAATAAAAATTATTTTAGAAATACATGTAGCATAATTAATCTAAATTACCTTAACATTATTGATTAAAAACATAAAATTTACACTTAAAAAATTAATCATCATAAAATATAATATGGGTAATGTCTAAATGAAATTTAAAATACCCATAGTAAGAATAAATATTATTGGAAAATAAAATTAATTTCAAAAAAATAATAAACAAAAAAATTTAATTTACACAAAAAATGTTTTCTGCGTAAAAAATAATAAGTACAAATGTTAGGTTTTGAAACAATAATATTGTTTCCCATTGATCTTTTTTTTCACCAATTTTATGAAATTATTTTTATTTTCAAAATTTATTATATTTTCTGAAAGTTTTTCAAATTTTACCTATATTGTATTTCTACATTACAATTTATAGGCTTTGAAAGTCACACATTTGAAACATTATTATATTTCAAGTAAGTGAATTTGGAAGCCTATAAAATATAATCTTTATAAAAAATTTAAATGGAACATAAAACACATATTGAACATATAAAAAATTATTGATGATTAAAGTAATTTCAGAAATATAATAATAAAAAGTTAATTTATTTAATACTAAATTTATTTATTAAAAATAGAGAATATACACATCAAAAAATACATCCACTTAAAATATAGTATATATAAAATATTAATGATATTTAAAACATTGACCATAAAAATATAAAATATTAAAAAATAAAAGGAATATAAAAAAATTTATATTTTCTATAAAAATGTTTTTTGAAAAAAAATTATAAGTACAAATGTTACGTTTAAAAAATATATTTATGTTTTGTAAATTATATTATGTTTAATATATTTATAAATTTTATTTATTTACTTAGTACAAAAAATTACATTAATATTGTTTTCTAATGATTTCGTAGTAATCTGAGCTTATTTGGCTGACGAGCACTCTATGACTTAAATTTTTATGGAAATTCATTTTGAAAAACTCTTTATTTAATATGATTGAGAACATCCCACACCGTAATGAAATTAATTTTATTCATATAATTCCAAAAAAATCCAAGGAAACTTTCATAAGATATCATATAAATTAGAGATCATTTTCTATGGTTTTAACCATCAGACACACGTTTTAGCATTTTAAATTACTGTAACTATGTTTTAGGTATTCTCTGGAAAAGAACACCTCAGTTTGACATGCTTTCACTCTATAAAATTCAAAAAGAAATCTACAGTTGTTTTCTTGGGATTTCAGAACATTCTGAGCTCATTTGGATGTCTTGCACTCCATGGAACACGTTTTTAAAGACATTCATTTTCTAAAAACTTATTTTTTAGTCTATTCGAGCACATCACGTGTCCGATTGACCTGCCATATGCTTGAACACATCAAAAATATTTCATAATATAGATTTCATAAGATTTTAAATGAATTAAATAGCATTTTCTATGGTTTTAACCATAAAAAAATATTCTAGCATTTTAAATTTCTGATATTTCATTTTTAGTTATATCAGGTAAATGAAACCTTTATTTATCATTATATCAATTCCTATTATTGAAAAATAAATTTGTGGTTTAATTCATGTGATTGTACAACAATATGTGCTCAATTGGATAGATCTTACTCTATGGCGTCCATTTTTAAAAACTATTAATTTCGATGAGCCCCTTATTTATTCAGTTAGAGCACATCACATGTCAGATTGACGCGCTGTGTAATCACACATGTCACAAATATTTCTAATATAACTTTCATAAGATCTCATTTCAATTAAAGATCGTACTATATGATTGAAACCACCAAATAAATGTTTCTCCACTTTAAATTACTAAAACACTATTTTCCATCATATTGGGAAAACAACACCTCAACTTGATGGGTTGTCAGATCAAATAATTAAAAAATTAATCTATCCTTATTTTCATGTGATTTAATTGAAATATTAGTTGATTTGTACTGGTTCACACTCAATAGAATATGTTTTTAAAGAATGTCAATTTATAAGAACTTCGTATTTAGTTCTTTCGATCACATCACATGTCATACTGATGTAACCTCTACATGCACAAACAAAAAATAGCTCTATAATAGCTGTCATAATATATCAGAGTAATTGATGATTTTTTCTAAGGTTTGACCATGAAATCAATTTTTTAGCATCTTAAATTATCAAAAATACTTTTCCGATCATCTGAGGAAAACGATAGCTCAACATGATGTACAGTTAGTTCCTAAAAAAATCAATAAATAATTTTTTTCTTATCATTTAACTACCCTTAGATCTCATTTTTATTACTTGAAATCAGTTTATCATGTTTTTTAAGACCATCATTTTCGAAGAACTTCTCGTATTGTTTGTTAGAGAACATCACATGTCAAATTGAAATGCCGTCTACTCGCACATGTAAAAAGTAATTATAAGACAAAATTCATAATATTTCATGTCAATTTGGATATCATTTATTATGGTTTTAAGCATAAAATGGATATTTCAGCAATTTTAATTCCTAAAACGATGTTTTTGGTCATCTTAGTAAAATGACACATTGGTTTGACGCACTGTCAGTTCCTATAATTCAAAATTAAATCAATAGTTTTTATCATACGATTTCACTACAATTAGATCTCATTTGAGCTCTTTTCACTTAGTGGAACACATTTTTAATGACCATCATTTTCTAAGTACTCTTAATTTAGTCAGTTTGAGCACATCATATATCATATTGATGCACCATCTGAGTGTATTCCATAAATGTTATTTTAAACCAAATTATAATTTATATAATATAATCTTATAGAGTTTCCTACTAATATGAAATTTTAGTCATATGAGAATTTAATCCCATAAAATAAAGTGTAAATAAAATTTATATGAAATTTAAAACATTGATTGTAAACATAAAAATTAATTAAAAATAAAAATAATGTCAAAATAATGATAAAAAAATAATAATTTACACAAAAAAATGATTTCTATTGAAAAAATTTATTATTACTAATGTTTTATTTCGAAAAAATAATATTTTATGCCATTGAATATATTTTTCATCATAAAAATTTATAATTTTTTTATATTAAATTCTTTATTATATTTTAAATAAATGTTTTATGTTTTATTTACATTGGACATATAGTTTATATTTTAAAGGCTTTCAAATTTACCAAAATAAAACATTATAACATTTAAACCAGTCTAAATGAAACCTAAAACATGGATTAAATATATAAGAAAAAATAGAAATATAAAAATAATTACTAAATTTAAGAAACTGAAAAGAAGTTATAGGACACAATCATTATTGATTTAAAACATATTATTTAGACTTCAAAAAAACTTTTTTCAAAAAATATAGTATAATTAAACTATATTTTAAATTTAATCCATTGTTTGTGAAAATAAAAATTAATTTAAAATAATGTGAATGTCAAAAAAATAAGTAAAAAATGTTAACTTTTGGAAAAAAATATTTTTTTAAATATAATTTATAAGTATTAATGTAATAATTTGATGAAATAATATTTTTTGCCACGAGAATTTTTTTCGTCACCATTTTTTTCAACTATTTCATATTTGTTTAATCTATGTTTTATGTTTCATTTAGATTGGTCTTACAGTTTATATTTTATAGTCCTTAAAAGTACCCTCCCAAAAAGTTAAAACTCAATGACCATTCGAAATGAAAGTTTAAACTTATATAAAAAATATATGAAATTGTTGAAAATATAAAAAATATAAAAAATATGACTAATCAAAAAAATTTACAAGCAACAAATTTTTTTGATTAAGAACATTAAATTTACACTTCAAAAAATTTATATGCATAAAATCAAGTATTGAAAAAATTTATTTGAAATTTAAAACATTGACTATTCTTATGGAATTTAATTGAAAAGAAAAGGAATCCCAATAAAATAATAAATTATAAGTAAAAATAATTTTATGATTTTTTAATAATATGAATTATGTTTTTAATAAATAATAATTACAATTTAAAATATTTATATGAATAAAAATAATAATAATTAGTAATGATGTAAATATTATAATTATTATTATAACCAATAAAATAGTTAATAATTAAATTTAAAATTAATTAAAATTTTAATATAGAAAATATAATTTTTCCTAATAATTTTATTATCAACAAATTGAAATAAAATTATTTATTCTTTATAGTAACCATAATAGATATATATTTAATATTTTAATAATAAATAAAAAATAAAAAAATATTTTCTATATTATGTATTATATAGTTATTTATGTATTTAACAATACTAAATAATAATATAATTAATAATGTTAATAATTATAAATAATCATTAAGTTGAAATGATTATATGTGCATAATTATTATTTAATAATAATAATATTTAATGATAATATGATTGTAAATTATTAGAAAATAAAAAGAAAATAGTAATTATTTTATTTAAGAAAAAATTATTTCTTATATTCAATAATATTATTTTTATTATTTTTATTTTTATATTTTTTATATTTAATAATAATGTAAATATTTTTTTATTTATATTATTTAAGTTATATACATGATCATTATTGTTATCATTTTTATTTTTTTATTGAAAATGTGTTATATATAAAAACAAATCATAATAAAAAATTAAAAAAAAATTTATATATAGGGCAGGGTGATGTTTGAAACATCACCATCTTAAAAACCATTATGAATAAGGTGTTATCTGAGATATGACCTTCTACATAAATGTTATAAAGAGGGCGTGGTCCTGGAAAATTTCGTCTTTAAAATAATTCTAAAGAAGGATCCATCTCAGACAATGCCTTCATGACAATGGTTATAATGTGGGCACAGTTTCAAATAACACCCACCATTCTACCTAATTTCCCCATGTTTCATTAGATATTTTATAGTATATTTTTCCAAATCAAATTTTAGAAATAGTTTTAAAATTTCTATTATATGTGTAATTTTTCTAGTAAAGCTTTCCCAATCTCAGATTTAAATATTTCTTTTATTTTACTTGTTTCTTATTTCTGTTTATTGAATGTTTTAGAGTTACAGCCTTTTATTTTATTAAAATTGGTCTCTTTAACTAGCTGCTTATGTTTACTCAGCGATCCCGATGAAGGAATATCACCCTAGTTCAAAGTGGCTACTATAGACCCTCTACAGTACCTGCTACAGTACTGCATAGTTCCCGCTACAGTCCCTGCTACAGTACTACTACAATGCCTGCTACAGTACTGCTACTGTACCCTAGAAATTCTGCCTCCGTCTGGATTTGATCTCTGGTCACTTGGATGCACTTACAGAGTCCTTACCAACACTCATCCTTTTCATCTAAACCATGAAGTCGAGTACTATAAATTTTTCTCTTCACCATGCATTATTAGAGTTGGTTACTACCCTTTCATGATATGGTATTGACCCAACACTCTAATAGGGTAGGAAGTGAGAGATTATACACTCACTCGGTAAGCCTATATCATATTTCCTATTGGGTTCCCTTAAACTGTTGTCTTATGGATATTGGGAGAGATTTTTAAAATTTAATTATTTAACATATTTGTTTTCTTTAGTGAGTGAAAAAAGGTACTTTTAAAAAAATCAATGTTCTTTTTTGACAAATTCGGCAGTATAATACCATCAATAAAAGGCAAGTGGAAGGAAAAAATAATATGTTTAGGGCTGGAAACATAATGATTTATTGAGAAGAAATGAAAAGTTTTCTACCTTTGCAGTTACCAACCACCAATAAAGGTGTTCAAGGTGAGTTGAAGTCAATAATATTGGATTGTGGAGAGATAATTCTCGATGATGGAATGCATAGATATCCTTGATGGAGAGCATGTATCAAAAGACATATTGTTTGTAGAGATAAATTTGCATGTTTTTATTGTGACGACTGGCTATAAAACAAAATGAAATTTTCATGTATTGGTGAAAAATGCCTTCAGGTAAGAGAAAAATTCCTCTAATTGTTAAGATAAAAATATTTTGGGTGCATCGTAAAATTCCTTCATGTGATTATAAAAATTGCTTTGGGTGAAAAAATCATTCGGGTGAATCTTCGGGTGTCTTGTGACTGTTTATGATTTGAATTCAAGTTTCGTCCCAACAACTAGAATTAGAAGAGGTTCATGGTTCTAAACTGTGAAAATTGAGATGTAGCAATGAAGTCCCATTGAGGAGTCTATCAGGTATCTTAAAAGATGATACATGTAATGGATATGAGGAATCACTCCAGTATTGACATGGATGTTCCGATACAGATTTAGATCCAACAATAGTTGAGTTGATGTGACTGATTTGATCATGGAGTAGTTAATGATGGTTGAGAAAAAATCATAGGGCTGATGATGGGTAAGATGATTAAGTCACATTCAAATTTTAAATCCCGGTAGATATTTTTTGGAGTGATTTTAAAATTTTAATTACATCAGATACTTCCTTTTTGACCTTACCACAATTAAAATATATGGTATTTTTAAAATCCCAATGTTCATTTTTGAAAAATGTTCAACCCTAAAATATTCAATAAATGGAAGGTAAAAGGAATAAATTATAAGTTGATGGCTGGAAGGATGTATCCTCTTTGAGAGGAATCAATGGGGGCGATGCCTTTATATTTTCCCAACTGTAGACCATGGTTTACAAAATGAGGTGAAGACCAATGACAAGTGACCGTGGTGAGAGAGTTTTTGATAGTGGACTTTGAGGAGATCCATGATATAGGAACACATGTTAAAATTCCTCTTGGTTATTGAGATTAAGTGGTGTGTCCCTATTTTTATTATTGATGGTATAATTAAATAGTAAGTGCATGTGTTAGTTAAAAATGACTTCGGGTAAGAGAAAATTTCCTTCGGGTACTGGGAGAAAAATCATTTCGGTGCGTTGTAAAATTCATGTGGCCAATGTGTAAAATTATGTAAGATGGAAAAATCCTTTCGATTAATTTTATAGGATTTTGTGGGTGATTTTATGTGTGATGTGAGGTTCTACATGAACATTGGTGTTTCCCTTTATTTGTATTCCCTTATAGAATATGATAATTGGACCTTTTTCCTCCAATGAAATGGTGAACGGGGTTTTCTTGAGATTTACTATGACTCTGTAGGATAAACCTATGAAGGGAAATTCACCCATTAGACTGGATAAGGAATTTGATGATTATAAAAATTCTATTTTTGAAACTTATGCTATGTGTTTGATGTCATATATATTGAAAATGTTCAATGTCGGTGTAGTGGAGAGAAATTATCAGAAACACATCTCATCCATTAATTAGGGTGATGTTATTGGTAGAAAATTTAGATCCCTAGATCATCTCTTCTGGGCACCCAAAAATTGTTAGAGAGATAAGAAATTTCCAAAATGATCATATTTATTATGTTTGGGGAGGGGATACTTTTAATGTAGATACCCGAAGCCTGACGTACATGGACATTACATTACTTTTTCGGAATACTTAGTACATAACAAAAACACACACACAAGGATCGTAATAGTTTAGTGTCTTTGGAAACTAGGAATATAATCTTCTAATCGTGGTGAAAGATCTTCAACATCTCCCATAAAGATCTTCCCTATTTTTTACCTAAAACCTTTCTTTATATCCTGGGGAAAAGAAAACATACGAAAGGGTGAGCTCAAATACTCAGTAAGGGTAAACAAAAGAAATATCAATCACATCATATACTTAAGATCATAACTTTTTGAAAATATTAACCTGCAAAAGGGAGTATAATTTCATAACATGGGATAAATCATAGTAGTGAAATGAAATCCCAATAATCATAACGTAAAACATGAAACTTTGTGTCATACACACATAATCATAGAGAATCATTTCTTATTAGTCAAGACTCATTGCCAAGACTATCTTAGTGGACAAAGTCCCTTTCTGAACTGAGTTCACTCCTCGTTTCAGTCCTGTTTCACAGAACCGGTATAACCTACCATTCCAGCCATGTCTATCTCATGAGATATAAAATATTTACCCAATTCATTAGAGGGAGATATAGGTTCCACCCATCTCATAATGATACCATTCTTATGTGTGCCACAAATTCATAAATCATACATCATTGCATAACCCATGTAATAAAAATGGGATTCTTAAACAACATGACATCATAAAACAATTCATATAAGATAAAGGAATTCATAAAAATAATTCCATCACAACATAATCAAATAAATGTAAAAATAGGGATAAAAAAGAACCCTTTATTATCTTATATGGAAAATAATTTTGATAAAACACTTGAACTCTGTTCTTGAGGAAGATATCCTTTCTACATCAAAAACATTTTCCTTTCTTAACATGTCATACAATTTTAAACTAAAAGAAGTTTATTAAAAATAAACTTGAAAACTTGTAATGTAATATTCTTGGAAATAAGGTTTTAAAAATCCATTCATGCCGTATAAGATTAAAAAAACATTCTTCTCGTACTTTTGTCGGAAAAGTCAAAAAGTACCTCGTACGAAAAACGACAAAAGATTCCTTTCATATCCATTACTAAAAACTCACCGAAGGGTAAAAATGGATTTAAACAATTGTAGGTGGAAGGAAATAATATTAAATATTGATGAAACATGGATGTGGATGATAAAATACACCCCAATAAATTTCAAAGTATAAACAATCTCGGATAAAAATTTAGATTGCGAGATTTTCCCTTACCTTATGTCCGATATGCTTTTTATGTATCCGAACCTCCTGTATAATGATTTAAATAGTGTCATTAACTTATTATAGAATCATATTCATTTTTATGATATCATATATGGTTCACTTATGACTTTATATTACCCGTTCTTTTGTAAATTCCATGTTAAAGAAGCATTTTGGGTAAAATCGTTTCATTTATCGTAGGTGTTTGGACTTGTTGTTCTTGACAATATTATTACTTATATCATTATTTACTTAATTCCAGAATATAAAATAAGATTTATATATCATATATATTCAGTATATATATATATATAATAGATATATAAATGAAATGAAACACACCGTTCATGGAGACGGTAGTCCGTACGTACGCATGAACGATGTTTTCCTTTCTTTATTGTCTTGAATGGAAGTAAGTAGATGACATATATATATACATAAATCCAGTAGATTTACCATGTCATATATTTCATTATTATTCATTATATATACTTTATAATCATTCTGGAATGGTTAACTTGGATAATGAATATCATCGCGTCGTGGAGACGGTTGTCCGTACATACGCACGAGCGATGATATCGTTCCCATGGTCGTGGAATTGTGTCGAAGTGTATGTATAATATTTAAGTATCAATATAACTTTATAATAATCATATATATTTACTCATTAGACAATTATACCCATCCAATTAAGGTGGTGGCGGAAAATAGATTACACCACGGCGTGGAGACGGTATTCTGTACGTACGCACGCGCGGTGATTTCCTTTTTCCATAGGATGGATAGAAGGTTAATTAGAGTTGTTTCATATTTATAATAACATATCCGTATATAAGAAATACTGATGTTATTACTTTATCATGAAACAACTAAATAAGAATAAGTTGAAGAAGAAGGAAATTGAAAAAGATCGGTAATGGATATTACCTCTTTTTGACGCGCCTTCACTTAACCTCCACTTAAAGAACTAAGGATGGTCTTTGAAGAAGACCAGGACCTCTAGGATGATACTAGGGAAGTGGAGAAGAGATTTTGGTAGGGGTTGGCCGAGCTTGAATGCTCAAATTGGTGTGAGGAGGAGAGGGAGGAGGTTCCTTTTTATAAGGGAGGAGAGGGGCACCTTAAGGAAATCTCAAAATATTATTTTATATTAAGGTCAAATTCGGTTTATAATGGTTCCAAAGGGTCTTATTTCGAAGATAAAGTGGGTATGGGTCGAAAGCCTCTCATCCAATAGGATTTAGACAAGTTTAGGTTACTATTTTAAACTTAGCAATTAGATTTAACTCTAAGTTAAATAATTTAACTTTTACCATGTCTTTTCGTTTTCTTACACTATATGGTTAGTAAACTTACTATATCAAGCCAAAAGAACCCCAAGTGGTTTATTATTAATATATATAATCTTATCTAAGTCATTTAGACGAACCTTATATTTTTAGGAATAAAATAACAATTAATAATATAATATTTGTTTTAAAAACTAATTTATGTCAATTTTGAAACTATTTGGTACATGATTTTTATGAAATTAATAACAGAATTATAAGTTCGAACCAAGTTACTTAAATAAACAATAACATTCCATATTAACCTAGAAAATTAGTTTAAGTCATAAAAAGTCTCAAATTAAATTTATTTGGGCATTTATAACATCAATTAAATCAATAATTAATTAATAAGACAATTACGTCATCATCTTTGTGTCATAATAAATGATAATTATTTAATCCATAAAAAATCTAAATAAATTCCTTTGATGTAGATAATTGTATTAGATTTCTGGAGACTATTAATGGTCTAATTTTCATGAAGTTTATCACTATATTAAAATTATTATACTTATAAGATTTAAGAAAGTGACATGTTGTCACATTCTTTGGTTTTAATAATAATTAAATTATTTTCATTGAAAAAATTTAATTAGATGAATCTAATCCGACCCTTAGGTGGTATGGGTAGACTTGTAGTCATCAAATAGGATTTTGAAATTTGTTAGGGTAATTTTAAAATATTATATTTACCCTTAATTACCCGATTTACCTTTAACTATGGTAAATAAAATTTACCGTAGTTACTATTCATAATTCCCAAAAATAAAAAGTAGCTTATTAACATAATTTTGATCCACTGATTCCAAATATGGAATCCATTTTTCTAAATTCAATACACAAAAGTTTTAGAAATTAAATTAAAATTAATCCCGTTGTCGAAAGAAAACAGGTTTTTCTTTAAAACATTGCAAAAGATTGAATTGATTTAACCTACGAATTCAAGGTAAAATAAATGATAATGACATAAATTATATTAAATGGTAAAAATATATTCTATTTCTACTTTAAAACCATTCAATATTATAATTTAACCACATAATATATTACGATGAAAAAAGTTGTTTTTAATTAAAATATAGCGTGTTTTTACTATTCATTAAAATATTAAACTTATCGGAAAAATATCAAAACTTTATCTAAAGTAAATTTTTATATCCTGATTCAAAAGAAGAATTTTATTTTGTCAAATTGAACTTATAAAAATGTCAAAAACTATATTTAAAGTGGGTGCGCCATCAAAAGGCGGCAAAACTGCATTTTTTTGAAAAATACTTATTTTATACGAAAAATTTATTTTGTTCTTATACCATGTTCTAGAAATGTGTAAGATGATTAATAATGTTATAAATTCAAAATTTAGGTAAAACTATTCATAACGGCCAGTTCATGACAATACTATAATAATATATCATTGTTTATTAAAACCCGATATTGCGTACAACACACGCTATCGAGGAAGGTCGCGATTGTGTGTAATGCAAGCCAAGTCAGGGTTGTGTGTAGTGAACGACTCCTTTGTTGTTTTGTATAATATAATACAACCATATTTTATTTATACATTGAATATATATATATATATATACTCAATTTTGCGTAGAATAACTTCTATCAAACGAACTTGAAATTGTGTGTAACAAGAGCCATGAAAAGTGTTACGTATACTGCAAGCTAATACGGTGTTGCGTATAGCGCAAGTTAATCTTGGTGTGTCGTAAAATAGAAGATATGAATGAAATTAAAAAAATGTATCTTATAAAATCTCGGGTTGTTACATTATACCCCCCTTCAAATGAATTTCGCCCTCGAAATTCGTCGGGGTTATAAATGGTTTACTATTCGAAAGTTTCTTTAATAGAAACCCACATCGTAAAAAGGAATACCAAAACCAATCTTTAAAAACAAAAGTATGAAACGTAACAGTTACCCAAATAAACTAATCACTGGGTTTCCACATAGGTGAAAATATGGATATGGAAGAAAAATCTAACCATCAAGTTCTGATGGAGAGTGGTAGAGAACATGGCTATGAAAAAGCCAACAA
This sequence comes from Viscum album, assembly GCA_963277665.1. Taxonomy (NCBI): domain Eukaryota; kingdom Viridiplantae; phylum Streptophyta; class Magnoliopsida; order Santalales; family Viscaceae; genus Viscum; species Viscum album. The sequence goes on along the minus strand of OY728122.1, from coordinate 1,162,225,724 downwards.
TCACAAAGCTATTGATTTGTGATGATCTAAGATACCATCTGATTAATAGGATATAAGGGAACTAGGACAAAAGTTTTGGTTTTCAAGATCATTTCCCTAAAGTTGATGAATTAAAAGAAATACTTTCATGATTTTGGTACAATCTCACTGTTGTTCGTGAATTGAACAATTTCCAGTTCATCCCTTAAAGAAATGAAGTTGAATTTGTTATTCGTGATGTGTTAGCAGATCATGTGATAGAATGATGGGTCATTCCATATCTTTCAAACAAAAGTTTAGAAAAAGTTATAAGTCCATCTTATGGTTAGATTAATCGTATATGGTTCCAAAAATGAACTTATACTTCATATATCATACCGCTTAATAAAATAAAACAAGTTTATACTAACCAGGGGCTTCCTGTAGGCCAGTGGTAGGCGATAAAGGCCAGTCGCACTTCGGTTGTGGGTTCGATTCCTACATCCTTGTCCGATGCGATGGGTTATCGCCCGTCCTGCAGGTTGTCCTTTTTCTAAAACTATATTACTATAACATCCCATCAATAATATCGAAAAAAACTTCTATCCTTAAACAATACTAACTTATGTCCAACATAATCCATTCCACTCTTTAGTCTTATCCATAATACTACAGTCCATTCTCATAATATAGTGAAAATGATTACCAGAGATTTAATACCATCGTTGATCCCCATATATCATAAGATATATCTTGTTGGTCACATTCCAAACATTCAAAGGCCTTAATCATGTAATCTCTTGAATACCCATTGAACCTTATTGAAAACATGAATGCAGTTAAAAGTTAACACTTTCCACATACCAAAATCCTCAAAATTCTATATACTCAAACCATGATATCACTTAGTCCTTATATCAATCATGAGCTCATGAATACTGTCAAACATTTCATTTTCTCTTTATCCCTTCATTATGCGAATATCATCTACTTTACAAAAATATCTGAATAACCTTTCATGGATACTGGTAACATTAATCATACACTTTCAAAACTCAAGGAATGACAACAGTGTAACAATCCTTAGATGTCTCTTTATTCCATAGTACCATGAGATTACTTATACAACATTAAACATGATAAACATGTAATCATTCCACTACATTCTTAAACCATTGACCGAGCTTCAACAATTCTTTCATCTCACAGATCATTTGTAGTCTCTTCATCATCATCCACATAAATACTACCCATATGACAATAATGATTCTCTTCATGAGACTTTCCCTTAGGGAATTGGTTTTCATAATGCCCGTACATTCCACATTTAAAACATTTAACCATTGTTGATGTCGTAGCAATACCATTATCCTCATACCTGGTGTTAATTGAACCTTTTCCTTTGCACTTACTGGCTTTGTGTCCTTCTTTTCCACACCCAAAGCATCTTCCAGTTCCTTTGAAACATTTCCTTGATGCCTCTTCCCACATGATTTACATAGGGGAAATTGAACTTTATTTCCTCTACGATCATCATGAAACTCCATCTTTCTCTTATTAGCCGAGTCATGAAACTTACCAAATTTTACATTATTGATCATATTATGAGATTGATGATTCGGCATAATAATGATGTTTGGACTTCCAAATACCATTTCATTTGGTTGCTCATGAAGAATATCACTCCATTGCCCATCATATCCTCCATTATCATGAATCATCTTGTTTCCAGCCATTTTCTAAAACCCAAAATGAATAGCGTGAGAGGCAAAAATAATGCTAGGGAAGACAACATAGTAAAGGGGGAGTACCCTTAATATCTAACATCTTAGGTTAAATTCTAGGATCGTTACCGTAGTTCTAGGACTATATCCTATACGTATACTTATCCTTAGGGACATCCCTAGACATACCTTAGAAATATCTCTAGGGATCTCACTAAATTTCTCGCATCCTAGTTTCCAAAGGTTGACTAAAACTTTCCTCTAATACCAACTATAGAGACCCGAAGCCTGACGTACATGGACATTACATTACTTTTTCGGAATACTTAGTACATAACAAAAAAACACACACAAGGATCGTAATAGTTTAGTGTCTTTGGAAACTCGGAATATAATCTTCTAATCGTGGTGAAAGATCTTCAACATCTCCTATAAAGATCTTCCATTTTTTTACCTAAAACCTTTCTTTATATCCTGGGGAAAAGAAAACATACTAAATGGTGAGCTCAAATGCTCAGTAAGGGTAAACAAAAGAAATATCAATCACATCATATACTTAAGATCATAACTTTTTGAAAATCTTAACCTGCAAAAGGGAGCATAATTTCATAACATGGGATAAATCATAGTAGTGAAATGAAATCCCAATAATCATAAGTTAAAAATGAAACTTTTTGGAATAAACACATAATCATATAGAATCATTTCTTATTAGTCAAGACTCATTTCCAAGACTATCTTAGTGGACAAAGTCCCTTTCTGAACCGAGTTCACTCCTCATTTCAGTCCTGTTTCACTGAACCGATATAACCTACCATTCCAGCCATGTCTATCTCATGAGATATAAAATCTTTACCCAATGCATTGGAGGGAGATATAGGTCCCACCCATCTCATAATGATACCATTCTTATGTGTTCCACAAATTCATAAATCATACATCATTGCATAACCCATGTAATAAAAATGGGATTCTTAAACAAAATGACATCATAAAACAATTCATATAAGATAAAGGAATTCATAAAAATAATTCCATCACAACATAATCAAATCAATGTAATAATAGGGATAAAAACAGAACCCTTTATTAACTTATATGGAAAATAATTATGATAAAACACTTGAACTCTGTTCTTGAGGAAGATATCCTTTCTACTTCAAAAACATTTTCCTTTCTTAACATGTCATACAATTTTAAACTAAAAGAAGTTGATTAAAAATAAACTTGAAAACTTGTAAAGTAATCTTCTTGGAAATAAGTTTTTAAAAATCCATTCATGTTGTACAAGTTTAAAAAAAACATTCTTCTCGTACTTTTTTCGGAAAAGTCAAAAAGTACCTCGTACGAAAAATGACAAAAGATTCCTTTCATATCCTTTACTAAAAACTCACCGAAGGGTAAAAATGGATTTAAACAATTGTAGGTGAAAGGAAATAATATTACATATTGATGAAACATGGATGTGGATGATAAAATACACCCCAGTAAATTTCAAAGTATAAACAATCTCGGATAAAAATTGAGATTGCGAGATTTTCCCTTACCTTATGTCCGATATGCTTTGTACGTATCCGAACCTCCTGTATAATTATTTAAATAGTTTCATTAACTTATTAAAGAATCATATTCATTGTTATGATATCATATATGGTTCACTTATGACTTTATATTACCCGTTCTTTTGTAAATTCCATGTTAAAGAAGCGTTTTGGGTAAAATCGTTTCATTTATCGTAGGTGTTTGGACTTGTTGTTATTGACATTATTATTACTTATATCATGATTTAATTACTTACATAATATAAAATATTATTTATATATCATATATATTCAGTATATATATATATAATAGATAGATAAATGAAATGAAACACACCGTTCATGGAGACGGTAGTCGGTACGTACACGTGAACGATGTTTTCCGTTCTTTATTGTCTTGAATGGAAGTAAGTAGATGACATATATATATACATAAATCCAGTAGATTTACCATATCATATATTTCATTATTATTCATTATATATACTTTATAATCATTCTGGAATGGTTAACATGGATAATGAATCTCATCGCGTCATGGAGACGGTAGTCCGTACGTACGCACGAGCGATGATATCGTTCCCATGGTCGTGGAATTGTGTTGAAGTGTATGTATACTATTTATGTATCAATATCACTTTATAATAATCATATATAGTTACTCATTACACCATTATACCCATCCAATTAAGGTGGTGGCGGAAAATAGATTACACCGCGGCGTGGAGACGATATTCCGTACGTACGCACGCGCAGTGATTTCCTTATTCCGTAGGATGGATAGAAGGTCAATTAGAGTTGTTTCATATTTATAATAACATATCAGTATATAATAAATACTTATGTTAATACATTATCATGAAACAACTAAATAAGAAGAAGTTGAAGAAGAAAGAAATTGAAAAAGATCGTTAATGAATATTACCTCTTTTTGACGCGCCTTCACTTAACCTCCACTTAAAGAACTAAGGATGGTCTTTAAAGAAGACCAGGACCTCTAGGATGATACTATGGAAGTGGAGAAGATATTTTGGTAGGGATTGGCTGAGCTTGAATGCTCAAATTGGTGTGAGGAGGAGAGGGAGGAGGTGCCTTTTTATAAGGGAGGAGAGGGGCACCTTAGGAAAATCTCAAAATATTATTTTATATTAAGGTCAAATTAGGTTTATAATGGTTACAAAGGGTCTTATTTCGAAGATAAAGTGGGTATGGGTCGAAATACGCTCATAAAATAGTATTCAGACAAGTTTAGGTTATTATTGTAACCTTATCAATTAGATTTAACTCTAAGTTAAATAATTTAACTTTTACAGTGTCTTTTTGTTTTCTTACACTATATGGTTAATAAACATACTATATCAAGCCAAAAGAACCCCAAGTTGTTTATTATTAATATATATAATCTTATATAAGTCATTTGGCCGAACCTTAGATTTTTATGAATAAAATAACAATTAATAATATAATATTTGTTTTAAAAACTAATTTATGTCAATTTTGACACTATTTGGTACATGATTTTTATGAAATTCATAACAGAATGATAAGTTCAAAAAAAGTTACTTAAATAAACAATAACATGCCATATTAACATAGAAAATTAGTATAAGTCATAAAAAGTCTCAAATTACATTTATTTGGGCATTTATAACATCAATTATGTCAATATTTCATTAATAAGACAATTACTTCATGATATTTGTGTCATAATAAATGATAATTATTTAATCCATAAAAATCCTAAATAAATTCCTATGATGTAGATAATTATATTAGCTTTCCGGATACTATTCATGGTCGAAGTTTCATGAAGTTGATCACTAGATTAAAATTATTAAACTCATAGGATTTAAGAAAGTGACATGTTGTCACATTCTTTGGTTTTAATAATAATTAAATTATTTTCATTGAAAAAATTTAATTAAATGAATCTAATCCGACCCTTAGGTGATATGGGTCGACTTTTAGTCATAAAATAGGATTTTTACATTTTTTAGGGTAATTTTAAAATATTATATTTACCCTTAATTACCCGATTTACCTTTAACTATGGTAAATAAAATTTACGGTAGTTACTATTCATAATTCCAAAAAATAAAAAGTAGCTTATTAACATAATTTGGATCCAATGATTCCAAATATGGAATCCATTTTTCCAAATTCAATACACAAAATTTTCAGAAATTAAATTAAAATTAATCCCGTTGTCGAAAGAAAACGGGTTTTTCTTTAAAACATTGCAAAAGATTGAATTGATTTAACCTACGAATTCAAGGTAAAATCAATGCTAATGTAATAAATTATATTAAATGGTAAAAATATATTCTATTTATACTTTAAAACCATTGAATATTATAATTTACCCACATAAGATATTACGATGAAAAAAGTTGTTTTTAAGTAAAATATAGCGTGTTTTTACTATTCATTAAAATATGAAAGTTATCGGAAAAATATCAAAAATTTATCTAATGTAAATTTTTATATCCTGATTCAAAAGAAGAATTTTATTTTGTCAAATTTCACTTATAAACATGTCAAAACTAGATTTAAAGTGGGTGCGCCATCAAAAGGCGGCAAAACTGCAATTTTTGAAAAATACTTATTTTATCCAAAAAATTTATTTTGTT